>CAWUFW010009794.1:0-600000 GCA_963921515.1 Calotriton arnoldi
AATTCACTACATTCATTGTTTCAGTTGCTTGCCCCTTGTCAGCATTCCCACGGGCTTTACTTCTTTGCTTTTTGCTCCTTGTTTTGGCTTTTTTGTTCCTCGCGTTCTTCCTCTGTTGCCACGTCCTCTTCCCCTCTGTGCATTTTGTTCTTGAAGATGTTGAGTCCTTCCTTCGTTCATTAATTGAAATTGTCGTAAAAATTCTTCTTCTGAAATTATTGAGTAGTGCTCTGACTCGAAGCTGAGGTCGAGACATCTGACATGTTGCCGTCCGAGACGTCACTTTCACTGATATCTATCATGGGTGTTGGCACCGCTCTCTTTTCTATTGGCCCAGTCTCTTTAACTTCAAACATGTGATCATATTTCTTGTGGAAAGTTAATGTACGCCCAGCCTGATAATCTTTAAAATCACGCAGAAATTTTCATTGTTTTTTTGCTGTGATCTCCTCTTCCAATTTCTCTAATCGGGTCATAAGATTTTTAGTAAATGCTTCCACAGCCTCTTTTGATGCTAAATATATATCCAAACAACAAGGTAGCCCCAATGGAAGGAAGCCAGCCGGCAGGTAAGTGGTTCAAATCTTTAATGGCAACATCTTGCAAACAGGCCGCAGGGAGAACAAAGGCATCCGCATGCACACTGAGCCAGACGCGTTTCGGGAACTCAGGTCCCTTCTTCAATGGCTTTAGTTCATGAAATAACACGACAGCGGTCACGGCACACTTTTAAGTTCCAAGATCCTGCCCCAGTGGGCGTGGCAATTCACATTGCATTCCGGTTCCTGTAGTGCCATAAAATCATCTCAAGTGAGTCCGTCAATGTTAAAACATATTAAATAACAAATAATACCCATGTGGGTCGATGCCAAGTCACACAATACTGCCTGCACCGCTTTTCAGCTGTTGCCATTGAAAAGCTGCCTCCCGCAGCGCTGACACCTACTTGGCCCCAACGCGGGCCCGCTCTTGAGCGGTGGGCCTCCTTCCGCAGCTGGGCTCAGCCGCTAAATATCCAAACAACAAGGTAGCCCCAATGGAAGGAAGCCAGCTGGCAGGTAAGTGGTTCAAATCTTTAATGGCAACATCTTGCAAACAGGCAGCAGGGAGAACAAAGGCATCCGCATGCACACTGAGCCAGACGTGTTTCAGGAACTCAGGCCCCTTCTTCAATGGCTTTAGTTCCTGAAATAACACGACAGCTTCTGCACAAAGCCCTGCTTTCACCACTCCATCACCAGGACCAACAGAAGGACGGCACACAGGAATCCTTTATAGAAGCGATTTATTTGGCTTCAAATGCATCCATAAATTATAAAGCTAATAACCAGCAAAGTGCAAGGTGCACATTAACCCACAAATCAGACCTACGCGTTTCGCCAGTAGCCTTCTACTGGCTATATATATATATATAGATATAGATATAGATATAGATAGATAGATAGATAGATAGATAGATAGATAGATACGTGTGTGTGTGTGTGTGCATATGTATGTATCTATCTTAACTACTCTCTATTTTTGCGGCTCCTTATTTCCTATGGACTGGCTGATTTATGATTTAGATCGTTTAAGCACATGAACTGATATTAGTCACAAAAGTAAGGCATTTGTAAAATTATGATACATAGCATCATTGTTATATTTACTCACTGGGGCTTAATTGAGGTCGTTGCAATTTACAAATGTGATGTTATTGTTATTTGTTACTAAATATGTGCTATCCACCTTGTAATCCAAATGAACTTTTGTACTATTGGTAGAGTGTTTATTAGGTTTGATTTATCATTATTCATTCTAGTAAGGATTAATGTATTTATTAGAATTATTGTGAAAAAATGGTATGGTATAATTGCCATGCCATGAAATATGGGGCATTGTGTGATACTTTTGCATTCATAGTTATGCTTTCTTGTATATTCTAAGATGGCCGAAACACTCATCAGCTTCACAAGTCTCTCTGCTGGCAATGTCCTTCATCTATGTCTTTTGTTATTACGTTGTGTTTAAACTTGTGCCGGTAATATGTCTTTCCTACCCCTGACCAAGGCGTGGTTACGCCGAAACATGTTGGGTTTTTCGGCCATGCCAGAATAAACTTTCATCACTGAATTTTGGCTACATCTGTGTGTGTGTGTGTATTCATTTGAGAGATTATTAATGGAACGCTTGCACACTACACATCACTTTTCAACTATTCAATCCTTCTTTGCACTTGCTTTCCGCTTACATGAAGAGAACCAAAAAATGTCTTAACACATCTCATTGGTGAGGCCCAACAAGGGCCTAGTATTTATTGTGCTCCCATTTAGGCACAGCTTGACAGCTCACAACCATTACTGATTTGCATATACTTACTTCCGATCTGGAATGGCAAAAAACTATGGACTTGAATGCAACCTAAGCAGTTGAGCCTGGGTAAGACTTTTGCAAGTATGTATTACACCCATCGCCTTTCGTTATTTGTATTGACTTCTTTTGCATGATGCCAAGCCCCTTGCACTGTGCACTACACATTTGCACCCTGCACTTCCCACTGAAATTCTCCACTTCCCCCTTTCACACTGGGCTTCCATTTGCACTCTCCATACCCCTTTGTTTCGTACATGTTGCTACCCAAGCACTAATAATTCAGTGTAACGCTTGCAAAGTTGTTGTCTTTGCCTTCACCTGTTCTGTGTGTATGACGCAAACTTGCTCTCTGATGCTTATTTGGTACATGTTGCATGTGTGCGTCTATGTAAACATTGCACTGCTGATTCAATGTGTTGCCTTATATGTGTGTATTTGTGTGTGGACATGTGCATGAGTTTCTTTGTTCATGTGAGAGCAAAATATAAACTGCTTTTGTTCTATGGGGCAAGAGAAAACTATCTTTCTACACAGTTCTCCCTCCTTGCACTTTGTACTATACTTAGGACCTTCATTCCCCCATCCACTCTGCACTCCCCTTGCATTTTGTGGTTCCCAATGTAGCCTATGAACCTTCTTTAGCCTCGTTCTGACTTGTACCCCTCATTCCACCTTGTATCAAACACTTTTTCCGATGCACTCGGCACACCCCTTTTTGCACTCTACACACATCCCCTTTAATGGTGCCAATGTATTTGGCTTTTACATTATGGAGAGGCATTACTAAGGTTTCACAATGTAGATGCAACCTGAGAAGGAAGGGCAGTACAAGCCTTCTTACCGAAAAGAACAATTACAGTTCATTGGCATCTGTGCATATATCCTTGCACAGGATAAGTTCACCACGTGCACAGTACCATACCAAGGATGCCATGGGCCATGGTGCAAGCAAGGAAAATGAACCATTTGACTGCTGTTGTGGTATTGGGATACAGTGGCAGCTGGTAAGTACAACGTAAATGGGGTGGTGGGCCCAAACATGCACACTCGCACCCATGCATTCAAATGCAGACGCACGCACACACCCATTCACAACATTCACTCACAATTATACATACATTCATTCATACACACACACAAGAAAGTCAATAAAACACAAATACGACCTACTGCAGCTCTCTGGGAGGGAAGCCTTGGAGGTGCCAAGAAGGTTGTGACTGCTGCCTTCCCTCATTGGATGCCCTTAGGTCAGCCAATGAGGGGAGGCAGCAGTCCCTACCTAATCACAGAGTAGGATGAGGTCATAGAGACTGCTAACCCCAACCACTCTGTGACGAGGTGTCAATGATAGGCACTTCAGGGCTTAAAACTGAAGCACCGAGCACAAGGCTATCACTACACTGTCGCTCCGCCTTGTCATGAGGGGGGGCCTCGAGGATGTTTACCGAGCTGAGCATGCCACAGGAGTTGAGACGCCCTCAGCCCAGCAAAGTTAAGCTCAGGCAGCGAGGAGCCCACACATTTGCTGCATGTCTAGCTCCTGGCTGCATGAGCTGAAAATAAGGAGTGTCTGTCAGGCTGACCTTTGCTGAGCCTGACAGACACTCTTTATGTCCAAAGGTGCGGGCCCGTGGCCCATCCACCCTTAGGGATTAGCCGCTTCTGTTAGAATATAGCAATTTTCAGGGTTTAATGGGCCCTTTGGGGCTCAGGGCATCTGCACCTGCTGCACCAACGGTAGGTATACCTCTTCATGTGCAGCAGTAGTATCAGAGAACCTCCATTTGTTCCCCTTCATCCAAAAAGGTGAGCAATGGAACTCGTTCTCTTTCACAAATAAAATGCCCCATCAATCTTCCCTTTCGCAGCCATGACCAGGGGCTCCAAAAGCTCTTGGAAAAGATATTTGGGATATGTCCTCTGACATCTTCAACATAATCCTATGAGCACTGGTTAGTGCCCCTCCTTGCGGGTGCTCTGCAGCAGATTTTAAGATTTACTTAGTGTTTTCCTGCTGCTCGAATGGGTGTAATTTATGATATTTATATGTTTCCCGCGTATTCATTGCTTGATTTCTGCTCGCGAAAAGTGTTGCTCATATTGGGGAAATGTCACACATGAGCAATGTGAAACCTTGGAAGCTATGCGTTTCGTAGTTAAAAAAAGTAACCGTACTACCATATTTGATCTTTGTACAAAGAAGAAGGGCACAGACACGAGCTGCTGGGTACACCTACATGGTTAGGCAAGAGCCTGTGCGTGGAAATACAACGTGGGTTCTAGAGTGCGCCTCTTTTGGCATGGGCACACACCTGTGTAGATATGCGAGGCATGCTACAGCAGGTATGTTTTATTTCATTTTTAAAATTTGGCTTCTCTGGGGTAAGCGAAAAATGGCATCAGGACCTTAGGTTCGAGCAGTACAATCAACCGACTGCCATCTTCGCAAAGTGCCATCTGCAATCTAAGTAGTGCCCATGGTTGTCTGGCACGCTGCGCAGAGTGCATACAACATACCATGATAGTGGGGCACAATTTAAAAAATAATAATAATAATATAAGCAGCTGGGCATGTTTGAGCAATAATGAGACATAGGACATCATCCATGCCATATTATGGCAGTAGCCCAACTTGTATTTCCATTTTGGCAGCAACTGCCATAAATTTTCAAGCAAAGCTAAAGAAACACGCACCTGTCTGAAGCTAGGATGGTAGCTTCATGTAATGCATTTCTACTGTGCAAAAAAAAAAAAATCTTTTACAAACCTTACAGCATAAATGACCTTCCTGGTTTGAAGAGTGGTACAAACAGGCAAATGTGTCTTTGTGGGTAGTGGGTAAGTCAACGTGACACCAGCCTACTAACTGGGATATTTACAGCAGCAGCCTCATAAAGTAGTTAGAATTTAATAATACTGGTTGTACTCAGTGATAAGCTGGCTGAAATGCTAGCTCACTGTTACAAGTCGTTAACACTTGCACAGGAGGACACAGCTGAATACAGAGAATTGTGGCTCTTGGTAGACATGTGGTGCAGTGCTTTCAGTACAAGGTTTCACAGCAGGCCTGATTGAAGTAGGTTAGCCCCCCATGCTATGTTGTGTTTTTGGGCAATCCCAGGTAGATCTAAGGGCAGTAATTTAGACAACAGTAACACTGGGGAACAGCCTGGGGGTTGCGAAGCAGGACTGGGGCCTATGGGCTGGGCGAGAGACCAAAAGAAATATGTAAGGAATGCCCACTCATTACCCAGCAGGCTTTCCAGCCACTGAAGCGCAGAGCAACCATGGCAGAAAAAGGTTTGGAGTGTAGGTACAAAAGTGCCCCCTTGATCACTGAAACACGAACTCTCAAGGTTAAGTGTTCATTTCTTGGTGTTTCAATGTGTCAGTGTGGTCAGCTACAATGACAGTTTCTTAAAGTGGTGAATTAAGAGGGTCCCCTCTGTCCCGTTTGCCAACAGTTCATGGGATGGGTGTCTAACAAAGCCATTTAATGGCGTTAGTCAAGCAAAAGAGTTTGTTTGGTGATGGTGTGCTACATCACTCCTCCCAAAATTGGCATATAACTGTCTTTTTCTTTCATTTATGACATCGGCGAGTGGATGTGACACACTGGGTGGCTGAATAGGATCTGACTGTGCCTGCACACAATTGTGAGAACTGGAACCAGCTTTCAGCGACCCTAAGGGGAAGACAGGTGGTGTCTGCATGGCACTCCGATGTCTTGGTGATCCACCCGGGAGGCAACGACCTCGCGCAGCTGAAGAAGAGGGACCTCCTCCACACCATCCAAACAGGCTTGGCGGAGGCGGCCAAGCTGTGTAGTAGCACCACCATCATATGGTCCAAAATAATTACCAGGTGGGCATGCTGAGGCGCCCTGTCAAATAGCGCGGTGGATAGCTCAAGAAGGAAACTAAGCAGCCAGCAGATTTTGCAAAACCAATGACCTGGAGAGCATCATGCACGGCCTGATCAACCCAAGGCGCCCGGAGCTTTACACCCAGGATGGTGTGCATCTATCGGAAGACGAGATACAAGTTTTCTGGGTCAACCTATGGGCAACCATGGCACTGGCAGGCTGCATCTAATAAAAAAAAAAACAAGAAAGGGGAATCGACAAAGAGGATGCAGGAGCTGCAGGGAGACGGAAGCCTCCCTTTCAGTGTGGTGGCTTAGAAGGGGTACATTTGTTGGTCAAGGAGGCACACCAGCAGGGTGTTGTGCAGAAGGAAGGCCACTCACCTGGGGATACCTTAGGGCAGGGTGAGTAGGCTCGAAGAGGGGAGCAAGCGGAGACAGCACTCACAGCTCAGACCAGCATAATGGCAGGGCACAAAATGGACAAACAAGGTAGTGAGTTGGGAGCCTAACTCCAGGGATAGACTAGCCCCCCCCCACGCAATTGGCATGAAATCTGACAGGGAAATTTATGACCCCATAAAAAGGCATGTATGATGCCCTGAACAAACTAAGAGGTGTCACAAGTATGGCAAGCAGATAACAGAATGTGATTGTCATAGGTCAGAAATGATTTATGACCTGTAAGCCGCTGTGAGTTATGACCTGTCACGTGATTTAAGAGCCTGTCAAAAAAGATGTATGACCGCTAAATGGATTAATTAATGAACTGTCATGTTTATGATTTATGAGCTTGTCAAAATGATTTATGACATCCCTTGACGTTGACTCATGGCCTGGTCATAGTGGGTTATAACCACAATACTGTAACGCAAAAAGTAATTCATACATGTTATGCAAAATAAACTGCGGCCAACGTTTACCACAAGAAATAGTACACAACACGTGTTTGGCCAACTTTATTTTCAAAATGTATGTAAAGAATGACATGCATGGCAGTTTTGGTAGTGGGCCCTGGCCAGGGGTTATTATATTGTCATATAAAATGTTGCCAGCTGGCTTCAACCTCTTTAAAAATACTTTTGGCAAAAAATAGTGGGATTGCATGAAACAGATATAAAACGTGTGGTAGAGTAATCATTTTAATTAAATTACATCTGCCAATAATCCCCAAGTGCAAACAGTTCCATTTCCTCAAGACTGCTTCACCTTTTTGTAACAGAAGCCCAGTGGCAATGATTCCTCTTCTACAGCTAGCAACAAAATGTGTTCACTGCCCAGTGGAAGGCCCCTGACGGTCTCTTCCTATTTGTGAAGAAACTCCTTGTCTCCACTGACCAGAATATATTATATGAATGCTAGTGCCTCTGAAATGGCTTCCTTCTGGCCCTCAGTCTAGTGATCTATCTTTGATAGTGGCCATCAACATCAGTACACGCTACGAGTTTCTCTGCAAAAAATATTTTCTCACCAAGTTTTTATTTTTATAGATTGTGGGGTTTTGTAGAACAAGGTCAAACAAAAAACATAGAAATAATCAGTCCCTCACATGTTGTTCACTGAGGTAAATGCTGATAATGCAGCAAATAAGAGCAGAATTAAATAGAGTATTTAATTTAAAATTTGCAACACAAACTGCAACGTTCTGAAACGTGTAACGTTTACATACGATTTTAATATCATTTCAATTAATTTGAAGTAAGAACGCTTTAACTGGCATATTTTCTATTCAGGAACACTATGAAAATATTTTCAAGAAATGGCAATGCCCTTATGAACTCTGTGCCAAAAATATGAGAACTGAATATATGTTTCAGTATATGGAAACAAATTTGAGAATAGTAAACGTACACAATCATCTTCTGTTCTGCTTCACAAAACAACACTGTCCACTGTAATGCCAATAGAAGGCAAATGCAAAAGAGCCCGAGAAGGCCCTTGAGTTTTTCAAAGCAAAGCAACCAGCCAGTGTTGGCTGCTCGACAAAACGCTGCATTAACAAACAATAAGTGAAATGAGGAAAAAGTGTGTTCAGCAATAGACATAATATTATTTCCAGTATCTATGGGCCTGATTATGATGTCGGGGGGATGGCACCGACAGGCCATCAGTGCCAGTCCAACCGACATCCAGCATAGCGGTCTGACTGTCGCATTATCACGCGGTCGGTTCGACCGCAGCGGCAGGAGGGACCGACTGACGCTTCCGACAGGCTCAAGTAGCCCATCGGGCGTTGGTTGGATCGTAATCCCTACAATGAAGGCGGAGCCTGTGCAGGCACAGCCATAGGGATTACAATGTACCTTTCCGACAGCCTTTATAGGGAGGTCCAACCACCATGGGAAGGCTGTGGGAAAGGGACTTTGGGGACCCTAGCAAGGCCCCTGTCACCTGTGGGCCTCCGCTATGAGGCCCTGGGGGCACCTCTGCCCCCACAAACATCCATGCACCATGTGCCAGGCACCAAATGATGCCTGACACACGGTTCATGGATGTTTGAAAAATGCTCTTTACCATTGCGGCTTGTGCTGCGGCCCTTTACCTGGGCCGGTGCTCAAGCCGCAACGGTAGACAGCATTTTACGACCACCTTCAAGGCGGACACATCTCAATTGGGCTGTCGGGCCGCTGATTCCTTGTCAGACGATCCCGTGCCCGAAATGATAGCGGCCGGTAGCTCGTCTGACCGCCATCGTAATGTGGCCATAGTTTGAGAATGTCAGCTCTGTGATCGTCAAGGTGCTTTACAACTTGCTTTTTCTTCAGTATGCTACAAAAAGATGCCTGTGTCAGTAACAGCATCATTGAGAGTGTGTAGATTGTAAACCTCAGGAAATGCTTGAGAAAAACTATCCTGTACTATTGCAAAATACACCATGACATTTGTAGCTGTCACATAGTAGTATTTATTAACAGTGCCTCCTTTTCAAGTTTAATAATTCTGATCAATGCTTTTCATATTCAAGGTATTTTGTGTTTCTCAGCCATGCAGAATATTCATAACGCAGAAGACTTGTATTGGATAAGCTTCACTGTGCTTCAATATGCACTTAACATGCAAGTGTGTTAATTATCAAGAATGCAGCTCTCTGACACGGGTGTTATTTGCTCTTGCTCTCACATACTACTAATATACACTAGAGCACCTTTCTTTAATTTGGCAGACTTTCTCAGAAACTAATGTAAAAGAGAACGAGAATATTGAATTGAGATTCCTTGGGAAACAATAGTCAAAGATGCGTGAGGTTGATATGAAATTCTGAAGAGTGAAAAGCTTGTGTACTTGCATATATCTTTGGAAAAGGTATGCAGTGTTTTTTCAGGTTGTGTCTTACCACTTGATGTTTTCTCCTCCCAAGGCATCTACTTTACTTATTGCATCAGGACAAGAGATGGAGAATCTGCCTTTCAAAAAGCCAGGTGGTGGTTTCAAAGTACTGAGAGATGTCTGACGTTCTCATTCAGTTTAATTGATGTAATCACATTTTCAGTTTGAGAAATAGTCTGATAACTCAGAGCAAAACAGAAAAGCAATTTAAATTTCAATAGGATTTTGAAATATTTCTTCTTAGTGAGTGGAAGTTATATGCTTGCCATCTGGCGTTACCCACCTACAGATGCCTGATGACAGTTAGTAATTGTTTCTGAGAATATTTAACATGTTAAGGTATTGCAGGTAAACTTCAAGAATCACTTATCTCCCTCTATTCAAATTCTTCAATTCATAGGAACCGATTTCCAAGTCTGCTACAGACTTAAACATGCACAAGTAACATCATTTGTGTGTGTGAAACCATTTTTTTTATTCAGATAAATTTGGCTTCAAACTATTAAACCTATTTACTCACCAAAGTTTTTCATGTAAGTACATCTACAAGTAGGGTGGAGCAGAGGACAAGAAGTAGATGTGATAGAGCGGTAGAGTGTGAGCTCTGGCGTCAATCAGCAGTGGTCCTGCCCAGCCAAACTCGTGGTTTCCTGTCCCGGGGTGGAGGAACTGCAGGGTTTCTAACAGTGGAACCTCAGCTGGCTCCATGGCCAGAAACCTCTCAACTGACGTCCCGTCTGCCACAGGATCTCCAGGTCATAACAACACTGACCCCACCCTATTTAGCGTGACCATCGCTACAGTACTCCATGCTCATCAGGGCTATTTTGTTTTTGTTTTCAAGATACAAACTCCCATTTTGTAATTTGTTTCTTGAAAATAAAAAAACTTGCTGAGTAGGCGCAAGAAACATGGTGCTCACTCAGTAAAGTTTGGTGCCTTCAGTGGAACTGCTGCCATGTGGCACTGATAAAGACAGAGAGAGCCTACCTGGTGGAGAGTTCAAACTTTGACAGGTGATTGTCCACATGTGGGCCACTCAGCAGGGAATAAATGCTTCATTTTAATTTCAGTTGCTTTGTAAGAAAGTAGTTTAACATTATGATATTTTTCAGTTTGAGTTACCCTGTCTAGGACTAGAAACATTTTGGAATGCTTTGTGCTCTCTTAGACTAATGTGCACAACAAAAGGGCCTCATCTGTGCAAGGCTACAGTGGGAAGTGGCGTTATCTGTCTTTGTGTTATAATTTTTTATTAACATTTTGAAAAAGAAAATTACATCACAAGTACAATAATGATAATATTAACTTACAATTAGAATGATAGAGTAAATATATTGAAGATATGAAAAACGGAGGCAAGAAGATTCTTATGCGATAAATACTTTGCACCAATAAATAACACATACAACTATAGAGATATGTAACAGGATGAATAGTTAAATAAGTCGAATATAGAAAATATTAAATATTTAAATAATGCAAACAATAGATATAATAAATATAAAATTCTTAGAAAAGTCAAACACATGATAACTCATCAGATATATATATTAAATATATAGATTGAATATCATATATAAGTACTAGCAAATATAAATATTACTATAACAAATCTCCTCAGTCATCGAGAAGTAATTCATTTAAAAGATCAAAATAAGGTGTACATAGGAATATGAAGAATGAAATGTTAGCAAACTTATAGTAAGAAGGAAAGAATAATAAGGAATTATAGAGGAAGAATGATAATATAATAAAATAATAAGATAGTAAAACATGAAAATGATAAGATAATATGATAAGATAATAGGAAAGCGTGAGAACCAGGAGTGAGAAGGGAGAAAAAGGAGAAGAGGAAAAGAAAAATGAGATCAAGTGTCAAATCAAATCAAGGGACGTTAGTACCAGCACTTGGGGTATTATCATCAACGTCTATGCCACTATTCAAGTTCAAGAAGGGTGTCCAAACACACAGAAATACATCAGTTTGATTTTGAAGATTATAGATTATTCATTCATGTGATGCTGTTTGGAACATAGTTGTCAACCATTCTTCTTGTGAGGGAGGGGAGGAAGATTTCCAATGCCGTAAAATACATATTTTTGCTGTAGCCATTGCTGTGTGAAACAGACGACATTGAGGTTTGGTGAGTTTTGGAGATAACCGAAGATCATGAAGTAGAATAACAGCAGGAGTAAGCGGAAGATGTAAAGGCATAGTAGAAGATAATGTTTTTTCCCACATATGACCAGAAATTTTGGACCAGCGGACATTCACATATAATGTGTGTTGAGTCACAATTGGTGTTATCACATCTCCAGCAATTGGCATGGGGAATTAAACCAGCTTTCTTTAATCTTGCAGGAGACCAATGCCAATCATGAAGAATTTTAAATAAACAAAATTTAAGTCTAACTTCACAAGTTATTTTGTCTAGATTCTCCACTATTTCCTCCCATTCACCAGTAGTGTAAGAAATTGAAAGTCGTGACTGCCACTTGAATTGTAATGTCTGTGATAAGGGCTGAGAAAAAAGATGTGATGTAAAAACTCTGTACAAACCAGATATCACTCCTTTATTTTTACCCCAAGTATTTAGATATGATACTATGTGCGAATTTGAAAGCATCGGGAGGATGACCCTAATTGTTTTATCAAGCATTGCTTAAGCTGGTCATATTTTAGGGATTGATTTGATGGAAGACCGAATTCATTTTGTATTTGTGTGAATGTTTTAAAGTCACCGTTATAAAAATTTGGTCTAAAGTTTGAATACCTGCTGTTTTCCATAATGGCCATTATAGTATCTTCTTATTAATACATATACTGGAATTATTCCATATGGGTGCCTTTTCATGTATATGTGAGTTTAAGGCTAATAAGCGGTGTGCTCTTTGCCATGATTTAAACATGGCTGATAGAATTGGGTTTGTGGGTTTCTGACGTGTAATTTTAGTGCCATAAAGTGCAGAAATATCAGAGTCTGAAGATAAAAGATGACGTTCTAAATGGACCCATTGCGGAACATCAGAAACTCCCGGCAACATATACGACAATTGAGAAATCTGTAATGCTAAATTATAATGTTCAATGGATGGAAGGCTCATACCTCCAAAAGAATGGTGAGCCTTTAATTTTGCCACAACTAAGCGAGGTTTTGTTGAGCCCCAAATAAAGGATTTTATTTTGGAATCTATAAGCCTCAATGTAGATAGGGAAATATGTAGCGGAAGCATGCCTAAAGTATACAGAAAACGAGGGAGTGTAACCATTTTAACAGCTTGAACTCTACCCCACATGGAAAGATTCAAAATTTTCCACTTATCAAAGTCACGTTGCATTTGAACAATCAGTGGATTGAGGTTATCTGTAATCATACTTTCCATGCCTTTATTTACTAAAATATCTAAGTATTTAAGACGTGAGGGTTGCCAATGAAAGGGGAAATTGTGTATAGCAGCTTTAGTGGTTCCATCAGAGATAGGTAAGGCTTCGCTTTTGTCCCAATTTATTTTATAACCGGAAAATGAAGAAAAGGTATCTATGATTTTAAGTAAGGATGGCAATGAAGTAGAAAGGTTCGTTAGGGTAAGTAATATGTCATCTGCGTACAGCTAAAGCTTTGATTCACCTGTAGGGAGATGTATGCCCGTGACTTCTTCTGATTGACGAATAGTGGCTGCTAAAGGTTCCATTGCTAAAAGAAAAAGAAGTGGGGATAGAGGGCGTTCCTGGCGCGTTCCTCATCGGATCTGAAATGATTCTGATATGAAGCCTCCACAATTTACTTGAGCAAAGAGATTCTCATATAATAGTCATACTTTCTGAATAAACTGTCTTCCAAGCCCAAAACGTTCAAGTACTTTGAAAAGATAATCTCATTCTATACGGTCAAAGGCCTTTTCAGCATCTAATGATAAGGCTAATGCGTCTTGTGGAAGGTTTTTAGCATACCATAGGGTATGCGCTAGTGTACGTAAATGATTCCTAGAGGAACGTCCTGGAACAAACCCTACCTGAGTTGAATGAATTAAGGAAGGTAAGACCTTTTTGAGACGAGAAGCCAGAATACTGGCAAATATTTTGATATCACAGTTCAAGAGTGAAATGGGACGATAGCTGGTACAGAGTAAAGGGTCTTTTCCAGGTTTAGGGAGTACTGCAATTATTGCTTTGTTAGACAGAGGACTTAAAGAATTATCTCATTCAGCTTCTTGAAAAAAAGCATGCAGGGAGTCAATTATGCTATGTCCAGTCCAACAGTAAAATTCAGCTGGGAAACCATCTTCTCCAGGGGCTTTATGATATGGTAATTTAGATAGTGCTTGCGCAATTTCATCTTTACTAATTTCTCCTTCAAGAAGAGCCCTTCCCTCATCAGAAAGATATGGAAGATCTACCTTTGAAAGAAAATCGTTTAGTTTACCTGTATCTACCTGCATGTCTGGCGTGTAGAGAGATGTGTAAAAGGAGGCAAATTCATTCACTATGTCCTGTGGCCTAGTGAGAATAGTACCCTGAGATGATTGGATAGCTGGGATGGCCATGGCTGTTTCTCTTTGTCTTAGTTGTGCCGCTAATAATCTACCTGCCTTTTCACCTTGTTCATAATGTTTTGTTTTTATTTTTTGAAGGGCAAATTCCGCCTTAGATGTGAAGAGCCCATTGAGCGCCATTCGAGCTTGCTCTAAAGATTTACAGTTTTGCAGTGTTGGAGCTATAGTATATTGATGGGTATATCATTGAATGTCCTGTTCTAGTTCTTTTTTCGTGCAATATTCCATTTATTGGCTAATGCTGCCTCACGCATTAATTGACCTCTTATAGTTGCTTTAGCCGCAGCCCATATCATTTTATTTGAAGTCACCGAACCCTGATTCATGGAAATATAATCTTGAAAAAATGTTTGTAATTGCTATTTGCCCTCTGGAGATTTATGTTGTTGTATGTTCATGCGCCAGGGTTCACGTCCTGGTCTGGATATGCCAACTTCTATGGCTAAGAAGACCGGAGAATGGTCAGATACTGCTGCTTCCAAAATACAAGATTCTTGAATGGTCTGAATTAATCTTTGAGATACTAAAAAATAATCCAAGCGAGATAAGGTACCATGTGTTGGGGAAGAAAATGTGTACTCGGTATCTGACGGATGTGAAAGGCGCCAATGATCAATTAAGCCATTATCAGCTAATATGTCATCCATTAATGCCCGATCAGAATTATTATTTTTATCTAGTGGGCCTGTTCTATCTAAAATTGGGTCCCTCACAATTTTCCAGTCACCACCTATTAGATACTGTGATACATTTATCTCAATTAGTAAACGATTCAGATGAAGAAAGAGTGATTTTTTTGTTCCTGTCGGAGCATAAACAGGGCCAACACAAATGTAGGTATCTCCAATACGTAGCTTAGCAAATACATAACGACCTGCAGGATCTGTCCATGTTTTGGATATTGTGACTTGTAGAGATTTACGAATTAGAATTGCAACTCCACATTTGCGGGTGGGACCTACAGTTGTATGTTCATCTCTTTGTATACAACTGTGAATTACCTTGCCTACCCAGTCTCTACAAAGTTTCTCTGACTCAAATGTGTCCAAATGTGTCTCTTGTAGTAATGCCACATCTGCCCTTTTAGATTGAAGATATGACAGTACTTTTTTCCTTTTTATGTAGTGAGTAAGCCTGTGTACATTCCATGTAATCACAGAGAGAGGGCGTGTATTGGACGTGTTGGACATGCTTATGGAGTGTCAAGGAGCTTAAGTAAGTTTTAAGAATGAATTGTTGTCAAGCAGAAGGATGAAGGATGATCTACAGTAATAAAATAGGAGGGAGGAAAAGAAAAAGAAGAAAAATGGAAACTGCTGGTTTTGGCAGAAATATAGATAGTCAATTGTACAAAGAAAGTGGAAGGTGTGAAAATAGAACATTTATGGATACAGTAAAATTAAGAAAGTTAAGGTGAATATAAGTTATAGATTGATAGATAATAATAGAAGTATCAAAAAATACTAAACTGTGAACCGCGGGTCTGTTTCTCCCGAAGCACCACCGCGGAGAGGAGCCCAAAAGCAAGGATAATAAATACTGCCAGTACCAAAGAATATACCAATCATAGCACAACATAAATCATAATAATGTATTAAATCTATGTAAAATCGCAAATTGTAAATATATAGATAGGATCGAATGAGTAATTCATTGAAGCATGTTAGACCTTACCTACTCGGAGATTCAATAAATATAATATATTAGATGTGAGAATATTCATTATGCACAAAAATTAGGAATTGATTAATATAATATAATAGATATACTAAATAGAACAGAGAAAGGAGTAGAAACTAAAGCGAATATTATTAAATATTATAATACTATAAGGTTGAACATTCTAATAAAACAGTATAATCCAGTGCATAATATAACAATGCATAGTAAATAGATAGCAGACAATTATACAAAACTTGAATACAGTTTCCATTTATATTGTATAGGTAGGCACTGTCTAATCAAATTAACTCTTACAATATAAATATAAATAATGCAGTGATAAGTCTATTTCAGATTGAACATCATGAATGCTTACTAAAGAACTAAATTCGTCATATTACAATTGTCATTCTTCTTCCGAGGCAGGCTTAAAAGGGGAACGAGATTTATCTCTATGTTGATCTTGTGCAAAAACAGAAGCAGCGTGCAACGCTGAAGATTTATCATCTTGGGCACGAGTAGGTCTTTCTAAATCTCTTCCTCTTTGGCGAGGGTTACTAACATTGCGTCTTCTATTATCAAATGGTTGTTGTGTAGAACTCAGACTTGCATGGTTATGATCAGTTGGAGTGTCTTGTGTATCCATGTCTTGTGTTTTTATCTGATCTAGGAATTGCTGCAGATTTGCTGGATCATAAAAGTCTCTAGAGTCCCCATTTTTCGTAATACGAAATTGAGCTGGATCGAATAGACCATATTTAATGTCCAATTGCCGCAACTGAGGTCTAATAGCAAGGAATGCTTTACGTCTCTCATTCGTTTCTTTAGAGAAATCCGCAGCCATTTGGATGATGTGACCTTTATATGAAAATGATCCTTGCGATCACGCTGTAATTAGTAGAAGTCGAGTTTGCTCATGTCTTAAAAAACAAGCGATAAGAGGTCTTGGTCGAGCTGTGCTATCTTTCCGTGGAGGACCTATGCAGTGGGCTCTTTGTATTTCTAGTGGAGGATCAAAGGTAATGCCAGTTAGTTTCGGAAGAACATCACAGAGAAATAATCTAGCATTTTGATTTTGAATATTTTCTGGAAAACCAAAAAAACGAATATTATCTCTCCTACTACGGTCCTCCAAATCAACTACCTTGCTGCGAAGGAATATCAGCTCTTGGTCTTTATTTTGCATTGCGTCAAGACGATTTTCCACGTTAGTCAGCCTCAAATCTAAAACATCAGTTTTTGCATGAAAGCCTGCCAATTCTACACCAATGGCTTTGGTTTCAGCTGTTAGGGATGAAATATTAGCATCCATTCCTTCTAGACGCCTACTGACCGCAGAAATTTCCAGTAATATGTGGTTCAATGTATCACCTTGTGGGGAGATGTTAACATTCTGAGGTGATTCTTTTGACGTAGAAGCAGATCCTTTACCAGGCATCCTGCTTGACTGCTTAACAACTTCAGCAAATAAAAGTGGTGTAGAAGATGTACTGTCACTTTTAATGTTTGACATTAAGATCAACCCCACAACCGTGCGCAAAGATATATCTTATCTTCTATTGTATCTTTCAATATGATATTTCTGCGCACTGGGTTATCAAATATAGCTTAATGACAGTAATTATCAGAAAGAGTTACAATTGATGAGTAGATCTAACCACTTCAATATGCCATATACCTTTCCCTAAATGCTTGATATCTTGTGAAGTTTAAGGTCTGGAAGCGCTATATCAGGCAATAAAACATATGTAAAAATAGTCACATTACATTAGGTTAGATATACGTTTTCACCTCACTTCATTTGACATGCGTTGAGCTAGAGTTGCAATATATTGGTCATAACCACCACTGTTGTATATATAAAGCCATAAAAACTGACTTCATCGTTGCACTTAGGAGTGTTCAGGAGTGAGGATATATGTAGAAGGACATATTTTAAGGCATAAAATTAATCACCACGACGTTGATTTATACACATGTGAGAAATAGGAAGTCAATTGACTGCACGCTTACTTCAAAATATGTAGCTTGACAAGATATAATAAAGGTGAAGGTAAAGTTTCTTGAGCGCTAGGATTAATCCATGTGTCAATCCATGTATTATTTTCTCCCCTGTTTTTTTTGTTTTTTTTAAAGGGCAAAAATATAATTTTCCTCCACACTGTGTTAGTAATTTCCTCTTGACAGGACTACCGCTAGGCTTGATTTCCACGTTGGAGCACTTTTGCATTAAACGTGCTCTTTCTCCTCATAACTCCGCCCGCAAATCCAGTCACGTCAGGGAGACGCGCTGAGAGGGAGCGGAGATAGTAAGAGGAATCCCAGTCTACGCTCATGCGAGGACCGGGGATTCCTGAAGCTCTGGAGGCCGGCCCGCGTGACGCTCACCTCAGGACTTCACAAAGGAAGAAAGTGCCATTACCAATGTCGCCCAGCCCCGTGCTGCACACAAAACAGCTCCGCAGATCGTCACGGAGCCGAAACTGCTGAAATTACAGTTTAAATGTTGGAGGTAAGTGCGCCGCTTACTTCAAAGGCTCCTCTCCCGGCGGAGCCCACAACTTAGGCGGCCATCTTATTCCGTGGCCAGACCACGCCCCGTTATCTGTCTTTGGATTGGGCAGCAACGTTCCCTCAGTAGCCTTACTGGTGCCACACAGCAAGGTCAGAGTACAGTGTAGATGCCCTGACTCCAGTTCTTGGAAAAGGTGTGGAGAGCGCAAATTAGTTTTGTTTACAAAAACGGTGGCCACCGGGAGAGTTGAAAGAGTCTTTTCACTCTTGAGGGCAAGGACAGCACAAGTTGGGGTAGAGTCAGAAATCCGTCCCTCATGTGGGCAAATAGGTGTAATTCAATGTGAGAGCAGCAACTCACATGTCAGGGGGCGGGTTGCGAGGACAAAGTAGCAGTATGATGCTGGCAATCAGGGCAACCATGATCCAAGACAATGGACATAAGACGCTACGAATGATCTGTAACTTTGGCTGTGGTCAACCCTATTACCCATTTGACTCTTCCCTCCATCCTATTTCATAGATCAAGTTGTGCAGGATCAATCTATCCCAATGGGATTCAGTGAGATGGTGAGAGGCTCCTTGACTCAGCATTCTTGGGTCGGGCTGGACAGAAGCAGCAGTGTCCAATCTTGGCCATCATTGTGTCTTTAGGGGCCTGATAGCATCACATTCCACAGGCCGGCAGTTCTTGGATTGAAAAAAGGAAGTTTCTCAGCATGCACTACATTCTACCTCTTTCTTCTTTCAGGTCACAGTGGTAGAAGATCTTGTCTTCAGACTTGGAATACATTCCCCACACCTTCAAGGGAGAGAGCCATATTTCAAGAATCTGATCTGTCCTTTTCTCTGATGGTATGCAAAGCTTCATAAAGTAAAATTGTGAACTCCAATCTACCTCACTGGCCCAGCTGGTCTTTATTCTCTCCTGCTTTAAAGGTCTCAGGCTCAATGACTTCTGCTTTAAAGTGCTTTACATTTTCCTTCAACAAAATCCCAGCAATATGGGTACTCCTTGACACTTGAAAGGAGCCAAAGTTGTGACTGTGGGGAGTGAATTATATCTAGAGTCCGCAGTAAATAACAGTTCTCATACTGGCATAACCATTTTTACAGAGGCATTGTACGTGGGGAGCATGTATAACCCAAAGTGTCTTAACCAGACTGGTCCTCATCATATGCTAAACACTGACAACGCCATACAAATACCATCAATGTGATGCAGACTGCAGTTTCACGAGGACTGATCCTTGTAGGTGTGCTTATGTGCTTTCAAGCACATGTATCGAAATAGCAAAAGTGGAAAGCATTTGCTTTGATTCTATGTATATGTTACCATAATATAAAAGCGGGCTGTAGGTGTAAGACGTTTCCTTCTATTGCCTAATTCTAGCCTAAATCTATGTCTTTGTTGTTTTTAGTAACCACAACATTAGAAGGCTTATTGCTCCATAGTAAAAACATCTCCTAAAGTCATAATGTCATTAATTTCTAACTTTTAATATCAGAAGATTTATTTTTTGATACCATATCGATTTCAAAATAAAATTCCTAAATGTAAAAACAGAATAAAATTAATCAGTGGTGATTTTACCATTTCGAAAGACGAACACTATGGGAGATCCACCAGAGGCCAGAGGGGATGCAGCAGCACAAATCAAAATAGATACACTTGTCCATTTTGACAAAACGCTACACACACAATGAGACTCTTCAAGACTATAACATGGGTCATGCAAGACCTCGTGTGACTCATATCTAATGCTATGGAATTCTACTTAGAAACTCTGTTTTGAGTGACCCATTAAAATCATGTAAGCTCCAGAAAATTGACACAGTGATTACTGACTGAGAAAGAAGAAGCAACATATTAGTAATTTTAAATCCTGCATCAGACGCCAAATGACACCTTCTTCATCATCTCTTCAAGAATCCTTTCTTAAGCTGAGCCTCATGGTCAGTGTATAGGTAGCTATAGAAGACTGGTCAGACACCGCCCAGATCTTTCTTATTCATGACTAGGGGAGTCATTAGAAGAGTGCTTAATGTGTGCATCTGCCACAGGAGGGTGATGCCACATCCATCAACATGTCTTTTCATTTGCCCACTTTAGACACATAGAAAACCAGTTGCCTTCTACTAGTGGACCCTCGTCAGCCTTGAGCCTTGACCCCGAACTCTGTCTGTCCCTCAGCAGCGGGATCACAGTTTCACCCACCCTTCACTATTTGGGATGGGGTAACTGTTTCTAGATTTCACTGCCTAGAACTGGCATGTGAAGCATGGTAAAACAAATATTGGCTCCAAAGTGCACAGAGAAAATCTGCTGTGTTTCAGCGGCTTTGTTTTGTTTTTGTTACTCATTAGCTGTATTTTGGATTACAGTTTTGCTGCATCACTCCCTGTCAGACATTTAAAAATGAAATCCTTTGGGAAGTTGTTTTGTCTCTGTAAGGTTATCCTGACTAGCTCTTTGCTGGACCTTAGCCATAGTCCAGTGGGGTAACACAGGCCCCGACAGCCCCTGAGGTGCGGGGGGCCCCCGAGCTGCAGGGGGCCCCCTCACCACAGTGGGCCTCATTTATGGAAACTGTTGCATCGCTGTGTGAAAACAGAGATGCAACAGTTTTCACTGTGCCCTCCTTGCGACAGGATGGATGTGCCATATTTAATGTATGGCGCTCCATGTCGCAAGGAGTTACAGATAAGTCATTATTTGTGACGTATCAGTAGGCGCAAAAGTGGTGCATTGCTGGGGTGTGTCTGAAAACAGATGCAACTCCAGCAACGTGAGCTTTCAGATGGGGCAAGCCCCATGTAAAAGCGCCTGCGTCAGTCTTACACCTGCTGTGAGGCAGGCTTAAGATATTGACGCAGTAGCTTCCTAGAAGTGGTGCACTGAAATCTTATAGATTTCAATGTGCCCCTTCTACAAGGTAACACCTACTCTGCATACATTATACCTGGTGCAGGTATAATGTTGCGCAGGGGTTTACAAAGTGAAGCATCTGTCTAGATGTGTCACTTTATAAATAGGGCGCAACATGGCACACTTTTTTATGCCGCCGGTGCATCACAAAAAGTGGTGCATGGCGGCGCAAAGGTGTTGCAAGGCCTCATAAATAAGGCCCAGTATTCTGGCCTGAGAGCTCCTGATTAAATCTGGAGTGGGGGCCCCTCCATGTACCTTGCAGGGGGGCCCCTCAAGTTTCCTAACACCATTGCATAGCACATCGGATGTCTTTGATTGTTCTTGGCCCTCAGTCTGCCAATTGATTTTGAATGCTATCCCCCACATTTTTAAACCTACCAACACTATAAGAATTGTCTTTGGAAGTTGCAAAAAAACAAAAGCCCATCCACAGTAGACCTACCAGAAGAAACACCATAAAACTGCGTAATGGAATGCCTGGCTTAATATAAGAGCATACATCTGTAAGAGCACACAATCAACAAATACAAGATACTGGAGCCACATAATTTAGTGCTCCATACATTTACTCATCAATATATGCATTGCGTGATAATAATATTCAATAAATCAGGGAATTGTAAGCGCGCTACTCACCCGTGAGGGTCTCAAGGCGCTGAGGGGGGGGGGGGGGTCCGCAGATCTGTTTAGCCGAAGAGCCAGGTCTTGAGGGTCTTCCTGAAGGTGTTCAGGGAGGAGGCGCATCTGATGTCTGCCGGTAGCTCGTTCCAGGTCTTGGCTGCAATGTGAGAGAAGGATCTTCCGCCTGCTCTGGCTCTGTGGATGCGTGGGGTTTCGGCCAGTGCGAGGTTGGAAGATCGGAGGTTTCTTTTCGGTACGTGGAAGTTGATTCTGTCGTTGAGGTATTTGGGTCCATTGTTGTGTAGGCATTTGTAGGCGTGAGTGAGGATTTTGAAAGTGACTCTATTCTCCACGGGGAGCCAGTGGAGACTTCGTAGGTGTTGGCTGATGTGTTCGTGTCGGGGGATGCCGAGGACGAGTCTGGCGGCGGTGTTCTGTATTGTCTGGAGTTTGCGGAGTAGGGACTTGTTGATGGCGGCGTAGAATGCGTTTCCATAGTCCAGTCTGCTGGTGATGAGTGCGTGGGTGACTGTCTTCCTTGACTCAGGGGGGATCCACTTGAAGGTCTTGCGGAGGATGCGGAGGGTGTTGAAGCAGCTGGAGGTGACGGCGTTGACCTGTCGGTTCATGGTGAGTGATGAGTCGAGTACGATGTTGAGGTTCTTGGCGTGGTCTGAGGTGGTAGGTGGGCTTCCGAGGGTGGTCGGCCACCAGGTGCTGTCCCATGCAGAAGGGGTGGTACCAAGGACGAGGACTTCTGTCTTCTCGGCGTTGAGCTTCAGGCAGCTGTTGGTCATCCAGACTGCGATGTCTTGCATTCCTTTCTGGAAGTTGAGTTTGGCAGTGGTGGGGTCTTTGGTGAGGGAGAGGATGAGCTGGGTGTCGTCGGAGTAGGATACGATGTTGAGGCCGTGTTGTCGGACGATGGCTGCGAGGGGGGCCATGTAGATGTTGAAGAGGATGGGGCTCAGTGATGAACCCTGTGGGACTCCGCAGGTGATTTTCGTGGGGTCGGAGAGGAAGGGTGGGAGTCTGATCCTTTGGCTTCTTCCGGTGAGGAATGATCGGATCCAGTCCAGGGCTGTTCCTTGTATGCCTGCGTCGTGTAGTCTGGTGACTAGTGTGCGGTGGGAGATGGTGTCGAAGGCCGCTGATAGGTCGAGTAGGATGAGGGCTGCGGAGTGGCCTTGGTCCAGGAGGGTGCGGATGTCATCTGTGGCGGCGAGTAGGGCGGTCTCTGTGCTGTGGTTGCTTCGGAATCCGGATAGGGACGGGTCGAAGGACGGCGTTCTCTTCAATGAATCGTGTCAGTTTCCTGTTGACTGTTTTCTCTGCAACTTTGGCTGCGAAGGGGAGGAGCGAGATGGGCCGATAGTTCTTGAGGTCAGTGAGGTCAGCCGTGGACTTCTTGAGCAGGGGTCTGACTTCTGCGTGCTTCCAGTCATCTGGGAAGGTGCCTGTTTTGAAGGTGGTGTTGATGGTGCGTTGTAGTTCGGGTGCGATGGCGGCCGCGGCTCTGTGGTAGATGTGATTAACGTGTTTGCACTGTATTAAATAAAATGTTAGTGGGTGGCTGAATTACCAATAATGAAAGCCCAATTTACTTAATAAAAACTATATTCCATGAATTTGCTCACGTGACCTATATTGGCTTTCGCTGCCATTTTTCTCTCTTAATGTTGGCGTGAGTGCGACTAGGCGTAAGCCACTTTAACTGTTTTCCTATTAACTGCACTGTGAGTTTCATGTTCTTCTTCCTCTGCAGGTGCCTTGTTGAAGAGAGCTTGATAGTTACAATGGGCTTTTGTTTAATGTTGAGAACTGTTAGATTAGACATTTTAATTAATACGTGGCTATGGATGTGCAGTGCGTGGGGATGGGAGAGAACCTTCTGCAACAGGCAGACTGGACTGTTGCTAACTTCAAGGTCGTGCAGATGTATGCTTCTTTGTTTGGTAATGGAAACCTGGGAGTCTACCTGCTCCTGGAGAACATAATCTCCTGATTGGACCGTCTACAGAGAGTTGGTGGGACGAAGCTTCCAGAACGTTCTATATTATAGTAATTACCTTTTCATTAGTTTAGTTTTAGCAGATCTGTTCCTGGCTTTGCTGAGAGAAGACTTTTCTCAAATTCTGCTGATTCTCCTTGCCCAGGGTGTTGAGCTTTATACTTAAGCATCTGTGCCTGTCCCCTGAACCTTAATTTGGTTCTTCTGATGCTGACACCTTCCTCATTGAAATCCCCTTGCAACTTTTTATGCATTATTTATAATAGGGAAATTCATTTATGGAATAAATATATTTCTTGTTCTGTACATTCTATGCTGTCATATTTAGTATTTTTTTCTTTCTAAAATACAAATTCAGATTGCACAGCTTTGTAGACATACATACTGTTTGAATACATTGATTTACTAAATGATTAACTTGTAATTTTACTGAAACTTTTTGTAAACCTTTATGGTTTGAACACCATCCTCTCTGTCATTTTGCGGAGTCAAATTGGTATCACTGTGATTGAACCGCGCTGCTGATGCTAGCTCTTTCATTATGCTTACAGTGTGTAGGAGAGTAGGATCTGCTTCACATGGGTACCCCCACTTTTTGCTGATGCTTCACTGTTTTTCGACTTTAGTCTGGCTGGGGCCCAGCTAATCAGAACCCCAGCCTAGCTGCTTCCTCTCTAAAATGGTTTCCATGTGCCTTAGGCACATCTCTGATTGGAATCTGGAGTGCCCTTATAAGTCCCTAGTATATGGTATACTATGTACCCAGGACATAGGTACCTCAGAGGCCTACCAGGGGCTGCAGCATGTATTGTGCCACCCCTGGAAGGCCATCCAAAATGACACCACAGGTCTGCTACTGCAGCCTGGGTAAGGTGGTGCAGGCACCCCTTACAGTGGTATATGCTACCTATATCACTACCATTGCACACACATATAAACCTATAAGTCACTCCTATGGCAGGCCTTACCAATCCTGAAGGCAGAGTGCTTGGTTTTTATGTGAGAGGGTGCCCCTGCATGAGCAGAGCCCCTCTACAGCGTTCGGAGTCCCTCCTCTGATGCTGTTTGTGGTACAGCCTGACCATATATTCTTAAGTGCATTATATCCTCGCGGTACAATGCTAACTTTGGACTGGCTGCACCAAAACATGTCGTGTTTGGTGTCAAACATCTTGGAATACTACCCCCCCGCCAGTCCTGGCGGTGGGGATAGCATTCCACCCTTCTAGAGGGAGAGACATGTACACACCGGGCTACCCGGTAACTTCTTTCCAGAGCCCTGGCATCACAAAATGGATGCCGCTGCCACAGACACGGGTCTGGCCTCCTGCTGCTGACTGAAACTCCGGCAGGGTAGGCCTGGACAATAGGTTTCCTGTCGAAGGGAGGTGTAACCACCTCCCCAGACAGGATAGTGTGTATTGGGGCTGGGCGGGAGCACCCTCTGGTGCTTTGAAATCCTGCACTGGGGGCACATTTGGTGTCCCTGTGCATATGCCAGTTCAAACCGGTTTCAGGGGCTACCTTCCCCTGCTCTGGTGCAAAACTGGACACAGGGAATGGGTGTAACCACCCCTCTTCCCTGACCCTCCCATAGGTGGGTCCCCAGAGTATGTCCAACCCCCTAACTTTGTATAAGTATGGGAGCCCAGTCCTTAGGACTTTAGATTACCCTGGATGAAACTCTGACACTGAATCCTGGACCTTCGATGCTCTACTTTAAGATTATAGGACTGAAGAATCTCCCTTGGGGTCAAGGATTGACTCCCCTGCTTGGCAGGCACCTAAGAAGCAATTGTCCGGTCTGCATCGCTGAAGCTCCCGCCGGACACCGAAGTCTTTGCATCACCAGAGGTGGATTTCCAGACTTCCCCGAGGCTGCCCTGAGTCCCCAGCAAAGCTTAGGCCCATAGCTGTCGTGGGTAATGTGGAACCGTGAACCCTGGACACCAAGTACTTTTGCAAGTGCATCCTCTTCCTGGTATCCCACGAAATTGTGCTTTGGGCTTCGAGTAGCCCCCGCCTCCAGCACCGACTGCACCGAAGATCACTGGCCTACACTCCACAAGTGTCCTGTGAGCCAGCTCCAAGTGCGTCCACTCGAGGATCCTTTGCGGTCGCTAGTCCGTTGGCTAGTGGGCCCTCCCGAAGGCAACTCTTCTACTGCTTGGGCTTTCCTGGTTGCTCTAGACGTGCCCTGACTTACCCTTGCTGGGTGAGTCCCCCAGACCTTGCTGGTCTGCATCAACGTCCTTTCTTTGTTTCTACAAGACGTGCCGTTGCCAAAGCTTGTTGGGTCCAATCTGGTTGCCGACACCCCTGCAATCGACAGACATCGGGGGACAGCTTGAATCCAGCTCCTGGTTGTCGTTGACGCCTCCTGAACCTCATGGCTGAAGAGTCAAGACGACTGTCAACCTACCTGAAGCACCCGACATCGGTGGGCATCTGCTCATCGCCTTCCTGGTCACTGGCTAGTGACCCAGACTCTGTCCCCTCTGCTTTCAGGTTCTTCAGATCTTCGATCCACCCTTGGATCCACCCGAACACTTTCGACTTGGTTGCCAGCAGCACTTTGCAGCAGATCGCCATTGAAAACGACGACGAAACCCGACCCCGAAAGACACCTATGCACCCGGCTTCCCTGGGTGAGGTAACTCGAGTACTCCGGTGCTCCCGTGGGTATAGACTCTAGAACAACCTAGTTCTAAAGGGGTTTGCTCCAAGTCCTCCTCTAAGTGTCCTTTTCTTTAAAACTCCAACCGCGACATTCCCCATAGAAGTCAACGGCGGCTTGCGGCTGTGTTCTCACACTGCACGCGTCCCCCTGGGTCCCCTGTGTCACTACCTTGGGTGGTTCCTTGAGGGCCAAGCACTTCTACAGGCGCTAGGCCTTGTGTCTAGCTCAGTCGTGGTTCTTATACCACTTTATTGGTATATGGTTTGGTACGCCCCTAGGGCTCAAACGTGTATTTGTGCTATTACTGTTGATAACTGACTTGTAACTTATGTACTTGAACTCTAGCCTCATAAAGAGACTAGAGGGGTGTGTTTAAGACTAAATACATATATTTTATATATATACCTGGTGTGGTCCTCTTTCATTTGGTCACTCAAGAGATTATAGACTGGTAAAACAAGCTGCTTTACATTCCTTCAAGACTTAGCCTGAAGGCTGCTCTCCATAGCTACCACTAGGATAGCTTTCAATAAAGGTTGTCTTTAACCTATCTCCAATAAGGGGTTGTTTGGACTGGTGCAAGGTGCTCACTATAATTAGTGGACAGCATATACCAGGCCAACTTCTCACATTGGTGTGCAGCGTGTGGGATTCCAGCTTGCTATTGTTTTACCAGATAATCTCAATTGAATTGATCAACTGAAAACCACTAAGGGTACCTTAGGTACATATAAATCAAACTTAGGATACAGTAAGTTCTACTGAACTCAGAGTTGTGTGTTAAGGGATAGCACACCCTTTCTACAACTCAAGAGAGTTTAGTAGGCTACACTAGAGTAGGTAGTGCATACACCACACCACACTAGTAATGTCTTCACTGCCAGGAACCAGTGAGCTCCTGCCATCCAGATATGACAACCTCACATTCTTGGAATTGAGAGAGTTGTGCAAAGTTAGGAAGTTGAAGACAGGCAAAAGTGCCAACACCCAACGTCTCCTGGAGATGCTTCTGCTAGATGACCTTAGAAGACCCATAAGGTCTGAAAGGGTAGGCAGAGAGGGTGGGGCAGAAGAAGAGGGAGGGGCCAGGGATGAAAATGCCCAGGACCTGACCTCTGAAACTGGCCAGGGGGATGACAATGATCCTGACCTG
Source organism: Calotriton arnoldi (assembly GCA_963921515.1). NCBI lineage: Eukaryota > Metazoa > Chordata > Amphibia > Caudata > Salamandridae > Calotriton > Calotriton arnoldi. The sequence goes on from CAWUFW010009794.1 coordinate 27,674, forward strand.
GAAAGTGCAGCTACTCCTGAGGAAGAGGAAGAGGCCCAGGATGACCTCCCCTCTGTCCCCCAGGAAGAGTTGTGAGTGTGCCCAGAAGGACTAGATCTCCTTCTCAGGAGTCTAACCACTCTGACACCTCAGTAGGGACCTCTGTCTCCTCTCATGGGAGGGAATCCTCTCATGAGAGGAGAAAGAGACTGATTCAGTATGAGCAAGCCCAGCTTGAGCTCAGAAAATAGCAGTTGGCTATAGACAGGGAGTCCCTAGATCTCTATAGACAGAGAAAAAAGATGGGACTAGAGTCCCATGATGGCAGCAATTTCCACAGAGATAGGGAAAGGTCTTATGACCATAGAAACCTGAGCAAGATTGTCCCTCCCTACCAGAGTGGGGATGACATCCACAAATGGATAACTGCACTGGAGAGGGCCTGTAAAGTACAGAGGGTCCCTCAGGAGCAGTGGGCAGCAATCTTGTGGCTCTCCTTTGCAGACAAAGGTAGAGATAAGCTCCTCACTGTTAGAGAGGAGGATGCTGACAATGACAAGATCTTGAGGAGTGCTCTGATTGATGGGTTTGGCCTAACAACTGAACAATACAGGTTAAAGTTCAGAGATACCCAAAAAGCACAGACTCAAGACTGGGTGGACTATGTGGATTGTTCTGCTAAGGCTCTGGAAGGTTGGTTGATGGGCAGTAAGGTATGTGACTTCAAAGGATTGTACAATCTTATCATGAGGGAGCAGATTCTTAATAACTGTCAAAATCAGCTGTTGCATCAGTACCTGGTGGACTCTGATCTGACCTCTCCCCAAGAGTTGGGAAAGAAGGCAGACAAATGGGTCAGAACCAGGGTGAGGCAGAAGGTACAGAACCAAGGTGGTGACCCTGAGAAGCAAGATTCTAAAAACTCTGATAAGGGTGGGGAGAAGGGTAAAGACCAGAAGTCTTCACAAGGCCCCCAAAAATCTTCTTCAGGTGGGGATTCACAGTCTAAAAAGGGAAAAGGCCAAAAGAAACCATGGTGCAAAGTATGTAAGCAAAAGACACACTGGACCAGTGATTGCACCAAGTCCAAAGACTATATTCCAGCCCCCACCAATGCCCCTAAGGCACCTGTTCCCCTAGTGCAGTTACAATTGGTGGTGGGAGTACACAGGCCAAGGGTTTAGTAGGGTTGACCCTGGGTAATGAGATGAGCTCTGGCCTAGTCAGAGAACTCACTCAGGCTGTCCTAGTCTGTAATGGAGGCATGGATGTGACCTCCTCTGTGAGTCCCAGTAATCTGGGCAAGTACAGGCAACAGCCCTTAATCAATGGAAAAGAGGCTTTGGCATTTAGGGACACAGGGGCAAGTGTCACCATGGTGACACAAGACCTTGTGGATCCTGGACAGATTATACTTGGTGAAATGTACCAAGTGACCAATGCTAGCAATGTCAAAACAGACCATACTCTGGCAGTTGTTAACTTCTCCTGGGGAAGGGTAACTGGCCTTAAGAAGGTTGTGGTGAGTGCAAACCTACCAGTGGAATGCTTGCTTGGCAATGATCTTGAAACTTCAGCTTGGGCAGAAGTGGAGCTCAGGACCCATGCAGAAATGCTGGGAATCCCTGCAGATGTGTTTGCTGTGACCAGGTCACAGAGAAAAATGTCTAACACTGAACAGGCCTTGGATCCTGGAACCATGGACCAAGTGCCATCCAAGAGGAGGAGTAGTAGGGTTAAGGCAGTGCCTTCCCCTTGGCTCAGAAGGAAGATCAGTCTCTTGAGGGGGATGATCTCAGTCCTGAGGAAGGAACTGTCCCAGAGGAGCTTGAACCTGACCAGGTTGAGTTCTTGGGGACAGGGGCCCTTCCAGGGCAGATCTGAGCCAGGAGCAGCAGAGCTGCCCCTCTCTTGAACCCCTCAGACAGCAAGCTGCTGCTGAGGCTGCTGGGAATGCTAGTGGTCCCCATAAAGTGTATTGGGATGATGGACTCTTGTACTCAGAGTGTAGAGACCCCAAGCCTGGTGCCACCAGGAGGTTGCTTATACCTCTGAAGTTCAGGGGCTTCCTATTGACCCTAGCCCATGACATTCCTCTAGCAGGTCACCTGGGCCAGAACAAGACTTGGGACAGACTTGTCCCTCACTTTCACTGGCCCCACATGTCTGAAGACACCAAGGAGTTTTGTCGCTCCTGTGTAACCTGCCAAGCCAGTGGGAAGGCAGGTGGCACCACAAAGGCCCCCCTGATACCACTACCTGTGGTGGGGGTTCCCTTTGAGAGAGTGGGGATTGATATTGTTGGTCCCATGGATCCCCAAACAGCATCTGGGAACAGGTTTATCCTGGTGGTGGTGGACCACACCACCAGGTACCCAGAGGCTATTCCCCTTAGGACCACTACAGCACCTGTGGTGGCAAGAGCCCTCCTGGGAATTTTCTCAAGAGTGGGCTTCCCAAGGAGGTTGTATCAGACAGGGGTGCAAACTTTATGTCTGGATACTTGAAGGCAATGTGGAAGGAGTGTGGAGTGACTTACAAGTTCACCACACCCTATCACCCACAATGCAATGGTTTAGTTGAGAGATTCAACAAAACCTTAAAGGGCATGATTAAAGGGCTCCCAGAAAAGCTTAGGCGAAGATGGGACATACTCTTGCCCTGCCTTTTATTTGCATACAGGAGGTGCCTCAAAGGGGTTGGCTACAGCCCTTTTGAACTTTTGTTTGGTCACCCTGTCAGGGGTCCATTGTGCTTGGTGAAGGAAGGATGGGAGTTACCTCTCAAGCTCCCAAAGCAAGACATAGTGGACTATGTACTTGGTCTCCGCTCCAGGATGGCTGAGTACATGAAAAAGGCAACTAAAAACCTTGAGGCTAGCCAGGAACTGCAAAAAGCCTGGCATGACCAAAGGCTGTACTGACTGTTTACCAGCCAGGACAGAAGGTGTGGGTGCTGGAGCCAGTGGCCCCAGCAGCTCTCCAAGACAAGTGGAGTGGACCCCATACCATTGTTGAACAGAAGGGTGAGGTTACCTATTTAGTAGACCTAGGAACACCCAGGAGTCCCCACAGGGTTCTCCATGTCAACAGATTGAAACCATATGTGGACAGAGCAGACATGGGCTTGCTCATGGCTACTGATGAGGGACAGGAGGAAGAGAGTGACCCACTCCCTGACCTGCTCTCACAGAACCCTGATGATGGGTCAGTGAATGGTGTAGCCTTGGCAGGCAGCCTCACTGCTCAGGAGCAAACTGATTGTAGACAAGTGCTCAATCAGTACAGACATATGTTCTCTCTGACTCCAAGTCAGACCACCTGGTGCACTCATGAAGTGGAAACTGGGGACAGTCTGCCTATTAAAAATAAGATTTATAGGCAACCTGACCATGTCAGGGACTGTATCAGGACAGAAGTCCAGAAAATGTTGCATTTGGGAGTTATTGAACCCTCGGATAGCCCTTGGGCTAGTCCAGTGGTCCTTGTGCCAAAACCTCACACCAGAGGTGGGAAAAGAAAGATGAGGTTGTGTGGACTACAGGGGTCTCAATGCAGTCACTAGGACTGATGCCCATCCAATACCTAGGGCAGATGAGCTAATAGACACTTTGGCCTCAGCCAAGTATCTAAGCACATTTGACCTGACAGCTGGCTACTGGCAGATCAGACTAGCTGATGATGCAAAGCCAAAAACAGAATTCTCAACCGCTAGTGGACATTATCAATTTGTGGTAATGCCCTTTGGTCTGAAGAATGCACCTGCCACTTTTCAGAGGTTGGTGAATACAGTCCTTACAGGTCTGGAGGCCTACAGTGCAGCATATCTAGATGATATTGCTGTCTTTAGCTCCACCTGGGAGGATCACCTGGTCCACCTCAGAAATGTTTTAGAGGCCCTGCAAAAGGCAGGCCTCACTATCAAGGCCACCAAGTGCCAGATAGGGCAGAGTCAGGTTGTGTACCTGGGCCACCTTGTGGGTGGAGGCCAGGTTCAACCATTGCAGAGCAAAATCCAGACCATCATGGACTGGGTTGCTCCCACTACCCAGACTCAGGTGAGAGCCTTCTTAGGCCTGACTGGGTACTATAGGAGATTTGTCAAGGGGTATGGATCAATAGTGACACCCCTGAATGACTTAACTTCCAAGAAAATGCCCAAAAGGTTCAGTGGACAGTTAGCTGTCAAAAGGCATTTGATGACCTGAAGCAGGCCATGTGCACTGCTCCCATTCTCCAGAGTCCTGATTACACCAAGAAGTTCATTGTCCAAACAGATGCATCTGAATTGGGGGTAGGGGCTGTACTGTCACAATTGAATGATGAAGGTCAGGATCAGCCAGTAGCTTTTATTAGCAGAAGGCTGACCCCTAGAGAGAAACGTTGGTCAGCCATAGAGAGGGAGGCCTTTGCTGTGGTTTGGGCTCTGAAGAAGTTGAGGCCATACTTGTTTGGTACTCACTTCCTAGTTCAAACAGACCACAAGCCCCTCCTATGGCTAAAATAAATGAAGGGTGAAAACCCCAAACTGCTTAGGTGGTCCATTTCCTACAGGGGATGGACTTTACAGTGGAACATAGACCTGGGAGTAACCATGCCAATGCAGATGGACTCTCTAGGTACTTCCACTTAGAACATGAAGACTCAACTGGTCAAGGTTAGTTTAATGTCCCTACGTTTGGGGGTTGTGTAGGAGAGTAGGATCTGCTTCACATGGGTACCCCCACTTTTGCTGATGCTTCACTGTTTTTCGACTTTAGTCTGGCTGGGGCCCTGCTAATCAGAACCCCAGCCTAGCTGCTTCCTCTCTAAAATGGTTTCCATGTGCCTTAGGCACATCTCTGATTGGAATCTGGAGTGCCCTTATAAGTCCCTAGTATATGGTATACTATGTACCCAGGGCATAGGTACCTCAGAGGCCTACCAGGGGCTGCAGCATGTATTGTGCCACCCCTGGAAGGCCATCCAAAATGACACCACAGGTCTGCTACTGCAGCCTGGGTAAGGTGGTGCAGGCACCCCTTACAGTGGTATAGGCTACCTATATCACTACCATTGCACACACATATAAACCTATAAGTCACTCCTATGGCAGGCCTTACCAATCCTGAAGGCAGAGTGCTTGGTTTTTATGTGAGAGGGTGCCCCTGCATGAGCAGAGCCCCTCTACAGCGTTCGGAGTCCCTCCTCTGATACTGTTTGTGGTACAGCCTGACCATATATTCTGAAGTGCATTATATCCTCGCGGTACAATGCTAACTTTGGAGTGGCTGCACCAAAACATGTCGTGTTTGGTGTCAAACATCTTGGAATACTACCCCCCCGCCAGTCCTGGCGGTGCGGGTAGCATTCCACCCTTCTAGAGGGAGAGACATGTACACACCGGGCTACCCGGGCTACACACCGGTAACTTCTTTCCAGAGCCCTGGCATCACAAAATGGATGCCGCTGCCACAGACACAGGTCTGGCCTCCTGCTGCTGACTGAAACTCCGGCAGGGGAGGCCTGGACAATAGGTTTCCTGTCGAAGGGAGGTGTAACCACCTCCCCAGACAGGATAGTGTGTATTGGGGCTTGGCGGGAGCATCCTCTGGTGCTTTGAAGTCCTGCACTGGGGGCACATTTGGTGTCCCTGTGCATATGCCAGTTCAAACCGGTTGCAGGGGCTACCTGCCCCTGCTCTGGCACAAAACTGGACAAAGGGAATGGGTGTAACCACCCCTCTTCCCTGACCCTCCCATAGGTGGGTCCCCAGAGAATGTACAACCCCCTAACTTTGTATAAGTATGGGACCCCAGTCCTTAGGACTTTAGATTACCCTGGACGAAACTCTGACACTGAATCCTGGACCTTCGACGCTCTACTTGAAGATTAGAGGACTGAAGAATCTCCCTTGGGGTCAAGGAGTGACTCCCCTGCTTGGCAGGCACCTAAGAAGCAATTGTCCGGTCTGCATCGCTGAAGCTCCCGCCGGACGCCGAAGTCTTTGCATCACCAGAGGTGGATTTCCAGACTTCTCCGAGGCTGCCCTGAGTCCCCAGCAAAGCTGAGGCCCGTAGCTGTCGTGGGTAATGTGGAACCGTGACCCCTGGACACCGAGTACTTTTGCAAGTGCATCCTCTTCCTGGTCTCCCACAAAGTTGTACTTTGGGCTCCTAGTAGCCCCCGCCTCCAGCACCGAGTTCACCGAAGATCACTGGCCTCTACTCTACGAGTGTCCTGTGAGCCAGCTCTAAGTGCATCCACTTGACGCTCCTTCACGGTTGCTAGTCCGTTGGCTAGTGGGCCCTCCCGAAGGCAACTCTTCTACTGCTTGGGCTTTCCTGATTGCTCCAGACGTGCCCTGACTTACCCTTGCTGGGTGAGTCCCCCAGACCTTGCTGTTCTGCATCAACGTCCTTTCTTTGTTTCTACGAGACTTGCCGTTGCCAAGGCTTGTTGGGTCCAATACGGTCGCCGATACGCCTGCAATCGACAGACATCATGGCACAGCTCGAATCCAGCTCCTGGTCATCGTTGATGCCTCCTGGACCTCGTGGCTGAAGAGTCAAGATGACTGTCAACCTACCTGAAGCACCCGACATCGGTGGGCATCTGCTCATCGCCTTCCTGGTCACTGGCTAGTGACCCAGACTCTGTCCCCTCTGTTTTCAGGTTCTTCAGATCTTCGATCCACCCTTGGATCCACCCGAACACTTTCGACTTGGTTGCCAGCAGCACTTTGCAGCAGATCGCCATTGAAAACGACGACGAAACCCGACCCCGAAAGACACCCGGCTTCCCTGGGTGAGGTAACTCGAGTACTCCGGTGCTCCCGTGGGTATAGACTCTAGAACAACATAGTTCTAAAGGGGTTTGCTCCAAGTCCTCCTCTAAGTGTCCTTTTTCTTTAAAACTCCAACCGCGACATTCACCATAGAAGTCAACGGCGGCTCGCGGCTGTGTTCTCACACTGCACGCGTCCCACGTGGGTCCCCTGTGTCACTACCTTGGGTGGTTCCTTGAGGGCCAAGCACTTCTACAGGCTCTAGGCCTTGTGTCTAGCTCAGTCGTGGTTCTTATACCACTTTATTGGTATATGGTTTGGTACGCCCCTAGGGCTCAAACGTGTATTTGTGCTATTACTGTTGATAACTGACTTGTAACTTATGTACTTCGAAATCTAGCCTCATAAAGAGACTAGAGGGGTGTGTTTAAGACTAAATACATATATTTTATATATATACCTTGTGTGGTCCTCTTTCATTTGGTCACTCAAGAGATTATAGACTGGTAAAACAAGCTGCTTTACATTCCTTCAAGACTTAGCCTGAAGGCTGCTCTCCATAGCTACCACTAGGATAGCTTTCAATAAAGGTTGTCTTTAACCTATCTCCAATAAGGGGTTGTTTGGACTGGTGCAAGGTGCCCACTATAATTAGTGGACAGCATATACCAGGCCAACTTCTCACACAGTGGACAACCAAAGGTCCATACGACCAGTGATGGATCCTATATGACGATTGTGCTTAAGTATTTAGGTACAGGGAGATCCGCCGAATCAACACCTACAACATATTATAAATAAATAATGCACAACAGAAGCCAAGCCCACCTTAAAGGTAAGAATTCAATGTAGGGTATGCTGATGGCTGGGTGTGTGCAAAAAATGGTAGCATCACTATATGCGGTTTACCAGTGCAGGGAGCAATTAGGGTCATAACTATTGTTACGTTGCAGGTTGGGGGTTGATCTGTGGTGTACAATTTCCAAGCATTAATGAGAAGAGGCATGTTTGCAAAGTTACTCAGTTTCCTTGGACATATAATTCCAAATCGCCCAATGCAGTTTTTTTCTAGGAATCGCCTTACCCCTGCGACAATTCATACATTTTTGCACAGATGTTGAGTCAAGATGCTTTAGCAATAATAAGGAAGAAGTAGTGTTTTACTTGTTTTAAAGCTGTTCTCTACTGAATGTTGCTCTGTCTCTAGCCTGAAAATAATGAGGCTATCTTCAATCTTTACTATACATCAGCTAAGTACTCTCTAGGTCGTACGCACAGAAGACAATTTTTTAACATGTTCCTAGCAAATAAAGCACAAAAGTCCTATGTAATGAATATACATTACAAGGCCATACATCAGACTTCCAATTGGGTGGCTGTTCCAAGTTTTTACCCAGTTTATGCATTCTTGCATATTTTAGATTAATCATATTTAACAAGTGCAAAGAAGTAAATTCTGACCCATGAGAATCTCCAGTTTTTTTTCTTTTGGACCTCTAGTTTTTGTGCTTCTGCTATGAGTGAGCCCCTTTAATATAATCTCTCTAACTGTAAGTTAATGCTAAATTGATTTGAGCTGTAACCTCCACGGTGCTTAATTTGTAAATAAATAAGTGCCAGGGCCCTTGTCAGGAGGCCACTGCAGCTTGCACCACCCATTGCCCTGCCAGAGCTTCCATTGACCGTATCAACTAAACTATTAACCATCACAGTCCTACAAATGGGACCATTCAGACTATTCCAGGTACCCAAAGTGATAACAAAGGCTTGGGCAGCAGGTATTAGTCATTTTTTATCTATATCAAATGAATGTACAACTGTTGTTGTGCTTATTTGTAAATTCGACAAACAGTGCCACCATGACGCAGACTGTCATAGGTGCTGGTGTTGCCAATTAAATGCTGGTGCTGAGCACCGGAAACTACCGGCTCAATTTAAGCACTGAACCTCCAGTGCCTACGTTTTAAAATAATGTCTATATATGAACACGGAAGTAAGTCAGTTTTATTGTCTCCTGACTGCTGCTGTTCATGTTCTGTTGCATTTACTGCTATTTTTGTTAGTGCAAAATGCATCTTCAGTCAATTTTGGATGCAAGGGTGCATTTTGCACTAAGACAGTAGTGCTAAATGCTGGGTTAAGCAAGATATGCCCGCTCCTACTATATAGCCTTGCTCACAAATGCATATTCAATGTTAGCTTTACTCTAAGAACATTTGTTATGTACTTTTAAAATTGGACATATTTCCCCAAGCCAGCATTTATGGAAATCAGTCTGTGCACTACTTTGCTGGACCAAGTTAATTACTTTGTTATTTAACTAGCAGTTGGAAGATTCCTCTGAACAAAAGACCCATTCTGGGAGATTAGGTGTCTCCTGGGAGGGGAAATTGATGTGAATGAAATCCCATGAGGTATTTAGCTGCCTTTCTCTGACAATTACTGGCAGGATTTGTCCCAGGGAGCAAAGAAAGAGCAGGCAGACAATTTACTTCAGTCAACAAAGGAAGGTGCCTTTGAAGCATGAAGTGAAGAATGGTGAGCAGGTGAGCAGAGCATGGCTGATACAGAGGAGCCATTTACAAATTTTCTTCAAGCTGTCATTTTGATTCCTCCCATCTCACCATTTAGAATTCTTTACCTCCATTTTAATCTCCTGTACAAGGACAAATATTTGAAAAGAAGAGCAACAACAAAAGAAGAAGCACTGATCCATTCAGTGGAAGAACCACATGAACAGTGGACAGATTCTGGAATTGTACGACTTGTGCTTTTGTTTGACTCTTTCTCCAGGGCTAGTGCCACTAGAGCCCTACCTCCCTTCCAAGCCGGTAGAGGGTAGGCTTTCTCCGGATCCTACAGAAAGGTGGCTTCCTTGCACATTTGTGGTTTGGACATAGGGGTGCCCCATAAGTGGGTATTATATGCGTCTTTCAGACACAAAGCAGTCTCCCAGTGGATGAAGGCCTTGGGGAGGGGGGTGCATGCTAGGAAGTGGTTTGCTTTCTGGATCATGGGGTGCTGCTGCTGGAAGACCCCAGTTCAGGAGACCACCAAAGGTTCAACAGAAAGAAACTTCCAGACTCTTGCAGACAGCCGCTGTTAAGTGAAAGGAGGGCACACGAAGAGAAAACAACAAGGTAGGTTTACCAACGTCTTTATTTCCGTCTGGTATCCTTCAACCCCCGGCAACAACTGCTGCTAGACCCACACTCCATGTTCCCAGAAGGAACCCCCACGAAACCAAGAGCTCCGACCCACAGCACATTCTAGATCCCAACACACCCCCCCTTCCTTCATAACACAACAAAATGGAAACAATGAATGACAATAATAAAAATAGTGAAGACAATAAAAATGTACAGAATTGCCAAGACAACGTATGTACAGAAATAGCAATAACATAGGCACAACTAATGGAATAAAAATGTGAGACCCATGAATGGACAGAGTCTACAGCATGACATAATCTTGGAACTTAGAGGGGAAAACCCTCACTCTAGAGGAAACACTCCTCCCTCGGGCACAACCAGATTGAACACCCAACCTCCCATAAGCTCCACCAGGCACGGTTACAAGCGATGAATGAACACCTATTCTCTCGTTAACGTAGCCAGCCTTAGATTCAGGTACCACAGAAATCACACACTTGTTCCATGTTTTGCTGTTTTCCAACACCACGACATTATCCACAAATCGAACCTCAGGCCACTTTGACATGTAGTCAATAAGAACAAAAGCATACTTAGGTGCACTTCCAATCAGCCCAAAAGAACCGGCAACATCAAAAGCAAGCTTGCACCAAGGTGAGTTTTTCACCACGACAGGATCACTGGGGAAGGATGAGTCACTTGTGACTTGTCGCTCACAACACAAATGCAACAATCACGAACATAGTGTTCAACATCCCTGTCCAACCCAAGCCACCAAATATCCTCCCTGACCCTGCGTTTCATAGCACGAATTCCCAGATGACCTTCGTGGGCTAAGTCTAAGATCCTCTTACGCATACATACAGGAACCACCAATAAACCACCTCTCCTTAGCACACCACAGACAACTCCTCACCAACCCTTTTGTAAGGAATCAACTCAGATGGACAGTCCATGTTGTTGGGCTACACCCCCAATAAAAAGTCAATAACCATTCTGATCTCCATCATTTGACATGGCTTGCAACCATTCTTGCTCAGAAAGTGCACCTCTCACTGTGTTCTCCAGGGAACACACCACACAAACCATTTCCAAGTCATCAGATGACCCCACACATTCACTTCCCGAAAGGGGTAAACTGGGGAGGGGGGTGCATGCTAGGAAGTGGTTTGCTTTCTGGATCATGGGGTGCTGTTGCTGGAAGACCCCAGTTCAGGAGACCACCAAAGGTTCAACAGAAAGAAAGGCTCAGACTCTTGCAGACAGCCGCTGTTAAGTGAAAGGAGGGCGCAGTACCAAGAGACTGTCAAAGAGCAATAAAACACCAAGAATCAAACATCAACAGTCTAGAGGTGAAGAGGTCGCAATGTACTACTCCTGCTGGCTGTAAGAGTCCAACCAACCAATCAAGACCAAGCAAACCAAACCCTATCGAAAATAGCCCAACAGACCAGATGCCTCTTGCTTTAACTCATCTGATAATGTGTATCACTGAGAAACACCACAGTAAGTGTTCCTTGGGCTCTATAGAAACTGCCACATCATCTGATACCAGGAAGGATCCAGGAAACACTCCCTGTGAGGCTCAGCACCTTAGGTTCACCAGGGGCACCATGCTGTCTCACTATTTTATAACTTACTTGCCCTTTAGAGATTGAGAGCTGGGCTTCCAGTCGCTTCAATTTCACTTTCCCAGTAAGTTCCAGGGCCTGACCTAACTGCAACATGAGGGGATCCTTAATCCACAGTGCGCGCTGATGTTCTTCCTCCTGCGTCACTCCCACGCAGTTAGGTTCAAAGAAGAAAGACAGGGGTTTATAAGAGTGCTAGCTTCCCAGCCACTACCAAGGAGAAGGTGCTAGGTGGGCAGGAATCTGGCCTGGACTGTGTGGGTTTAGGGTCTCTAATGCCGTCTGCAATATTCAGTGCTGTATCTAATCCAAAAAAGCCAGCAGATGTAAAATAAAAGTTAATGAAAGAAAAACGAATACCTTTTGCTGCCTGGAAGTTTGCATAAAAGGTATTGAGGGAAGCTTTGCTGTGGGCAAAAGGAATGCCCCATTTCCCCGTGTGTACACTCGCAAATTTGCTTATCTGTTGTGTTGAACCAGGAGGAGAAGGGACACCACCAGAAACAAATTACTTGAGCCTGGGGAACTACAGGAAGCAATGTAGGCCCCCACCTGACTTTTTTAATTGCCATCCTGTGTCTCCCAGGTCACAGCATTAATGACCCATGGAGAGGTTTAAATGCCTTTCAGGTGCTTCTTGGGTTGACTTTGTGGTGCTCCTTGAGAGTGCCTGAACCCATTCAGTTTCTACATTCTCAGTTCTTGCTAGGTAATTTGGCTCAATTGTTGAAATGTGACCTTAATTGAAATGTTTGCCGTTGTGTGTTGTTTACTAAAATTTAAAAAGTAGGTCGAAGTCCACAAAAATATTTTTTTTAGCAGTGAAATGTCAAAATATGTGCATGTTTGTGGAAATATATTGAAATGTTTAATAATTCTGAAAATCTTATGTTCTATTGCTGAATGTATAGGGACACTCTGTGACAAAGTCAGTAAGGCCGACTTTTTATAATTGCATACCACATGCTTGCAAAAGGGGTATTGTGGCTATATGATTGTAGGCTGCTGGTGCACAAACCATTAAATGTAGCACAGACCTACGGGGTGTATTCCACACTTACAGGGTCATTTGAGAGCTGTCACCTTTCTTTAAAGTGTGCCCTATACCTGTACATTTAAGTGAGTTAAATCGTGTTTCCTTTTTTAAAGAAAAAATTTAGGGGCATATTATCAAGAACGGCATTAAAAATTATCGCTGGTTTAGCCGCAGAAAACTGCCGCCAAAGCGGCGATAATGGGCTTGATAATATGCCCTTGAGAATTCCAATAGAAGTCCATGTTCTGGTGTGAACATGGGCTTCTATTGGAATTCTCCAGGGCATATTATCAAGCCCATTATCGCCGCTTTAGCGGCAGTTTTCTGCCGCTAAACCGGCGATAATTTTAACGCCGTTCTTGATAATATGCCCCTTGGACTGGACATTAATTTATTTAGTGTTATTTGTTGGTTTGCTGAATTCTCTGTTTCTAGGCCACAGCACACCGTTGATTTAGCCTTGGACTGCTTGGGCTCACTATCCTGATATAAATTGCTAAGAGGGCTACTTGGTTTCCTATAGCTCGGGGATCCAGTACACCAGAAACAACTAGGGTCAAGTACCTTGGAACTACCCTGGGACAAACCGGCCTGGATTTCACAGACTAGTTAATAATCTCTTCTTACTTTATACTTCATTTTCCATGGACATCACATGCGTTGCCTGCTGAACTGAAATAGTTATCTTAATGTGTGCACTTCCCATCAGTTTGTGTAGGACTTGTGATTCATGCTATCAAAGAGAGAGGGCATCGAACCTAAGTGAGCATTTGCCAACATCAGTGTGTAAATAGACTTCAAACTGAATGGTTGCCCTCAGTTTGCATCATAATTTGTTTGTTATATTAATAGCAGTTTCTAGCTACTAAAATCATGAAACTTAATCATTCTCTTTTTTTCTAGGCTATACTTTTTTTCTTGGACTCTTCTGCAATATGTATGTTGGTTCATGGGCCTATTGTCTCCTCTTGCAGGATTTGGTCTTACTACCAAAAAGAGAGGCTGTTGCGCCTGTGAGAACATTTAACTAACATCTGTGTGTGATTAGCAGAATATAGAAGCGAGAAAGCATGAAGTGAAGTACATAGGACCTTTTGACTAACTAAAAGTGGAAAATGCAAGGATAATAAGGCATGAATCAATATTAACGCGTCCAGGTATGTGCATCAACATTCTTGGAAGGAATTAAACAAGTTTGAGGCAAAAGCAGCAGACACAGCCTACGATACGTATTTGAACCCACTAGTGTTTAGTTTGTAAAAACATAAGCCCAGGGCCCAGGGTTTTGCTTAGGTCTCTGCCGCTGGGACTACCCACTGCCCCTGCCAGTGCAGCCAAATGCCATTACCAGTGTCCTGGATGGGCTACTATTATTATTATTTATTAGTCTCTATTAAATTGCTAAACTAATGTGCTCTGCTGAAAATAGTCAGACAGTGCTACCATGTGGAAAGCGATCATAAAAAAGTTGAGGTGTTAAAAATTAAATGCCGCTGCGGAGCACCAGCAAACACCAACACAAATTAAGCACTGGAATCAATACCTTTTAATAGCATGACAACAAATTAGGCTTGAAAGCAACTAAGAGATCTTGATTCAAATCAAGTGTAGTAAGTGGTGGTCTGCACCTCTGGCATCCTGTCAATTAAAAGTGATTTGTCCTGTGAGACTATTTTTGCGAATTAATGTCTTGAAATATGTTATAGGAACAATATGCAATGCATTTGTAAAACTACTAGATACAAAAGTTTAGTAAAATGTACACATTTTGGGGCCGATTCCGATCTCGGCCGGTAGGGCTCCGAATCGGATTCGGCTTAACCGGATCCGATTCGGAGCCCAATTGCCCGACCGATTCGTACACGCGTCCGGGCGAGCGAGTACGATGCGAAATCGCCGACCGACTCGTCCGGGCGTCCCGACCGCTCCGACCGACTCGTTCCGGGTCTAACCGCACCGACCGACTCGCTCGGACTCGACTCGCACCGCGCAATGGAGACGTTCCCTGGCCGGGTAAGTACGATGCGCGCCGCGAGCTGTCCGACCGAGCCGCGCAGTTCGGCTCGAAAGAGCAGTCGGAGACGTACTTTGGGGGTCCGTGTCGGACCCCCCTGTACACGTAGCCACGCGAGTCGCACACAGGGGGGACCCATGGGTCCCCCCTACCTGTGCATGTACGGCGCGAGTCGCTTCACCGCGTACACGCTGTAGGGGCGCCCTTGTCCGCCTCGCACCCATTGAGTCAATGGGAGCCCGCGTACGCGTTAGTGACGACAGGGTCCCATTGACTTCAATGGGAGTCCGACCGACTCGAGTCCGATGGCATACTTGCGCATCGTACTCGTTCGGTCGGGCTGCACGGGTCCGATTCGGTCGGAAATCTCTCCGGGTCCGGCTCGGTCGGAGAGATTTCCGGCCCGAATCGGAATCGGCCCCTTTGTTGGTGGATTTCAACGTCTAAGGCCACCAGCTCATTCTGAGTCGTTCTTGCAATTATACTGATTGACAGCCAAAAAGAAAGTAGAAGAAAATGAAACAGAGATTACAAAAGAAAATAGTGTATCATTATGGGGTTATAGGGTGAACTGTTACTTTGATACACATTGCACAAATGATCTCTAGAAACAGTATGCAGGACTTTCTTCACCCCAGCCAGATTATTAAAATTTGAATTAGTTACAGCCTGACAGATGTGTTATGTAATTTGTGCTGGTATCTGGCAATTTTTGCACCAGTGCAGTGAGATTCTTCACCAACATTTTCCCCGATCAACGGAAGCAAAAAGGCACTTGTGTTGATTGACTGGAGCAAAAATCAAATCGTTTACCTCGTGGATGATGCAAATCTCAGTGAAAAACTGTGAGTCAGTAGTGCAAATTTACCCTGCACTGATGCAATTTGCCTAATCCAGACCTTGATGTTCAAGTGCAATTGTGGTTCATGTGAGAAAGTCCAATCTATAATTGATGTGTTGGGCAAAGTGCCATGGCGAAACCAGTAATGCTGCAAGACAAAACAATGACATTTTAAAATATTTACATTTTTAGAAAATCAAATTTCAAATATTTTATGAGAAAATAAAGTGATGTAAAAAGTAAAAAACTAACAGTACAAATTTTCATTCAATGGAAGAAGTGAAAAATATACTTATGCATTGAAAAATATTAGATGTGTGACAACTGAGTTACTCTCTGGAGACTAGTTCATGTACAAATAACATGCGCGGTGTACTTAATATAATGGCAACTGGTCCTGCGGCTAACCTCGCTGGGCGTGGTCAAAGGCAGAGTATTGATCCTTCTGGATGCTGCCATCAGTGATGTAACCCATGATGGCATCTGTGATGTCATCAGTGATGTCATCAATTATGTTATGAAACACATCACTAGTGATGCCATATGTAAAGCCATAAGCAGTGCATGATGAGTGTAGGATTTACGCTTAAAGTTACTTAACCATAGCTTGTTAATTTTTCTAGTTTCTACGCTTTTGTTCTGTAACCATAACTGCAAATTATCTTCAGCCCTGTGCAGTGGATTATAGCTTCAGTGCCTAGCCTATGGTCAGGTCCTGTGCCCAACCCTTTGCAGACCACAACACCCACTGTGCAGGGGCTACAAACTCAGTAGCCGAGGCATTAACCGGCTGAGTTCTGTAACCATTATTATATCTTTGACTTAATATACATAAAACCTAGTGATTACATACAAATCTAAAGCAGGAGCTTGAACCCATGATCTAACTTGAAAAAACAATATATAAAGGGATTGAGGCAATACAATACCGCACCTAATCAACCAAATATGTAGGGTAAATTATTGATCTATGTGTGGTGCACTGAACCAGGAGTACAATCCCTCTCTACTCCAATTTGAAAGAAACTTTCAAAACAACATTCATCACTGGTGGTGTAACACTCATAAGAATGTAAGCAATATATCCAATTAGTTTGAGTTCGGCATATGTTCTTCAATGATTAATAATAAAAAGTACATTGATACACGACGTAAATCACTGCATCTAACAAAATTATCTCAGATCAATTATTCTTTATTCATATTCTTCATTTAAAAACGCCATTGCATAGTAGATATGGTAGCCAACGCGTTTCGTCCTACACAGACTTCTTCAGGGCTCCAATATGTGTACAATGTCTTTTGTTACAAGTTGATAATATATCCCGAGATTTGCAGTATTCAAACCTTCTGTGTGGTTGTTAGTTTGAGTTTGTGTGCTCAAATCGTGAGAGACATCTCTGCCATGTTCATAAGTCAAAAAGAAATCTCGGAATATATTATCCACTTGTAATAAAAGACATTGTACACATATTGGAGCTCTGAAGAAGTCCATGTAGGACGAAACGCGCTGGCTACGATATCTACTATGCAATGTTGTTTTTAAATGAAGAATATGAATAAAGAATAATTGATCTGAGATACTTTCATTGGATGCAGTCATTTACGTCGTGTATCAATGTACTTTTTAGTATAAATCATTGAAGAACATTTGCCGAACTCTAACTAATTGGATATATTGCTTACATTCTTGTGAGTGCTGGACCACCAGTGATCCATGATCTAACTTATTAGTATGGTTACCACATGGATCAAGTCAGTACACTGCAGCACTACTGAAATCCCAGATCTATCAAATATGGCAATTAGAGGAACTTTTACCTACACCACTCAGAGTGTTCTTTGAATTCTTAGAGGTGGATATCATCTTTAAAAGCCACTCTATATATGGAGAACATGCTTGGCTGACTTTATTGAACACTATGCAGTTGTATAAAAACTTCTATTACACAGAGCAGTGAAATATGGAAAACATTGTTTCATTTTCTAGGAAATATGTTTCATCATCATAATGAAAGTTGCAAACAATTGTTCAAAGCTTTACCGTTGTCCATTGTTTATTCAAAAGTCTTTTTATGGAAGGTAAACAAAATCTGGATAATCTAATTCTAGTCAGTAGACATTGTTTGCTTCATATTGCAGAGAACAACTTCACCAATCACCATCTTTTACTTGCAGAATGTGTATTTTTAAACAAAACAAAGAGATTATTTACTCACATTTCAAATTTTAACTACAATTTAAGTGTTTTTCTCATATTTTTCAACAGGCACGCAAACCGTATAGTAGTACAATATTTCACTTACTGTTTTCCATAAACATTGAACTTTTTCAAGTTAACTGCCACAAAATAAACATTTTATTTTAAAAATGCATAACTTATAATGTGTAAAAAGTCCTATATTGCTGTCTTAGTTTCTAATGACGTTAACAAACTAGTCAGCATTTGGCCTCATGTTTTGCGATATAATGCCACCAAAAACCGGTGTGGCACTATAGAACCATTTTGTATGAGTACATATTATGCATTCTACATAGAAATAGTTTTCACAGTTTTTTTTCTTTTGTAACTGCTGTTATTGTTTATTTTATATTTGCATAATGCACATTACCCCTTTCAGAGGCATTGCAGTGCTTTAGGTAGTCCTGGAATTGTTTTTAAACTATTTCAAGGTTTCCATCACAGACTGGAATCTGATTGAGTTTTGAGGAGAAGTGCATTCAGTAGAAGAAATGGAGGTGTGCCCCTTTTACCTGAATGTGTCTGCAAAAAATGTACTTCAGTATGGTTGTTTTTGGTTATTGGGCATATCTATTGCCCAGAAACTGTAGTCCGGGTGCCTTATTAGCCAGTTAGTTGCATATTAGATCTGTATTAGATATTTTGTAGAGTTCTGTGCTATTATGTGCTATCCTTATAGGGTGTTGAGTTGTGTGCCATTGTGGTTAGTGCTGTTGTTAGTGCTGTTGTGAGTGCTGGAATATCCAGCAGCAAAGTATATCTGAGTTATGTTCAATACATAATTTTCCCTCTTACCAAAGCAAGAGAGCATGTGCATATCCTTTGACTTTGCCTTTGGGCATGCACAGCTATTCTAGATTATTTAACCCTACATTGCACTAAGTACCTGTACCTTCATATAATTCTGTGCATGGTCTTTCGCATTGCATAATAGGCTCAGCGAGCGAGATTTTGCCTTTGCCCACTGCCTATGAACAGTCTTTGTGCCAACAAAACCCATAATGCTATGCATCTGAGCCCCTAAAACCATCTGTGCTTGGCCTTCGGCTGTGTGTGGAAGCTCCTGGTGCAGGACTTGCCATTTGGTCATGACATACAGCCAGTCCCTTGGGCACCAGTCCACACTTCACGTGGTCTTTAACTTTACCCAGCAAGCGTTGGGCAGCGGCATTGACCTCAGTGGTAACTTATGCCCAATATGCCCCGAACACCGACTATGCATGGTACTAGGATAAGTGTTCAGACTCTGTGCGCTCCGACCTGCCTTGGCATGGCCTTTGAAGTGCTCACATTTTGTAATGCTTTAACATCCTTCAACAGTGACCAGTGCGGTCTAAAGTTTCTACCTGACCACTCTTCCGTCGTCAACATCACAAGATGACCAAAAGCTTTATGTGACCCTAAATCGGGGTCTTCAAACTGTGGGGTCCAACCCCCAGGGGGGTTGTGGAGTGATAGAAAGGGGTTTGCACATTCCTGGTCACACTTCTGCCTATTATTATTATTTCCAAAAAGGTGTCCTGGGGCTAATAACCATCTGCTGCCTGAAATGGCAAATGAGAAACACACAGAAGGGGAAGGAGAACAAGCCAAATGGGGTAACCTACAGGGCGTAGAGCCAGGTTTTCATAGCTTCCTAAAGGATAATAGATTCTTGGTGGAGCAAAGCAAAGGAGGGTGCAAGTTCCATAACTGTGCGGCCCGCACCAAAACGAGGTCAACTATTCATGCCTTCCTGAATTAGGGAACAATAAGATTGGCACAGGCCGAGAGTAGCATACAGGTATGCCCAGTGAGGAGAGATGAGAGGGGGAGAGTAGATGGGATAAGGGAGGACAGCAAGGGAGCGAGAGAATTCGATTTAAGAGGTCAGGGATGATGAGAAATGTGAAGTGCTGAAGGAAGTGCAGAAACGCAAGAGGAGAAGTGAGTGTGTGCGAAAGGTGAGGGCACAGAGGAGGGATACTGTTAAACTGTGAGAGAAGATAGCTGAGAGATTATCTGTGACGTAAAAAGAGAATTTGATGCGAGGTGGGTGAGGAACAGCAGCGATAGGGGAAGAGAGGGAGTACTGAGGTGGGTGCTGAGGTAACAGGGGAGAGGGATGTTGGTTCAAGAAGGTGTGGAAGAACAAAGGGGAGAAGTGAAAGATGAATGGGGGACTGGAGAGTTGTAAGATACAAATAGACAGAAATTTGAAGGGAGAGACTTGAGGTGAATGAGAAGTGCTGAGGGGAGAGAGAGGGGATGGGTCCAGAGAGGCCATGAGATAAATGCGAGAGATGAGGGCAGTGAAAAGACAGAATGGCAAGAGGTGATTAAAGGTGAAGTGAGAGGTTGAATGGGGAGAGTTCAGAAGTTGTAAAAAGGGGTGAAAGAAAATGGCTTGCAAAGTGAGAGAGGAATCTGGGGTTGGAAGAGGAGAGAGGGATGGAAGGGAGAGGGTGAGCGGAAAGAGGCGTGGGTAAACTGCTTAACTCTGCATGAGACCGCCGGGGTTTTAGGGGACCCCTGCTGCTCCCGGCCAGGGCCAAGTGAGCTTCTAATGTGGCAACACGGATTCCTGCGGAGTCGAAGGCCCTTCACAAAGGTTGACTAGACATATTTCTGTTGTTTATAGCTGTATTTTCATTATAAACTGATACTGATGAGGTGAAATCTTTCCTCAGTGTTACTATGTGTAAAAAATGTAAAAATAATGAAGCAATACTAACCCAAAATATGCGGCATCACATAGCATTATTTATATTTTCTTACCATACAATTTAGTCGAGCCTGCCGCATAATTTGGTCCTCACCTGCCTCATAGTTCCAGTAGCTCTGCCTATAGGTTTAGAATTTTTTGTCAGGAGGGGGTCCTTACGCATGAAAATTTTGACTGGTGGGTACCAGCATCCAAAAGTTTGAAGACCTCTGCCCTAAATGTACTTAAATCTTGACCCCTGAAAAACGTCAGAGAATATTTTAGTGGCAGTGGCTACCACACGTTATGGTTTAAGAGCACGGAATCCTCGGTGTCACCCGAGGCCACTTACAAATATGTTGAAATAAAGGCCACAAACGACCCCAGAGACATTAACATTTATGTTGAGCTCTGGATGGTATTAACATGTGTAAATGAATTGGGAATAACACGTCACGTAAGTTACTGCGTTCGTTGTTCGAGTTCTAGAACCAATTGCGTTTGCTCCATCCACCTTTACCGCTCGGTCCTAAACGACTCCGCACAATGCATTGTGTGATATAAAACGGCATGCAACCCTTGATTTGGAATACAAAGAAAAAATAGAAGTTTGGTGCTGGCCAATCGACCATCCTCATAAGAAATCAAATTATCTTTGAGGTGCAAGCAATATTTACACGAAGATGGAATGTATGTACCTAATTACATACCTTTCACACAACATCTAGGAAATGCAAGAGTACAGGCGTGTTGGCCAACTTTTGTTTGATTCTAATAAGCATGTTCAGCGCCATTTCTGAATGGCAGTGTTCAAATGCTCTAGTTCGCGTACAATACCCGCTCTGGCCATAGTTTCACATGGACGTCTCAGTGTTTTTACTTACACATGCAGCCTTGTGAATGAATGCGCACACATCACTAACAAAACACGGATGTTGCACATTCAGCATCAGATAGGATAGGGTTGATGTGGCAAGTGCAATCGAATGAACTTGTCATGCTGTAACAAATCGCATTATATATGCTGCCCATTGAAGCATGCCATGTTTCCCTCTTTCTCCTCTTAATTCCACAGCTCCCCTCTTCTGCCTCATATCCCAGTAATATGATGGAAGAGGGCCCATTCGTAACACTCGGAGAAAATAGTGTATTTACGGAAAAAAACACGACCCACACAGATGCAAAGTAACAAGCTCAGAACTTCAAATCAAATGGAGCAGAGTGTGTTTTAATGAAGCAGACTCTTGGAATAAGCTTCCATATCCAGGCACAAGAGAGAAGGGAGAATTAATGGATTAAAAATGCAAGCGCATGCTACAAGGTGTTACAAACCAGCTTAATTAGCCATGGCCCAGGCAAAGTGATAAAATTGTGACTGGATCATTTTCTCTGAAAATGCGCCTGCGAAATTTGCATGTTGTTTTTTCTGATGGGATTACCGTTCTAAACTTTGCGTCCGCCCTGCAGAATGTTGATGTGCCCGAGCCTTTGGCTGTTTCAGGAAATCAGCAAATTTAAGTAAGCAGGAAGCAGGGATGTTGCAGAACCATCACAGAAACAGCTTTAGCCTAATGGACCAAGAGCAACGGTCGTAAAAAAGGGCAGCGACAAAATTAGAAAGTTCGTAAAAAAAAAAATCCAGCCGAACAGTGAATGGCCACAGATTAATCTTGCGGTGCAAATCTCAAACATTGTTTTGTAAAGTGGACTAAAGGCCCTGCCAGTTGTAAGACTACCTCAAATATAGTGGCATGCTTATTAGAATTACTATTATTATAGTTACAGTGGTTTAGGAAAATTATTAACAATGAGCTCCTTAAAATTATGCATGAAAACATAGAAAAAAGAGAGAAACATTTTTGCTTAAGGAAATCTCAAAGAGGTACCCAACACATAAAAAAGTACTACAAAAATGTATATTTTTACTTAGACAGCGAAGTTTCCTGTTATCTGTTGGACTTATCTTGTTTTAAAGTTTTGTTTTCCCTTGGCATTGTTCTTTTGTTTACACTGTGTATTACGTTATTAATGTTGTCCTTCGTGTAACTATGTGAGCACCTTTTCATGTACTTTTTTTGTAATTGTTTTTCCATATTTTCTGTCTAAGTAAAAATATGCATTTTTGTATTAATTTTTTATGTGTTTGGTACCTCTTTGAGATTTCGTTAAGCAACATTTTTTTCTCATTTTTCTATGTATTCATGCATAATTTTTAAGAGCTCATTGTTAATAATTTTCCTAAACCACTGTAGCTATAATATTGTTTATGTACCGCAGGTTTGAGGAATAGGGTTGCCCCTGTTTGTTGTAATCTCTATTAGAATTACCAGGCACATGATTCGTAAAAATATGTTTTTTAAAATGCAAAATTGGGTAATGTCCTTTTTTCTTATGTCTGTAACTTCTTTTTTACACAGCATCAACATACTTTCATTTTTATTTGCAGATCATTCATTTGCAAAGTTGTGTTTTATAAGATTTTTGTCCCCTAATTTTTTTTTTGTTGCAGATTTATATAGTGCGCACTTGACCCAAAGGAATTGAAGTGCTTTACATGAGAACCGGTTACATTACACAAGAACACATTCATTTCTTGGTAGGCACTGGTGAGATTAAGTGATTTGCCCAGAATCACAGGAAGCTGAGCCGGCGCCGAGGCTTGAACCTGGTTTCCCAGCACCAAAGTCGGCAGCTCTGACCGTAAGGCCACAACCTTTACCCCTCCCCCTACATCTTGTTGGCTAAGTGGACTCATCCAACTACAAGAGGAATTTGTAGTGACCTCATGGTCACATGTTTGAATCCACGCATATTTGTAACAATTGACTACAGACAAGGTGAAAAATAGATCAATAATGAGTTTTTTTAAACACTAAGGGGCCGATTCCGATTTCGGCCGGAAGGGCACCGAACGATGGTCGGAGCCCTTCCGACCGAATCGGAACGTGCCGGCCGGATTCCTTTCCGACCGAGCCATTCCGATGGGCTCGGTCGGAAAGGAATCCGACTGGGATTTCTGGATGGCTTACGACGGGCTCAGAGAGCCCGTCCGCCATCCGGAAATCCTTCAGTACTCCCCCGGCCGCCTCTTCACGACCGAGGGAGTACGATGGCAGTCTTTCACTGCCTTTTCGTGCCGGTCTTTCCGGCACGAAAAGGCAGTCGCTAACTGTCTTTGGGGGCCCCCAGTAGGGCCCCCATGAGTGCAAGGCCGCCGAATGGCGGCCTGGAGGCACCTATGGTGCCCCTCTGTTGATCCCTGCACCCGGTGGCAGGCACCTTGGGGTGCCGGCCACAGGGTGCAGGGATGAACTGCACCCCTGCTTTTCACAATGCAAGCATGCATTCCGCTCGGAATGCATGCTCCCATTGTGAAGTATACGAGTGCGACCGAACAGGGTTCGGTCGCATCGTACTTGCAGGGCCGTAACCGACGACAGCAGGTCGGTCGGTTACGGCTCCTGGACGATGTCGGACGGACCTGAGTCCGTCCGACATCGGAATCGGCCCCTAAGTAAAGAGCTGCTTAGGGTGTACATTCAAATACTGTTGGCTTTCCCCCAGTCTCCAACCGCCCAACTGTCAACCCACTTCATGTCCCAACAATACCTCATGGAACCTGATGTGTGGAACTTTCCATAGAAAGCATGGAGCTCTGAGTCTCTTACCACCAAGTGGACTCTCAGTGCTCTCCACACTATAAAACTGGATAGGTAGATATAACACATCTTCCCTTCTTAACATTATAACACTTCTCTTAACAGAATAACACTTCTCTTCTTGAAGAAAAATTTCTTACCACAAAATGAACTCTCACTGCTCTTAACTCTATAAAACTGGATAGTTGGATATAACACATCCTCCCTTCTGGAACGTTAGAAAAAATATAACACAATATATCTCCGTATCCCTCTATGCCCAAAAAGGCAAAAAATATATACTACCACCTCAAAACACAAAATATACATTGTTACCCAAAAAAGGTCTTATGGTCTAAACCTAACAGGTTGCGTGTTTATACGATAATCCCCTACACAGGCGTTCAACATTTTCATCACTGGTAGAGGAATTAAACTCCTTATCATTGGTAGTGGTATTGCAGTCTTTATCTTTCACTTTCACCAACCTTTAGAGATTCCACCAATGGCCACCAGCAACTCTGACTGCATTTCCACATCTTTTATCAATTTTCACAGGATACCAAATTTGTTTTTCCCTTTTTATACATAAGTAGCTGAATTAATTCACACTACATCTCCATCATGCACCACTATGTTTTTCATATGTTTCTATTGATCATACCAACATTTCTGCTTATTTTGAGTTTGATGGATATTCTCTTTAACCAATAGCATTACATTTTCAACATCAGATTCACTCTTTAACCATTTTGGCATCCAAACTGGATGAAAAGTGGTATTGGCTTTGCTACCTCTTAACAACTCAAAAGGAGAAAACTTGCTTGATGAATGAGGTGTGGCCCTATAGAACCACAGCATACTCCTCACAGATTTGACAATGTCATGGTTCCCACCTTTTGCCCACTTCACACACTCCCCCAGAATGAGGTTCATCCTTTCAACAAGACCATTAATTTGGGGATGGTATAGTGAACTCTTGTGATGTTTTATACCACATGATTCAAGGAAATTTAAAAAATCTTTACTAATAAATTGGGTTCCATTGGCAGAAATACGAATTTTGGAAACCCTTCAATCAGAAAAATTTCTCTGAGAAATTCCACCACAGAGCTAGCATTAGTGTCGCTTGCAAATTTAAGTTCGGGCCACTTAGAACAGTAATCCATCATTACCAAAATAAATCCGATACCTACAGGTAATGAATCATAGGGACCCATAACATCAATCCCTAATTTAACCCAAAATCTCGATGGAACTTCAATGGGAATCAAAGAAGGTGTTTCTACTTACAAACGTTTGTCAGCTAGCTCACACACACAACACCCTTCTACCACCTCTTCAATATCAGCATCCATCCTAGGCCACCAGAAAAAATCATGAAAGTTTTTTTTTGTGAGAGTAGAACCAAGTTGTCCCTCATGTGCGTTGTTGATTATGCCACTTTTCAAAGAGAGTGGTGGAACCAATTTATCTGACCTAAGTAGCATACCGTCTTCCGTGGAAAGTTCCTCACAAACTTTTCAAAAATGGCTGAAGCATGAGAGGTAACACTTTTTCCCTTGGCCAACCCTATTTAACAAACTCCAATACTTGTTGTAACACCTGATCCTCCCTTAGAGAAACTCTCCA
Organism: Calotriton arnoldi; assembly: GCA_963921515.1. Taxonomy (NCBI): domain Eukaryota; kingdom Metazoa; phylum Chordata; class Amphibia; order Caudata; family Salamandridae; genus Calotriton; species Calotriton arnoldi. The sequence continues at coordinate 53,287 of CAWUFW010009794.1, forward strand.
TGCTTCTTCAGAACACACACATAATTTAGGTACTTCAATGGACACTACCAGTCTTTAAAATCATCATCCATAAGTTCTGCTAACACAGCCTCATCCTCAGCACGGCTTTTACATGGGAACATGGAAAGAAAATCGGCTCAGACATTCTTACCCCCAGAAATGTGTACCACATCAAACTAGAATTGTAAAAGTTTGCTAGATAACCTTAAAATCCTTGGCGTACAACATTTACCAGCACCTCCACTTAAAATGGTCATCGAAGGTTTGTGATCAGTTTGTAGACAAAAACGCTTTCCCCAGACATAACAGTGGAACTTTTCAATCGACCACCAACATGCAAGCAATTCTTTTTCAATCACTGAATACTGCAGTCCAGAATCACACAACATCCCAGAGGCAAAAGCAATGGTATATTCTTAATCACCTCTCTTTTGAGTGAGTACTTCCCCTAACCCTACTTTGCTAGCATAAACGGTGATGCAGCAAGGTACTGAGGGATCAAATGGCTTTAGAGTTTTACTCTACCCAATTGAGCTTTTGTCCATGTAAAGGCTTCAGAACATTCTTCATCCCAAACAAATTTTGCTCCCTTTCTTAGCAGACTACTGATGGGTCTAATTTTGGAAGCATAGTCTGGAATGAATCGAGAATAGTATTCAGACAGCTCTAAAAATGCCTTGATGCCACATTTATCTACCAGAGTGGGAGCTTCCACAATGGATTTTATCAAACCCAGACTAAGTCTGATTCCTTCCTTAGAAATGATGTGTCCAAGATGCTCAACTTCACCACGTGAAAAGAAGGTTTCTCAATGAGAGCGGTAGCGGCCATCATCGACTGCCCGTGTAAAGAAATCTCTCCGGGAAGTGGTCTGGAATAAGATTTTCCTTGCTCATGCTCACCAACTTAATGTTGCATTGCGTTGAGGAAGCTGCCACTAGAGTAGAACATCTACTTGACTGGTAGAAAGAAGCTGTGCCCTATTGCACTGCGTATGGTGCCTTTCGTGCTGATTTTCCAGCGTGGGACAAACACCTGGCGTTTTTCAGAACCCCACATGCTACACAGAGCATGAAGTGGAAAAAACTCAGCAAATTCGGTTAGCAGAGCGGAATTTCATACCCAGGCCCAGTATTTCCCCACAGTCCTTGAAAATTCTAAAATGTTTCCCATAAGGACGTTATGTGGGACAACATTCTTTGCATAAATCAGCCTGCCATCTGGGAAAACCCACACACCTTGCCCCTCTTTTAGCATGTTAGACATTATTCTTTGAAAAACCAATGCTGCTGAAGCAAGCCTAAACAGCATACAGTGCTATTGAAATGTCCCAATAGGAGAGACAAACGCAGTGAGAAGATTTGACTCTGGATGTAGTTCTGCTTGGTGGTATGCTGACGAAAGGTCTAGTTTGGACAAATAACTAGCCCCTGCAGTGTGGGCAAACATGTCATTGATTTTAGGTAACGGGTGGGAATCAACCCAAATTTCTTTATTAAGTGACCTCAGGTCAACACACATGAAGTTGGCCATTCTGCTTGCGTGCAGCCACTAACGGGGACAACCATAATGATGACTCAGTGGGTTCAATGATACCCTGGTCACACAATGATTTGAGTTCTTTCTTTAAATCCCTCCTAACACTGAATGGTACCTCATATAGTATGTGTTTGACAGGAACTCCCCCTTCCTTGACTTTAATTTTGTGTTTCAATCCCTTAATCTTACCGACGTTTTCTGAAAAGACTTAAGGGAACTTACGGTTCCTCTGTTCCGCAATATCATTGCATTCCACCACCAACACTTGTTCTTTGAGCCTGGGTCTAAGGATCATTCCGAACATGCCCTGGTGGAACCTCCCAAGAATGTTCAACTCCTTTATGGCAACATACATGTTACCTTCTATTTTCCTGCCTGTAAATTCCAACACATCCTCTAGGTAGCCTAAGAGCTCAATTTTTCACCCTTCATATGAAACTGGTGAACAGCCAGGTGGGAATAAAATCCTGTCCCCTCCCCCATATGTCCTTGAATAATGTTTGGGTGATCATGGTGATCCTTGCTCCTGAATTGACTAGGAGTTTTAACCCTTTATCACCCACGCAAATATCAACAATGGGATCAACACAGGAGGAGGGATCCCTCGAAACAGGAATTAATTTATTTTTGATGGTGGTTGTTGTTACAATTTGATACTTCATCTGCCACAGTAAGCACTAAATCATTCAACCCCTCCAGATCTGATTCAGACTCAGTCTCACTATCAGATTGTGTCCCACATGCCACAGGCCTAAAGGTGTTATTTTTTTCTCTTTGACAGACCTTGGTAAAATGCCCTACCTTCTTGCAGTAGATACTAGGCTTGGGCGGAGTTCACCGAGTTCTGCTACGTGGAACTCCGCAAAGTGCTGAAAAAACTCTGCCACGCTCCGCAGAGTTTCGCAAGCAGCGGAGTAAGGTAAGTCGCGCTGCTCTTGCTGATTTTTAGCACCGGGAGTTTGTCCCATGCTGTAACAAATGGCACCATGCACAGCGCAAGAGGCCACTGCTTCTTTCTGCCATTCGAGTAGATGTTCTACTCGAGCGGCATCTTCCTCAACATGAGCAGCAGGTTTCGCAATGCAAGCAGTAGCGACTGCCGCGACCGCCTGCGTTGAGAAATCTTGCCCGGAGGTGGTCTAGCATATAATTTTCCTCACTCATGCTCACCAACTTAATGTTGGCGAGCGGCGTGAGAGGAAAAACTCCACTTCCCGACAGAACGTGGAGTTTTTTAATACTGCGCGCTCTATGCGAAGTGCTGAGTGGGCAAAACTCCGCAAACACCACGAGCAGAGCAGAATTTTATGCCCAGGCCTAGTAGTTACAAGTGACTATTTTGACAGGACAAGGCTCACCATTTTTAGCATGTGGGGGGCTACCACAATGGTTAACACATGTTGACCGTCGATGGATCAGTTTTGATTCCAGAAGGTTTGGTACTAATGTTTTTCTTTGACTTTATCCAATGTGCATTTTCAGACTTTTTTACATTCACTGACTCAACAGGTTTCTCCTCAAGTTCTTTTATAGAAATTTGTGATAATTCAATACTACCCACCGTTTTGATGGTGTGATCCAAAGATGGATTCCCCATGGATAAAAGTTTTTGACAAATTTGTTTATCTTTACACTGGCACACAAACTGGTCTGTAATTAACTGATCTGTGAAATTTTAAAATTGGCATTCAGAAATAAGTCTATGAAGGACCTTGATGTAGATTCACATCTTCCTCAATCTTCTGTTTCTGTTTGAAGAACTTGTGTCTGAGGACAGTTCAAGTAGGTTGATTATCAAACCTCATTTGAAGTTTTTTTTACTGCCAACTGATAGTCATTCAGTACTTCACCTTCATCTAATAATGATTCAGGTGCTTGAATGTAGATCTCCCCTCAAAACCCAATGAGTGTAAAACAAGACATGTCTTCCTTTCTGGTGATTCTATAAGATCCAATTGCCCCCAAATAAGTTTCAAAATATTAAACCATTACAACCACCTGACTAGAGAATCTCCTGGAGTGTCTTGGATCGATGGAGGTGGAGCCACCGACTCCATTGTGACTATGACAGTAAATATTTACAGCAAAAATGGATTTAACGTTTTAAACTAGTAACATATAAATTGTATAGATGGTATATATTCTGTTTGTGTCTGTATAAAACATTTTTAGACAAGCAAAAGTGTACTTATCACAGTGCAACAAGTAACATGTAAAAGTTAACATTTAATTGTTGGTGTGCTTGTCACTGTAGAAGAAACGCCATGCAAAAACAATTAGACATGAAAAGTGTGCTTTTCACTGTGTAGTCATAAGTGTGCTCATCACTGTGCAACAAGCAGCACCTATAGAAACTTAAATTATTACTGTTCTTGACACTTGTAGAGGAAACACAAGCCAAAGTGTGCTTTTCACAGTAGAAGAAACACTGTGCAGCATTTGTCAGACCTCAACAATGTGCTAGAGTACTTCATCACTGCAGAATATGCCACATTGTGAGATGTAGAAAAATGTGGCCACTGAACACACGGCAAGGCTCACAACTAATAATTGTCTTTGCTGGTTGGACTGACACAAGAACAAATGTGAGGAGCTCAATCTAATTCAAGGCTGTACTGGCAATTATGCTGCAGCTCGAAGCAGAGTTGAATATGCTTTTAAAGCTCCTGGTTGAAAATTGCCTTCAGCAGATGCCAGTCAGAAGCTCCTGGCTGAAATAATTGCTAGCGCAAGCCAATGCGCATATTTGCACCAGTAAGCGCGGAAACTTGCAGCCACCTGTAAAAAGAAAAATATAAGCACTTCCCCCAAAGCTTGATAACTGTTTAAACTTGTGACTGTGAATACGTATCTTGGCCACTAGATGGCAGTACAGCCGAAACAGAGGAGACTGAAATTGGAGGAGGCCCGGAAAACTGTTTGTGTCACTATGGCAGCAAAGAGGGAAGCTCGTATGCACGGCACCTCGAAAGAGCTGAGAGGTAGGCCCTCTAATTTCAGAGTTAAAGGCTCAGAGGAGGAAAGTAGACCCTGTATTCTGCCTTTCTCCCAATGTCAAGAGCGCAGGCAGGGAACAGAGATATGAGCCCTGAAATGGCTGCTCTCCGTGCGCTAGGCCATTCTGTCAAGACAATGTTGCATTGCAAATAGCCTTCTGATCGCTGCGTATTGGCTCTCAGCCCTTACCTTTGTGGAAGAAAATCATTGCTGGAGGCCACCAGGGCAGTTACCACACCCAGATGTTTGTTGTTTGAAGTGTTTGATGAGGCAGAAAGCGTATATGGGCAGAATGGATTCCTCTGAAAGTCAGCAGCTCAACTGCTTCTCTTGATTAATGGCCATCATGCACAAAGTTTTCTGTGCGAAATCAGCCAAATGAACAGTCGCGGCTCCTGGAGGGAGTGCTGCGGGCGGTGGGGCAGGGTGGGGGCAGGGTGGGGGGTAGTAAACTCTGGCATGTGATGTCATCAGAGATGTCATCAGTGATGTCACTGACCATGTCATGAATGATGTAATATGTGATGTCATCAGCAGTGCATTGTGGGGGCGCGAGTTATAGTTAGCTTAACTAACTATAACGGCCAAATTTCTCTGGTTTTGTACGAGTGAAATGTCCAACTAACTATAACGTCCTGAAACCTGTGGTTTTTTCAGTGAATTTCTAAGGTTTTTTAAATGCTAATTTCTAACTATAACGTCCCTGAAACCTGTGGGGTTTTTCAGTGAATTTCAAAGGTTTTTTAAATACTAATTTCTAACTAGAACGTCCCTGAAACCTATGGTTTTTTCAGTGAATATCTAAGGTTTTTTAAATGAAAATTTCTAACTATAACATCCCTGAAACCTGTGGTTTTTTCAGTGATTTTCAAAGGTTTTTTAATTGCTAATTAATAACTATAACGCTGCGTAGGATTTACAGGAGGTACCAAAAGGGCTTCTTGGCCCCCAAAGTCCCTCAGGAGTAAAGTGGACTTCATCCCCATCCCGTAGCCTGCCAGGAGGCGTGTTTGCAGAGTGGTGGAGAAAGGGGGCATGGCCTCCGAAGATGTCTTAGCAATCCTACTGTGTGGGACTTACTGGAGGTAACAAGAGAGGTACTTGGCCCCCAAAGATATCATTGGGGGCCAACTACCCCTCCTATTACCTCCAGTAAGTCCCACACAGCAGGATTGCTAAGTTCTCATAGCAGGCCACGCCCCCTTTGCCCACCACTCTGCAAACACGCTCCCTGGTGCGCTCTTGGATGGAGATTGAAGTCCCCTTCGCTGCTGGGGGTCCTTTAGGGGCCAACTAGCCTACCTCTTACCTCCAGTAAGCCCCACACAGTGGGATTTCTGAGAGGTGGATAAAGGCCACGCCCCCTTTCCCCACCACTCTGCAAACGCACCTCCTGGCACGTTCTAAGTTGGGGTATTAAGTCCCCTTCATTCCTGAGGGTCCCTGGGTGCCAACTAGCCCACCAGGTACCTCCAGTAAGCGCCACACACCTGGATTGCTGAGAGTGGTCCGAGGCCACGCCCCCTTTTTACACCACTCTGCAAACGCGGCTCTTGGTGCCCAGGGACCCTCAGTAATCAAGGGGACTTAATTCCCTAACTTAGAACGCGCCAGGGGGCGCGTTTGCAGAGTGGTGCAGGGAGGGGGCGGGGCCTCCGGCGAGATGCCAGCTTTTTATTTTTTTTAGAAGGGGGGCTGTGTGGCCCCCCTTCTTTTAATATTTCTGTGGCCCTGGGGACCCCATCCCCCAGGGCCTGACCCGTTTTTTTAAAAAAAACAAAAAAAACGGAAGGGGGCCATGTGGCCCCCCTCCCAAGGCTAATTTCAGCCCCGGAGACCCGATCCCCTGTGGCATGGCCTCCTTTTTTAAATTTCTTTATTGGGAAGGGGGGATTGGCCCCGGGGACCCCATGCCCGGTGCCGGCCTGCCATTTTTAATATTTTTTTTTTATTGCAGGGGAGGGGGCCACTTCTGGCCCCGGGGACCCCATCCCCCGGGGCCTGGCCTCACCGTTGGGGACCGTGGGGGAGCCCCAATGCCCCCACAGTCCCGCAGGCTCCCCGCCTCCTGCGGGAGCCGGCATTGCTTTTGCACAAGGGGAGCTGCTGACATGCAGCTCCCCTTGTGCAAAAGCAATCTGCAGAGTTTGCTATGACAGGGCGGGAGCCGTGCTCCCGTCCTGCCATAGCAAACAGCAATGTCCCGGGGGTGGGCACTCCGGGACATTGCAGAAGTTGGCCCTGGGGGTGGCGGTCCCCAAGGCCATCAAGGGCTCCTGGAGGGGGGCCACGCAGCCCCCCTCCCAAGTGTTTAAAGCCTCGGGGAGGTGGTGGTCCCGGGGGTCCGCAACGGACCCCCGTATTTGGTGGTCCCCGGGGCAGTGTGGGGGGGTAGGAGCCCCCCCCACACTTTAATTTTTTTAATTAAGCCCCGGGGAGGTGACGGTCCCCGGGGCTTTGGGGGGCCCATGAGGCCCCCGCTTATAATTATACAGTGCCCCGGGGAGGTGGTGGTCCCCAAGGCCATCAAGGGCTCCTGGAGGGGGGCCACGCAGCCCCCCTCCCAAGTGTTTAAAGCCTCGGGGAGGTGGTGGTCCCGGGGGTCCGCAACGGACCCCCGCATTTGAATATTTAGCGCCTCAGGGAGGTGGTGGTCCCCGGGGCAGTGTGGGGGGGGGCAGGAGCCCCCCCCACACTTTAATTTTTTTTAATTAAGCCCCGGGGAGGTGACGGTCCCCGGGGCTTTGGGGGGCCCATGAGGCCCCCGCTTATAATTATACAGTGCCCCGGGGAGGTGGTGGTCCCCGGGGCAGTGTGGGGGGCAGGACCCCCCCACACATTTATTAAACAAAGCCCCGGGGAGGTGGCGGACCCCGAGTCTGCGGGGGCCCCTGCGGGCCCCCGCATAGATTATAAATAATGCTTATAAAAAAATGCTTTTTTTAGGACTGGGGGTCCCTGTGGGACCCCCTGAGCAGGCCTAGGGGGTCAGGGTGTTTCTACCCTGCCCCCTTTGCTTGTTTTTTTTTTATCCTTTTACACCCTTTTTCTTGTGACTCGGTTTTACCGAGTCACAAGATGGCTGCCAACACTTCCTGGTTTGGAGTGTTGGCAGCCAATCAGAGTGAAGCTCGTGCCGGGGAGGAGTCGCGACTCCTCCTCAGTGCTCAGATATCGAAAGTTTTCTTTTTTTAATTTCTCAGGAACAACTGAACGGATTTACACCATTTAAAAAAAAGTTCGCTTTCTGAACCACATGCTACCTTTTTGCCAAATTTGGTGTAATTCCGTTTAGCAGTTCGGGCTGTAACCTGTTTCAAAATTCCTATGGAAATTAACAAGGAGAAAATGCATTTTGGGACCCCCCTTTTTTCTCGGCCCCCGCTTGACAAATCACCCTGAAACTTTCAAGACAGGAGCTGACCGGAGCGCCCCATTAGTTTGGAAAATTTATATATCCTCTGCTTCCGACCACCTTTCTCCATGCACTCTCGTATGGGTGCCAGATAGCGCGGGGGTGAGCCTGCTGTAAATATCGCAGCTCAGTTGTTTATCCCAAACAAAAAGGGAAATTCACACTCACAGGGATAAATTCATTCATTTAATGAGAGATATGTAAACAAACGCGTTTCGGCTGTCTCCTTCCAGGCGCGCCGGAAACAATGACATATTTAAACATTATCCTAGACATCAAAGACCACATTGTTTACATAGATTACATATACCGACTCGCGGTCACCAGAAGGTAGTTAAAGTTAGATCCTAGGTTCCATTAACAGAGCGTTTTTTGTTTTGCGGATAACTTTGGCACTGTCTGGCGAATCGTCATGAACTTTTAAACACTAGTTTGTCACTCACTTTAGCTGCTGTGTGGAAAGTTTTGGGGTTGTTCATCAAGCAAGGGTGAGAAAAAGGGGGCTCTCAAAACATGTTTTCTCCATGCAATTTCCCATTGGGATTTTAGACACTACTACAGCCCGAACTGCTTAATGGAATTACACCAAATTTGGCAGAAAACTAGCTCTTAGTCCAGAAAGAGCCCATTTTGTAATCTGGTGTAAATCCATCCAGTAGTTTTGGAGTTATTGAAGAAAAATAATATCTGGGCGGAGCCTAAGCACAGACCTCATGTTGCGATATGTTTGCCTGTCATCACTTCAACTAGGAAATGCTGGCAGCCAACTTGAGACTTGGACTCAGCCGAGTCCCAAGAAAAAGGGAAAAAAATCAGCAGGGGCCAGGGCTCTGCGGAATATATTATATAATATTATCTAGCATAGCTTTCATGTCAGAGCAGTTAACTATCAGCAGGCTGCAAGGAAACTACCCGGTGTTTGTCCCCTCAAATATTTGCTTGCTTTTTAAAAATATTTTAAAAAACGATTTAAGGCTTCTAGTAAGCTTGTTACGTGCATCATCGACATAAACAAGATTTGTTTTACAGCCCCTTAACCTGAAACACTTGAAAAGCGTATCATTGTCGTTTTTGGCTGAAGTTTATTTGCACGTTTTGTGCCTGCAGTCAGAGGCCAGGCCTCTTGCTGCTGGGGTGTTGACAACAAGCCTGAAGCTCGTCGCTGGCCACCTTCTGCTCTCTGCCTCCGGGTGAAAGCACACGAGCTGGACTTCTCTGCTCGCCCGATCAGTGCTGTTTATGAAGATGGACCTGTTGAACTACCAGTACTTGACCAAGATGAACAACAACATCTGCATTTTCTGCTACGCTGGTGAGTCTGGCTGGGCATTTAAAATGGCAAGGACTGTTGGTTTGTGTTTTCTCCCCTCAGTTGTAATTGTATTTATATAGTGCTTACTACCCCTGATGAGGCGTTGAAGAGCTGTGCGCTGAATAGTACACTACTCCGGAACCCAAATATGTATCTCCCTGCTTTAAAAAGGCCCTCGCATGCACATAAAACTACTGAAGAACACATTTAGTGAATTGCATTATGTGCAATGGCATGACAAAGTTTCCTGCGTCTATGGATACCATTCTTTGGCCCTGGTTCCGAGTGTGGTCAGAATGCTGATCCATGTGCAAACTTGAGTTTGCACACACATCAGATCTCTGGGTTGGGTGCTGATTAACAGTATTTATTACCCATGCAATAAGTCGCAGACCCTGTTTCGAGGCACTCATAGTCCATGTTATAGATAGACACCAAGCAAATGTGATATCCTTTGAACATATCTGGGGAAAAAAAATCAGGGCATTTGCTTGACTCTGGTTGTTTAAAGAGTTTAAACGAACCCAAATGATAACTCAGTTTTCTGATTACCCACTGCGGAGATTTGTCTGGCTAATTAGCAGTGCCGGAAACTCGATGACTTTTGGGATTTTCTACAAGTACATTCTATCAATAGTGCTCACAAAAGATGGCATTGTGCAATCCCAGGAAGTAGAGGTGATCTCCTGGCCAAAGCCTCCAAGCACTGCGAAACCAGACAAACTGTTCTAATGCCAGCTTCTGGTGGCGTAATGAAAGAGGAAGTTGCCTCCCTTCCCCTCTCTGACATCCCTCCCTCCCCCAACCCCAAAATGAAAGAGGGGCCGCTGAGATTCCAGAAACTCACAGATATTCATAGCTTTGCTTACCTTGTCAGGCAGTGTTGTGAGGCTTTGAAAGAGGTGGGCACCTACAGCGATAGGTGAAACCAGGAATTGACATTTCAGGGCAAAAAAGCACTGATATGACAACATGATACATCTGTGTTAAAATTACCTGTACCATGTGTACCATGTGTTGACCACCCGTTACGGGTGGGACGTGGGCAGAGTCTGCCTGCATTCAGACAGGGTGTTATGTTTGGCTGAAGGTGTGTGGACCAGGCCTATAATTTAGACAAATTAAACATATTTTTGGATGTGGTGCTTCAAAACCCCTGAACAGGCCCTGAAGCACTTTCAGCTAAGTGGTAACATCCCTCAGGCGTTTGTAAGACAAGGTAACAAACATAATTCAACTGATAAACCATTTTTTAGAGGAAGCACTTTTTCAGCCCATTGAGTTCATTGGAGCTCAGCTGAAGCAAGTTGTTGCAAGAGTAGCTCAGCAAGTTGAAAGCCTGCTGCAGCGAACTCCGCAAAATGAGCATGGCACCGGGCTGGATCACCAGAGCAGGAGCCAATATCTTGCCCCTCAGCTAAACTGTAAAGGACGCTCTGGCAGTTAACACTAAATTAAATATACAGCTATATGTGTCTAGCACCAGAGCACTCTTTTTAGGGCATTAATGCGCTGTACAAGTGACATACATTCATAAATAAAACCACATGTGAAAATACATAGTTAAACAAACAATGAGCCTTAAAATGCACTGCATTGAAATAGAGATCTCAGTGAATGAGCTTCAATGGCCGCTGTCTGCAGCTGTTCTCCTGGCCTCTCTTGGTTATAGTCGATCTGTCCGAGCAGCATTATTCTGGTTGAAACATTTATTTAAATCAACCGAACCGGTTGACATTAACTGTAATGAGCAGACTGATTTCCAAAAGGGCAGTTTGAGACATGTAGCAATGTTATGTTCAAATTTTGTAAAGTTAGAAGGCACCAGATAGTTGACTGCGGGGCACTGAGAGTACCTCGAAATATGTCTGCATTCAGTGTAGGTGTCTGAACACTTGACATACAGCAGTATCTGTTACATGTGAAGTGTTTCTCTTGCATTTGCAGTATATGTTTTTTGTGATTCAGTCATGCCATATATACTATTCAAAATCAAGTTTAATTGTAATTATATAGATATTCACTGAAAAAACAAATGTTAAAGAGACATTATAGTTAGGAAAAAGAATTAAAAAATCTTAGAAATTCATAAAAAAAAACAAAGGTTACATGGACGTTATAGTTTGTTTCAGATTTTACAGGCACAAAACCATAGAAATTCAGCAGTTATAGTTATACCTAGCTGAAGAAACTATAACTCGTGCCTCAACGTAACTATAATTGCACCCCGCCATGCACACTTTTCTCATCAATAATTTTATTGCAAATGTTGCAGTGATATTATCAATGATGTCATAGAAAATGTCAGGACTGATGTAATATGTGGGGTAATTAGCAGTGCATGGCGAGGGCGCGAGTTATAGTTGCCTTAGGGCACAAGTTATAGTTTCCTCATATAAGTAAAACTATAACTGCTGAATTTCTATGGTTTTGTGCGTGTAAAATCTGAACCTAACTGTAATGTCCCTGTAACTTTTGTTTTTTTAGTAAACCTTTGTTTTTTTGTATACTCTTTCCCTGTCAAAGTGGCTTGAGTGTGTGGAGTCAGAATACCCACACAAATATTTCATCACATTGCTCCTCTGCAGCAAAAGACACACAACTATATGGGTGCTGGTGCATTTTGTGAACAAAATTCAAATTTAAAAATAACAAAACATATTCAGCATATAAAGTACAAAAAAAAAAAATCTAACTACTTAAAATGTAAAACAGTTAACAAATATAAACACATTCCAAGTTGAAAAAGAATATAAGAAGGAAACAAACACATGCAACTAACCGTTGCAGAAGAAGCCACCTCTTCTAGAAAACATCACTCTTCTTAGTTGAAGCTGCAAACTGAAAAGCTGAAGCGCTCTCCAAAATAAAGGTCATACATTTAGAAATGTTGTACCAATTTAATAGTATAACTTAAGCTTAACAATAATAATTTAAATATTTTAACACATATATAAACAAATAACAATGAATTAAATATTATGTCCCCAAACCAGAGGTACCAATTTGCCAGAACAGGGCACCAAACAAAACAAAAAGAAGACCAAGCCACAAAAGAATTTTAAAATCATATTGCAACAAAGACAAAATGAAATATAAGTATATTAAACAAAAAAAGCATTACATGTAAAACTATATTAATTTTTTTAAATATTAGAAATAGCCAATACAAACATTCAACCAAAAAATACACATCATTAACTAAAACATGTATTTTTCTAAAAAAGTACAAATACAAAAGATTAACAAAAGAAATAAAAATATCAGCCTTCCAAACAAGATAGAACTAAACCAAAAAAGAGGAATCAGCACAACCTAAAAATCACATAAGTATAGAAATCTAAACCTTATTCATAATCTATCACCCCCCCCCCCCAGTCATACCAATTATAGAAAATTGTTTAGAATCAAACTTACCCTTACCGGAGAACAGCAACTAGGAACCATACCTGAAGAGAAGTAGGCATTCAAGACAATGAAAACAGACTACAAAATAAAGCAAGCTATAGGAGAAAATTTCATAATAATGTAAATGACAAATACATTTTACTATACAAACCAATGCATTAAATAATTAAAAATATTGAATATATTTTATAGAAAATGCACAAAATATTTAAGAAGTATAAATTAATGTTTTAAAAATGCGTTATGCAAAAGTAAATCAATATCAAAACATACTGTAAAATAAAGATAAATGATAAAATGTATTTAAAATATTTTTAATTTAAAAAGATGAAATAAACAATATAAAATTAAAAATATAAAACTTTTGTGTTAAAATTGTGAACAACAATATGCACAGACATTTTATATGAAAAATACAAACAAATATATGCATATATTTGTTATGAACTCAAACATGAAAAATGTTTGTTAAAAATGAAAGCATGTATTATTTTCAATAAAAAGCATTACAAGAAACTGTTATAATGTGAAATGTTAAAAAATGTAAATTAAGTCTGCATTTTTCCTAAATAAAATGTAAATACTTGTAAACAACTTAACCAAATTAAAAAATTTGGAAGTTACACATAGCATTCCGACTCCAAACTTAGCCACACTAGGGTAAACGTTGGACTTTGGGGAGAGTATATTTACTCTTCTCCATAAAAAGCCACATTGGAGAAAATGCTAGACTTTGGGAAGTTTAGATTTGCTATTGCCACTCTAAACTTGACCTTATTGGGGAAAGTTTTGGACTTTGAGGGGGTTAGAGTTACTATTCCCACTCAATCTTGACCAAATTGAGGTAATAGTTGGAAGGAAAGGAAGGGCTAGATGTAGTCAATCAATCAAACATTTGTAGAGCGCACTACTCACCTGTGAGGGTCTCAAGGCGCTGAGGGGGGGGAGCTGCTACTGTTCGAACAACCAGGTCTTGAGGAGTCTCCTGAAGGTCAGCAGGTCCTGGGTCTGTCGCAGGTGGATGGGGAGGGTGTTCCATGTCTTGGCGGCGAGGTGGGAGAAGGATCTGCCGCCGGTGGTCGTTCGGTGGATGCGTGGAACGGTTGCGAGGGCGAGGTCAGCGGAGCGAAGCTGGCGGTTGGGAGTGTAGAAGGTGAGTCGTTTGTTGAGGTATGCTGGTCCGGCGTCGTGGAGTGCTTTGTGAGCGTGGGTGAGGAGCTGGAAGGTGATCCTCTTGTTGACGGGGAGCCAGTGCAGGTCCCTCAGGTGGGCAGTGATGTGGCTGTGGCGGGGGATGTCAAGGATGAGGCGTGCGGAGGCGTTCTGTATGCGTTGAAGTCTCTTCTGGAGTTTGGCCGTGGTTCGCGCATAGAGGGCGTTGCTGTAGTCCAGCCTGCTGGCGACGAGGGCCTGGGTGACCGTCTTTCTGGTTCTGGTGGGGATCCATTTGTAGATCTTGCGAAGCATAAGGAGGGTGTTGAAGCAGGAGGAGGAGACGGCGTTGACTTGCTGGGTCATTGACAGTGATGAGTCCAGGATGAACCCCAGGTTGCGTGCGTGGTCGGTGGGTGTCGGTGCAGCTCCCAGCGAGGCCGGCCACCAGGAGTCGTCCCAGGCGGAGGGGGTGGAGCCGAGGATGAGGACCTCAAACTTGTCCGAGTTCAGTTTCAGGCGACTGTTCTTCATCCATTCGGCGACGGCCTTCATTCCTTCATGGAAGTTGGTTTTGGCGTTGGTGGGGTCTTTGGTGAGGGAGAGGATCAGCTGGGTGTCATCGGCGTATGAGATGATGTTGAGGTTGTGCGATCGGACGATGTTGGCGAGCGGTGTCATGCAGACGTTGAAGAGGGTCGGGCTGAGGGATGATCCTTGGGGTACGCCGCAGGTGATCCTGGTGGCTTCGGATCGGAATGGAGGGAGGCGGACTCTCTGGGTTCTGTCGGTGAGGAAGGAGGTGATCCAGTCCAGGGCTTTCTCACGGATTCCTGTGTTGTGGAGGCATGTGCGTAGGGTGTGGTGGCAGATGGTGTTGAAGGCGGCCAAGAGGTCTAGGAGGATGAGGGCCGCGGTTTCGCCGTTGTCCAGCAGGGTCCTGATGTCGTCGGTGGCGGCGATGAGGGCGGTTTCGGTGCTGTGGTTCCTGTGGAATCCAGACTGGGATGAGTCCAGGGTGTTGTTCTCTTCGAGGAACCGGGTCAGTTGTCTGTTGACGATGTTCTCAATGACTTTCGCCGGAAACGGGAGCAGGGAGATGGGCCGGAAGTTCTTGAGGCCCTTTGGGTCTGCCTTTGGTTTCTTGAGTAGGGCGTTGATCTCTGCGTGTTTCCAGCTTTCCGGGAAGGTGGCGGTCTCAAATGAGCTGTTGAAGATCTTTCGGAGTTGGGGTGCGATGATGGAGCTTGCTTTGTTGAAGATGTGGTGGGGGCAGGGGTCTGACGGTGAGCTGGAGTGGATGGTGTTCATGGTTTTGATGGTGTCTTCGTCATTGACGTGGTTCCAGGAGACCAGGAGGCCGGTGTGGCTGGGGGGCGGTGAGTCTAAGGTCTCGGCGGCAGTCGGGGGGGGTCTGAGAGTTGAAGCTGTCGTGGATGTCTATGATCTTGCGGTGGAAGAAGGTGGCTAGAGAGTCACAGAGGTCTTGTGACGGCGGGATGTCGTTGGAGCTGGAGCTGGGGTTGGCGAGTTCTTTCACAATGTTGAAGAGCTCTTTGCTGTTGTGTGCGTTGTTGTCGATGCGTTCCTTGAAGGAGGTCCTTTTGGCGGTTCGGATGAGTTGGTGGTGCCTGCGGCTGGCATTCTTGAGGGCTGCGTGGTTGTCCGGTGTTTGCTCGTGGCGCCATTTCTTCTCGAGTCCTCGGCAGGTCTGCTTGGATGCCTGGAGGTCGGCGGTGAACCAGATGGCCCTTCTGTCGGTGCGTCTGTTTGAGGGTTTCTTGATCGGGGCGAGAGTGTTGACGCAGTCGTCGATCCATTGCCTGAGGTTGCGGCCGGCTGTGTCGGTGTGGTCGGTCGGTGGGTCTCGGGCGAGGGTGGTGATTAGCTGGTCTTCGGTGACCTTGTTCCAGCTGCGGTGGGGAATTCGTTGCGGGTGGCTGTGTGCGGTGTTTTTCTCGAAGGAGAAGTGGATGCAGCAGTGGTCGGTCCAGTGGAGTTCGGTGGTGTGGCTGAAGGTGACGTGGCTGCTGGCGGAAAAGATGGGGTCAAGCGTGTGTCCGGCAGAGTGGGTGGGTGTCGTGACGAGCTGTTTGAGACCGAGGTTGGCTAGGTTGTCCAGCAGTGTGGTGGAGTTGCTGTCGTTGGCGTTCTCGAGGTGGAAGTTCAGGTCTCCGAGGAGGATGTAGTCTGTGGAGGCCAAGGCGTGCGAGCTGACGATGTCTGTGATGGAGTCGCTGAACTGTGGCCGGGGTCCGGGGGGTCTGTAGACGAGGTTCCTCTGAGGGTGGTTTCTTACTCCAAACATTGCATATTGGAGAGAGTGTTGAACGTCTTTGGGTGGGCATTTTTAGTAGTCTAACTTCAAACCTAAGCACATTGGGGAATGGGTTGAACTATGGGTAGGTTAGATTTACTATTCCAACTTCTACATCCTTGGGGAAAGTGTTGGACTTTTAGGGGGTTATATTTCCTACACCTTCAACTTTAAATGCATTGGGTAACGTGTTGGACCCTGGGGGGGTGGGGATTTCCTATTCCCACTCTAAGCTTAACCACATTAAGGAAAGTGTTGGATCTATTGGGAGGGAGTTATATTTACTAGTCCAAATCCAAACCGCAGTGATTAAATTATTGAACTTTAAGTGATTTTTAATATGTGTCGCACTCAAAATTAAACAACGTTGTGGAAAATCATCCAGTTTGGGAAAAGTTCCAATTGTCTATTTCCACTCAAATGTTTCCCAGCTTATTGGAATCATGAATAACTGAAGTACTTATATTTGAAAAACATATAACATAAAATGTCTTTAAAATGATACAAATATTATTAACCAGATCACAATTTAAAATTAAATATAAAATTGTAATAATAAATAAAAAATATAATCAAACAGAAACAATTTTAATATAGTGATACTTCAACTAGAATTATACAGTATTAAAAAAATTAAATAAACAAAAATAAAAATGTATATTTAATACACTTTTAACCATTCTGTCAAAAATATTGCATTACTTATTCCAAAATAATTTAAATCTAATTAAATAATTAGTTACATTAAAAACAATGAAAAATGACAAATTATAAGCTTAAACATCACACAATCAATTAAAAAAATTGTTTTTATTTATTTAGGGGCACATTACGATACCCGGCGTAAAAAAATCCGCCAGGCATGGAAGCGGCAAAAATCCGCCCGCACACACCGCCTGAACACCGACCACGCCATTATGAGTACACAAACTGAAAACCGCCATCGGCGAAAAATCATACAAAATACCGCCCGCCATCGTCCGAGTCGGAGTCAAACCGCCCGCCACGGACGGAAACACGCACGACAACACAAAACCGCCCGCCCACACGGCCGACACACCGCACGTGAAATTACGATCGCACCGCCATGAGCGCGGAAAAACAACAAAAATACCGCCCGCCAGCGCAAACAACGCCGATGAGAATCGACACGGCAGAAGCCATGGCGCCCACGTACCTGCACAGAAACCATCCGCACACAAAACCAATAGCACACAACATGGCCAACAAGTCCACACAGCAAAGCACGCACAAATACACAAGCACAGTACACATCCCGAAAACACCCCCGGACAAACAAAAAATACAAAGGCCAGAACCCCAGACACAACACACCTGAAAACAACAGACCATGAGGACACACCCACATAGGTGAGTACAAAAGCAGCACTCCCACAGACCACAACCCCTTGCTACATTGCAAACCAGAGAGGAGAGGAGAGGACACAGTGACACAGCAAGGACAGCAGCACACCACAGAAACGCACACATCACAACCACCACCACCACCACCAAACACCGGCACCACAAACCCCCTGCACATTACACAACACACACCGCACCAGCACAACAAACACCATGGCACCACAAAGGATGCCCAAGTTCACGCCCATGGAGCTGACGGTCATGGTTGACGAGATCATCAAGGTGTACCCACAAATCTATGGGAACATGGTCCAGCACACACCACTAGCCACCAGAAACAGAATGTGGACCCGGATCGTAGACCAGGTCAATGCAGTCGGGACCCTGCCCAGGAACAGAACCGAGATAAACAAACGTTGGAATGACGTAAAGAGCCTGGTCAAGAAGAAGGAGGGCAAAAACAGAGAGCTGGCTGCCGTCACTGGCGGAGGGAATCCCGCGCTCTTTAAGACCTTCAAAGCGTGGGAGGAGAAGGTGCGAGTCGTAATCCATCCGGAGATCCTCGCCGGATTAGCAGGGGAGTGGAGGCTGGTAAGTACAAACTAATGTATACCAGCACACCGCTATGCACACACATGCGCAACCACCATGCCACAGCTCCCAGGGACAAACACCCCCATGTCCAGCACACAATACACAACACATCACACGCACATGCAACAGACACTACCACACACAGGCCAAACCGAACAACTGTAAGATGCGTGGGGACATGTGTACACTAAGCCAGCCACGCAACCACCAACAGGTCCACAAATATGCCAGAAGCGCCACAACGAGCACCCACCACACCCATGTGTCCGCCACAGCTGCACCAACTGACAAGTAACAGGTAAGTGGCAGGAACACAAAGTGCAGTGGGTCGGAGGGGACAGCCCAAGTACAACACACACCAGGCCCCAGTCCCACAGCACAGCAAGGTGGAGCACTCCCCACACCCATGTGTCAGGCACAGCTGCACCAACCGACAAGTAACAGGTAAGTGGCAGGAACACAAAGTGCAGTGGGTCGGAGGGGGACAGCCCAAGTACAACACACACCAGGCCCCAGTCCCACAGCACAGCAAGGTGGAGCACTCCCACACCCATGTGTCAGGCACAGCTGCACCAACCGACAAGTAACAGGTAAGTGGCAGGAACACAAAGTGCAGTGGGTCGGAGGGGGACAGCCCAAGTACAACACACACCAGGCCCCAGTCCCACAGCACAGCAAGGAGGAGCATCCCCCACACCCCACACCCACGTGTCAGCCACCGCAGTGCACAACGACAGCCGAAAGGCAGACATCACGGTCCACAGCAATCGGTGTCAGTGGGTGTACAGCCACCCCACGACCCACTACACCCCCCCACCCCCACAGACCTGCAACATGGAGCACCCCCGCTAAGAGCCATGTGGCATCCAGTACAGTGCACGCACGAACAACTTGCAGGTGGGAAACTGGACAGGGCTGGATTACTGGAGGCATGAGGACCATAACACCACCAACACATGGGACATGTCACGTAGCACACGGACACGCAGCACCGCCCACCGTCACGAACAAGTGAACAATGTGCACACGGACATGAACAGCAGACTCACACCCCACATGACCCATCACAGACATAGCAACACCCAAGGAGCCACGTCTGCATGCACAAGCCACACTGAATATAGTCCCACACGGCAGCCACTGTGCAACTCATCACACACAACCGAAACACCATTGAAGTCCTGTCCATGTAGCCCCTACTGCCTGTCAACCACACACCCCACAACTACGCCTATGTAAGACAAACAACACTAGACGCAACAGAGCGGAACAACACAAATGCACACGAACACCACTGAACCCATCAAACACACAGACACACCATGCACATACAACATACCATCCATCCCATCCGTCAGCCCCAGTTTCATGAAAGGCATGTCATCCGCACAGCTGCCACACATACAGCAGTCACGCTAAGACACATGCCCATGACCAACCATGTGCCAGAAGTCAATTAAGCGCACGACACACTGTGAGCAACAACACACAACATGGGCCACACCCCCCGAGCACTGCAGTGATGCACATGGCACAGGGCAGCACGCACACCAAGGAGATGGGACAACTGCAATACGTTGGCTGGCACACAACTATCACTCACTCATAACGATGCGTCCAATGCCATGTCCAGTAACCACAACAGACAGCAAATATGCAGGGCATGTCAGGCATGCACACACCTCAGACCATGCACTGTCATGCTGCCACAACACATGTCACGTTCGGCACTCATGGCTCACAGCATGTACCCCAAAAGCATATACCCTCCCAAATGCGAATCTGGGGCATGGCCCCCATGTTGCCATATGCGTTCCTAAGCGTTCCATTTGAACTCCAAAAGCAAAGTACAAACCAGACCCAGGATGGGCCAGGAGCCCGCATACACCAGAGTCACAATGAGTAGGGGCAAAGCAACACACCCATCGGCATGGCCAATCCGTCCCATGCCACATGTGCACAGCACACAGTCCCATTGCCTAGCACACACACCTACAGATGCCACAGCCACACACTCGCCTCCGGGAAACCCATGTACGAGATTGCACGAACTGCCAATGTCAGACGACTAATACATACTTCGCCAGGTGCAACACAATAACAAATCTCATTCTCTCCACAGGTGACGAACTGCTGGACGCTGGGGATGGAGACAGCAGCCAGCACAGCCAGCCTACAAGCCCCCAACGAGGACACACGGATCTGGAGGATCTGTCCACCTCTTCGGACACGGACCAGCAAGCTGGCCCATCTGGCGTGGCAGGGCCCAGCCGCTCCCCAGGACCCCTCCTACCCACCAACCCATCATCCAGGGATGCTGAACAGTCCCAGTCCCCTGCTGCCACTGTCATTGCGGCCACACCCACGGTCATTGCGGCCACTACCACTGCCGCAACCGCCACCATCGCCGCACCGACCACCACCGCCTCCACCACCACCACGTCTTCGCTGGCACCAGCCCCAGCGCAGGTGGTGGCCCGGCCGACTGGATCCACCCTGGGAGCCACAGCGAGGACCGTGGTGAGCAATGTGGCTAGTGGGCAGGCCGGTGGCAGCAGGACTGGTAGGAGGAGCAGGGTCAGGGAAACGCCAGCCTCCCCTGGGAGCCATGCCCTGCCTCAAATGGACAGAGTCCTTGGGGCCTATGAAGAGGCCCAAGGACAATGGGCCAGGTCTGCTACTGACACGCGGGAGGTGCTGGGGGTGCTGAGGTCCATGGACGCCCATATGGGCCAATTCGTGTCCCGTATGGACCAACTCGTGGACCTCATGGGCCAGCTGGTGGTGGCGGTGGGGTCACAGGCAAGGCCAGCAACACCACCTCCGCCACCACCTGCTAGGGCGCAGGGTCGGCCAGCAGTGTCCACTTCCCCTGCGTCCACAGCCAGTGAGCACACCTCACCCACCACCAGCAGGTCGCCACCACACACCCCCTCCCAAACGTGGAAGGGGCCGTCCGAAGAGGAAACAGATCTCCCGGGAGGACTTCGCACGCTCCAGTCGCAAGTGAGGCAGCCAGCCAGCCTTCCGCCAGCCTTCCTTGACCAGCCACTGCATTGACTTGCTCTACGATCCCACTCCACACAGCCATCTGGATGGCATGTGTGTGTTGGACTATGGACATAGAACCAGTGGGTACACCCTGATCATCACGCAGCCATGACCGACAGCTCATTGTCACTGCACGCACCACTTTTGTCATCACCTTACACACAATCACATGTCACAGTTTGTAATAAATGCACCTTTTTCACTAACTGCTGTTTGTGCCCTGTGTCTTTATTGTACGGAATACAACGGCCACCTTGGGCGGAAAGGCACCTGATGCGTGGCATGGAAATGGAATCCGGAGGGCCTGTAGGGACCTAGGGGTGGGAGACAGAACAGGAGCACATTCAATGAGTGTGTCACACACCCATCACACAGTACATGTCAACAACTACAAGCAATGTACACACATCGCACAGAGCAATAGGGCACAATGCCACAGTCACCAACAGTGGCATACTACCCTGGCCATGGAGCGTTGACACACTGCACGCAGTGAACATACGGCCACCCTGACACAGCACACACACACCTGCATAGATACAGACACATCATCCGTCGTACATGGACACTCACCGTCAAGTGAAGTAGCGGGCGATGAGCTGCTGGCGCACATTCCCAGCTTCCTCCTCTCCGCTGTCCACCTCACTCGAGCTGTCCTGGTCTGCGGGCTGGGGCCCTGGTTGATCTCCGTCATCCACAATGAGGGGGATCTGCTTCCGAATGGCCAGATTGTGCAGCATGCAGCACGCCACCACTATCTGGCACACCTTCTGTGGGGAGTACGCCAGTGCACCCCGGTGCGGTCCAGGCACCTGAACCTGGACTTGAGGAGGCCAAAGGTACGCTCGACCACACGTCTGGTCCTCCCATGTGCCTCATTGTATCGATCGTCTGCTGGGGTGCGAGGATTCCTCAATGGACTGAGCAGCCATGCCCCATTCGGATACGCAGAGTCACCTGGGTGTGAGGGACACAGAGAACCGTTGCTATTCCAACTGGACAGGGGACAGCATCGCACAACCAGCACGCTACACCACTCCACATACTCACCGACAATATAGCCACGATCCTGTTGCAGATTGGCCATCAGTCGTGGCAAGATGCTGTTGCGCATTATGTGTGCGTCATGGGCCGAGCCTGGAAACTTGGCACACACGTGGGTGATCACCATGTCCGCAAGGCACACCACTTGCACATTCAGGAGTGCGTGTGCTTCCTGTTGCGGTACAGGTGCTCAGTGGCCTGTGGTGGAACAAGGCCAACATGAGTGCAGTCAATGGCTCCCACGACGTGTGGGATTCTGCCAAGGGCATAGAATGCACCCTTCACTGCCGCCAATTCACGAGCCCTGGGGAATCTGATGTACCTGTTCCGGTACAGCATCATGGCTGCCAGTACATCCCTCAGCACCTTGCTGAACATGGGCTGGGACATCCCTCCTCCACTGCCCACTGTGTGCTGGAATGACCCAGTGGCGAAGAAATGCATGGCGGCCATCACCTTAGCCGTGGGGGTGACAGCAGTCGGATACACCCTGCGGGGACGGAGATGGGGCTCTAACATGGCACACAGTCGATGCAGAGTTGGCCTGTCCAGCCGAAACTTCCTAATAACCTCTGTATCGTCCATGTCCGCCAGCAATTGGTATGGGCGGTCAATGTTCGGTCTCCGCCTAGGGACAATGGCAGAGGACACATGTCAAAGCAACACGACACATAGCAATTTCGCATACACATCACTGACATGACTGAGCAAGCACATGAGCCACAGCCCAGCTGTCAAGCTGGGACGGCACGACCACAATACACTTACACAGGTCTCCCAACAATGGCAATGGCAAGTGAGACATACCACTGCCATGTGCATGCACATGGGGATCTAGGCCCCAATGATCATGGAGGGCCCACATGTACGCGTGGGTAGGCTACACATGATTGTTCACTGGTCGCCACCCCCAGTCAGTGTTTCGAATGGGAAGGTTGTCGTGCTGGTGGTATGTTCGATGTGGCGGATGGGCGGGCCTAGGTGCGGGCTTACATTCCGGACATGGGGGGTAGTTGGATTGGCGACTAGTTGCAGTACACACGGGACACGTCTCTTCCTTTCCACATCTGGGTCATCCCTTGTACTAACTGACAGTGATACAGTCATCTTCGCCCCAGCCCTCATGTCCTCCCCTCGCCCCCCAATATGCATGCTCACCTGCGAGGCTAGCGCTTGCACAGGCAGCCGCAAGCTCGCACCAGAGAGGGCAAGGAGTGTATGTGTGGGTCCAGTTGCACGAGTGGGCTGTCTCAGGGTATGATGTGTGGCGGGACGCCGTCCACCTGCGTGGTGCCCCAAATGGAGACCCGGCCTGCATGGACTATGCATCACAGTCTTCGGCTTCCGGATCCGCCACCTGCGACACCCAGTGGCTGTGGCTGCCCTTGCGGCCATGCCGCGTCCGTCTGTGGCTGATGGCCCACACATTCACTCTTTGGCCTCTCTGGGGAGGGCTCAGGGGTGGTGGCGCACGCGCTTGCACTTAGTCGCAATGGCATGTGTCGTGGTTGGTATGATGGGCAATGGATGGGATGGTGCGAGCCACCTCCCGTGACGTCAGTGCTGCTCGTGCTGTGGTGCGTCCCCCTACACTTCCATTTGACTTTTTGCCATGCTGGACGTTGAGGTTCTATTGCCTGCGTGATATGACCAGGAGGAGCGCGAGGAGACCTCTCACACACCATGCTCCACTGCCATCCCGTGCCCTGTATCGCCTGTGCGGATTGACTATGTTGGGGTTACACCTGGTCGACTGGGGCTGTGTGTGCCTTGTCAAGGGGCATGGCGGGCGCACAACAGGATCCAGCTCGTCCACAGAGGGTGGGCTGAGGTGCGCCTGGTACCGCTTTGTACGTGTGCCCGGCTGCTGTGCACACACGTGTTCACTCCCCCCGACAGGTGTCCTCTCACAATGCCCAGGGAAGCGGTGGTGTACTGTTCATGAGCCCTCCCAACACGGCGTGCTCCAACTTGGCATGTGCGCATCTACCCGTCGCACCCACCCACCTGAGCACTGCGTCCATACGACTTCACACGACACATGTGTGTCTTCCACAGTAGTGCTACTCATTTGCGTTGACATCCAATACCAGTGGACTACATGGTCATGTCACGACTGCTGTGTACTTCACATACTCTCATCCTCTCTCATTCGTACTTGTGAAATGAGTCAGCGGAGACAGTTCTGGTTTCAAACATTATATTGAGTCTTCTGTCCTCTGTGATGCAGTATAGTGGACACTACTGGCAGCGGAATACATGTTGAGGATATACTGAGCATGATTACAAATGGGATAGGGTGTGGGGTTACATCTGCTTGGCCAAGGCTGTGCTAATGTACATTTACGTATAGCTGCGGAGCTGCGGACTTTGACACAGACGGTATACATGTAGCCTACCAGACCGCTCGGCATCATGGGCACAGTCCATCTCAGTTCCATGTGACAGGTTTGCTGCGGTTGTTCCTCATGCACGCGTGCATGTGAGATGACATCAGGGCATGTGCTTGCGTGCATGCAGCGGCGTGCCACTTGTTGTTGCACTGTGGTGGTTACTGGACATGTCACAGTCACTGGGGTCGTGTTGTTGTTGTATGCACTTGTCGTCCATGCAAAGGTCCTGGTATGGGATTCCCGGGGCGGGGGTGGGAGGGGTGCAGCACCCACAGACTCCAGGCGACCTATTCATGTCCACTGAGCGGTGTGTGTGTCCATGTGCGCTGGATCCATGTCGTGTCCTGGTTGTTCGTGCAGTTCCGTCCATGTGGGTGCGATACACAGAGCCCATGCCACTGCCTCCCACGATGCATGCGGTGTTCCTGGATGTGATGGGGAACAGTGTGCATGTCCCGGTCATATCCGATGTCATGGCGATGTCGTTGATGGTGTGGTTACAGTTGCCGGTCGTTTGGTATGGCTGTTGTGGTGGTGACTGGCCAGTCCGTGCGGAAGCTGAGCATGGGTGCGGGGTTGGACTTCATAGGTCACTCGGGGAACCTGCGTTGTGGTCCGACGTATTTACAGGTTGTCAGGTATGCGATGCCGTCCAGCAGGGCTTCGATGTCATTGGTGGTGTCCATGTTTGCCAGCCAATGAAGCGGATGGTGGCTGTCAAGGTGTTGTTCGTAGGTTGTCCCTTGGAGGACCATGATGGGGCATGCTGGGTGACATTCGATGTAGCTGTTCTCGATGATCCGTCGTGTGGAGGCACAGTGGTTCCATTTCAGTGCGCGTGCGATGTTGGCCACATACGCCATGCCCCCATAGGCAGAGCAGGCCCTGTCGTGTGCGTCCAGAGGGAGGAGTAGTGGTAGCAGGTCCGCCTTCAGACATGCCGGGTTGGAGAGGCATATCTCGACGGGATGCTGGTAGGGACACCTCCGACAGTAGAAGACGGGCATGACGCAGCTGAACAATGTGATGCGGTAAGTCAGTCGGTAACTTACGTTCAGCAGGGACAGGAGATCGCATCCCAATGTATGGAACAGGTTGGTTTTGTACAGCTTGAGCTCTTCGGCGTAGTTGGGTAGGTGTGTTGCGGTTGCCATTTCGCAGCGGTTCGTAGAGGTGGCGTGCTCCGGCTGTGTGTGCAGTCTGCAATGTGCACGCTCCGGGGTTGCTGTGAGCTCTGTGTTGTCGTGGGGAGACAGGACTTGTGTTCTGTTTGCTTGTTTGGAGGACACGGGCCCTCTTCCCACATGCTTCTCAGACAGTTCAAGGTCAGTGCTGTGTGACTCCTTCCAATTAACTTGCATGTGGCCGACATGGGGGAGTGTTTTCTTCTTTCTTCCCCGTCCGTTGTGTGCTTCTGTGATATGCGCTATCTGCCCTGTGGTCGGTCTCCTCGGCAAGCCTGTGTTGGTCTATTCTTGGACAATGGCTGTATTCACCGGCTTCTGTCGTAGGGCTGTGGTTTCGGTGTTGGAATGGAAGGTCATTCAGTGCTGTCTGCTCTCCCTTGTGTGGGCGGCAGCCTGCCTTTCCGCTCTGCGTTGGGCCTTGTGTGTGGATGTAATTCTTGGGCCACCTGTTGTCGGTCACCGGGCTCTTTGGTGTTCCGTTTCATGTGTCTTGTTCATATGTGCAGGGTGGTATGGGTTTTTCAGTGTGGTACTGGCGTTCCTCTTCCCGAAGGAGCCCTGCTTCTCCTAGTTGGTGTTGCCGCCGCTGTGTGCTTCGCCATGTTTGTTACACTGGGGTGTGTCCTGCTGTTGCGTGACTTCACTGACATGTGTGCGTCGGTTGTGTGGCGTTGGGTGTTGTCCGTGAATTGGGCGTTGGGTACATGTCTGTGGCCGGCCTGTCACGTGTCATGTGCGTTCGGGGTGGGGCTGGTGTGTGTGCTGCTTGGTTGTGTCCCTGTGTCTGTGTGCGACGCATGCATGGCGCTGCGGTTGGCCTCTGCGTTGTGCGCATGTGTGGCGGCGTCATCGGCGCTTTGGGGCCGTGACGGGGTGGTTGGTTCCTAGTCCCAGGTGGTGTGTACACATGTGTTCTGCGATGTTACGATTTGGCCTGTGTGTCATCTGTGGATGCGATGGTGGATGTGTTGTGTACACGCGCTGGTGGGGGGTTGTCCTCTTTTTCCGCCCTTGCACTGTGTGCGCTGTTTGCGTGCACTTGTTGTGTGTGTGCCTACCTGCGTCTCCGCGGTACGTTGCGTCCTTGGTGGTGCATCAGCAGAAGCATGGGAAGGGCCTGCAGTGCTGGATTCATGCTCGGGGAGCCGCTTCTTCGTTGTCCGTGCTCTGCGTCCGTGTTACCGCCTCTCTTTCACGTGCGGTGTCTCTTTGCCGTGGGAGCCGTTTGTTTGCGGCATCGTAATTTATGCGCCGGGCGGGACGTGTTTCGTCGGACGGTGTGTGTCAGTTGTGCTGCGCCGCTACGTGTACGGGCGCACTTTGATGGCGGACGGTGTTGCTGGCTTGCCGGCGGTGTTTGGCCTGCTTTTCGCATCGTAATTGGGCGGGCGTGTGGACTGCTGCGTGCCGGCGGTAACTGGTGGTTTTTGCATCCGCCAGCACGGCGGTAGTGCTTCCGCCCGCCATCGTAATGGGCCCCTTAATTTTTTAAGTGTATCTATGACTCAGAGAAGGTTTTACAATATAATACATTTTAATCTTTTTTAAATTATTTTACATTTTTAATTCGCAAGAGTGAAGATTTTTTGGGGCAGTGGTGGCTTTGTGGTATCATTTGCTGACAGCACATGGTGATGTTTCTAAATATTAGCTCCCCTGGTAGCAGCGGAACCAGAAATTTGTGCTCTCCAACACTTCAACTCTAATGCCAACTTATACCATTTAAAGTGACGAGGAAGGGACAGAGGCAGTGCAGCAGCAACAGTACTGGCATAATAGCAACAGCATATTACTTCCTGAGAAAGAATATATATTTTATCCATAGACAGCACAATGGGTTTCAACATTGATGTGAGAACCAAGGGGGGTTATTGTTGTGTGAGGACCTTTGCGCACACCTGGAAAGGGACAGCACAGTGAGATGATTATTTTACTTCCCAGCTTTTTTCTCCTGCAGGGGCATGTCAGGAGCTGGAAGCAGGAGTGTTGAAAGTTTTTTTATCACCCCAGCCTAATAAGACTTAAAGGGGAGACATAGTGAAAAAACAAAAATATCAGCCATTGTTACCTGAATCTGCATAATCGGTCAGTACTATAAGTTTGTGGCGTGGCCTCCATTGATGTGCATTTTGTTGATGTGCTGGAAGCAGGTCAAACTGGTTGACCATGGGGAAGTCTGAGTTGCGATACAGGCATTCTGTCAGATTCACTTGGGGGCCCTAAGAAAGCACATGTGATAGAGTGAGCGCTTCACATAGCAGTCTGCAGTTATGCTTCACTGGTCAACAACATCACAGTTTGAAGGCATCCAGGGTGGGCACTGCACATGCAGGCAAATTAGTAGTTGGACAGAGCAGCTATGCTGTACATGAATATTCAGAGTCCATATTAAATGAGACTGAAGAGTGAGGCCAATGGGGTGGCATCAGAAGAAGTGATGGGACATACATGATATGATATCTGGGGCAACGTTGGATCAACTTTCTAAATAAATATATAAATATACAAAATATATAGGACAAGTGAAATTGCAATCAGGACTGCCAATGCAGAAAGGTGGCAGGAGTCCTGGCCTCCATTAATATGTGTTACTGGTGCCCATTGTTACAACATTAAGCACTGTTTTGGGGGATTCTCCAAAGACTTTTTATGTGTATTTTCAATGTATTTTTCACTGAGCATTCGAATGTTATAACTTTAAAAGCATATTTAATGGAGATAGCCTTTAGTGCACCATCATACCCAGCAATGGTGGGAACAAAAAGGGGTTTACAAACATTCCTAGTGGAGAACATTTCATATGATGTCTTATGCTGACCCACTCCCATACAAAGGCAGACTATTTTGGGGGGGAAATATTTGTATGTAGTAGAAACACAATGGACAGCCTGATCAGCCATTATATCCCACCAGCACTACGACATCACAGGATCACAACTTTCATGCTTCAGCTCTTTTCCTCATGATTCCTTACTTCATACCTCCCTGCTACACACCTCATAGCTCCATACCTCATAATCCATACTGCTGGGCTGCATGCTTTCTAACTCTATACCTCCCAGACCAATATCTCCCTGTTCCACTCTTCACGCCTCATGAGCATCCAACTGAGTTAGAAGACAGTAGTATGCCTTCTCTGATCTGGGTCCATTTAAAATGCACTGTGATTTCCTGTGAAGATATAATAGGGCTGAATAATATGTGATGTCATTTTAGTGATGTCATCATTATGCTAATTATGAGCTTTCAGCTCACCTAAAAACTCCTAGTCACATATAGGTCACAGAATGCTGGCAAGTGTACTGCTGCTGTTCTGGGGCTCGAAGATGCTTGTTGTAAGACTCATCATTTGATCCCTGTAAATATTGCAGCCAAACCATGCCCAAAAGCCCTGTCTTAAATATGCCCTGCTGCTGCTGACACTTGGGGGGGGGGGTGTCATTGAGACAGTGACTCACACAGCAAATGTGGTTAACGGGAGGTGCCATTGGCCACTTGGAAACAAGATCCTCCTTTTTAGAAACAATTTGAGACCTGTGAAGATGGGGATCAATTACAACATGATACAGAGCATTCGTATATAGACACCTGGTTGGCTGAGCCATGCACTGTCCTTTTGTGCCACTGCTCAG
Source organism: Calotriton arnoldi (assembly GCA_963921515.1). Lineage (NCBI taxonomy): Eukaryota > Metazoa > Chordata > Amphibia > Caudata > Salamandridae > Calotriton > Calotriton arnoldi. The sequence continues at coordinate 82,693 of CAWUFW010009794.1, forward strand.
CTGTTGGGCCTAGACCAGAAGAGAAGGAGCAGCTCACTCGGTGTGGTGTACGGGTCCCAATTCACCAAAAGCACTGCCACCCTGTGCTGATCATCCCTGTCTGATCAGCGAAAACTACATATTTCCATATCATTTTAAAGAGCTGCCACTGGGCCTGGTTAATTTCGGTGGGGATGTAAATGAGAGAGATTTGGTCTACTGCTAATACACTATGGCAGTTATTTGCTAAGAGTTGTGCCTCAGGTCATGTGGCAATGTGCAATTTTGCACTGAAAATGCAGTCTTTTAAAATGATAGGTAAACAGATGCAAGGTCATATTTATCAAGGGGTTGAGTTGCTTTTGCACCAAGCAACATGGTGCAAATGCAAAACAACCCTCAAGATGCGCTTTATCAGGCCACGCAAGGCATACCTTGCGTGGACCTGAGTGGCATGAAATCCAGAGCAACGAAACACAGCGGAAATTGCTGGGATGTGGTACTCTGCCCCAGCGAACAAGTCCATGGCTGGTGCGTGGGTGTTCCCATGCAACTCCCATGGATTTTGATGCATTCTCGGATTTACCATTACTAGTAGACAGTACACCTTACCAGGGGAGGCATCATGAGGAGAAATATCTTTGTTTCCCCTTGTTTTTCCTCTTTTTTGTTTGTGTTGCATTCTGCAGCAAACACAGAAAGAGGGAAATGCCTCAGGGTATTGTTTTTGTGCAGAAAGGTGTCATTTCCTGCACAAAAACAATCCTGCTTACAATGCATTCACCCTTGCACCATGGTGCAAGAGTTTCTGCGTTGACGCTGAGCAGCACTTAGTGTGCCAGCGCTGGGAAAAGACAGCAATGGCACATTTTAATTGTATTAAATATGGCACATTCCTGCCCTTTCCCTGTCACGGAGCGCAGTGCTGCAAGGTGACTTGCTGCGCTGCGTCATTTAATATAGCCTTATAGCCCGCTGCCGAGGTCTATGCCGGCTGTTAAAGGCCCTGATCCCGAGTTATAGGCCCGAGCCGCAGGCGAGGGCCTATAACGAGGGAGAGGGCCTTTAACAACAGGTATAGCCTGAGGCAGAAGGGCTATAAGGCTATTAGAACATTCCACCCACTAAGGGTAGAATGTTCTAAATTAAAAATGGAGAAACAAAAAGACAAACATTGGAATGTTGGAGCGCTGGGCTTATACCAGCCATTATAAGCCCAGATCAACTCCATGGTCTTCAATGGAGCTCCCAACATTCCAATGTTCTAATGATAAATATGGCCCACACTACTTTGCCTATCACAGGCTCAAATCGACTCAAATTGACTCAAAGCGATACAAAGTATTGCATTGGGTAAATAATCCATTAGAAATTTGACTTTTGCTTCTAGAACAGCGACAACCAGTTTACCCTAGTGTGAGTCAAAATAATTATCAAAATACAAAAAAGGTAATTGTGTCAACAATTTCAAAGAGTGATATAGAGGAGTAGTCATTTTATTATTGACTACTTAAAAATTCCCAAAATTTACAATCATCAGATGCACAAAAGAAAATAGTTCCGACATGCAAATCAGAGTATAATCTCCCAACACTTTCTCCTCTAACTCCCTATCAGTTAATACATCATCGAGATCCTGTCAGGAGCTCCTAACAAATTAGGTCAGTTCCACCCTAAAAATCGAATTAAGCTTTTTTTTTTTTTTTTAAATAATAATTCTAGTGCAGACCACCTATCTTCTCCAGACGAACGAGCGATGAAATTACCCAAATCACCACAATTATTTCGGCACTAAAAACAAAGGGGCATATTAGCAAGACCGGCGATAAAAATATCGCCGTTTTAGCGGCAGGAAACTGCCGCTAAAGCGGCGATAATGGGCTTGCTAATATGCGTTATAGAATTCAATAGAAGCCCAGGTTAGATGTCCTGCACATCTAACCTGGGCTCTATTGGAATTCTATAACGCATATTAGCAAGCCCATTATCGCCGTTTTAGCGGCAGTTTCCTGCCGCTAAAACGGCGATAATTGTATCGCCGGTCTTGCTAATATGCCCCAAAGGTATTAACGTATACAAAGTCTCGTCCGCGCATTCCCTCGTGTTTATCCAAATCCCCTGCTTACTTAGCCATACGGTAAATACGAATGAAATATGAAAAAAAGACAGCACATATCACAGTTACTCGGCCTTTTTTTTTTTTTTTTAAAGCACAGAAACATACTTGTTTGGAATTAGGAGAACTGTGAGGTTCCGCAGCCTGCTCCAACTGTCCTTCACCTCATCATGGCGTTTGTCATCAGGCAATAAACAATAGTTAACTTTACTCGATTTATCCTAAGCGCATTTATCAAGCGAACCTGCGGAGCTATAGAATCAATCACAGTCAAAAAATAATTAACTAGTAAATTGTTCACCATGGCAAGTCACGTGTGATTTGTTAAAGTCACTTTGCTGAGAATACTAGCAAACTAGAAAATAATATGATATTGAATATGGCAAGATAGAAAATAAGACCATAAGCAATTGTACAGAAATAGTGCATTAAAAGTACTACAGATCCGATATTGACGGTTTTGTGAACGATACAAAAAAAAAATACACACTCGTCCTATTTAGGAAAAGTCAATAGATCTGAGATTATTGTGCTAACACGCGCATTCTACATTGTTAGCTTAAGGTATGTGTGACCCCTGCGCAAATATTTTTTTTTTTAAAAAGCTTTTGAAATAATGCATTGCTCAGTCAAGCGTACTGATTTTAACGTTGGCTCAGAAAAGTATTTATGAGTACCAGAAGTTCTACGACAGGAGTACTATTTTACGTACTCTTACATTCCTTTGTGAATTGGTCCTGAAACGTCCAACTTCCTTAGTAATTGTATTTTTTTTTTTTTATATTTTCATTTTATTCCTATTTCACATAGTTTGGAGTTAACTCACAAGACATGTACGAATTTGTAAAAGAGTATGACATGAGTACTACTTTTGTCAACGTGTGTGTACTTCTGCCATGGCAACACATTTTCAGTGCACTTGATACCGGATCACGTATAGTGAGGTTGGGAAGTGCAATGCCTTGTAACATGGTTTTAAGTTGTTTGGTGAAACAATTGAGGTGGTACATTACCACATTTGTTAGAGACGAATAGCAATTTGTTCCTGGAACTTTAATGAAATGAGCTGCTCTTTGTAGGAACTTAGGGGCATATCAACAAGGGCCGGCGATAAATATCGCAAAGCGCGCTTAGCGCTTGCATATTTATCGCCGGCTATCTCTGTAATTTATCGCCCGGTTAGCGCGTTATCAACAACGCGCATCGCCGAGGCGATAAAATTGCAGAGATAGCGTGGATATCGCCGTTTTCCATGGTGGAAAACAGGGATATTCTAGATGATAGGGCCTGTGGTCTTAGCCACAGAATCCACCCCCCATGTAAAGTATGCCTTAGTCAGGAATTTAACAGACGTTAAATTCCTGCGTTAAGGCATACTTACCGCAATTTGAAACATCGCTACCCACCCTTGTTAATATCGCGAAGCTGCCTTCGCGATATTTTCCCTGGTTGGTTTCACAGCCACGCCTACTTTGCATCTCATTAGCGATGCAAAGTTAGGCGTGCTGGAAACGGGCTAAGACAGCAAAACACGCGATAGCGTGTCTTTGCTGATAAGGCGATGGAATTTTCGCCGCTTTTCGCCCGAAAATGGACGCAAAAGCGGCGATAATTCCATAGCGCCGCATTGATAATATGCCCCGTACAAAGGGGCATATTAGCAAGACCGGCAATAAAATTATCGCCGTTTTAGCGGCAGGAAACTGCCGCTAAAACGGCGATAATGGGCTTGCTAATATGCGTTATAGAATTCCAATAGAAGTCCAGGTTAGATGTCCTGCACATCTAACCTGGGCTTCTATTGAATTCATAACGCATATTATCAAGCCCATTATCGCCGTTTTAGCGGCAGTTTCCTGCCGCTAAACGGCGATATTTATCGCCGATCTTGCTAATATGCCTCAATATTTTTTAAGTCTGTAATGTAACTATCCACACAACGAAAATAGCACGAAATACAAAACATTAACAGCACAACAGCAGAAGAGAACACAACAGAACAAATCAAAACAACGATGGTAACAAAGACAATAACACAATAGCAACAAACTACAATACCGCAACTGATAACACAACACAACAATTTAATCACTGAAGAAGGAAAGTGAGACTACAGCGAAGGACCTCCTTTCATGCTAAAAAATGTCATTTTTCATGAATTCATTCATTTGTAATTAATCACGCAGCCTTGATCATTTACCAATCCATTTGTCGGATCATGCTGGAGTAAACTAATTTTCAAGCTCCCCCATAATATTCAAGAAATCCTAGGATGTACACTAGAAAGAAAAATACTTTTTGATGAAGATTTGCTAATTGAAAATAAAATAGCTCACTTAATTGCAATAAATCTTGGGACCGCATCTATATACATTGTCTGGGACTCAGTAGCGGCACGTGGTGGGAGTACTGGTGGGCGGTGACACGGGGCGGGGGAGGGGCAGGGTGGGGGTAGTAAACTACGGAATACGGCCGCACAGAGGTAAGTAAACAAAGAAATAAATAAAACGAATTTCGTTGCGTGCGCTGCATCGCATTTGGCGATGCAGCGCGCGCAACAAAATTATTTTTATTTATTTGTTTGTTTACTTACCCCTGTGCGGCCTATTCCGTAGTTTACTACCCCCCCACCCTGCCCCTCCCCCGCCCGCGTCACCGCCCGGCAGCACTCCCACCACGGGACGCTACTGCTGGGACTCACTTAATGCCTACTTCTTAAAATGCTTCATCCAATTTGAGGGAGAGAGAAGATCTGGTGCTGAGTATCAGAAAGTTAGAGGGTCTCCAGAATATAATACCTGCTGATTCTGCAAGACAGCCTGGCATTCTGAAAATACAAAGCTACCAACTGATTATAAGTGTGTGTTAGATGATTTTTAGCTTAGAAATGGCAGGTCAACAAGCTCCAGCATTCGGTGTCAGACTGGCCTATAGGGCAATCAGGCAGTGCCTGATGGGCTGATTTGACTGATCAGAATGTGGGCTTTTTGTTTAGCTGTTTGTGGGCCTGTTTTACGGCCAGGTGGGTTGTTTTTTACTGTTGCATTCACTGATATTGTCAAAGGCATTGCCGGCAGCATAAACAAATACATGTAATCTCCCATATCTTGCAGAATACTCAAACAGTGTGTCTTTACAAGTTCAAAACTAGACTGATTTGCAAATGTGGGCCACTTTTTTAGCTATCTGGTTCGATAATGGGGGCCAATTTTATTTGGGTGCCTGGGCCTATTTTTTGCCGCAGTCTGACCCTGCCAGCATTATGACTATGTTGAAGCTACCATAGCAATATTAGTTTGAAAGATACAGTCTTATAGATCCCATAATCTAAGTTAGAATTTACTTTTATTGAATATTTTGCAGAAATCTGTGAAGATTTAATTCCTGCTGAAGTTTGTATATGTCTCTAATTGAAAGAATCAGAGCTACCTAATCTTTCACCTGACCAGAAGCATTACTTTAATATGTTGAAAACAGCAATGAGAGTAGCTACTGGAAAATTTAAGCAAGAGAATGAAGCCGGTCCAGCTGGGCTTCCAGCTGAAATATGTAAAGTAGTTGGTCAATTCAATCAATCTATCAGGATTTATAAAGTGCAGCAAACATCTGTGAGGGTCTCAGGCACTTGTTAGGGCCTCAAGGCTCTGGGATCTTTGAATCTTACCTTTACTGCCATGATTTGTTCAATAGCATAATCAAAGGAAATAAAACTCCTAACACCCAACATGAGGCAATACTGATTAATGTTAAAACCAGATAAGGTTCCCAAAAATTGTAGTTCGCATAGATATATCTTTTTATTGAATTGACGACACCACTGCTGCTCTTTGAACTCTGCACATTGGGACATTGCTGTCCAGTCACAAATATATGTGATTTGATCCCTAAAACATGAAAACATTGGCTATCTCCAATTAGGCATATTTAACATCCCAGTAGGGCCATAAAATATGATGCAAGAAATACACCAATGTCATAGTTAAGGTAAAAGTCACCGGTGGACTACAGCACTTATTGTGCCATCCACTAAACTGACAAAGGAAATGTAGCTTCAGGCCTACCTGTGTACCTGGCTCCTGCAGCTTTTTATACCTGCAAGCAGTTTTTCAAAATAACCATTTTTGACATGAAAGCACTCTACTTTTAAATATTAAATAAGCCACCTCTACGTGGACATTGTAGCCCACAAGGGAGGGTGCCCAGTATTTAAAAGTGATACATGCACTAATTAAAGGTTGGCATTTGCCTACAGTGACATGCCCCAAAAGCTTTTTTCACTCTAAAGGGTTGTAGCTGTTCTATGAGAAACACTAGTCCACAGAATAAAAACATAACCCAGTTTGGGGCAAGCTACTGGAATAATTCCAACACCATTTTTACACGTTATTAAAAATACAAATCAATTGTAAAGTCTGATTTGTATTAGCTCTTTAGAAAAAGTGACTTTTAAATCTTACACTTTAACTGCCTGAGCCTCCAGTATTCTAATTAGCACCAGCCGCTGGCAGATGGCCCTACCATTGCTTCCCCTAAATGAGGTGTGAAAACTGTTCCCAGAGCAGGAAAAATGTCTTAGGCTTTTTTCACAGAAATAACTAGGCATGAGGTATATGACAAATATTATCTTAGGAAGGACAGCTGGGAAGTGTCCATGAACTTCACCAACTGAATGGTACCAGGGTGAGGCTTACCCATTTATAGTTAAGTGCAAAGGGATACCTGGGGTAAAGAAGTAGTTTGTTTTATAGGCCCTCTGTAGCCAGTTTGGTATCAGATGAGGGGAGGGGAACAAGTCCCAAAATCAGTTTGATGTTGCTGAAGAGGAGGGGATTACTCATTTCCCTAAACAAATGCCTGTCTAGCAGACCAGCTCCTATTAGGTGCAAGAAGATTTTGCCAACCTGGATTCACCTCAAAATAGAGTACTTTGCAATAGTTTGCTGTAAGGCAAACCGGTTGTGCTTCAAAAGTAGGAAGGAATGCCCCTGGCAACTTAATTTCGATTGGCTCAAGCGTGTCCAGGAATCAAACCCACCACTGGCTAGTGAGAGCTAGAAAGATGGCACCTCATCCATAGCTCATCAGAAGACTCTCTGGACCTGCTGAAGAACAGAAGAGGACTGGGCCTACTGTTTGATACCTGTGTGGAGACCTGAAGAGCTGGACTTTCTCCCATTTGTATTCAGGACTAAAAAGTGGCCTGTAAAGGTCAGTTGGCTGATGTTCTGTGTGGCTACAGGTACACAACAAGCTGCAAAAGGCATTTTTGCTTGAGTGCCCAGCCTGACCAGTAGCAACTGGAACTGGACTGGGCCCTGCTGCTAACCCCTGCTGAAGTAAGGCCTGGCCTCTAAGTGCTGTCCATGAGGTCCTGGGAGCCTTAGAAGTGACCAGGAGGAGCTACTTCAGAAACTCTGAAAAGTTGAGACTTAGAACATTTTTGGGCTTCCAAGTCCTCCAGAGGCTCAGCGGACCTCACTGCAAAGGTATCTGAGTATGAAGTGACGTCATCGGATACAGCTTCAGACTTACCTCAATGAAGGATTTTGAGCTCCATAAAAATTCTACATCCAAAGGTAGAATTCTAGACAGGGCTAAGGGCAAAAAGTAACCACGCGACGCAAACACATTGCTGCTGTGAACTTTGAATTTCTCCCGCTCAAAGCTTCGGCTCAGAGGTTATCTAAAATGTTGAGGTCACAAAGTCTTTAAACTGGGATAATTAGTCATTTCTTTGGTCTGTGTTAAAGCATTTTTTGTTCATGACAGGTTTTTTGACAGCTACTAAGGCTATTTATAGTTCCATTATAGCCAGGGTGATAATTAATGGAACACTTACATCTAGATGTAACACTGAAAGTGGTACTAGACAGATGTTTCCCCTCTATCCGGCACTTTTTGATGTGTTTATAGAGCAATTGGCAATTGAACCTCAATGAAAAGGTTAATACCTTGGGTATGTTATGTTATGTTATTAACACTTATATCACGCACGGCTACTCAAGAGTGTCCCGGCGCGGAAGCCACATGCGAACGCTACGGAGTTGAAAGCAACAGTAGATTAGATGAACAGCAGGGTTTTTAGATGCTTCTTAAACAGCCTGGGGTCTTGCGTGTTCCGCAGTTCGTATGGAAGGGAATTCCAAGCTTCTGCTGCCTTAAAGGATAAGGAACTGCCCCCCATTCGTGTAAGGCGAAAGCAGGGTATCACTGCAAGACGCTGTGAGGCTGAACGCAATTGTCTTTGAGGAGCGTAAAAACTAAAACGTCTCCTAAGATATGGCGGTCCAGATCCATGAAGGGCTCCATGGGCCAGAGTGAGGGCTTTCAAATTGACACGTTGAGCCACAGGAAGCCAATGTAAGTCATGCAAATGTTGTTTTATGCTTGACCTTCCTGGAATGCTAAGCAAAGCTCTGGCTGCAGCATTTTGTATTATTTGCAGTTTCTTTTACTGGTACCCTGGCAAGCCAATGTACAGTGCGTTAGCATAGTCAATGCATGAGAGAATAAGGGCGCGGGTAACCATTTCCTTGGCTGACCTGGGTAGCAGGGGGAAGAACTTCCTAAGGGATTTCAATGTGCCAAAGCACAGTCCAGCTAGTTTCTTTATCTGCGTGGAAAACCGGAGATCTTCACTAAACCAGACCCCCAGGTTCTTACAAGGTTGGCCCGCAGAATTCGGTAGGGGATACTCTGTCGGCCAAAGTGCCTCCCTAAATTGCGGAGGGAAGGACCCATACAGAAGAACCGCCGACTTGTCCTCGTTACACTTAATCTGAGCAGATGCGAGCCATTTAAAGACGGCTGAGCGACAGTCTTTGGCTCGGTCCGGGGACAGGTCATTTTCCTTCCAAGTGAAGAGGAGCTGTGTATCATCTGCATACGCGATGATCTTAGCTCCCAGCTCCTCCGCAAGATAGATCAAGGGAGTACATATATATTGAAAAGAAGAGGACTCAAGGTGGAGCCCTGCGGAACTCCTGTATTCACCTTTTTTGGGGCCGAGGAGAACGGAGGCAGCCATACCTGCTGTGATCTATCCTCTAGGAAAGATTTAAGCCAATCCCACGCTAGACCAGAGACACCAATGCTCGAGAGACGGGCTAATAGTTGGAAGTGGGGAACCATATCAAAGGCGGCAGAGAGGTCCAGTAAAATCAGAGCCGCTCTGCCGCCCGCATCCAAACATTCTCTTATAGCTTCCGACATTTCAACAAGGGCCGTCTATGTGCTATATGTGGCCCTGAATCCCGATTGGGCTGGGTGGAGCAAGCCAGATGTTTCAATAAAGTTGGTGAGCTGTTTAAAAACTGCTTTCTCACACACTTTCGCCACAGCCGGGAGAAGAGAAATAGGGCGGTAACTAGCAAGCGTGGAGGGGTCCAAAGAAGGCTTTTTTAATGGAGGTAGCAGTTTGGCCTGCTTCCACTCTAGTGGAACTGTGGCGGTCTGAAGAGACATATTGATGAGGGTATTAACCTCTGGATTGACCACCTCAGCAACAGCAGCTAACAGCCTGGCCAGACAAGGGTTGGCCGGAGAACCCTATTTCAGCGATTTGAGGATAGACAATGAATCATGAGGGGCAATAGGAGAAAATACCATCAAAGAAGGAAAAGATGGGCTGGAAGCTGGGGTATTCGGGAGGAGAAACCCCGCCTGACCAGGGGTGCTAGTCCCGAAATTGGCCTGGATCGTCTGGATCTTGTCAATACTATTGACTATTGAGTATTGACTATTGACTATTGAGATTGTCTCATATGCAGATGAACTAATAATTTAAACCAAAGATGCACACAACATGATAAATGTGGCATACAATATACTTTCAGGAATTCAGCATGATGTCCATCTCTACCAATAACAATTCCAAATCTAAAATCAATACCTGGAACCTATTATACACTTCCTTTCAGCTTTGTATGAGAAAAAATGTTTAGTGTCGGAATTAGGACAGACTTAGAAAGGATCATGCCTAAAAACCTAGTGAGAGTAGCCAAGAAATTAGCCACCTCAATAAAAATGTGCCAACAGTTACCTGTAACTTTCATTCGACAGGCGAACATTCTAAGGATGACCATCCTCTTTAAATACAGTTTTTCAATTTTACACCATTGTGCTTGAAGCCAACAATAAATGATTGAACGAGGGCTATTTAATAGCTATCTGCAGGCATCTTAAGGATTCAGACTTTCTTGGAAGACACTTTGCAGGTCTATAGAAAATGATGGCTTGGCACCCCTTGATTTACAGTTTAATTTTTAGACCTTTCATTTAAAAAATAATAAAATGTTGATAGTTTATTCTTTTGAGTTGATGTGAGGCATATTCTTGAGATCCTTGATACTACTGCACCTTGGTTGTTTTTTATTATGTAACTTCTATGCTCCCATAAGTTTTTTTAAAGGAATACCAAAAGACACACAGGAATTCAGAAAATGTTTTGTACGATATAAAGAAATCTATGGTGTGCTTACTTTGGCACTTGGCAATCAATTAGGAAGCTCTGGAAATTCCAGAGTGGATTGTGCATGGTCTTTTCAAATTACTCTGTTTTTTAGGTATGGCCTTCTATGGGGATCTTATGCGGCCAAATGATGGGATTAGATCATGGGATAATTTGAGGGTTCCAACATCTGGAAATTCATCCCAATTCAATTTGTATTCTGCACAACAATTACATGGTTAAAAAAAAAAATCATCAATAGGCACTCGCTTCAGAATTTTGTAACTGCATGAAAATTAAGTGATAAAATGGTAAGATTCTCTGTGTGAGGCAGCAAAAGCTACAATACCACAAACCAAACAAGTATGGATTGATGCTTGCTAATGCTGGAGTATGAAATTAACTGGCAACTAGCAACAGCTGTTCTATATGAATTGTTTAGTCAACTTCAAGAAAAAAAACCTTTTATTGAACTCAGTGTGATTTACTGTACTCCTGAGAAGCGTCCCTGGAGGATTTGTGGAGCACTGGGGGCTGCTGGGGGACGCCACTTTGGGTTTGACTCTGCCCTGAGGGGCGCAGCAGTGTGGGCCCACCCAGCGAGTGCCCGGGAGTGGAAACTGATGTCCTGGTGAGGACCGAGGAAACAGTTGACATGCCTGGAGGTGGTTGAGGGATCTTTTGGAGTGGTGGCCAGGGGTTCAATGATCCTGGTGAGCCTTGGGTGCACCTGGAGTAGCCAGAGTGGCCCCCTGGGTTGGGGTAAGCCTTGGTGTGCCATTGATGTGGCCTGTGTGGCTGGAGGTGCTGGTTGATTGCAGCATAGGGGCTTAGAAGAGGGCTCCAAGAAGGAGTTTGAAGGGTGCTCCCTGCACAGGACTGGTTATCCCTCTCGGAGGAGGGTTGAGGACTCGAGGAGACACCTAGTGACAGCAGGTGATCTGTCACCTCCCCCTTGATTGACCTGGAGAGGAGAACCAGTCAGAGAGTCAGTTGGTGGCTACGTGGCCTGGTGGATGTGCGTGGACCAGACTGACTGCCTTTTGTGATGGTACACACTAATCAGGGGAGCCATGCATTGGTGAAGGGCGCGTGTGAGACAGAGGGCCGTGAGTTGGCCATCCTGGCCATGGATCTCGAAACCCACATGGCCATGATACTGGCAGCAATTCAAGACATGAAAGATGCCTTGGAGCACAAGATTGAAGTGGTGGTGATTGACGTGGGCCTTCTTAGGGCGGACAACACTAAACTAGCGGAGAGGGTCAGGGAGGTGGAATCGAGTACAGCCCACCTGCACCTATCTATGGCAGACCATGAGGAAAGGTTGGCCTGGCTGGAGAAGGAGAAGGAGGTTCTCTCAGCGAGGGTGGAGGATACCGAGGGGCGCTATTGCAAGAACAATGTCCGGCAGGTGGGAGTCCCAGAGAAGGCAGAGGGCCCCTCGACTGAACTGTTTATTGAGCAGTGGCTGGCTTTTGAGGTACTGGTGGGCAAGGTGATGCCACTATTCTTGGTAGAGAGGGCTCATAGGGTTCTGGGCCAGCCCCCAGCACCAGGAGGGCAGCCCAGGCCCCTCAAGACTTGATTGCTCAACTTCAGGAATTGAGACCACTTTCTCGAGCTGGCCCATGCTGATGGGCCTTGGCAGTTAAGAGACACTTGCGGCACCTCAATTTCAAGTATGCCTTGTTGTTTCCAAGTGGAAGTGGGCTCTACCGTGCACTTCTTTATGAAGGCGAAGGAGGTGTGGGACTGGTTGGAGTGGCAGGATCACCTAAATCAAGAGCAAGAAACGCTCAGAGTGGAGGACTCTGTGGCTGAGGTAGAGTCCCTGTAGAGGGTCAAGGGTGACCCTCACCAGAGCGGAGTCACCTACAGAATGGGACAAGGTAGTTGCAGAGATACATCGTGGACTCCTGCAGCCCTTGGCGAATCATTGAGAGGCCCTTGTGCCTGCTCGGAGCAATCAGAGGATTTTTTGATGGGCTCCTGCTGTGGATGAGGCTAAGGTGGACCTTCCAAGGGTCACCCCCAGTACTACGGACAAGGTCATCTGAAGGGCCATGTCAATGGAGCAGCACTGATGGACACTTTAGTGGTGCTGGGGATCGCAAGGTGTGGTTGAGGTGGGGCAGACCATTTCTGGAAGGCCTTGAACCAGTGTGGCTTGGCAAATGCCATCCCTAATGTACATGTTGGACATAGTGGTAAGCAGTACCTACAGTTGGGGGGGCGACAGGCGCCTTGAGCATTGGGGCGGCAGATCATTCTATACTCTCAGCGTGAGGTGGCAGGGAGGGGGGCTGTTGGGGTACAGTTCCAGGGGGCTGCATTGGTTTTAAATTCACTAGAAACATGGCGGCACATGTGGGGTAGAGGGGCAGTGCAGAGCGCATGCAGCCATTGGCAGTGATGGGATCACAACATGTAGATGGGGGCGCTTCCTTTAGAGTCATCTCCTTGAATGTTAATGGCTTGGACACAAGCTAAAGCGGAAGGTGGCGCAGCGGTATCTGGCGTGGCAGGCTCCGCACCTGATCCTGTTACCGGAATCTCACCTCAAGGGTTCCCACTGCGATTTCCTGGGGAGGAGCAGATTTAAGTCTTTGATCCATGAGGGCTACTCGGTGGGACCCTGAGGAATAGAAATCTTGGTCTATAGATCCACACCATTACAGATAACACACACATAGGCTGATTTGTTGGGCTGTTGGGTGGCAGTAGGTGGCACATGGAATGGGCAGCACCTGGTATTTTCCTTACGGTCTTCAGGAGGCTGTGTTGTTGGTGGGACCTTACCCTGACCCTACTTGGGGACGAGGATCGCATGGTATGTATGAGGGGTGCCCAGGGATGACCCAAGACTTCGCTCCTTTCTTGGGGCATGGGGTTGGACGACATGTGGTGGGAGATGCACCCAGGGGAGTTGCTGTTCTCATACCCATCTAATGCTTCTCACTCGCTGGCCCACCTGTATTATTTTCTGGTGCCTGGGTTGCAGTGTTTTAAGTACAGGAACAACGCCTACTTGACCTGGGGTATTTCGGACCACTCCCCGATTGTTATGGAGCTGTGAGACCCTGGGTCCCATCCTAGTGCTGGTTAGTGTTTGGACCCGTGGGAGCTGACGGACTCAGATACTCACTGCCATGTCTCGGAGGTGTCGTACCACTACTTCTGGCATATAAGACAGTGATCCGGAGCCAGCTGATTGCACATGTGGCAGGGAAGAACTGGGAAAGATATCATAAGGTGCTGGAGAGGGAACTGATGGATGGGTAGGCTGAATACGTGGAGTGGCTAGATCAGAAGAGCGCTAGATCTCTGGCCCAGTTGCAGGTGGAATATAGGTGGATGGCTCACCAGGAGGTCTAGACCCTCTACCGGGCATGGCAGAGCAGGCTTTATGAGATGGGGAACAAGGATAAGATACTGATCTGGCTGGCTAGGAAGGAGGAAGGCCAACAATGGATTCCAGCAGCCAGTACACTGAGGGTGGAGTGGGCGGAAGCATCTTCGGCGATAGCCCAGACTTTTGCGAATTATCTTTGTACTCTCTATACTTCCTGCATCTTGCTGGAGGCAGTAGCGGGCTTGCAGAGGTTTGTGCGGGATCTTCCAGTGCCTTGTTCGGACAGGGAGGCCCAGGATAAGTAGAGGTGGAGATTACATAGAGGGAAATTGCAGAAGACCTGGCCCAGCTCAAAAGTGGGAAGGCCCCAGGTCCCAATGTCTCTCTTCCAGAGTTCTTTAAGTGTGTGAAGATCAAGGTGCTTAGGCCATTGCATCCTCTATTCTGTAAGGCTCGGTCAGTCGAAGAGCTTCCCTAGAATCTTCATCAGGCACAAGTCATTTTGATCCATAAATCTGGGAAGCCCTTGGAGGACAGTGCCTCATATCGGCCGATTTCTTTAATGAATATGGAGGCTAAGCTGCTGGCTAAGGTCTTGGCAAATTCACCTGTCCCAGGTGGTAGAGGGGGTGGTGGCTCCAGATAAGTTGGGGTTCATTACACATAGGTCTATGCGCCATAATCTCTGGTGGCTTTTTAGTTGGCTGTCTTGGCGGCTCAGTATTGGAGAGCTGGTCCTCCTCTTGGCGTTGGATGCCGAGAAGACATTTGACCCATGGTATGGCCCTACCTGTGGGCCCTTCTTGAGTGCTTGGGTTTCGGCATAGCTTCAGCTCTTGTACTATAGGCCGACGATGAGAGTGAGGCTGAACGGGGTACTGTTGGAGGAATTCGAGTTGGGTCGGGGCACTTGGCAGGGGTGCTCCCATTCCCTGCTGATTTTCACAGTAGCGATGGAGCCGTTGGCGTTGTGGGTTCAGCAGGACGCACAGTTGTGGGGCCTTTGCTGGGATGAGAACTGGGAGGATGTGATTTCTGTGTAGGAAGAAGATGTCCTGCTCTACCTGGCTGATCCGGACCACTCGCTGCTGAAGGTCATGGAATTCCTGCGCATCTTCAGGTTTTTCTCCAGCATTATGGTCAATTGTGGTAAGTCTGTAGCATACCCACTGTCCTGTTGGATGCCGCAGGGTGATTGGCCAAGGCAGCTGGTGTGATCTAAACATGAAGTCACCTATTTAGGAGTCTATGTGATGGAGGAGAGCGCTCTGTTCTCAGAGAAGAATGCAGGGTGGACATTGCAAAACCTTCATAAGGATGTGGAGCACTGGTAGTGGTTGACCATGTCCTTATTGGGTAGAGAGATCCTGTACAAAATGATCTATCTCCCTAAGTTTCTCTACATGGTGCAAAATTCCCTCTTTGAGGTGCCGGACCACTTTTTTTGACCGGTAGAGGTGGAGGTTCAGGTTCTTCCCTGGGATGGGGTGCCCCAAGAATCACTCTAGGGACATTGGTGAGGTGTCCAGTGGGTGGTGGTATCGCCATTCCGGATCGTGTTTGTATTACTGGGAGGCACGCTTGCTGCTGGTCAATCATTGGACATTTATGGACAGAAGGGAGCCACCACTGTTGGCCAATAGACATGAATTGGAGATGTACGGCTGCACACAGTGGATCTATGGGGTAGGGAGGGTGTCGACCCTCCTTGAACCAACCACCACAGTGGTGTGTTCCTGGCAGTGTGCAACGCATAGGCTAAACTGGGCAGGTTGGTTGGTTTTCTGGAAGAATTCTACAGACACTTATAAAAAAACCTGTTATCCCAACTATTGTTGAGGCACGATAATGCCAGAAGAGCATAAAGTAGTAGTATTACAATAGCACTGCTCAGCAGTCTACCTCGAAGCTGGGGAACCAGGTTTAAGTCTAAGCAGGGACACTCAACATCCTGTGATTCTTGGCAAATCACTTAATTTCCCTGTGCCTAACAAAATAAATGTGTCCATCTGTAACGCAAGTGGTGCTCATGTACAGCACTTTGATACCTTTGGGTTGAGTTCACACTATATAAAACTCCAGAAAAAAAATGCAATTTATAGCCCTAAGCCCTAGACCTCTGTCTCCGTCTCTTCTATGTTTTGTGTGCAGAGATCTCCAGCTCAGCAGTGGTATTCTTTGCACATGTAGGTACATAAAGTAGTAAATGTGGAAGAGACTGGTGGGAGTGGTAAGAATAATGACTACTAAATGGGAGAGGTTTACAGCTATTTAAGGAGGGGTTTCAAAGGGACATTTGAATGCAAAACACACAGCCACAAATGAGCAAAACAATTGTGATTCACAAAATACACTGCTACAGTTACTACAGCCATAAAGGTTTCAAACAGGCTCAACTGAACTCCAGCCCAGCCTTGACGGAAGTCAAGCACCACACATGGTCAACCAATGGTACTACAACACACTCCAATGGAAACAATGGAGGCAATTAAAATAAAAAAACTCAACAGGAACTAATGCAATGAACTATATGTGTGTGTGAGTGTGTGTGTGTGTGTGTGTGTGTATGTATCAGACTAATCTAATTAAGTTAATAAATCAACACAAGTTATTTGGAGCAACTGTACTAGGAAATGCCCAGTCGCATATCTATTACTACAGTGTAAAAGTCAAATTCCAGTTTATTGCCACAGTAGAGCAAAACCGACATGAGAAGAACACAGTTTGCTGACTCACATATTGCATATAACCTTCACTTTACACAGGGAAACAACCATATTAAAATTCACATGGTTTCTTCAATGTGATTTTTCTTACTACAAAAATGTAACACCTTGCAACCTGATTTTGGTTCAATGTCTTTTGTTTAAATAAATACACATGAAACAATGCCATGACATAAACCATATATGAAGATGCACAGAGTATAATATGCTATTTATTACCATTGTTGAGGGAGGTGAGGAGCCTCATGATTCTATCAACGCTTTTCCTCTTGTGAGTCACACTCCAAAATGGTAATAAACAGCATACTATACACACACACAGACACACGCACACACACCCACACACACACATGCTCATGCACACACTACTTACTTACTTATTCCTACTACCTCTCCAAGTGTATAGGCCATCAACCAAGACTTTCAAGCCATCCCTGTCTTGGGCTTTTCTTTCAATCTGACTCCAGATGTAGCCCATCTCCTTGCAGTCAACCTCAAGGCTTCAGTGTAAGGAGTCTCTTAGCCTTTCTCTCTTCCTTTTCCCTTGAGGATTCTAGAACAGGGCTTGCCTGGACGGAAAACAACTGCGATTAGCTGCCCGCACTGAAAACTTTGTTATCTGCCAATGTCTGGGGTGGGACTTCGTTCGCCAGACTACAGTGTGCTTAGGTGGGGCCCGGGGAGAGTGATTTGTGCTCAAAAGCGCCAACGGTATCTTGCAGAACAGGACAGAAACACGGGTGGTTCCCTGCGCGAACTGCAAACTTCAGCCTGCCATTGTCTGGGGTGGGACTTCGCCCCCCAGACTTCAGTGTGGTTGGGTGGGGCCAGCTTCACCCGGAAGAGGCCATGCTGGGCCACCTTATCTGGTTTTTATGCTAGTGACATCCATTCCTGTGAGTCATCTTTCTTCTTACAACTTTTTAGACTGTGATCCTCTTTTGTAAACATTGGCAAGTGTAAATTGACCACAGGGAAGGACACTGCCCCCTCAATTTCTCATCCTGGCACAACACTTGACTCTCTTTTGGTCTGAGTGTGGTCTAAAAAAAATAGATTTGGCAGAAATGCAGTTGGCTTTGGATATGGGGGAATGTCCCAGCTTTGTCACCTCAAGTATGAGTTCATTACAGTTGGACACCCTCCCGAGGCATCCTTAGATAGTGGCCTAAACCTAGCACACTCTTAGCTTACATGTAGCACTAGTATGAGACCTGGGGAGTGGGAGCTGGCATTGGAACTTGTTATGGCTTTGTCCGACTCCCCAGTAAACAGTAGCCACTGTGAGCCTTCAGCAAGAAAAAGGAGTAAAACAGGCTGTATCCCTGGTAACCCTGAAAAACAGGGCCTGAACACCAAGCCATGGATTACTGAAATCCCCCACCTACAGCCGGATGTGGTATCCATCATGAATACTGACATGAATAAAGGGGGGCCTAATCTATCCTGGGAAAGGATCCACGATCGTGTGAAAAACATTGTAGCCTCTGCCATCGTGCCCCTTGTAGATAGGATATATCCCCTGAAATGGGCTATTAGGGATTTATCTTCTAAATTGCAGCTTCCATCTACATATTCACCACCTAAGCAATCTCAAGACCAAGTTTCCCTAATAGTGGTCAGAGTACCAACGGCAACATCTGTAACTCATCTTGGAGATCCATGCTTTCTGCAGATTCTTCTACTCGCACGGTAAACAGGCCTGCGCCGGGCTCCGTGGTAAGGCCTGTGCTTAATATATGCCAACCTACAGTTGGCCCTGAATTTGAAAGGCCTGCTGGTTGGAATAGCTTTATCAAACCCCCATCCCATCCCCATCCTATAAAAATGCATCAGACTTTGAATTTGCAACCTGAATGTGACCCATATGTGGCGGTGTTGGTAGATGTCTCGCATATTTCAGCCCAAAGCCATAGGGAGGAGTCATGTGGGGAATAAAAATATAAAGTTTGCCACGGGCTTTCTAGGAACACCACCTTCACCATCCGGGAGTATGATGACATCTAATGGTGAGGAGAGTTGGATGGATTTGCTCTTCTCCAAAATTAAAAGAGGGGGATTGCATAGTGGTGAAATGCAGGAATCCATATTTGTTGCATCACTTGGTGAACTCAGGCAATAGGCCGGGTATCATGGACACACCCAGAGGTAAAAGTGTTGTTCTGTTGGAATATTTCTATTGACCCTGTCCTTCCCAACCCCACAGTCTGAGGGCCAGGGGAGGTTCTTGTTTCAATGGAGCAGAACAACTGGGCATTCCTATGGTGTCAACCTACAACTGATTTTTGACACTCTTGGGGCTGGACACTAATGATTGACTTGCTTGTCCCATAGACAAACTGAGGGTGCCCTGTAAGTCAAGTGGTTGGATCGCTGGAGCTGTTCCAAATGTGGTTTTGTTCTCTACAGTGGGAGTCCATCATCCATCACCTGGGAGAAGATTCTGCCAATACCCCTATGAAAATCTGATGCAAAATCCAGCCTCCAACTCCCTAGATGCTCTCGAACACAAAATCGGTTGCCAGATATCAGTTTTCCTCTTCTGGCAAAGCCTGATTTCCATAACACTTTTGTTTCTAAAAACTCTGCTGATAAGAAATGGCAGTCTTTAAGGGGCCTTTCTGTTTCTTGCTACTCAGAAGTGGCACCAGCCCGTAGGTCTAGCCCTGACCCCACCAGAGTCACCAAGGAGGACCCAACAAAGTGGTGTGCAAGGGACTTACAGTTCCTTTCATGGAACATGGCAGGTTATGTTCAAAGCAAAATAACAAGGACTGGCTGTCTTTTATTAGCGATTTTGATGTTATCTCATGTCAGGAAACCTTGATTCTGTTGTTGTTGATGGGTACCGCTCATTTTGCACCCTCCCCAGTTCCATCTAATGAAGGTAGGGGCAAGGGTGGTCTGATAGTCCTAGTCTCAACTTCAATTAGGTACCTGAAGGTTAAATTGATGGCCTCAAACCCTCATTATCAGATTTTGAAGTTGTTGCAGCCCAGAGTGTTTAATATCATCTTAGTTAATTTTTATTATCATTATTTTACTTCACAACCAGTGGGGATTATCGATGATCTGGAATCTGCCATAATTGATCTTCTGAGTAAAGATTCAACAAGTGCTTCCGTTATCTGGGTGGGTGACTTCAACATTGCCAATGTATATATAGTGGTAATCAGGCTTGCGGAATTAAACATGTATAGGAAAGCATGTTAGCCATTTCCAGCATTCAGCATATGGAGAAGCTTTGACAAGAGCAATTCTAACTAATAATCTGTCCTTTACGTCAAATGTAAGTGGTGATATTTTTGTGAACCACCCGACTTTCGTCAGGAGGGGCAAAGGTAGTATAATGCACCATATTTTTCTATCAGACAATTTGGTCCCTTTGCTGAATAAATATGTGGCGTACCCCTCGCCTTTTAGTGACCATCACCCAGTTAATATTATCCTCTCCCTTCAACTGTAAGCCTGCCCGAGCTTGTAAAAAATTCCCTTTTAAAGCCTATGCCCAATAAGGGGATGCATAGAAAATAACATCATGTTGATCCGGTTAAAGTGTTAGTAGATTTGAAGTCCATTAATCATAAAGAGATCTTTTACGGTCTTTTGGATTTTGCTGATCCAGCTAGCATATGAGACAGCTTTACTAAGATTTGCAAATCGGTCTCTGGAATTCTCTCTATAGATAAACCCCAGAAGGAATGCCCACACCAATCTTGGTTTAATTCCGATTGTACAAATGCTTATAAAGCCCTAAAAAGGACCACTAATGTTATACCGAAATATTCAGTCACGGTTAGTATAGCGAGAAGGGACTACAAATTAACCATTGGGAAAAGAAAGGCTGAAATTGGCTTAAAGGCCTAAGAAGGCTTGGCATGTGTTGCCTGTTTAAAAAATAACAGGGCCTTCTGGGAGATTGTGAACAGACCCTTCTGTGCCGAAAAAATATCCTCAGTTATAGAATGCCATATAATGGAACAAGATTGGATCGGGCACTTTACTAACATTTTTAACCTAGTAAAAGATGGCACAAAATCTCCATCGCTAGCTGAGCCTACCATCTCAACCTGGGCTCTTTTTTAATTTAGTAAGAGTATCATGGTTGGGGAAGTGCGCAAAGCCATCCTGAGCTCTGTGACGGGAAAAGCACCTGGACCAGATGAGGTCCCAACTGAGTTTTTTTAAACTTAACTTTGGCCTCGGGCTCTTTTGATTAAAAATGTTTTAGAACCTCTATTAAAACAGGCCACTTTGAGTCTTGGAGGGAATCAGTAACAGTCCCAATTTTTAAGAAAGGAGAGAGAAATGCCCCTTCAAAGAACTGCCCTATCTCCCTCCCTGATGCTTCAGTAAAAATATTTGGCACAGTGATTTTAGCAAAATTGGAAGCCTGTCGATAGAAAAACCCTTTATATCAGATGCCCAGTATGGGTCCTGCCTGGGTTTGGGCACCACTGTGCAAGCTCTGAATTTGTCTCTGACCTCGGGCAAATGTGTCAAGGCCATGAGAGGGGCCACACACATGGCCTTTATGGACCTCTCCTGTGCCTTTGACCTTGTAGGCAGAGAAAATTGTGGGCTATTTTGGGCTCACAGGGGTCGATCTCCCTTTACTGGAATTTTAAAAAAAACGAAATCGTGACACCCATATGAGGGTACAGTATACCCAGTTTGGAGACCATACAGACCCTATCCAAGTTTCTCGTGGGGTAAGATGGCTGCATTTTGGCCCCTTTTCTTTTTTTATCTTACATTAATGCCTTGGATTTATTTTTAACTATGTTTATATCCGATGTTCCCAAAATTGGCTTCCGCTTCGTCCCCATACTTTTCTATGCGGATGACGCAGTTTTAATTGCACGCACTGCTAACAGATTACAAGCACTTTTAGATGGTTTAATAATTTTACGCTGGAGCTTAAGGCTAATCATAAAACATCTTACATTTTGACCTGTGGCCCAAGAAATACCCCATCTAAACTGTTTTTTATTGGGGAGACTGCTATTCTGAAAACAAAGAACATTAGCTATTTGGGTATACAGTTTAATGCTAACATGAATTGGGAAAGACTAATAACTCAGAGGGCCCAGTAAATGGAGGCTTTGTGTGAGTACATTTTTAGGTTCACTAAGAAACTAGAAAATAACCCTTCCAAAGAAATAACTACGCTTTACAAAAGCTACTGCCTCTTTGCTGGAACATAAGGGGCAGGCATGTGGGGGCACACAGCTGTAATGACCCTACTCATGGTAGAAAATAAATTCTTAAATGGGCTACCAGGGACCTCTAAATCTACCCTGAGCCTTATATGTCATAATGAGCTGGGTGTAGGTTATCTGGAAGATATATTAGGCTTGGCATCAATTCTGATGTGGATCAAAATGTGGTCCACACCTGAATCGCATTTCACATGCACAATAATGGAGTTATGTTTGGCTAAAAGTAATATGATAGCTATCCCGTGGCTTAAATATGTGAATAGCATCCTCTGAGATCTGGGATTGAGTAACCTTTTTGTAAGTGCAGGCAATATAAGCCCACATTCCAAGGAGTTGCTTTAGAAAAAGTTCCTTGCATATAAGGAAAATGCTAGGTTTCCAAAAGCATTTGATATGGTCACGGTTCAATCTTATATGCCACTTGCAACAACTCAAGGCATGGAGTCTTACTTAACCTGTATAAAAGTGCCAAAACTTAGATTTTATCTGACATGGTTAAGAGTCAAGATGATACATTGCTTAGTGGCCTTTCCTGATACAGGCACCTGGTTTGTGGCATTACCGTGTTGCCCCTGTTATAGGTGATCTCTTCAGTCAACAAAGCACTTTATGTTATTTTGCACTCTGTACATTTCTTTTAGAATACGGTTCCTCTATCCCATGCTTAGCGGAAGATCTTTTAACACATCAAGAGGGCTTGCTGTTTTTACAGTGCCTTGAGTCTCCTGCACTATGTTTTTCAGTCCTAAATTTTATCACTCAAGCACTGAAACTACAGAAGAAATACTCACCCTAATTTGAGTACTGGCACTGAATTATTAGTTGAACCTGTGCAGTATAGTTCGGGTTGTCTCTAATGACACTATACTGGCAATTTCATTTTTGAGCCTGTTTGTGGTATTTTTTCTCTTTATGTGATTTTACTGCATTGGGATTATTTGTATGTGATTTTTAACATGTTTTATGGACATATAAATGTCAGAATAAAGATGATTATGACATGGCTTGCCTGGTGGTGTTCGATGCAAGCTTGCAGAGGGTTTGACTTATCCAGCCTCAGTGCCTTTTCATGATTTCTTCATGGGGAGTTGCAAAGTCTGCTGCCATAGGTTGTTGTTGCTCTATAGCCAGTTGATTTGGAGGATTTTTCTCAGACAGGTGTTGATGAAGGTCTGGACTTTGTTGATGGTGGTCACTGTTGTCCTCCAAGTTCGTGCTCCATAAAGAAGGACCGATTTTACATTCTTGTGAGAAAGCCTGATCTTGGTTTGCAAAGTTAGGTCCTTGGAGCTCCAGGTCTTCTTTAGCTGAATTAAGGCAGCCCTTGCTTTGCCAATTGTTGCCTTGAAGCCGGCGTCTGTGCTGCCCTGTTTGTCTATGACACTGCCCTGGTAGGTGAAGGCATCAACCTCATCCTGTGCATTACCTGCAAGAGTGACTGCAGTTGTGCTGGCCATGTTAGCCTTCAGGATCTTGAGTTTTATCCTGTCCATTTATGGGAGACTAGGGCCAGGTCATCTGTAAAGTTCAGGCCATCGAACTGCGTCCAAGATGTCCCCTGGATCCCATTTCTTCTCCTTGCTGTGGATGTCTTTATGATCCAGTCTATGGCCAGCAAGAAGAGACAAGGTGAGAACAAACAACCCTAGCAGACTCTGGTACTCATTTGGAATGCTTCTGTGAGTTGTCCTCCATGGATTATCTTGCAGGTCATTCCGTCATAAGAGTTCCTCATTATTCTTACGAGTTTATCTGGAACACCATAGTGGTGGTGGAGTTTCCAAAGGGTATCTCTGTCCACACTGTTGAATGCTTCTCATAGTCAATTAAGTTGTCATACAAGGGGGAGTTCCAATGCATCGACTGCGTAATAATGATGCGCAGTGTTGCATTCTGGTCTGTGCAGGATCTATCTTTGCAGAAGGCAGCATGCTGGTCTTGCAGTTGAACATCAACTTGTTTCTTCATTCTGTTCAGGATGATTCTGTTGAACACTTTACCTGGATTTAATAGAGGAGTTTATTTGTCGGGGGAAAGATAATTGGGGTGCACTTGAACTTAACCCACTATCGCATGTTATTTTCTAGATTCTAATATATGTGGTGGTGCTCCAAAGGGTAGAGGGATTCACCCTTCCCCTATACACTCTGTGATCAGTTGATCACTTGAAAAATTTGTATCACTCTCCTAAGCATACATGTAATTATACATCATATTATGAGAACAATTAGAAAACAGCATTTGTTATTTTCTCAGTTTCTTTATTTTATTTCTTCGTTTTAGCCTTAGCCAACACGTGTTTCATCATGGACGGTGTGCCCCACGACTTCTTCAGGGCAAAAAGCATAATAACAAACAGCATTCCAGTTTTGATGTGCGGCCAGCATTCACCTGGTGCACCTGTGTTGTAGTGCTGTTCAGAAACGGCTTTGTTAGTGATAAGATGTGGATATATGAGCTACATAAAGAAAGTCACAGAGAGTATGCAATGGCTTCTTAATTAATTAATTAGCTAAGTAATATGAGTTCAATTAGGAAGCGCTGAGCACCTGCATAGCTGAAACTGGATCACATAATAATAATATTCTTAATGTAAACTAAACACAACTTACCTCTGAGTGTGAGCAGCATGCTATTCAGAAAAAAATGTTTGCATTATAGAACACAAATACAACAAATAATTAATACTCACTGAGCCCCGGAATATTGACACAGAGCAGGCTGAGCAGGTCCTGCTTCCGGTCTAGGATATCCGCCCAGTGGTGCGTCAGCTGCTGGATGGTGCAGTGAACCTAGCTGGTGTGCCACACACACCAGCGCACCCTCCCCCAGCACAGTCAACGCTCCCGCAGGGAGTCCCCACTTCGAAGCCTGCCACCTGCAAGAGGTGGCTCTGCATGAAAAATACTAGTGCTGCTGGGAAGGAAGGAAGGAAGGAAGGAAGGAAGGAAGGAAGGAAGGAAGGAAGGAAGGAAGGAAGGAAGGAAGGAAGGAAGGAAAGAAATAAAATCCAAAGGAAGTCAAAGAAAAAAAATTCAAAAGGTCACGAAAAACACACACATTTTTTTTTTAAAAACACAAAATACAAAGACACACACTAATACAATAAATAAAAAATAGAGGTCGAATAATTAGGAGGGCTGAGGATTGAAAATATTAACAGCAGATTCAAAAATTGGCCCAGCACCATGAACAGAACAGAGAAAACAAGATAACTGCACCCAAGTGAACTGTGTGGTGCCATTCATACTTGATTTCCAATGCAACAACACACTACTCGTTGGGTTTGCTGTAGAAACGTAACACAAACAGGTGCACCGGTGAACTCTGATGTAGCACGGCAGAGTTCCGTGACCACTTTGCGGAGTTCCGCGTAGCGGGACTCCGCAAACTCTGCCCAGGCTTGTTTAGCACTGGTTGGCAGTGGTAAAGTGCCCATAGTCATAGAGCCAACAAAAGCAATTTCAGCAAAGCAGGAGGAGAGAAGGCAGTACATTTTGGGGGAGCCACGCCACGGATGTCAGGTCTAACATTACCGACATATGGTAACGAAACTATCATCTAACAAAAATATTTTGTTGTAAATATCAAGAACAAAAGATAGGAGTTAGCAATAGAAAATCACCCTATTTGGGCAATATTACTTCTGTCATACTATATCTTTGCAAGTGAATCTTAGGGGTGTGAAAAAAACACATAATATGCTTTTGCGTAATATGCCAAATTTCAGCAAAGTCACTTGTTATTATGCCAAATGCAAATCTGTCATTTAACACTATCTTTTAGCACAAAAAGCACTCTCTCAAAAAGTGCAATAAAAGTGCAAAAAACAAAACAAAAGCCATTCACATTTTGTTGTTCCTGTGCATTAATGATGCATTTTTAGTGTGAATTTTGCATATGGAGCGGGACAATGGCATAGTTTCAGGAATTTCAGAAATTACGTGAATTACGCCAGCATAATTTCTCCCAGCCTTTTTAACGATATACCAACATACAACCTTTAAGAAGATGGTTAGGGAGTCCATATCAATACTTCACTTTAAGAATGCTGACCTAACTAGGAAGGTGAATGAAACTACAGGTAGTCCAGAATGTGACAGCATGCTGACATTGATGTCACTTTTTCTTCCAGAATATATTTAAAACGTTGCCACTTGTTTAAACAAACAAAGTACAATGCTGAAGTGTGTATTTTGTCCTCTACCTTCTATGCGGCGTTCCTAGAGTTTTATTATCTGTATCGCAGCAGTCATTGGGAGCCTCCGTCCCCAATCAGTCAACCTCCTTCTTTTGCTTTCCAGGGCCCTAGCATCCATGCAGTTGCAACAACTAAAGAATGGAACATTCTCTGAATTTTTCATTTTCTGTGATTTAATTAAGAATTACTAAAAGAGTCAATCTGTTCCTGGCCGTAGCCCATTCTCCTAGTTTTGAATCTTCACAGTGCAGTGCCTCATAACTCATTTCATCAACTACTTTTAAGACATCCCTTGCCAAAGGGGGTAGATGTTGGTTAGTGGTCATGTTAACTTTAAAGTAACTATGGCACAAGTAAGGTATAATAAGAATTGTTATTGTGCAGAGTGCTGTATGGACCAATTTCATGTTCCCATCACCTGAGTTTTGTAATGTGGCCTTGTTCAGGCTTAACAGACCAGGTTCTTTGGTGTAGAAACTCTTGTATATGAGCTGATCCTGCTAAATGACAATGGACCAGGGGCCTCATTATCCATACAGCATACTTTCCCTGTTTGTGCCATGGCACACCTTTCAAAAGGTGTGCCGGGCACAAACAGGAACAATGTGCCATATTATAAAGAATGCGCTGGCCCCTGGGCAGAGCATTCAACTAAACTACAGTGCAGCTGCTTCCAAGCCATTCCGTGTTTCGCAGTGCAAGCAACATGCCACCTGCACTTTGTATAGGGAAGAGATCCCTTTGCAGGCTGGGGCAGTGAGTGACTGCACCCGCCAGCATGAGGATGTCCGGGGTGTCCACAGGAACTCCTTTCTCCCCTCCAGAGGGCTGCCTTTAGGAGGCGCACTAAAAGTACACCACCTATGTGTGGCACACTTTCACTGCGCCTCCTAAAGGCACGTTTGCCTCTGTGCCCACATCCATAACATGGTACAAGAGAAGAAGCAATCTGATTCGCACATTTGCATGGGGCAACGCCCTCATTCAAATAAGGGAATGCCCTCTCATGATAGCATTGGCGATACATATGAGCCAGCACTATCAGTATTCCAGAAGGGGAAGCAAAAGCGTCTGTGGCCCCTTCTGCAATACCGTTATGCTCCAGGGGCACACAAAGCAGGCGCACATCACGGTGTACCCCCAGGGCACAATGTATGATGTGGCCCTAGATGTTCAAAGTCATTTTGCGGGGGTAAACCCTACCGCTCTCAAAATAACAGGGTTTGCAATCACAAAATGACTTTTTGCTACATACTAAACCACTTTAGTGAGTTAGAAAAACACCCCAGAGGTGTCACTCTCTATGATGAAATCTCTTCTCACGCTAATTGCTAAGCCAGATACAGATCCCGGGTCAGCTCAAGCTTACCACCCCATTGCTGAATAGTGATGTAAAGATTTTCAGAAAAATCCTGGCCCATCGGCTTGGTGAGGCATGGCCGCTACTGGTGTCTCTCTATCAGGCGGACTTTGCTAGGAACAAACAGGTGATAGCATCAGATTAGCCCTCAAAGTGGTCGATGAAGCGCAGGTTACTGGAAAGCAGGTACTCCTTCTCTCCCTTGATGTGGAGAAGGCCTTCGATCCCTTTGACTGGTCATTCCTGGTGAAGACTCTTGATAAGACAACTATGGGACCTCGGATAAAAACAAATATACTGGCTAATTATGAGTGCCCCTTGACTAGTCTTTGAATGCATTCTTGCTTCTCCGACTCGATCACCCTGACAAGGGGCACCAGGTAGGGCTGCCCCCTTTCTCCCCTCATCTTTTTGCTCATGATGGATCCTCTGTAACACAAGGTCATGGCCAACCCACTGATTACAGGCATCCCAACTAATCGGGACTGCAGAAGCTGGTGCCTTTTCAGGATGACGTATTATGTTTTTTTGACTAACCATGCAAGTTCTCTACCGGCACTCTTATAAGAGCTGGACCATTTCCACCTCACGGCTGGATTCCGGGTGAGCTTTCAGAAGTTCACAGCAATGGGAGTGGGGGGGAGGCAGTCGTACCCTTGAGGAAATCATGCTGAAACAGGGGCTGAGGTGGTCTCCAAGAAGGATTAAGTACCTATATTTATGATTCCGCCCACCAGACATGAGGTATTCTCTAGCAATGTCCCACCACTCTTGGGCACACTGTTTAAGGACTTATATTGATGGGGCAAACTAGAGATTTCTTGGGCAGGTAAGATTAACTGTGTGAAGATGAACTTGCTCCCCATATTGCTGTAGTGCTTCCATTCCCTTCTGCTGTGGGTTCCCCCAGAAACCCAAAATCTGGTAACCCAGAAGATGAGGGCTTGCATATGGTGAAGGAAGCCACCTCAGGTGGCCAGATCCTTGTTAGTGAGGGGTCCAGAGGAGGGGGTATTGGGAGTTCCTGATATTGAACATTATTTTCTCACAGCCCAGATTAGTCCAGCATTGGTGTGGTACTCACCAGATGTGGATACACCCTGGTGCAGGATGGAGGAGGAGTGCAGTCCAGTACCCATGTACCACTTGCTTTGTCTGCCTCTGTTAGTTCAGGGCTTGACTTCCACCCTGAGGTGGACCACAAAGACAACCCTACACCACTGGCTGAGGGTTCAAAGGACAAAGGCGATAACAACTTACCCCTCCCTATTGTCTCCCTTTGCCGGGAATCCAGACATCCCACTAGGAATTACAGACAAACACTTTCAGACATAGGGGGAGGTGCACCATTGTGCCTAGGACAGTTATACACAGAAGGGTCCCTTAAGACCCGTGACCACTACACCAATGACTTCTCGTTAAGTTTTAAGGACTTGTATCTGATTACTCAGGTACCACAGTGGGTGCAACAGCTGCACGTCCGCGTATTAGTGGCACATTACACCACCAACATTGAAGATATATTCACGGAGGGGGACACCACAAAAGTGTTATCCCGTTTATACAGAGCACTAGACAATCCCAAACCAATGCTACAGCTTTCATACATGCAAAAATGGGCTTATGACCATGGTCCAGAACTGACTGAGGGAAATTGGATTCTCAGGTTGAGACAGGCCGCACACTCTTCACCCTGCCTCCAACATAGGATAAATGCCTTTAAAATAATGCTCAGTTGGTACTTGATGCCAGTCCAATTTAAAGTCAAGGTGAACACCCCTGATAGATTTTGGAGGAGGTGTCATGCGAGGGGGACATACTTGCATATTTGGTGGGAGTGCACATGTACACAGCAGTTTTGGAGACAGTGATGGAGGATGTATGAAATATTACTAATGTATCCTTCCCCATGAGACCGGGTCTGGCTTTGTTGGGCATGATGGATGATGAGGGACTGTCACCACTCTCCCCCTCTGCGGCTAGACTCCTCACACTGCTACTGTTGGTGGCATATTTGGTAATAGTGCAACATTGGCAAGCGTCATTTCAACTCTTCCTGGGCATGTGGTGGACTAAAGTCTGGAACATCCATGCAATGGAAAGACTAACTGCATTAGTGATGGACACTATGCCGAAATATGAACAGGCTTGCACCCTATTCCATACATATATCAAACGCAGCAGCGAAATCCCCTACTCACTGGATTTGATACCTTTGGGGAGAGCGAGGGATACGGGGGCTGATGACTTGGGTGCCGATTGAAGGGGAGCTTTTTGTGGGAAGGAGACTGAGATCAAAGCATTTATGATTCTATGCTGCTACTGGAGTGTTTAGCTTGGAGGAGTGCTCTTCAGGCTTTTTTTATAACAGTGCTGCCTTCAGAATGCTATCAATGCGTTTGACTGCTATCTGTACCTGGGATTTGAAAATGTTAAATAAAGTGGTTAAAAAAAAAAAAGAAAAGCATCTCCTCTTAATTGTGATGAGGAATAGTATATAAAATGTGGTCACAAACCATTGAAAGGTTATAGGGGGGTAACTATTTTAAAGTGGAAGCTTTCCTCATTGGATAGCTTCCTTTCTGGAAATTGTGTTGGGCAACCTTAGGGGGCGGGAGCATGCACTGGTCCAGTGGACCACTGCTTGCTCCTGCAATTTGTGTTTTTGCAAGCAGCACCCGTTTTTTTTTAAGGAACAATATCTGCTTTAAAAAGATGTTCTCATTTGGGAATGCAAACACAGGGATGGTGGTCTACTGATGATCTTTGCAGGCCACCATCCCAATTTTATTAGGCAGGTCATTCTGTGACAACCTGCAAGTTAATGTTAATGTTAATGTTAATTGCATTTGTAAAGCGCTGCTGCTACCCGAAGATGTCCTGGCGCTAAGGTGAAGACCTACCAGAGATGCATTGGATTTGTGTAATTTGCGACCTAATTTGTGAAGAGCCAGGTTTTTAAAACCTTCCTAAAGGCCATCAAGTTAGTCATGCGTCTCAGATGAAATGGGAGTGTATTCCAAGCCTTGGCTGCATTAGTAATGAAACTTCTGCCACCCCAGTTAGTTTTTTTCACCAGGGGCATTGTCACTAATTTGGCATCCGATGACCGAAGTACTCTTTTTGGTGAGTACCAGCGGAAGTGTTGTTTTAGAAAGTCAGGTCCTGATCCCTGCAGAGCCTTGAAAACCAGACACAAGGCCTTGAACTGGGTGCGCTTCCTGACTGGCAGCCAGTGGAGTTTTTTAATGGATGCTGTGATTGATGCATACTTAGGAGTTCCCGTTAGGAGTCTGGCAGCCGCGTTCTGCAGCATTTGTAATTTGTTCATAGATCCTTCTTGTAGCTTGAGGTAAAGACTGTTGCAATAGTCCAATCTGGACATTACTAATGCAGTGACCACCATTTGTTGTGCATCTTTAGGAAGTAGAGGCATTATGTTTTTTACATGATCTGAGAATGAACGAAGTAGTAGAGGCCACTGAGTTAACCTGGTCCATGAAACTAAAAGTATCATCAATCCAAACTCCCAGGTTCTTCACCTTCCTGGTCGGGGATGGCAGTGATCCTAGTGAGTTCGGCCAACAGTCTGGGGTCCAGAAAGTAGGGTTGTTGCCGAATAGCACAACCCCTGTTTTACTGGAATTTAGCTTTAAGCAGTTCTGTGCCATCCAGTTTCCCACCGCATTCATACATTCCTGTAGTCTGGACGTGGTGTCGTGTAGCAGCTCAGGTTGTATTGCTACCACAATTTGGGTGTCATCGGCGTAGGATGTCAAATTAAAACCAAAGGATTCAATAAGCGGGGCTAGAGAGGACACATAAATGTTAAAAAGTGTCGGACTTAATGAGGACCCCTGCGGGACTCCACAAGGTAAGGAGAATGCTTCTGCCTCATATTTGTCCAGTTTGACCGTTTGAATTCTTTCTGAAAGAAAGGATTTAAGGAGTTTTTGGGCCATTCCCTTAACTCCTATCTCCTCTAAGCGGTCCACCAGCAAGGCGTGATGGACCGTATCAAATGCCGCCGAAAGGTCTAGCATGATCAGGGCGGCCTTACCTCCTTGGTCGAGCGTGGACCTGATCTCTTCCGTGGATTTGATAAGTGCTGTTTCCGTGCTGTGACCCTCTCTAAATCCATATTGAGTCGGGTCCAATGCCTGAGATAGTTTTAGAAACTGGTTAAGTTGGGCGTTCATGTTTCTCTCTATTATTTTTGCTGGGAGGGGTAATCTGGAAATGGGCCTGAAGTTGTTCGGGTCATTGGCGTCTAGGTTAGGTTTTTCCAATATTGGCAGAATGGAAGCCTGTTTCCAGTCTCTCGGGAAATATCTTTCTTTGTACATTAAGTTAAACATAGATGTCAGTTTGCCCGCCACTGTCTTTGCAGCTAGTTTTAGTGTCTCTATCGGACATGGGTCATACGGGGATCCTGACTTCACTTTATTAAGGAGATTATAGGTATCCCTTTCTGTGAGAGGGCTGAAGTTGTTGAGTTCAGTGTTATCTTTTATTTCTTTCGTTGGGCAAGTGGATGAGTTCGGTGACTTTCTGTTTGATGAGTCTGAAAATGTTAAGAAAATGGCATTAACTTTGTCGAAGAAGAATTTGGCTATGTTATTACATAATTCTTGACTCGCTGGGATAGATGGGGTGGTAGGATGGGCTAGGGTTTTAACTGTTTTGAACAGTGCTTTGGGCATGTTTTTAGCCTCTTGAATTTTTTCTGTGAAGTACTTTTGTTTGGTGCTATGTAGCAGCTGTTTGTATTGAGCCAGGCTCGATATGTATTCTTTTTTGTCTTCCACTTTGTATTCCTTCCTCCAACTTCTTTCCCGTTGTGTGCAGATAATTTTTTGGTCCTTAAGCTCTTGTGAATACCAAGGTGCGGAAGGTCGTTGCCTATGGAGGCGTACCCATTTTTTGGGAGCTAACTTATTCCCTGCCTCTTCTAGCCACTTCATGTAGGATGTATTTGCATGGTCAAGATCTGTAGGAAGCGGGTTATTATTTGCGGCTAGGAAGTTATGGAGATCCTCAGCTGCTATGCTTTTCCAGGCTCTTGTTTCCAGGTATTCTTTCGAGGGTTTTATACCTGAGTGGTTAGGCGTGGTAAGCTTAAAGAGTGCTGCCGAGTGATCTGACCATGTAGGGGGGCGAAGATTACTGAAAGACAGCTGAGGGTTATTGGAAAAGATCCCATCAAGAGTGTGCCCTGCTTGATGGGTGGGTCCAATTACCAGCTGTTCTAGATTCCCTCCCGTCATTAGGTCTAGAAGAGTAGCTGTATCTGGGTCTGAGTCTAATTCCAGATGGAAATTAAAATCTCCTAAAATTGTATATGAGGTAGTACTTAACCCTATTTCTAGTAGGTTACCAGCTTGAGTTATGAAACGTTTTCTCGGGCCTGGGGGTCTATAAATGAGTGAGCCTCTAAAGGAGTCATGATGTGTAAGATAGAGACAGAACTCTAGTGCTTCACATTCCTCATTCACTAATGGATTAAAGGATGATGTGATTGAGTTGTGGTGTATGACCGCTAGTCCACCCTCTTTCTTCTGTGCTCTGTTAAGCGAGTAGCAGAGATAGTCAGGTGGCGTGGCTTTCACCAGATCTGGACCGGAAGCATCATCATCCGTCCAGGTCTCTGTAACAAAAGCAATCATTATCCCCTCGTCAAATGCAAGTTTTGCAATGTGACCTATTGGTACACAGCAAAAAAGAATGACGGAGTGCACTCCTATTTGTCCAAAAATTCATCCGTAGTTCATTATTCATCTGTTTGCGTGCAAACCCGGAATCGTGCACTGCCCATTTTGCACGTACTTGTAAAACACTAGAAACAATGGGGCAAAGTGACGCCCCAATCCGGATGCACAGCATTAATTCACGCATAGCATTAATACCAAAATTAATCCATTTAGTCAAAAGTTTTATTCTCTCTTATGGATACATTATCTCCTTAAATGCTGTAGGCATGCACATTTCGCCTTATTAAGTGAATTCAGCGGGCAAAACGTTGAGTGTGGGGCGTATGAAAATCGAATGTTTGCATTTCT
This sequence comes from Calotriton arnoldi, assembly GCA_963921515.1. Lineage (NCBI taxonomy): Eukaryota > Metazoa > Chordata > Amphibia > Caudata > Salamandridae > Calotriton > Calotriton arnoldi. The sequence continues at coordinate 116,160 of CAWUFW010009794.1, forward strand.
TACAGTTGTTGCATCTGTGCGTAATTATTAACTGGTAATAATGATTGAAAACTTAGTCTAACAGAAATGTTTTAAAATTGTAGATAAACCCCTGACGAAGGGCCGGGAGGGGCCCGAAATGCATTGGGTGAAAAAAGATTACCTTTGGAGGAACACTTATGCTACATTCCGTGCTCTAGGATAAGGCGAAATGTGCATGCCTACATCATTTAAGGAGATAATGTATCCATAAGAGTCTAACATGTGACTGGATAACAGGATTGAACTGCAGAAAGAATGAATAAAATTGGAATAAAACTTTTGACTAAATGGATTAATTTTGGCATTAATGCTATGCGTGAATTAATGCTGTGCATCCAGATTGGGGCGTCACTTCGCCCCATTGTTTCTACTATTGGTACACAGGTCACATCACAAAATTAAAGACTGGTAAGAAAATGTAAGTCTGCAATCTGTAACATGGCGCTGTCCTGTAACAACTACTGATTATAATAAACGTATTTCCAATGTATTTTACTTTAGTTAACATATAATGCAAACTCTTTAATACTAACAATATACTTGCAATTTTTTGTTGAAAAGATATTCTATAGAATGTGATCATACATCAAAAAATTACCGGTGAGTATGTAGGATGCTATCCTGGGATACATTAGTCCTTTTCTGATTAAAATGTATTCTAGTGCACCGATATCTCAAAACTCAACACATGTGGTTTTGAAATGAATTGCAATTCCTAATTATGGATGTGAAAAATCGAGATTGTTTGACAAAATCTTGAAAACCTTCTTTAAAATATGCAAAATTACATGAATGTTGCAAAACTAATTTTGTGATGTCTCACGTGAAAATCAAACACAGGTCATCCCTTAGGTCCAACAGTCACGAGAGATATCTACAAGAGGACTGGTCAAGGAGACAAAGTTTCCTGCAAGACTTTTCTGCTCAAACCTGTCTTCTGCGAGACATTTTCAGCATATTTTAGAAAATAACTAATACAAAAAAGAGCACAAAATCACATCCATGAAAAGCATGGTGCATGTTCATTGTAAGTCAAGATTCAGACATCTCACAGATTTCACTGGGATATTTGAAATTATGCATACCCTTATTTCTAAAGTGTTAGCATTGCTCTGCTACGTAAAATGAGAGCTCCCTGTTCCAATGAACAAAAGGCTTTGTGCGAGTCAGTGGCCCATACTACATATATAGGAAGCACTGGAAGCACTATGGTAAATCCGAGCCTCTGCCACACTTTTATACTGACTGTTGTCTTAATAATTGAAGACATGGAGCAGCTCTATTTGATCAACTTGGACCTTGACAAACTGTTGCTGGACATGTCCTGATTTTGGTGGGAAATGTAGCAGCATTTATTGACGTATCTAAAATAAACATACTCAAAGCAACATAACAACACAATTAAAACATGACAGGGCACAACACAACAAAACAGTCAAAACAAAATGCAGCACCACTAGCATCACATTACAATAAAGCAGCACAAAATCAGCAGAACACAACACGAACACAAAAACAATATGCCATTCGACCAATATGCAGAGACTCTTGTCACACATTACCATATCAGACTCCTGCTTTTGTAATACAGTGGTGAAAGGTGTTTGAACCACACACTGCATTAGCGTATCATCAAGGACATGAAATAGCAAGAGTTGAAAATTATTTGTTTTTCCCCTGGATTTCGAGATATAAGAGATGCTTATGCAAATAAAAAAATTCTTTGTGAATAAATACAACTTTGTTTTCATGAGTAAACAAGTTTTACTTCTGGATATTCATTAGCATTTCACACCTAAGATTCGTGCAAGACTCTCACAGAAAATACATTTTACATCAGGCCTGAATAGTCTTTTGTATTTCTCATCTAAGGACATCTTTATGAAATCGAAATTAGTCCCGATGGGGCAGCTGCACTGGGGAATACCAGCCCAAGCATAATCTAAGAACTGTGGGAGCAGCGGCATTTGTATATAAACTAATGAGAGAGTAATTTCTCACCTCCCAAATTACTGATGCCCACAGTATTGGTAATTCCGGTCATTTTCCACCCATTCCCACTCATTTAGGGCCTCTGTAATAGGAGTAAGACACGCTACTCACAGAAAAGCTTTGTGAATTGTCCCCTCGGGGAAACGAACGTAGGTCAGGGAGGACAGTCCTGCAGTGCGCTTGTGTTTCACGTGAACATACACAGCCTTGCTCTGACGTCCTAAACGCTCTCGTTACAGAACTAGAGGCGCTTGTTTACAGTATCTTAATTTCCAGATGTTTGGTGCAAACACATGCACTTTTGTTTTGACATCGGTTTGCTAAGCCAATTACATTGGCAAGTAGTTTTTAATGAAATGTGATAGGCTGGAATCATTAATATCTTAACTGTGCGTTACAGAATATGCTTTCTGTGCTCTCTGGTCTTCTTGAACCAATGCATTTATCTCTGTTAGTATCTGACATGGCTTAAGATATAGTCAGAGGGGAGACGCACAGATGGCATTCTGCTCCGGTTTAGAAAGAATATTTAACAAATATGCCATGCCCTGACGTGTTATTTTCTGTATTAGCCGTGCCAGGTTTTCAGGGAATTCAGGGGACTGACTCTTATCTGTCAGGTTGTCAGAAGGAGATTTGTACAAAATCAAATGCTCATCTCCACACATATGGTGTTCCACAGGGATCCATGTTTAGGCCCCCGCTGTGGCTGTGTGAACAAATGGTGCCCATACATCATCCGTAGACTGTGTGTGTAAGGAATACATTACAAGCAAGGCATCCACTCTGCGCCGGCCTTATTGACACTTGACTCCCTGTGCAGAAGTGAAATACAGCATTCCTCTCGTTATACTGGTTTTTTTTCTGTTAGGATTACCCGCTCGCTTCGATTTTGATTACAGATGAGATTCAGCAGATACCTGCAGTCAAATTAAGACCATTGTTTTTTTTTAAATTTGGTTTTTCAGTTCAACTTCGAGTCTGTAACACTAATGATAAATCTGTCAAATGGAAAGGAGAAACCTTGAATGCAAAAGCAATTCAAAAGTGGGACCTTGTCCAGACGTATCAGACCGTGATTCTGGTCACGCCGTGCAACACAATGGTGATACACCTCGACGTTGTGTTGTTTTTGCATGTGCGGTGTTTGTGTGATTGTAAAGTACACAATGGACATCTGCTCTAAGGATACAATGGTCCGTTGCAAACGTGGACCCCTATCATCATGAACGTGTGCACTGACTCAGAGCAGAAGTGAGCGCTTGTTTTTAAGGGAATCCATTGTCTAAAATGTATACATTTATCTCAGAATTTCTCAGAGATAATGCATAATCTGAAGACAGTACAGGGGCCCTATTACATATATGGTGCACTTTCCCTTTTTGTGCCACAGTGCACCTTTAAATTGGTGTGCCCTGTGCAAACAGGGAAACTGCTCTGTATTAATATGAGTGCGCTGCAGTGAACTTGTGCTGCCCTGGGGGCAGGACACTCAAGTGAAATACTAAGCGGCTGCTTCAAAGCAGCTGCATGTTTCACTGTGCAGGCAGCAACGGCCTGCGCTTTCAAGAGGGGAAAGAGATCCCCTGCAGGTGGGTACAGTGTGTGAATACACCCGCCTGCAAGGCGATGTATGGGAGGTCCATGGGGACCCTTTTCTCCCGTCCAGAGGTCTGCCTTTAGGAGACGAACTGAAAGTGAGTCACCTTTTTGTGGTACACATTTAGTGTGCCTCCTAAAGATGCTTGTCTCTGTGCTCTCGTATATAATAAAGTGTGGGCACAGAGGCAAAGTTATTCCCTCATTTGCCTGGGGCCATTCCCGCATGCAAATGAGGGAACATCCTCTAATGGTATCGCTGGTGCTACATGTGCGTCAGTGCTATCTGTATTACAGAAGGGACCACACATGGTTCTGCATCCCCTTCTGTAATACCAAAGCCCTGGGGGCATACAGAGTGGGTGCACATGCTCGTTGCACCCCTGGAGCACTCTATCTAATACTGCCCCAGGTCAGAAAATGTGCAATGGCTACCTATCTCTGTTTCTGAGATGTACTGTCTGCAGCTCATAAACTCTGAGAAATTTTGAGTGTGTGCACTTTAGCCAGTGCAATCACATAAAACAAGAACTCAGCACTACTCTGAGGCTTCACACCATTCGTGATATGCATTTATGAGCAATTTGGTATCTAAATAGTGACCATGGGCCATATGATGCCATTTTCGGCACCAGTGTAGAAGCAATGTGTGCATCTTTTATAGCATCCTAAGTGGACATATGAACTCAAAATATATCCTAGTTAATGCATGCTTTTATGACAGCAAGTACTGCCCTGTGTTTCTGAGCTTTTCTTACAGCAAAACATGCATTAATTCTGAGACGTTTCAATCCGCAGTGCAGAAAACAGCATTATTATACAGAACCATGTCTTATTTAGGTGCTGAAGTGTGCCACAAAATCCAGAAAAATATTCCTGTGGAAGTATGCATCATTCGAGTTCCTGCATGTATACTTATCGCCCTAGCCCTGCACTTATTTTCCAAGCTCCAGCATTTCAAACATCAGACATTGCTTTTATGCACTGCCAGTTTAATTAAAATTGTTATTATTTCAGTTATAGAAATAGACAGCTGCTGCCCATGGCCCCATAACTGGATTTTTTTTAATGCTTTCAGCTTTGCAGTAAGAATTCCTCCCCTATCCCACTGTTAATTGTTAATTAAAATAAAATATAAAGGTCCATAGATATATATATATATTCACTGATAAAAACATAGGTTACAGAGACGTTATAGCTAGGCTCAGATTTCACTCAGTACAAAACCAATGAAATTCAGCAGTTATAACTGCCTAAGCTAACTATAGCTTACACCCCTGCAACGCACTGCTTATGACCTCACATACTACATCACTCATGACATTGTCAGTAACATCACTCATGACATCATTAATGATATCTCAAATGGTATCACTGATGACATCATCCAGTGAGTCTAAGTGTTTCGTAAACGTTTCTGAGAGTTAAAGATATATACTAGAGTACTGCATAAGTTAAATTATTATTCTTTTTGTACTACTAATGAGTGATACTGTTTCTAATATATGTCATCTCAGTGGCACTGTGACTGTCTGTATCAGTATGGGAGTGGATGTCTGAGTGGCTTTATGGGTGTGTGAGTGGCTGTATGGGTGGTTGTGGTGGCTGTGTGAGTGGCTCTATGGGTATATGAGTGTGTGTTTGAGGGGCTGTATGGGTGACCTAATGGCTGTATGAATGGGTCTATGGGTAAGTGACTGGTTGTGTAAATGGATGCATGGGTGAGTGGCGTGTTTGATTGGGTGTATGGGTATTTGAGTGGGTGTGTGAATGGCTGTTTTGTTCAATAAGCATTTGTGTGAGTGGCTGTAAAGATGAGTGAGTGGGTGTGTGAGTTATTGTATTGATGTATGAATGGGTATATAAGTGGTTTTGTGGATGAGTGAATGGATGTGTTAGTGCTTGTGTGGATGAGTGAGTAGCTTTTTAGTAGCTGTATGGGTGAGTGGCTGTGTGAGTGACTGTATGGGTGAGTGAGTGGTTGTGGGAGTGACTGTGTGGGTGTGTGAATGGGAATGGGAGTGTTTGGGTGTATAAGTGGCTGTATGGGTCTGTGAGTGGGTGTGTGAGTAGCTGTGTAGGTGTGTGAGTATCTGCATGGGTCTGTGAGTGGCTGTGTGAATGGCTGTATAGGTGAGTGAGTGGTTGTGTGAGTGGCTGTATAAGTGAGTGTGTGTTTGTGTCAGTCATTGTGTAGGACTGTGAATGGGAATGTGAGTGGGTGTATGAGAGGTCGTATGGGGGTGTGTGGTTCTGTGGATGATGTCCTCAGTGATGTCATTACTGAGGTCATTTGAGATGTCATCAATGATGTCATGAGTGATTTCACTGACCATGTCATGAGTGATGTAATATGTGAGATCATAAGCAGTGCAATGCGGGGCATAAGTTGTAGTTAGCTTAGGTAACTATAACTCCTGAATTTCAATGGTTTTGTATGAGTGAAATCTGAACCTAACTATAACAACCCTGTAACCTTTGTTTTTTTTCAGTGAATTTCTAAGGTTTTTATAATTCTATTTCCTAACTATAACATCCCTGTAATCTTTCTTTTTTTTCAGTAAATTTCAACGTTTTGTTAAATTCTATTTCCTAACTGTAACCTTTAACCTTTGCGAGTGGGTGTGTGAGTGGCTGTATAGGTAGGCGAGTCGGTCTGTGAGTGGCTGTATGGGTCTCTGAGTAGGTATGTGGGTGGGTTTGTGGGTGTGTGAGTGGCTGAATGGGTCTGTGAGTGGGTGTGTGCGTGACCGAATAGGTGTGTACATAGCTGTGTAAGTGGGTGTAGGAGGGCCTGTGTGTTCTGTGAATGGGTGCGGGAGTGTCTGAGTGGGTCTGTGACTGGATGTGTGAGCTTCTGAGTGGGTCTCTAAGTGGGTGCATGAGTATCTAAGTGGGTCTGTGAGTCAGTGCATTAGTGTCAGAGTGGGTCTGTGAGTGGGTACATGAGTCTCTGAGTGGATCTGTGAGTGGGTCCATAAGTGTCTGAGTGCCTCTGTGAGTAGGTGCATGGGCTTTTGAGTGGGACTGTGAGTGGGCACAGGAGTATCTGACTGGGTCTGTGAGCGAGTAATTGTGGGTCTGTGAGTGGGTGTGTGAGTGTCTGAATGCTTATTGTGCCAATTTCTGATCTCTATTTTGCCTGTTTCTGCTCGTTGCTGACCTTTATTTTGGCTCTTCCTGCTCGCTTCTCAACTCTATTTTGCCTCTTTCTGCTACTTTCTGACCTTTATTTTGCCTCTGTCTGCTCGTATTTGTTCTACAATTTGCCTTTTTCTGCTCGTTGCTGACCTTTGTTCTGCCTCTTCCGTTCCCTTCAGATCTTTATTCTGCTTCCTTCTGCTCATTTCTCCCCTTTATTTTGCCCCTTTCTGCTCATTGCTGACCTTCAGTTTGCTTCTTTCTGGCCATTTCTCACCTTTATCTTGCCTCTTTCTGCTCAACTTTGACCTTTATTCTACCTCTTGCTGCTCATTTTTTACCTCTATTTTGCCTCTTTCTGCTCAATTCTGACATTTATTCAGCCTCTTTCTGCTCGTTTCTCACCTTTTCTTTGTCTCTTTCTGCTCGCAGCTAACCTTTTTTTTGCCTCTTTCTGATCGTTTCTCAACTTTATTTTGCCTCTTTCTGCTTGTTGCTGACCTTTATTCTCGCTCTGTCTGCTTGTTTCTCACCTTTATTCTGCCTCTTGCTGCTCATTTCTAACCTCCATTTTGCCTCTTTCTGCTCATTGCTAACCTTTAATTTGTCTCTTTCTGCTCGTTTCTGTCCTTTATTCTGCCTCTTTCTGCTCATTTCTCACATTTATTTTGCCTCTCTCTGCGTGTTGCAGACCTTCATTCTGCCTCTTTCTGCTAGTTTTTGACCTTTATTCTGTCTCTTTCTCCTCATTTCTCACCTTTATCTTGCCTCTTTGCAAATTGCTGATCTTTATTTTGCCTGTTTCTGATTGTTTCTCACCTTTATTTTGCCTCTCTCTATTCTTTTCCTCCGGGACCTCAGGGGGAGCCTCAAGGCTACTGCAGTACCTGCCAGCTCCCAGCTCCCTGCCTCCTGCAGGAGCCGGCATTGCTCTAACAGACAGGGAGCTGCTTAGCATGCAGCTGTCTGTGAGAGCAATCGTTTTGTCTATTTAACTGCCCGCTGTGAAACAGAATAAACCTCTGCTTCCAGCAAGCAAGAGTATTTTGGCAGCTCCCGCTTGCTGGAAGTGAAGTGTTTGCTCTGACTTGGTGGGAGCTGTCAAACCCCCTGCAAAGTAACAGAAAACAGCTATGTCCTGGGGTGGTCACCCTGGAACATAGAGGTAGCTGGCCCTGGGGGGTGGTGGTACCCAGGGCCATTAATTGCTTCAGCAGGGGGCTGCGCAGCCCCTCTCCATTCACTTCCACAGGCTTTCCCCTCCCCGGGGCCAAGAACAGCCTGGGAGGGGGGGCTGCGCGCCCCCCCTCCTGCATAAAAAAAGAAAGCCCAGGGGAAGTTGAGGTCCCCAGGCTGCAGGGGGTTCTCTACGGCCCGCTACATATTTAAGTTAGTCCCAAAGAGTTGGTGGTCCCCGGGGGCCGGCTGGAGTCCACGTGGCATTCCCTAAGCATTTAATTTTGAGCCCGCAGAGGTGGTGGTCCATGGAGCTCAGGGGGCCCATGAGGCCTCCCAAAGCTTTTATTATGCAGCCCCAGGGAGGTGGTGATCTCCAGGGGTGGAGGTCATTCAGCCTGCCAGCTTCTTAATATAATTAGACCCAGGGAGGTGGTGGTACCCAGGGCATTTTTAAGCCCTTGGAGGGGGGCCCCGTGTGCCCCCTCTGTTTATTTAATAATCCCTGCATGCCTCCTTGACCAGGCCCACCGCGGGGTTACAATTAAAACAGGCGGTAGCCCCACACTCGCTTTTTTTTTAATTTACAGCGATATTCACAAATATTTTCCAAAAATTGCAGTGAGTTAAAAAAAGTGCTTTTATGCCATGGCAGGGTTCCAGGATAACCCCGAGACCAAGACTTGGGGGGTCAGGGTATTCCTATCCTGCCCCTTTTCTTTTTTATCCCATTTTTTTGTGGGACTGTGCTGAAGTCGAGCCCCAAGACGGCTGGCAACACTTTCTGGTTGAAGTGTGGACAGCCATTCAGAGCTCTGCATTTCCATGCATTCCATGCATTCCCTGCACAAGCTCGTTATTATTCATGAATTAGCAGTGAGTACAGATAAACAAATTTAGATTTCCTTAATTTTCTCAACTACTACTGAATGGATGTACACCAAATAACAAAAAGCACAATCTGCAGGCCCAAAGCTAGCAGGAGTGTTATAAGCTCTGATGGAAATTAACATAGGAAACACACTTTTTGATCCCCCTATTTCTCATCCCCTACTTGACAGATCGCCCCAAAAAAATTCATATGCAACAAGAATAGCCGGCTACTGCCAACCGCCATTAGGATATATATATATATATTCACTGAAAAAACTATAGGTTTTAGGGGCGTTATAGTTAGAAATTAGCATTTAAAAAAACCTTTGAAATTCACTGAAAAAACCATAGGTTTCAGGCACGTTATAGTTAGAAATTAGCATTTAAAAAACCTTTGAAATTCACTGAAAAAACCATAGGTTTCAGACACGTTATAGTTAGAAATTAGCATTTAAAAACAACTTTGAAAACTTTAGGCAGAAGGTCTGCTGGACGGATCACCAAAGTTTCATCTTCTGCCAGTGATTTTACAATATTCCATTGTGCTTCAGAGAAGTTCCCTGATGTATTGTATTTTTTCTTCCCTTTCTTTCTTTGGCGGAATTGCATGAGATCTTTTATCATCGTCTCAAGAAAGGCATCAATGTTGTCATGGGATACGTTGAAAATAAATCAACTGGTGGTGGAATAACCTCTTGAGTGATCACTTTATTGGATTTGTGGAAGAATATATATATATATATATATATATATATATATATATATTCACTGAAAAAACCATAGGTTTTAGGGACAGTTATAGTTAGTTGGACATTTCACTCGTACAAAACCCGTGAAATTCCCCCGTTATAGTTAGTTCAGCTAACTATAACTCGCGCCCCCGCAATGCACTGCTGATGACGTCACATATTACATCACTCATGACATGGTCAGTGACATCACTCATGATGTCACTGATGACATCTCAAATGACATCATCCGTGTGATAGAGTGGCAGACCTCCTCTCACCCTAATATAACCTTTGATACACACACTCAAAAATACAAACTAACATTTTCAAAACAATGGACATACCAATACCAGTTACAACACACCTGTTCAGTAATTCCAAGATCTACACACTCATCCACTCATTCACCAACAGTCCTATACAGTCACTCATACATGCACTCACTCATCATATGTCCTCATACACCTATACATACACACACACCGCCACTCATCCATTGAATAACTCACACACATAGTCACACATGCAAACAAAGTATCAAACATCCATTTACTTGCATAAACAGTTATACACACACTACCACACTTACTTCTACAGAAACTTACACATACTTACTCTTTTAAACAATCACTTATTGAAACACCTACTTATTTGTACAGGAACTCTTTCAATCTCTCACTCTCACATATACTCACTTATATACACCAATACTCACATATACTAGTTTAAAACATATGTAGTTACTCATAAAGACACTATTGAGAAAGTCATTCACTCACTAACACACCCATACACATACTCATCCACCTATACAGTCCTGCACACATGCTGTCTTCAACACATACAAACAGTGAGTCACTCATTCATGCATCTATGCACTAAGTAATACCCCCCACCGAGCCATACAGACACTCAGACACTCATAATGATACTCAAAAACCAACTAATAACCCATATAGACACTCATGTAGCTACTCACCAACCCATGCAGCCACTTATACACAGAGAGACTGATACAGATATTTTCATATTTAAACATTACTCACTAACCCATGTATTCACTAAGATACACATAGTCAGTTATACAATCAATTTTACAAAAAAATCATCCATTTAGACACTTATATACCCATTTATTCTTCCATCGACCTTGAGATATACATATATAAAACATATTTAATTTTCAGAAAAACACACATTCAATGGATGATGTCATCAGTGATGTCATCAGTGATGTCATTTGAGATGTCATCAGTGATGTCATGAGTGATGTCACTGACCATGTCATGAGTGATGTAATATGTGACGTCATCAGCAGTGCATTGCGGGCGCGCGAGTTATAGTTAGCTGAACTAACTATAACGGGGAATTTCTATGGTTTTGTACGAGTGAAATGTCCAACTAACTAAAACGCCCTGAAACCTATGGTTTTTTCAGTGAATTTCTAAGGTTTTTAAATGCTAATTTCTGACTATAACGTGCCTGAAACCTATGTTTTTTTCAGATTTTCACTGAAAAAACCATAGGTTTCAGGCACGTTATAGTTAGAAATTAGCATTTAAAAAACCTTAGAAATTCACTGAAAAAACCATAGGTTTCAGGGGCGTTATAGTTAGTTGGACATTTCACTCGTACAAAACCATAGAAATTCCCCTGTTATAGTTAGTTCAGATAACTATTACTCGCGCGCCCGCAATGCACTTCTGATGACGTCACATATTACATCACTCATGACATGGTCAGTGACATCACTCATGACGTCACTGATGACATCTCAAATGACATCACTGATGACATCACTGATGACATCATCCGTGTGATAGAGTGGCAGACCTCCTCTCACCCTAATATAACCTTTGATACACACAATCAAAAATACAAACTAACATTTTCAAAACAATGGACATACCAATACCAGTTACAACACACCTATTCAGTAATTCCAAGATCTACACACTCATCCACTCATTCACCAACAGTCCTATACAGTCACTCATACATGCACTCACTCATCATATGTACTCATACACCTATACATACACACACACCGCCACTCATCCATTGAATAACTCACACACATAGTCACACATGCAAACAAAGTATCAAACATCCATTTACTTGCATATACAGTTATACACACACTACCACACTTACTTCTACAGAAACTTACACATACTTACTCTCTTAAACAATCACTTATAGAAACACCTACTTATTTGTACAGGAACTCTTTCAATCTCTCACTCTCACATATACTCACTTATATACACCAATACTCACATATACTAGTTTAAAACATATGTAGTTACTCATAAAGACACTATTGAGACAGTCATTCACTCACTAACACACCCATACACATACTCATCCACCTATACAGTCCTGCACACATGCTGTCTTCAACACATACAAACAGTGAGTCACTCATTCATGCATCTATGCACTAAGTAATACCCCCCACCGAGCCATACAGACACTCAGACACTCATAATGATACTCAAGAAACCAACTAATAACCCATATTGACACTCATGTAACTACTCACCAACCCATGCAGCCACTTATACACAAAGAGAGAGACTGATACAGATATTTTAATATTTAAACATTACTCACTAACCCATGTATTCACTAAGATACACATAGTCAGTTATACAATCAATTTTACAAAAAAATCATCCATTTAGACACTTATATACCCATTTATTCTTCCATCGACCTTGAGATATACATATATAAAACATATTTAATTTTCAGAAAAACACACATTCAATGGATGATGTCATCAGTGATGTCATCAGTGATGTCATTTGAGATGTCATCAGTGATGTCATGAGTGATGTCACTGACCATGTCATGAGTGATGTAATATGTGACATCATCAGCAGTGCATTGTGGGCGCGCGAGTTATAGTTAGCTGAACTAACTATAACGGGGGAATTTCTATGGTTTTGTACGAGTGAAATGTCCAACTAACTAAAACGCCCCTGAAACCTATGGTTTTTTCAGTGAATTTCTAAGGTTTTTTAAATGCTAATTTCTAACTATAACGTGCCTGAAACCTATGGTTTTTTCAGTGAATTTCTAAGGTTTTTTAAATGCTAATTTCTAACTATAACGTGCCTGAAACCTATGGTTTTTTCAGTGAATATATATATATTTATTATACTATGTATACATGTGAAAATGTCTCGGTCCCCTGTTTGCCTCGGTGGCACGGAAAAAATTGGTGGAACTGACGTCAGCACGCCGACGAGGTCCTCTTATGGCTCCGATGACGTCATACGGTGTCGCGAGCGGAGCCATGCTATTATGACGTCCTCGTTGACGTGGGAGAGCTAGGAAAGAATTTCCATGGAATGCTGGTGCAGGGGATATTCACCTAAGTGTTCAGGCTAGTCCTTTGGGAGCAACTGTTTATGTTGCCACTCCAGAAACCGAAACCAGTGAAACGAGGGCAGAGGCCCTGCAGATGGCACATGAGGTGGGGTGCCCAGTCGTGTGCACCGGCGGGGCAGCGAAGTGACAAGCACCACAACCCACAAAAAAGGTAACGAGGGCACTGAATAACACAGGATCTTCTCATTGTATCTGGCAGGAACAACGAAGTTAAAATGCCCTAGTACCAAAATGTAGAATTAGTGTTACAACGGTCTTCAAGAGGAACTGCGGTGCCGCTTCTGCCTCCGGTACCCTGGAGGCGGCATATGTGTCACGCGGTACGGTCATACTGCGGTGGGACGCACACTCGTTGACATCTCATGGCACTGCTCCACACTTCAGGGAGGACGCTTTCCATTAGCTATGTTTTCTGATGACATGTCGCGCCGGCCCCGTCCAACAACAGAACTCCTTTAGATCCAAACAGACTCTTCCACTCTCTCACCGGAAGTGAAACCAGGCCACACGGACACTTTCACAATACAACAGCCGGGAATACACTTTTCGGTTAAAAAACCACATTCCTTCCTCCTAATTAATCAAATAAACGTCTCACTGAAGAACAGGGGCCAGCTTCGATCGGTAAACAGCCGTTACAACGACTTTTTTACTTTGCGATACCATTACAAAGCATGCATTACCACGCATGCTTTGTACATCACGAAGTCATTACTATGCATTTTTAGAACGCATGGTCATTTACCACGCATGCCTTTACAACTAATTTTGTTGTAAAGGTATGTATGGTAAATGACCATGCGTTCTAAAAAACATGTAGACGATCCATGTCGTTGTAAGGAAACAGAGGCTGTTCCGTTTCCTCACAACGATGTGCACCGCCCCTCAGAGATGACGTGAAGCAGGAACCATGAGGAGAGAGGAACCACGAGGAGTGAGAGGTAAGGGGGATTGGGCATGGGGTGGGGGTTTCTTTTCTAGGGTTTAGGGTGTTTGGGTGGTGTAGGGGGTCGTGCTGGGGGTAGTGTTTTAGGGTTTAGGGTAGTGCAGTGGTGTTTGGGTAGTGTAGGGGGTCGTGCTGGGGTAGTGTTTTAGGGTTTAGGGTAGTGCAGTAGTGTAGGGGGTCATGCAGGGGGTAGTGTTTTAGGGTTTAGGGTAGTGCAGTGGTTTATGGGTAGTGTAGGGGGTCATGCTGGGGTAGTGTTTTAGGGTTTAGGGTAGTGCAGTGGTTTTTGAGTAGTGTAGGGGGTCATGCTGGTGGTAGTGTTTTAGGGTTTAGGGTAGTGCAGTGGTGTTTGTGTAGTGTAGGGGGTCATGCTGGGGGTAGTGTTTTATGGTTTACGGTAGTGCAGTGGTGTTTGGGTAGTGTAGGGAGTCGTGCTGGGGGTAGTGTTTTAGGGTTTAGGGTAGTGCAGTGATGTTTGTGTAGTGTAGGGGGTTGTGCTGGGGTAGTGTTTAGGGTTTATGTTAGTGCAGTGGTGTTTGGGTAGTGTAGGGGTAGTGCTGGGGTAGTGTTTTAGGTTTAGGGTAGTGCAGTGGTGTTTGTGTAGTGTAGGGGGTAGTGCTGGGGGTAGTGTTTTAGGGTTTAGGGTAGTGCAGTGGTGTTTGGGTAGTGTAGGGGTTCATGCTGGGGGTAGTGTTTTAAGGTTTAGGGTATGGCAGTGGTGTTTGGGTAGTGCAGGGGGTCGTGCTGGGGGTATATTTAGGGTAGTGCAGTGGTGTTTGTGTTGTGAGGGGTTCGTGCTGGGGGTAGTATTTTAGGGTTTAGAGTAATGCAGTGGTGTTTGTATAGTGTAGGGGGGTTTAGGGTAGTGCAGTGGTGTTTGTGTAGTGTAGGGGGTCATGCTGGGGGGTAGTGTTTCAGGGTTTAGGGTAGTGCAGTGGTGTTTCTGTAGTGTAGGGGGTAGTGTTTTAGGGTTCAGGGTAGTGCAGTGGTGTTTGTGTAGTGTAGGGGGTCACAACGGCCCCAACAGCGCTGGGATGCCTGGCTTCACCTTGGGGGTGCCCAGGAGTGGACATTTCACAGGGAAAAGCCAGGAAGGGTTCCACAGCGGTATGCGTACAGCGCCAGGACACCCCTTTGGGGGTATAAGTGCGCTTTACAAGTACAAATTTCATTTCATTTCATTTCATTTCATTTCATTCATTTCATGCTGTGGGTAGTGTTTTAGGGTAGTGCAGTCGTGTTTGTGTAGTGTAGGGGTCGTGTTTTAGGGTATAGGGTAGTGCAGTGGTGTTTGGGTAGTGTAGGGGGTCATGCTGGGGTTAGTGTTTTAGGGTTTAGGGTAGTGCAGTGGTGTTTGGGTAGTGTAGGGGGTCGTGCTGGGGGTAGTGTTTGAGGGTTTAGGGTAGTGCAGTGGTGTTTGTGTAGTGTGGGAGGTCATGCTTGGGGTAGATTTAGGGTTTAGTGTAGTGCAGTGGTGTTTGGGTAGTGTAGGGAGTTGTGCTGGGGGTAGTGTTTTAGAGTTTAGGGTAGTCCAGTGGTGTTTGTGTAGTGTAGGGAGTCATGCTGGGGGTAGCGTTTTAGAGTTTAGGGTAGTGCAGTGGTGTTTGGGTAGTGTAGGGGGTCGTGCTGGGGGTAGTGTTTTAGGGTTTAGGGTAGTGCAGTGGTATTTGTGTAGTGTAGGGGGTCATGCTGGGGGTAGTGTTTTAGGGTTTAGGGTAGTGCCATGGTGTTTGGGTGGGGTAGTGCTGGGGTAGTGTTTTGTAGTATAGGGGGTAGTGTTTTAGGGTTTAGGGTAGTGCAGTGGTGTTTGTGTACTGTAGGGGGTCATGCTGGGTTCTAGTGTTTTAGGGTTTAGGGTAGTGCAGTGGTGTTTGTGTAGTGTAGGGGTCGTTTTTTAGGGTTTAAGGTCGTGCAGTGGTGTTTGGGTTGTGTAGGGGGTCATGCTGGGGGTAGTGTTTTTGGGTTTAGGGTAGTGCAGTTGTGTTTAGGTAGTGAAGGGGGTCGTGCTGGGGGAAGATTTAGGGTTTAGGGTAGTGCAGTGGTGTTTGTGTAGTGTAGGGGGTCGTGCTGGGGTAGTGTTTTAGGGTTTAAGGCAGTGCAGTGGTGTTTGTGTAGTGAAGGGGTCACGCTGGGGGTAGTGTTTTAGGGTTTAGGGTAGTGCAGTGGTGTTTGTGTAGTGTAGGGGGTTGTGCTGTGAGTAGATTTAGGGTTTAGGGTAGTGCAGTGGTGTTTGGGTAGTGTAGGGAGTCGTGCTGGTGGTAGTGTTTTAGGGTTTAGGGTAGTGCAGTTATGTTTGGGTAGTGTAGGGTGTCGTGCTGGGGGTAGTGTTTTAGGTTTAGGGTAGTGCAGTGGTGTTTGGGTAGTGGAGGGGTAGTGTTTTAGGGTTTAGGGTAGTGCGCCCAACCAGCCACAATATCCGTGGACAAAGGGGATCCTGACTCTTTGGAACGCTCCATCAATTGAATAATTTGGGTCAAGGGCCCTACCACGTCCAAGGCCTATCAATTCCTTTCTTGGGATCCCTCATATACTTGGAGAAAAAGGTACATAGTTTCTCATCAATTTCAGGCATGTGTGCCACCTTCCCCTTCAGTGAGGGCCTGGGGCATTCTCCCCTCATCCTATACTGACCTCCCTTTCAAGGGGTTGATGGATTTTCCCCACCACATACTCTGCCACTTTGGCGTCAGGTGTCCACTCCGCCGACCTAGGATGGTAAATTTGGGTAGGCTCGAACATGTCCAAGTGGACCCCGTCCCCAACCGGGCACTGAGAGGAGTGGGACTCTGGACGCCAGGGACGCCCCGAGTCCTTATCCTCATCGGAGGAGAAATCGTCCTCCGATACACCCTCTCCCTCTAAGGGAAACCTGCCGTCGGGGTCTACAATAGTGGTGACAGTGTCGCAATTTTCTCTGGGCCCTCCTCCTCCCTGCAGGGTGCATGTTTTAGCGTTCGCGCACTCTTGAGGAAGGTCTCCGTAAGTTTATCAAATCCTTCCAAGTGCCCCGCGTTATGCTTAACGGGCCTTTTATTCCCCATCTGGGAGCTACTTGGACCCGCCACCACCAGATCTGGGTACTGAACACCCCAGGGATGCTTTTCGCCAGCTTATCAACCTGATCCCTAAGAGGAGCCAGCGCCCTAGAAATAGCCAGAGAGAGGGCTTGGTCCACTGCTGGAGGGAGAAGTTGGGGGGCCATTCCTCCTCCACTTCCTGGTAGGAGGAGTAAAAATGGTCTTCTGGAGAAGACATGATAGCAGAGGGTGTGAGCACAGAACAAATGCCCTTAAATCCTTAAGGCAACCCCCTCGCCGGTGCTCCAACAGCTGGGCTTTCCCCGAAGCTGTTATAAGAATAGACTGAGGCGCAATACCAATTACCACCACCAGGTGGCGCTGGTCACTAACGTGGCCGTGTGGGAAAATCACTGAGTAGCGGTGTCAAAATTAGGCGAGGGTTGGTCGGGAATCAAGCGGACACTAAAGGAGTGACCGGATTCCCAAACGCGCGTAAAGACCAGCGGGAGCGCTCAACGGAGCTGCCTCGCTCGGACTAGACGCGCCTGACAGGATCTCACCGCGCGCAGAGTACACAGCGGGAGAAACTGGGAGGGGGAGAACGCGCTCGGGCAAGAGCCTGCTGCGCAGGGAATATGAAACAATACCAAGGCAATAATGCTAATAACGTGCACAAGAAACCGCTATACAAACAGCAACAACGTCAGATTAAGCCAAGAATGTAAGGAATGCACTTAACTGACGAGCAGTGCAGAAAGAGGAAGCGGAAGGGACGTCACGATATTATATACGATGGACTGTGATATGATTGGACTATAGTTGCCTTGGAGACTACCCCCTAATGGTTCATGGGTTGTGTAGTCTTTTGTTTAATGATTGTTGTGTTACGTTTTCTTTGAACTGCTATGCAAATAAAGTGAGGAAAGATATGCATAATCCTCGCCTTCGTCCTGCCATAGAATTCATTAAACTTTATTTGATCTGATTTAGAAACATAGATCATAAAAGTGTACATAAAAACAGTAAATCCTCTTTCCTAATACAATACAGTGAGAATTAATTAAAACCAGTAGGTAAAAACGGGTGTTACAAAGCTCGGTTCAGAGCAACTTCAGGTTAACAGAATCATAAAGTTCAATGTTTCGCAAGATCAATCTCATGTACTTCGTGCAAAATACGCAATAAGGGGTCCAAGTAAGATGTAACGCTCCAATACCTGACCAGTTTGCACTATATAAAACTGCAGAAAAAATAAAAATAAAAAGTGTTTTGCACACTTCTGTCATTGGGCTATATGTGGGCTACATCTGGGTGATATTTGTGATGCATTTGGGCTCTTTTTTCTCTGGTGGCCATCTTGGGAGACTTATTTGTTATGAAGTTTCCTAATTTCGTCATTTACTGCAGTCTCCTCAGTAGGAAATGCTTTCAGTTTTTTACTTTGATTCCATCAAGAAGGCATTCAGATGTGTCACACATTTGCCATAAATTCAGAATGTTAGCACTCTAGTTGTTCATTAGATCACTGTAGTAAAGCTACTGCTCACCAGGGAGTTAATTGGAAGTCTGCTGCTGGTATTGAAAGTGATTGTTTCAGTCTGCATGTCAGAATTTTCTAATGAAATAGAAGAGGATTTGAGATCTCACTTAAAACATGCCCTACATTTTCTTTCTGCAGCACTAACCATAATTTCTATGGCAAAATGAACCCCCTCATTTTGTTCCTTTTTAAATTAAATGTTTTAAGTGTTACCAGTTTATTCCAATCAAGATGGCTTCAGGTGTGCCATACTTTTGTCATAAGTAAGACTGTTAGCACTCTGTTGTTCTTTAGAACACTCTGGGAAGCTGCAGTAGAACACAAAGGCATCAACTGACAGGCTGCTCCTGTTGAAATATAACAGGAAGATATTTGAGATCTCACTTAAAACATGTCCTTATTTTTCTTTCTACAGCACTAACCATAATTTCTATGACAAAATGAACCCCCTCATTTTGTTCCTTTTAAATTAAATGTTTTAAGAGTTACCAGTTTATTCCAATCAAGATGGCTTCAGGTGTGCCATAATTTTGTCATAAGTAAGACTGTTAGCGCTCTAGTTGTTCTTTAGAACACTCTGGGAAGCTGCAGTAGAACACAAAGGCATCAACTGACAGGCTGCTCCTGTTGAAATATAACAGGAAGATATTTGAGATCACACTTGAAACATGTCCTAATTTTTCTTTCTACAGCACTAACCATAATTTCTATGACAAAATGAACCCCATCATGTTGTTCCTTTTTAAATTAAATGTTTTAAGTGTTACCAGTTTATTCCAATCAAGATGGCTTCAGGTGTGCCATACTTTTGTCATAAGTAAGGCTGTTAGCACTCTAGTTGTTCTTTAGAACACTCTGGGAAGCTGCAGTAGAACACAAAGGAATCAACTGACAGTCTCTGCCCTTGTTGGATGTACATGTTTTACTGAGAATGTCAGACTTCATTCTCACATGACTGAGAAAGATAATGTGAATTTACAGAAAATATGCTCTCATTTTAGCTTCTGGAGCACCTTCCAAAACTGTATGGGACAAGCATGTGAAAATAGTTTTCTCTCAAACATAATTCATGATATCCCAGCAGAAGGTTTTTCACAGGGTAAAATCACCTTAGAACACACCACAATTCCTGAAATTAGTATGGTACCATCAACAAATGAATTCTAATGTAACTAAAGTCTGTTATCACCCTTTATAGTTCTCCTTTTGGTAACCCTCAAAATCTTCGATTCACTACATTGCATTTCAATAGGGTACTATCATTTATATTGGTCCCAAGATGGCTGCCAGCAATTCCAGGATGAACTGCTGACAGCCAATCAGATCTCACGATGACATGTGTGGTTAGGCTCCGCCCAGATATCGATATGTTTTCTTTTTCAAATTTCTCAGGAACTAATGAACGGATTTACACCATTTAACAAAAAGGGTTCTTTCTGAACCAAAAACTACCTCTTTGCCAAATTCGGTGTAATTCCGTTCAGCCGTGTCTAAAGTTTCCTAAGGAAAATTGCATGGGGAAAACACGTTTTGGGACCCCCCTTTTTTCTCGGCCCCCACTTGCCGAATCACCCCGAAACTTTCAGGATAGGAGCAGACCAGAGCGCCCCACGAGTTTTGAAAATTTTGCGAAGATTCATCAACCGGCGCCAAAGTTATTGGAAATAGAATGTTGTGAATTTCCTATGGAAAATAGGTCCTAACTATAACTACCTACTGGCGACCGCCAGTAGGTAAATATATATATATATATATATATATATATATATATATATATATATATATATATATTCACTGAAAAACCATAGGTTTCAGACACGTTATAGTTAGAAATGAGCATTTAAAAACCTTTGAAATTCACTGAAAAAACCATAGGTTTTAGGGACAGTTATAGTTAGTTGGACATTTCACTCGTAGAAAACCATAGAAATTCCCCGTTATAGTTAGTTCAGCTAACTATAACTCGCGCCCCGCAATGCACTGCTGATGACGTCACATATTACATCACTCATGACATGGCTCAGTGACATCACTGATGACATCTCAAATGACATCACTGATGACATCATCCAGTGACTGTGTGTTTCTGTAAAGTTTAAATATGTTTAATATATATAGGGAAAGGCGTATTGAAGAATGAGTGGGTGTATAAGTGTCTGAATGGATGATTTAGTACGTGCGTGACTGACTCTACAAGTGAGTGATTAAACGTATCTTACTGAATGCATGGGTTAGTGACTAAACTGTGTGAATGTCTGTATCCGTCTGTTTGTTGGTGTGTAAGTGGATGCATGGATTTGCGAATAGCTACATGAGTGTCTATATGGGTTATTGATTGGTTCTCTGAGTACCTATATGGCTGCCTGAGTGTTTGTGTGGGTGGGGTGTGTGTGACTCTGTACATAGATGTGTGAGTGGGTGATTCACTGGGTGCATAATTTCAAGAGTGTATCTGTGATGGACTGCTTGGGTGGGTGAGTGTGTGTATGGGTGTGTTAGTGAGTGAATGTATATCTCAGTGGTACATGTGCGAGTAACTACATATGTAAAAGGCAGTATATGTGTGTGTTAGAGTATTTAAATGGCTATAAGTGAGAGTGTGTGATTGTGAGAGTGGCTGTATGGATGCGTGTGTGCTTGTATCAGTTATTGTATAAGAGCGTAAGAATGTGCTAGTATTTGTATGAGTAAGTGAGCTGGTGTGTGTATAACTGTATAGGTGAGTAAATGGGTGTGTGATTAATTTTTTGCATGACTGACTAGGTGTGTGAGTACCTCTATGGATGAGTGACGGTGTGTGAGTGTTTATATAGGTGTATGAGTGCATATGATAGTCCTGTACTGAGTGACTGTAAGTATGAGTGACTGTACGGGTGAGTGAGTAGATGTGTGTGTGTGTAGACCTAAGAATCAGTGAGTGGGTATGTAGTTATTGGTATTGGAGTGTGTATTGTTTTGAGAATGGCAGTCTGTAATTTATGTGGGTGTATCAAAAGTTATATTAGGGTGTGAGAAGATGCATGAAATTATCACATGGATGATGTCATCAGTGATGTCATCAGTGATGTCATTTGAGATGCCATCAGTGATGTCATCAGTGATGTCACTGACCATGTCATGAGTGATGTAATATGTGACGTCATCAGCAGTGCATTGCGGGGGAATTTCTATGGTTTTCTACGAGTGAAATGTCCAACTAACTATAACTGTCCCTAAAACCTATGGTTTTTTCAGTGAATTTCAAAGGTTTTTTAAATGCTAATTTCTAACTATAACATGTCTGAAACCTATGGTTTTTTCAGTGAATTTCAAAGGTTTTTTAAATGCTAATTTCTAACTATAACGTGCCTGAAACCTATGATTTTTTAAGTGACTATGCCTACAGAGGTAGGACATGTGAAGAAAGAAGAAAAAACGCACAGAAAGAAGCAAAAGACATGCAGAAAGAAGCAACAGAAGTCCACAAAGACGAAGAAAAGTGCAGAAAGAACCAACAGAGGAGCAGAAAGAGGCCTTGTTGCAAAATCATCCTGTGCCCACAACTTTTTCAGACTGGTACTGGTGGTAACTGACTCTGACTAACCAGAGCCAGTGCTATGCTAAAAGACACTTAGAATACAGTGAAAACACCTATATACACTAGGGAACACTATGCGTTGGGGTACCCCTGTGATTAGCATGACCTCCTCTGTAAGTCCCTAGTACATAATAGGGCAGGGGCATTAAAACTACCTCTTAAAACGCGCTACAGGGCGCGATTGCACAGTGGTGAAGGGAGGGGGGGCCTGAGGTGACATGTGTGCAAACGCACCCCGTGGAGCGTTTTAAGTTGCAGGATTAAGTCCCCTTGAATCCTGAGGATCCCTAGGGCCCAACTAGCCCCCCAGGTACCTACAGTTAGGACCACAGAGCTGAGTTGCAGAGAGGCGTTCCGAGGCCACGCACCTTTTTTCACCTCTCTGCAACGCAACTCTGTTGTGCTTACTGAAGGTACCTGGTGGGCTAGTTGGCCCCAGGGTCCCTCAGGATTCAAGGGGAATTAATTCCCAACTTAAAACACACCACAGGGCGTGTTTGCGCACATGTCACCTGAGGCCCCGCCCCCTCCCTTCACCACTGTGCAAACGCGCTCCGTGGCGCGTTTTAAGTTGGGGGATTAGGTCACCTTGAATCCTGAGTGTCCCTGGGGCCCAACTAGCCCACCATGTACTTCCAGTAAGCACCACAGGCCTGCGTTGCAACGCCTGTAACAAATTGTGCAGTTGTGTTTAGGTAGTGAAGGGGGTCATGCTGGGGATAGTGTTTTAGGGTTTAGGGTAGTGCAGTGGTGTTTGTGTAGTGTAGGTGGTCATGCTGGGGGTAGATTTAGGGTTTAGGGTAGTGCAGTGGTGTTTGGGTAGTGCAGGGAGTCGTGCTGGGGGGGAGTGTTTTAGGGTTTAGGGTAGTGCAGTGGTGTTTGGGTAGTGTAGGGGATCGTGCTGGGGTAGTGTTTTAGGGTTTAGGGTAGTGCAGTGGTGTTTGGGTAGTGTAGGGGGCCGTGCTGGGTGTAGTGGTTTAGGGTTTAGGGTAGTGCAGTGGTGTTTGGGTAGTGTAGGGGTACTGCTGGGGGTAGTGTTTTAGGGTTTAGGGTAGTGCAATGGTGTTTGGGTAGTGTGGGGGTACTGCTGGGGGTAGTGTTTTAGGGTTTAGGGTAGTGCAGTGGTGTTTGTGCAGTGTAGGGGGTAGTGTTTTAGGGTTTAGGGTAGTGCAGTGGTGTTTGTGTAGTGTAGGGGGTCATGCTGGGGGTAGTGTTTTAGGGTTTAGGGTAGTGCAGTGGTGTTTGTGTAGTGTAGGAGGTCGTGTTTTAGGGTTTAGGGTAGTGCAGTGGTCTTTGGGTAGTGTAGGGAGTCGTGCGGGGGTAGTGTTTTAGGGTTTAGGGTAGTGCAGTGGTCTTTGGGTAGTGTAGGGGGTCATGCGGGGGTAGTGTTTTAGGGTTTAGGGTAGTGCATTGGTGTTTGGGTAGTGTAGGGGGTCATGCGGGGGGTAGTGTTTTAGGGTTTAGGGCAGTGCAGTGGTGTTTGGGTAGTGTAGGGGTCGTGCTGGGGGGAGTGGTTTAGGGTTTAGGGCCGTGCAGTGGTGTTCGGGTAGTGTAGGGGGTCGTGCTGGGGGAGTGTTTCAGGGTTTAGGACAGTGCAGTGGTGTTCGGGTAGTGTAGGGGTCGTGCTGGGGGAGTGTTTGAGGGTTTAGGGCAGTGCAGTCGTGTTCGGGAAGTGTAGGGGGTCGTGCTGGGGGGAGTATTTTAGGGTTTAGGGTAGTGCAGTGGTGTTTGGGTAGTGTAGGGGTTCGTGCTGGGGGTAGTGTTTTAGGGTTTAGGGCAGTGCAGTGGTGTTCGGGCAGTGTAGGGGGTCGTGCTGGGGGTGGTGTTTTAGGGTTTAGGGCAGTGCAGTGGTGTTCGGGCAGTGTAGGGGGTCGTGCTGGGGGTGGTGTTTCAGGGTTTAGGGCAGTGCAGTGGTGTTCGGGCAGTGTAGGGGTCGTGCAGGGGGTGGTGTTTCAGGGTTTAGGGCAGTGCAGTGGTGGTCGGGCAGTGTAGGGGGTCGTGCAGGGGGTGGTGTTTCAGGGTTTAGGGCAGAGGTGTTCGGGCAGTGTAGGGGGTCGTGCTGGGGGTGGTGTTTCAGGGTTTGGGGCAGTGCAGTGGTGTTCGGGCAGTAAAGGGGTCGTGCTGGGGGTGGTGTTTCAGGGTTTTGGGCAGTGCAGTGGTGTTCGGGCAGTGTAGGGGGTCGTGCGGGTGTGGTGTTTCAGGGTTTAGGGCAGTGCAGTGGTGTTCGGGCAGTGTAGGGGGTCGTGCAGGGTTGTGGTGTTTCAGGGTTTAGGGCAGTGCAGTGGTGTTCGGGCAGTGTAGGGGGTCGCGCTGGGGGTGGTGTTTCAGGGTTTAGGGCAGTGCAGTGGTGTTTGGGCAGTGTAGGGGTGGTGCAGGGGGTGGTGTTTCAGGGTTTAGGGCAGTGGTGTTCGGGCAGTGTAGGGGGTGGTGCAGGGGTGGTGTTTCAGGGTTTAGGGCAGTGCAGTGGTGTTCGGGCAGTGTAGGGGGTCGTGCAGGGGGTGGTGTTTCAGGGTTTAGGGCAGTGCAGTGGTGTTCGGGCAGTGTAGGGGTTCGTGCTGGGGCTGTTGTTTCAGGGTTTTGGGCAGTGCAGTGGTGTTCGGGCAGTGTAGGGGGTCGTACTGGGGCTGGTGTTTCAGGGTTTAGGGCAGTGCAGTGGTGTTCGGGCAGTGTAGGGGGTCGTGCTGGGGCTGGTGTTTCAGGGTTTAGGGCAGTGCAGTGGTGTTCGGGCAGTGTAGGTGGTCATGCTGGGGCTGGTGTTTCAGGGTGGGTTTAGGGCAGTGCAGTGGTGTTCGGGCAGTGTAGGGGTCATGCTGGGGCTGGTGTTTCAGGGTTTAGGGCAGTGCAGTGGTGATCGGGCAGTGTAGGGGTCTTGCTGGGGCTGGTGTTTCAGAGTCTAGGGCAGTGCAGTGGTATTCGGGCAGTGTAGGGGGTCTTGCTGGGGCTGGTGTTTCAGGGTTTAGGGCAGTGCAGTGGTGTTCAGGCAGTCTAGGGGGTCATGCTGGGGGTGGTGTTTCAGGGTTTAGGGCAGTGCAGTGGTGTTTGGGCAGTGTAGGGGGTCGTGCTGTGGTTGGTGTTTCAGGGTTTAGGGCAGTGCAGTGGTGTTTGGGCAGTGTAGGGGGTCGTGCTGGGGCTAGTGTTTCAGGGTTTAGGGCATAGCAATGGTGTTCAGGCATTGTAGGGGATTGTGCTGGAGGTGGTGTTTCAGGGTTTAGGGCAGTGCAGTGGTGTTCGGGCAGTGTAGGGGTCTTGCTGGGGGTGGTTTTTCAGGGTTTAGGGCAGTGGTGTTCAGGCAGTGTAGGGGTCTTGCTGGCGGTGATGTTTCAGGGTTTAGGGCAGTGCAGTGGTGTTCGGGCAGTGTAGGCGGTCTTGCTGGGGGTAGTGTTTCAGGGTTTAGGGCAGTGCAGTTGTGTTCGGGCAGTGTAGGGGGTTGTGCTGGGGGTGGTGTTTCAGGGTTTAGGGCAGTGCAGTGGTGTTCGCTCAGTGTAGGGGGTCGTGCTGGGGGTGGTGTTTCAGGGTTTAGGGCAGTGCAGTGGTGTTCCGGCAGTGTAGGGGTTTGTGCAGGGGGGTGGTGTTTCAGGGTTTAGGGCAGTGCAGTGGTGTTCCAGCAGTGTAGGGGGTCGTGCTGGGGGTGGTGTTTCAGGGTTAAGGGCAGTGCAGTGGTGTTCGGGCATTGTAGGGTATCGTGCTTGGGGGTGGTGTTTCAGGGTTTAGGGCAGTGCAGTGGTGTTCGGGCAGTGTAGGGGGTTGTGCAGGGGGTGGTGTTTCAGGGTTTAGGGCAGTGCAGTAGTGTTTGGGCAGTGTAGGGGGTCGTGCAGGGGGTGGTGTTTCAGGGTTTAGGGCAGTGCAGTGGTGTTCGGGCAGTGTAGGGGGTCGTGCTGGGGAGTGTTTCAGGGTTTAGGACAGTGCAGTGGTGTTCGGGTAGTGTAGGGGTCGTGCTGGGGGAGTGTTTGAGGGTTTAGGGCAGTGCAGTCGTGTTCGGGAAGTGTAGGGGTCGTGCTGGGGGAGTATTTTAGGGTTTAGGGTAGTGCAGTGGTGTTTGGGTAGTGTAGGGGTTCGTGCTGGGGGTAGTGTTTTAGGGTTTAGGGCAGTGCAGTGGTGTTCGGGCAGTGTAGGGGGTCGTGCTGGGGGTGGTGTTTTAGGGTTTAGGGCAGTGCAGTGGTGTTCGGGCAGTGTAGGGGTCGTGCTGGGGGTGGTGTTTCAGGGTTTAGGGCAGTGCAGTGGTGTTCGGGCAGTGTAGGGGGTCGTGCAGGGGGTGGTGTTTCAGGGTTTAGGGCAGTGCAGTGGTGTTCGGGCAGTGTAGGGGGTCGTGCAGGGGGTGGTGTTTCAGGGTTTAGGGCAGAGGTGTTCGGGCAGTGTAGGGGGTCGTGCTGGGGGTGGTTTTTCAGGGTTTGGGGCAGTGCAGTGGTGTTCGGGCAGTAAAGGGGGTCGTGCTGGGGGTGGTGTTTCAGGGTTTTGGGCAGTGCAGTGGTGTTCGGGCAGTGTAAGGGGTTGTGCGGGGGTGGTGTTTCAGGGTTTAGGGCAGTGCAGTGGTGTTCGGGCAGTGTAGGGGGTCGTGCAGGGTTGTGGTGTTTCAGGGTTTAGGGCAGTGCAGTGGTGTTCGGGCAGTGTAGGGGGTCGCACTGGGGGTGGTGTTTCAGGGTTTAGGGCAGTGCAGTGGTGTTTGGGCAGTGTAGGGGGTGGTGCAGGGGGTGGTGTTTCAGGGTTTAGGGCAGTGGTGTTCGGGCAGTGTAGGGGGTGGTGCAGGGGTGGTGTTTCAGGGTTTAGGGCAGTGCAGTGGTGTTCGGGCAGTGTAGGGGGTCGTGCAGGGGGTGGTGTTTCAGGGTTTAGGGCAGTGCAGTGGTGTTCGGGCAGTGTAGGGGGTCGTGCTGGGGCTGGTGTTTCAGGGTTTTGGGCAGTGCAGTGGTGTTCGGGCAGTGTAGGGGGTCGTACTGGGGCTGGTGTTTCAGGGTTTAGGGCAGTGCAGTGGTGTTCGGGCAGTGTAGGGGGTCATGCTGGGGCTGGTGTTTCATGGTTTAGGGCAGTGCAGTGGTGTTCGGGCAGTGTAGGTGGTCATGCTGGGGCTGGTATTTCAGGGTGGGTTTAGAGCAGTGCAGTGGTATTCGGGCAGTGTAGGGGGTCATGCTGGGGCTGGTGTTTCAGGGTTTAGGGCAGTGCAGTGGTGATCGGGCAGTGTAGGGGTCTTGCTGGGGCTGGTGTTTCAGAGTCTAGGGCAGTGCAGTGGTATTCGGGCAGTGTAGGGGTCTTGCTGGGGCTGGTGTTTCAGGGTTTAGGGCAGTGCAGTGGTGTTCGGGCAGTCTAGGGGGTCGTGCTGGGGGTGGTGTTTCAGGGTTTAGGGCAGTGCAGTGGTGTTTGGGCAGTGTAGGGGGTCATGCTGTGGTTGGTGTTTCAGGGTTTAGGGCAGTGCAGTGGTGTTTGGGCAGTGTAGGGGGTCGTGCTGGGGCTAGTGTTTCAGGGTTTAGGGCAGAGCAATGGTGTTCAGGCATTGTAGGGGGTTGTGCTGGAGGTGGTGTTTCAGGGTTTAGGGCAGTGCAGTGGTGTTCGGGCAGTGTAGGGGTCTTGCTGGGGGTGGTTTTAGGATTTAGGGCAGTGGTGTTCAGGCAGTGTAGGGGGTCTTGCTGGGGGTGATGTTTCAGGGTTTAGGGCAGTGCAGTGGTGTTCGGGCAGTATAGGGGTCTTGCTGGGGGTAGTGTTTCAGGGTTTAGGGCAGTGCAGTTGTGTTCAGGCAGTGTAGGGGGTCGTGCTGGGGGTGGTGTTTCAGGGTTTAGGGCAGTGCAGTGGTGTTCGCTCAGTGTAGGGGGTCGTGCTGGGGGTGGTGTTTCAGGGTTTAGGGCAGTGCAGTGGTGTTCCGGCAGTGTAGGGGGTTGTGCAGGGGATGGTGTTTCAGGGTTTAGGGCAGTGCAGTGGTGTTCCAGCAGTGTAGGGGGTCGTGCTGGGGGTGGTGTTTCAGGGTTAAGGGCAGTGCAGTGGTGTTCGGGCATTGTAGGGTGTCGTGCTTGGGGGTGGTGTTTCAGGGTTTAGGGCAGTGCAGTGGTGTTCGGGCAGTGTAGGGGGTTGTGCAGGGGGTGGTGTTTCAGGGTTTAGGGCAGTGCAGTAGTGTTCGGGCAGTGTAGGGGGTCGTGCAGGGGGTGGTGTTTCAGGGTTTAGGGCAGTGCAGTGGTGTTCGGGCAGTGTAGGGGGTCGTGCTGGGGGTGGTGTTTCAGGGTTTAGGGCAGTGCAGTGGTGGTCGGGCAGTGTGGGGGGTCGTGCAGGGGGTGGTGTTTCAGGGTTAAGGGCAGTGCAGTGGTGTTCGGGCAGTGTAGGGGTCGTGCTGGGGCTGGTGTTTCAGGGTTTAGGGCAGTGCAGTGGTGTTCGGGCAGTGTAGGGGGTCTTGCTGGGGGTGATGTTTCAGGGTTTAGGGCAGTGGTGTTCGGGCAGTGTAGGGGGTCTTGCTGGGGGTGATGTTTCAGGGTTTAGGGCAGTGCAGTGGTGTTCGGGCAGTGTAGGGGTCTTGCTGGGGGTAGTGTTTCAGGGTTTAGGGCAGTGCAGTGGTGTTCATGCAGTGTAGGGGGTCGTGATGGGGATGGTGTTTCAGGGTTTAGGGCAGTGCAGTAGTGTTCGGGTAGTGTAGGGGGTCGTGGAGGGGGTGGTGTTTCAGGGTTTAGGGCAGTGCAGTGGTGTTCGGGCAGTGTAGGGGGTCGTGCAGGGGTGGTGTTTCAGGGTTTAGGGCAGTGCAGTGGTGTTCGGGCAGTGTAGGGGGTCGTGCTGGGGCTGGTGTTTCAGGGTTTAGGGCAGTGCAGTGGTGTTCGGGCAGTGTAGGGGGTCGTGCTGGGGCTGGTGTTTCAGGGTTTAGGGCAGTGCAGTGGTGTTCGGGCAGTGTAGGGGATCATGCTGGGGCTGGTGTTTCAGGGTTTAGGGCAGTGCAGTGGTGTTCCGGCAGTGTAGGTGGTCGTGCTGGGCTGGTGTTTCAGGGTTTAGGGCAGTGCAGTGGTGTTCGGGCAGTGTAGGGGGTCGTGCTGGGGCTGGTGTTTCAGGGTTTAGGGCAGTGCAGTGGTGCTCGGGCAGTGTAGGGGGTCATGCTGGGGGTGGTGTTTCAGGGTTTAGGGCAGTGCAGTGGTGTTCGGGCAGTGTAGGGGGTCGTGCTGGGGCTGGTGTTTCAGGGTTTAGGGCAGTGCAGTGGTATTCGGGCAGTGTAGGGGTCGTGCTGGGGCTGGTGTTTCAGGGTTTTGGGCAGAGCAGTGGTGTTCGGGCAGTGTAGGGGGTCTTGCTGGGGGTAGTGTTTCAGGGTTTTGGGCAGTGCAGTGGTGTTCGGGCAGTGTAGGGGGTCGTGAAGGGGGTGGTGTTTCAGGGTTTAGGGCAGTGCAGTGGTGTTCGGGCAGTGTAGGGGTCATGCAGGGGCTGGTGTTTCAGGGTTTAGGGCAGTGCAGTGGTGTTCGGGCAGTGTAGAGTGTCGTGCTGGGGGTAGTGTTTTAGGGTTTAGGGTAGTGCAGTGGTGCTTGTGTAGTGTAGGGGTCGTGCTGGGGTAGTGTTTTAGGGTTTAGGGTAGTACAGTGGTGTTTGTGTAGTGTAGGGGGTCATGTTTTAGGGTAGTGCAGTGGTGTTTGGGTAGTGTAGGGGGTTGTGCTGGGGGTAGTGTTTTAGGATTTAGGTTAGTGCAGTGGTGTTTGGGTAGTGTAGGGGTCGTGCTGGGGGTAGTGTTTTAGGGTTTAGGGTAGTGCAGTGGTGTTTGTGTAGTGTAGGGGGTCGTGCTGAGGGTAGTGTTTTAGGGTTTAGGGTAGTGCAGTGGTGCTTGTGTAGTGTAGGGGGTCGTGCTGGGGATAGTGTTTTAGGGTTTAGGGTAGTACAGTGGTGTTTTTGTAGTGTAGGGGGTCATGTTTTAAGATGCAACGCTCCAATACCTGACCAGTCTGCACTACATAAAACTGCAAAAAAACTCAAAATAAAAAGTGTTTTGCACACTTTTGTCATTGGGCTATATGTGGGCTACATCTGGGTAATATTTGTGCTATATTTGGGCTCTTTTTTCTCTGGTGGCCATCTTGGAAGACTTCTTTGTTATGAAGTTTCCTAATTTCCTCATTTACTGCAGTCTCCTCAGTAGGAAATGCTTTCAGTTTTTTACTTTGATTCCATCAAGAAGGCATTCAGATGTGTCTCACATTTGCCATAAATTCAGAATGTTAGCACTCTAGTTGCTCATTAGATCACTGTAGTTAAGCTACTGCTCACCAGGGAGTTAACTGGAAGTCTGCTGCTGGTATTGAAAGTGATTGTTTCAGTCTGCATGTCAGAATTTTCTAATGAAATAGATGAGGATTTGAGATCTCACTTAAAACATGCCCTAATTTTTCTTTCTGCAGCACTAACCATAATTTCTATTTCAAAAAGAACCCCCTCATTTTGTTCCTTTTTAAATTAAATGTTTTAAGTGTTACCGGTTTATTCCAATCAAGATGGCTTCAGGTGTGCCATAATTTGGTAGACTGTTAGCGCTCTAGTTGTTCTTTGGAACACTCTGGGAAGCTGCAGTAGAACACAAAGGAATCAACTGGCACGCTGCTCCTGTTGTATATAACAGGAAGATATTTGAGATCACACTTGAAACATGTCCTAATTTTTCTTTCTACAGCTCTAACCATAATTTCTATGACAAAATGAACCCCATCATTTTGTTCCTTTTTAAATTAAATGTTTTAAGTGTTACCAGTTTATTCCAATCAAGATGGCTTCAGGTGTGCCATACTTTTGTCATAAGTAAGACTGTTTGCGCTCTAGTTGTTCTTTAGAACACTCTGGGAAGCTGCAGTAGAACACAAAGGCATCAACTGACAGGCTGCTCCTGTTGAAATATAACAGGAAGATATTTGAGATCACACTTGAAACATGTCCTAATTTTTCTTTCTACAGCACTAACCATAATTTCTATGACAAAATGAACCCCATCATTTTGTTCCTTTTTAAATTAAATGTTTTAAGTGTTACCAGTTTATTCCAATCAAGATGGCTTCAGGTGTGCCATACTTGTGTCATAAGTAAGGCTGTTAGCACTCTAGTTGTTCTTTAGAACACTCTGGGAAGCTGCAGTAGAACACAAAGGAATCAACTGACAGTCTCTGCCCTTGTTGGATGTACATGTTTTACTGAGAATGTCAGACTTCATTCTCACATGACTGAGAAAGATAATGTGAATTTACAGAAAATATGCTCTCATTTTAGCTTCTGGAGCACCTTCCAAAACTCTATGGGACAAGCATGTGAAAATAGTTTTCTCTCAAACATGATTCATGATATCCCAGCAGAATGTTTTTCACAGGGTAAAATCACCTTAGAACACACCACAATTCCTGAAATTAGTATGGTACCATCAACAAATGAATTCTAATGTAACTAAAGTCTGTTATCACCCTTTATAGTTCTCCTTTTGGTAACCCTCAAAATCTTTGATTCACTACAATGCATTTCAATGGGGTACTATCATGTATATTGGTCCCAAGATGGCTGCCAGCAATTCCAGGATGAAGTGCTGACAGCCAATCAGATCTCACAATGACATGTGTGGTTAGGCTCCGCCCAGATATATATGTGTTTTTACTTTTGATTTTCACAGCAACTACTGAACGGATTTACACCATTTAACAAAAGGGTTCTTTCTGAACCAAGAACTACCTCTTTGCCAAATTTGGTGTAATTCCGTTCAGCAGTTCGGGCTGTAGCCGTGTCTAAAGTTTCCTATGGAAAATTGCATGGGAAAACACGTTTTGGGACCCCCTTTTCTCGGCCCCGCTTGCCGAATCACCCCGAAACTTTCAGGATAGGAGCAGACCGGAGCGGGCCATAAGTTTCGAAAATTTCGCAAGATTCATCAACCGGCGCCAAAGTTATTGGAAATAGAATGTTGTGAATTTCCTATGGAAAATAGGTCCTAACTATAACTATCTACTGGCGACCGCCAGTAGATAATATATATATATATATATAACTCACGCCCCGCAATGCACTGCTGATGACGTCACATATTACATCACTCGTGACATGATCATTGACATCATTGATGACATCACTGATGACATCTTAAATGCGAAATGCGATCCACACGTTTTGGGTCGTCCGAACCTTGATAGCGATACAAGACGTCATTGTAGCTTCCTTATTTAAATGTACAACAAAGGACTACATATTACTTTAATCCAAAAGCTGGCGGCCATATTGGCCTAGTCACGATGTGAAAATTCAGGAATTGATACAATAAAGAAAAGAAAACAAGTGTTAATATGCACACAATGTCATTTCAGCATATTTTGCCCCGTGACCGCCGTACCTGTATGTTCATCAACGTGACTTGTTCATAATAAACATACTTAGGATTGCAAACATCAACATAAGCAATGGACTACACATTACTTTAAAGTGAAAGGCTATCGGCCATATTGATCTGGGCACGTTGCGTATTATAATGGTTCTTACACGAAAGAAAATAAAAAAAAGGGGTGTTAATATACAAACACTATCCACAAATAAAGTTCTAGCAATTATAGTTCCATTACATTCACAGCTCATTTGAGATGTCATGAGTGATGTCATGAGTGATGTCACTGACCATGTCATGAATGATGTAATGTCTGAGCTCATAAGCAGTGCATTGCGGGGTGTAAGTTATAGTTAGCTCAGGCAACTATAACTGCTGAATTTCACTGGTTTTGTACGAGTGAAATCTGAGTCTAACTATAACGTCCCTGTAATCTTTGTTTTGTTCAGCAAATTTCTAGGTTTTTTTTAACGTTAAGTAAGATGCCTATCACAATGGATGGTGGGGGGTTGGAAGCAGGGCCTGGCCTGGCATTGTGCTGCCCCCACCCAAGCTTGCTGCTCCTGCCTCCCCTCCTCCTTGCCATCCATTGTCCAAGTCCATGCCCCTGCTCCCTCATTATAGCCCTGTGTGGCCGTTGTTCTGCTGCTGGCCTTCCCGCCTTCTCTGAACAGTTAGATTCCAGCTGTATCCACCTCATCCCTATCCTCTGTTGTCTGAATCCATGCACTAGCCTTCTCTCTCCTGCCATGCATGGTCTGATGTGCTGCCACTGCCCTCCATTTAGCATGATGTCCCAGTCCACTCCTCCTGCCCTCCATTGCCCAATTTTATGCCCCATAATTGACCTCCTGCTTAGCCTCTGTGCTTAGCTTGCTGCCCCTACTCTCCTTCCCTCTGATGTCTGTGTGCATGCCCCTGCTCCATCCTTTTTGCCCATCATGTTCCATGGACCTGCCCCTAACTACTCTGAGTGTTCTGTTGAGCTGCCACTCCCCTCCCACCTGCCTAGCATTGTCAGATGACTGTAACCTCTCCCTGCCACCTCTACCCTGCCTGTCCACGTTCCATGCCCCTATCCCCTTCCTCCTGTCCTCCATGGTCCATTTTCTGCCACACCCTTCTGCCCTCACTGACCATGTCATGAGTGATGTAATATGTGACGTCATCAGCAGTGCATTGAGGGGGCGCGAGTTATAGTCAGCTCTACTACCTATAACGGCTGAATTTCTCTGGTTTTATACGAGTGAAATGTCCAACTAACTATAATGTCCCTGAAACCTGTGGTTTTTTCAGTGAATCTCTAATGTTTTTTAAATGCTAATCCCTAACTATAACGTCCCTGAAACCTGTGTTTTTTTCAGTAAATTTCGAAGGTTTTTTAAATGCTAAATCCTAACTATAACGTCCCTGAAACCTCTGGTTTTTTCAGTGAATTTCTAAGGTTTTTTAAATGCTAATTTCTAACTATGCCTACATAGGTAGGACATGTGCAGAAAGAGGAAGAAAAGCGCAGAAAGAAGCAAGAGAAGTGCAGAAAGAGGCAAGAGAGGTACAGAAAGAGGAAGAAAGGTGCAGAAAGAAGCAAGAGAAATGCAGAAAGAGGCAACAGAAGTCCAGAAAGAAGAAGAAAGGTGCAGAAAGAAGCAAGAGATGTGCAGAAATAACCAACAGAGGTGCAGAAAGATGCCTACTTTGACTGTACCTTACAACAGACTCATACAAAGTACCATAATCACTAATCCTTCTCCGAAGATGTCTTAAACCTCACTTTTCTCTTGAAAGTTCACTATTAATTGACAGCTCAGAATGTTAGGCCTGCCAAATATAAAACAGCAATCCTAAGCATATCACTGTTTTAAGTCAGACCAAGTTTGTGAAGGTATGCATGCGTGTCTCTGCTTTTACCGAGTGACATGGTACATACAAATAAACATAGAAATACTTGAATACCTGTGTTTCAAACAGCATACTCTGTAAATTTGTGTAAAAAAAGGTGTATGCAATTCTTTCTGCTCACAATACAGGGCACATGGGTATTCAATAGTATATTTGAGGGGCTCTATAACACATATATACATAAGACATGTCTGCCTGTGCAACCGAATGACAGAGCAGAACTGAGAAAATGTAACCACCTATAGGAGAAGTTACCCGCTTTTTAAGCTACCATCTTCAGATGCATAACACATTTAAGAATACATATACAAGTGGACATATACCTCAGTCACGAGAGCACGCAGACCTTTAAACTTGACAGCTTGCACTTCCCATTTGAGTACAGAAAGAGGCGAGAGAAGTTCAGAAAGAAGCAAGAGAGTTGCAGAAACAGGCAAAAGAGGTACAGAAAGAGGGAACAGGGGAGCAGATAGAGGCAAGAGAGGTGCAGAAAGAGGGAAGAGGGGTGCAGAAAGAGGCAAGAGGGGTGCAGAAATTTGCAAAAGAGGTACAGAAAGAAGCAAGAGCAGTGCAGAAAGAACCAACAGAGGTGCAGAAGGAGACAAGAGGGGGGCAGAAAGAGGCAAGAGAAGCTCAGAAATAAGTAGCAGAGGTGCAGAAGGAGACAAGAGAACTGCAGAAAGAGGCAAGAGAGTTGCAGAAACAGGCAAGAGAGGTGCAGAAAAAGGGAACAGGGGTGCAGAAAGAGGCCAGAGAGGTGCAGTAAGAGGGAAGAAGGGTGCAGAAAGAGGCAAGAGGAGTGCAGAAAGAAGCAACAGAAGTGCAGAAAGAAGCAAGAGGGGTGCAGAAAGAGGCAAGAGAAGTGCAGAAAGAAGCACCAGAGGTGCAGAAAGAGGGAAGAGGGGTGCAGAAAGAAGCAACAGAGGTACAGAAAGAAGCAACTGAGGTGCAGAAGGAGCCAAGAGGGGTGCAGCAAGAGGCAAGAGAAGTGCAGACAGAAGCAAAAGAGGTGCAGAAGGAGGCAAGAGAAGTGCAGAAACAGACGAAAGAGGTACAGAAAGAAGCAAGAGCAGTGCAGAAAGAACCAACAGAGGTGCAGAATGCAAGAGGGGTGCAGAAAGAGGCAAGAGGGGTGCAGAAATGTGCAAGAGAGGTACAGAAAGAAGCAACAGAGGTGCAGAAGGAGACAAGAGAACTGCAGAAAGAGGCAGGAAAGTTGCAGAAACAGGTAACCGGGGTGCAGAAAGAGGGAAACAGGTGGGCAGACTGAGGCAAGAGAGGTGCAGAAAGAGGGAAGAGGGGTGCAGAAAGAGGCACGAGGGATGCAGAAATTTGGAACAGAGGTGCAGAAAGAAGCAAGAGCAGTCAGAAAGAACCAACAGAGGTGCAGAAAGAGGCAAGAGGGGTACAGAAAGAGGCAAGTGAAGTGCAGAACGAAGCAAAAGAGGTGCAGAAAGAACCAACAGAGGTGGTAAGAGGGGCACAGAAAGAAGCAAGAGAGGTGCAGAAAGAAGCAACAGAGGTGCAGAAAGAGACAAGAGGGGTACAGAAAAAGGCAAGAGAAGTGCAGAAAGAAGCAACAGTGGTACAGAAGGAGGCAAGAGAAGTGCAGAAAGAGGCAAGAGAGGTGCAGAATGAGGCAAGAGGAGTGCAGAAAGAACCAACAGAGGTGCAGAAGGAGGCAAGAGGGGTGCAGAGATGTGCAAGAGAGGTACAGAAAGAAGCAACAGAGGTACAGAAGGAGACTAGAAAACTGCAGAAAGAGGCAAGAGAGTTGAAGAAACAGGCAAAAGGGGTGCAGAAAGAGGGAACAGGTGGGCAGACTGAGGCAAGAGAGGTGCAGAAAGAGGGAAGAGGGGTGCAGAAGGAGGCAAAAGGGATGCAGAAATTTGTAACAGAGGTGCAGAAAGAAGGAAGAGCAGTGCAGAAAGAACCAACAGAGGTGCAGAAAGAGGCAAGAAAGGTACAGAAAGAGGCAAGTGAAGTGCAGAACAAAGCAAAAGAGGTGCAGAAAGAACAAACATAGGTGCAAAAAGAGGCAAGAGGGGTGCAGAAAGGGGTAGGAAAGGTGCACAAAGAGGCAAGAGACATACAGAAAGAGGCAGGAGGGGTGCAGAAAGAAGGAAGAGAACTGTAGAAAGAAGCAACTGAGGTGCTGAAAGAGGCACGAAGGGTGCAGAAAGAGGCAAGAGAAGTGCAGAAAGAAGCAACAGAGGTACAGAAAGAGGCAAGAGTGGTACAGAAAGAGGAAAGAGAGGTGTAGAAAGAGGCAAGAGAGTTGCACAAACAGGGAAGAGGGGTGCAGAAAGAGGCAAAAGGGGTGCAGAAAGAAGCAAGTGAGGTGCAGAAAGAGGCAAGAGAGGTGCAGAAACAGGCAAGAAAAGTGTTGAAAAAGGCAAGAGAGGTGCAGAAGGAGGCAAAAGAACTGCAGAAAGAGGCAAAAGAGTTGCGGAAAGAGGCAAGTGAGGTGCAGATGGAGGCAAGAGAACTGCAGAAAGAGGCAAGAGAGTTGTTGAAACAGGCAAAATGGGTGCAGAAAGAGGGAACAGGTGGGCTGACTGAGGCAAGAGAGGTACAGAAAGAGGGATGAGGGGTGCAGAATGAGGCAAGAGAAGTGCAGAAAGGAGCAACAGAGGTGCAGAAAGAGGCAAGAGGGATGCAGTAAGAGGCAAGTGAAGTGCAGAACGAAGGAAAAGAGGTGCAGAAAGAACCAACAGAGGTACAAAAAGAGGCAAGAGGGGTGCAGAAAGGGGTAGAAGAGGTGCACAAAGAGGCAAGAGATATACAGAAAGAGGCAGGAGGGGTGCAGAAAGAAGGAAGAGAACTGCAGAAAGAAGCAACAGAAGTGCTGAAAGAGGCACAAAGGGTGCAGAAAAAGGCAAGAGAAGTGCGAAAGAAGCAACAGAGGTACAGAAAGAGGCAAGAGTGGTACAGAAAGAGGGAAGAGAGGTGTAGAAAGAGGCAAGAGAGTTTCACAAACAGGGAAGAGGGGTGCAGAAACAGGCTAAAGGGGTGCAGAAAGAAGCAAGTGAGGTGTAGAAAGAGGCAAGAGAGGTGCAGAAAGAGGCAAGGGAGGTGCAGAAACAGATAAGAGAAGTGTTAAAAAAGGCAAGAGAGGTGCAGAAGGAGGCAAGAGAACTGCAGAAAGAGGCAAAAGAGTTGCGGAAAGAGGCATGTGAGGTGCAGAAAGAGGCAAGAGAACTGCAGAAAGAGGCAAGTAGTTGCAGAAACAGGTAAAAGGGGTGCAGAAAGAGGGAACAGGTGGGCAGACCGAGGCAAGAGAGGTACAGAAAGAGGGAAGAAGGGTGCAGAATGAGGCAAGAGGGGTGAAGAAAGAAGCAACAGAGGTGCAAAAAGAAGCAAGAGAAGTGCAGAAAGAAGCAACAGATGTGCAGAAAGAGGCAAGAGGGGTGCAGAAAGAAGCAAGTGAAGTGCAGAATGAAGGAAAAGAGGTGCAGAAAGAACCAACAGAGGTACAAAAATATGCAGGAGGGGTGCAGAAAGAAGGAAGAGGACTGCAGAAAGAAGCAACAGAGGTGCTGAAAGAGGCACGAAGGGTGCAGAAAGAGGCAAGAGAAGTGCAGAAAGAAGCAACAGAGGTGCAGAAGGAGACTAGAAAACTGCAGAAAGAGGCAATAGAGTTGAAGAAACAGGCAAAAGGGGTGCAGAAAGAGGGAACAGGTGGGCAGACTGAGGCAAGAGAGGTGGAGAAAGAGGGAAGAGGGGTGCAGAAGGAGGCAAAAGGGATACAGAAATTTGTAACAGAGGTGCAGAAAGAAGGAAGAGCAGTGCAGAAAGAACCAACAGAGGTGCAGAAAGAGGCAAGAGGGGTACTGAAAGAGGCAAGTGAAGTGCAGAACAAAGCAAAAGAGGTGCAGCAAGAACCAACATAGGTGCAAAAAGAGGCAAGAGGGGTGCAGAAAGGGGTAGGAGAGGTGCACAAAGAGGCAAGAGACATACAGAAAGAGGCAGGAGGGGTACAGAAAGAAGGAAGAGAACTGCAGAAAGAAGCAACTGAGGTGCTGAAAGAGGCACGAAGGGTGCAGAAAGAGGCAAGAGAAGTACAGAAAGAAGCAACAGAGGTACAGAAAGAGGCAAGAGTGGTACAGAAAGTGGGAAGAGAGATGTAGAAAGAGGCAAGAGAGTTGCACAAACAGGGAAGAGGGGTGCAGAAAGAGGCAAAAGGGGTGCAGAAAGAAGCAAGTGAGGTGCAGAAAGAGGCAAGAGAGGTGCAGAAAGAGGCAAGCGAGGTGCAGAAATAGGCAAGAAAAGTGTTGAAAAAGGCAAGAGAGGTGCAGAAGGAGGCAAGAGAACTGCAGAAAGAGGCAAAAGAGTTGCGGAAAGAGGCAAGTGAGGTGCAGAAGGAGGCAAGAGAACTGCAGAAAAAGGCAAGAGAGTTGTCGAAACAGGCAAAAGGGGTGCAGAAAGAGGGAACAGGTGGGCGGACTGAGGCAAGAGAGGTACAGAAAGAGGGAAGAGGGGTGCAGAATGAGGCAAGAGGGGTGAAGAAAGAAGCAACAGAGGTGCAGAAAGAAGCAAGAGAAGTGCAGAAAGAAGAGACCGAGGTGCAGAAAGAGGCAAGAGGGGTGCAGAAAGAGGCAAGTGAAGTGCAGCATGAAGGAAAAGAGGTGCAGAAAGAACCAACAGAGGTACAAAAAGAGGCAAGAGGGGTGCAGAAAGGGGTAGAAGAGGTGCACAAAGAGGCAAGAGATGTACAGATAGAGGCAGGAGGGGTGCAGAAAGAAGGAAGAGAACTGCAGAAAAAAGCAACAGAGGTGCTGAAAGAGGCACAAAGGGTGCAGAAAGAGGCAAGAGAAGTGCAGAAAGAAGCAACAGAGGTACAGAAAGAGGCAAGAGTGGTACAAAAAGAGGGAAGAGAGGTGTAGAAAGAGGCAAGAGAGTTGCACAAACAGGGAAGAGGGGTGCAGAAACAGGCTAAAGGGGTGCAGAAAGAAGCAAGTGAGGTGTAGAAAGAGGCAAGAGAGGTGCAGAAAGAGGCAAGAGAGGTGCAGAAACAGGTAAGAGTAGTGTTGAAAAAGGCAAGAGATGTGCAGAAGGAGGCAAGAGAACTGCAGAAAGAGGCAAAAGAGTTGCGAAAAGAGGCAAGTGAGGTACAGAAGGAGGCAAGTAGTTGCAGAAACAGGCAAAAGGGGTGCAGAAAGAGGGAACAGGTGGGCAGACTGAGG
The DNA here is from genome assembly GCA_963921515.1 of Calotriton arnoldi. Classification (NCBI taxonomy): domain Eukaryota; kingdom Metazoa; phylum Chordata; class Amphibia; order Caudata; family Salamandridae; genus Calotriton; species Calotriton arnoldi. Next base: position 155,542 of record CAWUFW010009794.1, read on the forward strand.
CAAGAGAGGTACAGAAAGAGGGAAGAGGGGTGCAGAAAGAGGCAAGAGGGGTGATGAAAGAAGCAACAGATGTGCAGAAAGAAGCAAGAAAAGTGCAGGAAGAAGCAACAGAGGTGCTGAAAGAGGCAAGACGGGTGCAGAAAGAGGCAAGAGAAGTGCAGAAAGAAGCAACAGATGTGCAGAAAGAGGCAAGAGAAGTGTATAAAGAGGCAAGAGAGGTGCAGAAACAGGCAGGAGAGGTGCAGAAAGAGGGAACAGGGGTGCAGAAAGAGGCAATAGAGGTGCAGAAAGAGGGAAGAAGGGTGCAGAAAGAGGCAAGAGGGGTACAGGAAGAAGCCGGTGAGGTGCAGAAAGAGGCAACAGAGGTGCAGAAAGAGGCAAGAGAGGTGCAGAAAGTGGAAGAGATGAGGTGAAAGAGGCAAAAGAAGTGCAGAAAAAAAGGAAAGGTGCAGAAAGAAGCAACAGAAATGCAGAAAGAGGCAAGAGAGGCGCAGCAAGAAGCAAGAGTGGTTTACACACCATTAGTACCAATTTAATACCCACATTTAGCAATAAGTAACAGGTAACCATTCTAGGTTTGCACAGGGCCTTCCACCACGCTGTAACACTTGTCGCTGCATTGTTGGTAACGTTTGAGCTGTTTGAGCTAGAAACAATGTTTTTTTTGTTCAAGTCTGCAGATTATGTAGCAGATGATGGATTATTTGGCAAATGTGCCCTGCAATAGCAAACGGCAATGCACCGGGGGTGGGCACCTCGGGACATTGCAGGAGCCGGCCCTGGGGGGTGGCGGTCCCCAGGGCTATTGAGGGCTCCAAGAGGGGGGCCGCATGGTCCCCCTCCCAACTGTTTAAAGCCCCAGGGAGGTGGTGGTCCCCAGGGGTCCACAACGGACCCCCTATTTATATAATTAGTTCCCGGGGGAGGTGGTGGTCCCCAGGGCATGGTGGGGGGGCAGGAGCCCCCGCCACACCTTTAATTTAAAAAAAAGCCCTGGAGAGGTGTCGGTCTCTGGGGCTGCGGGGGTCTGCGATGCTCCCCGCACTTAATGGTTAAAGCCCCGGGGAGGTGGCGGTCCCTGGGGCTACGTGGGGGCAAGAGCACCCCCATGCTTTTTATTAAATATTATAAAATATTACCAGCTCCCCGGGGCTGCGGGGGCCCTGTGGGCCCTCGCACTATTATTAAATATTGCCCCCGGGACCTGGCCCACCCGGGGGCTTTAAGAAAACAAAGTGCGGGAGACCGCACTTCATTTAAAAAAAAAAAAAATTCCGGATTCGCGCACCCAGCGCGACTTTGGCCAAAAATTTAAATAAAAAATGCTTTTTTTGGGCCTAGGGGGTCAGGGTGTTTCTACCCTGCCCCCTTTTTTTCATTTTTTCATTTTTTTCCCTTTTTCTTGTGACTCGGTTTTAACGAGTTACAAGATGGCTGCCAACAAATTCTGGTTTGGAGTGTCGGCATCCAATCAAAATGAAGTTCGTGCTCGGGAGGATTTGCAAATCCTCCTTGGTGCTCAGATATCGATATTTTTATTTTTTGAATTTCTCAGCAACTACTGAACGGATTTATACCATTTAAAAAAGAGTGCTTTCTGAACCAAGAGCCACCTTTTTGCCAAATTTGGTGTAATTCCGTTCAGCAGTTCAGGCTGTAGCCTGTTCCAAAGTTCAGATGGAAATTAACATGAGGAAAATGTGTTTTAGGACCCCCTTTTTCTCGGCCCCCGCTTGACGAGTCACCCCCAAACTTCCAAGACAGGAGCTGACCTGAGCTGGTCATTAGTTTTGAAAATTTCGCAAAGATTCGTCAAACGGCGCCAAAGATATTGGCAAAAGAAAAAACACCTTTTGAATAGAAACAAGGTCCTAACTATAACTACCTACTGGCGACTGCCAGTAGGTAATGTATATGTGTATATATATATATATGTCAAGCGTCATTTGGGTTCATGTTGCTCATGTTTAAAGGACGCCCGCCGGCTGCCTGCATATTGCTACGGAGAAATTGGCTAAGCTCAGGCCACTGCACGCACAGGAGGCTTCTGTCACTGGTGGAGCGGGGGGCCTGCCTGCTAACAATTTGAAGCATTTTTGAAAGCTGCTAGAGTTTGTAGGGTTACTGAAACCCAACACGATGGAGGAGTGAATATTTCATCATGTGCAGGAACCCGCAAAATGACTTTTCTAACAGCATGAGGACGAACGTTTTTCACAAAATGCGTTTCAAATATGTTACTTAGCCCTACATGGAATTGAATCCTTTTTGAGGCTGCAACAGTATTATATTGTGACCGATTTTTGTGAAAATGACATTTTTTTAAATGTGGTTTAAAAAAACGGAGGGACATGGCAATGCTCAGAAATCTGAAATAATGCATTATGGACTAAGTAGTCCTAAGAACTGGAGAATTACAAGATCAGTGACCCACTTGAATATCTCAGTATCAAAACATTTCTGACTTATTGTTATAAAGTATGGGTTTGTTGAAATATGTGAACTGATCTCCCATGGGTTGAAATCTAGATGAAAGCATTGTGATAAATAAGACCGTTATCAAGAACGAGCATGTTAGTCCTTCCTCACTTTTGTATCATTCAGGTGTATTTAAACTCATAAACAACTGATCCTCATTTCTTTGCATATGATTAAGACCGTTGTCCGGTCGAAACGCGTAATGCTTATGTGCTGGTACCTGCTGAAATAAAGAACTCTGTTTTATTTCACTCCCGACTGGAGGGCCTGTTTTCTCACATGGTGAAGACTCTGTGGGACTTCGTTTGGTATATATATATATAAATATATATATATATATATATATATTGCCCGAAAAATAAACAGAATTTTCTTTACCTTGGATCGGTGTGGCTCGTGCTTACTGGACTTTGGTAAGCATGGTGGTGGATATATATATATATATATTATCTACTGGCGGTCGCCAGTAGATAGTTATAGTTAAAACCTATTATCCATAGGAAATCCGCGACATTCTATTTGAAATAACGTTGGCGCCGGTTGACGAATCTTCGCGAAAGTTTCCAACTTGTTGGGGCGCTCCGGTCCGCTCCTATCCTGAAAGTCTCGGGTGATACGTCAAGCGGGGCCGAGAAAAAGGGGGTCCCAAAACGCGTTTTCCCCATTCATTTTTCCATAGGAACCTTTAGTCGCAGCTACAGCCCGAACTGCTGAACGGAATTACACCAAATTTGGCAAAGAGGTAGCCCTTGGTTCAGTGTCGTGCCTTTTGCTTAAATGGTGTAAATCCGTTCAGTAGTTCCTGAGAAAATCAAAAGTAAAGTCACATATATATCTGGGCGGAGCCTAACCACACATGTCATCGTGAGATCTGATTGGCTGTCAGCACTTCATCCTGGAATTGCTGGCAGCCATCTTGGGACCAATATAAATGATAGTACCTCATTGAAATGCATTGTAGTGAATAGAAGATTTTGAGGGTCACCAAAAGGAGAACTATAAAGGGTGATAACAGGCTTTAGTTACATTAGAATTTATTTGTTGATGGTACCATACTAATTTTAGGAATTGTGGTGTATTCTAAGGTGATTTTACCATGTGAAAAACCTTCTGCTGGGATATCATGAATCATGTTTGAGAGAACACTATTTTCTCATGCTTGTCCCATGGAGGTTTGGAAGGTGCTCCAGAAGCTAAAATGAGAGCATATTTTCTGTAAATTCACATTATCTTTCTCACTCATGTGAGAATGAAGTCTGACATTCTCAGTAAAACATGTACATCCAACAAGGGCAGAGACTGTCAGTTGATTCCTTTGTGTTCTACTGCAGCTTCCCAGAGTGTTCTAAAGAACAACTAGAGTGCTAACAGCCTTACTTATGACAAAAGTATGGCACACCTGAAGCCATCTTGATTGGAATAAACTGGTAACACTTAAACAATTTAATTTAAAAAGGAACAAAATGATGGGGTTCATTTTGTCATAGAAATTATGGTTAGTGCTGTAGAAAGAAAAATTAGGACATGTTTCAAGTGTGATCTCAAATATCTTCCTGTTATATTTCAACAGGAGCAGCCTGCCAGTTGATGCCTTTGTGTTCTACTGCAGCTTCCCAGAGTGTTCTAAAGAACAACTAGAGCGCTAACAGCCTTACTTATGACAAAAGTATGGCACACCTGAAGCCATCTTGATTGGAATAAACCGGTAACACTTAAAACATTTAATTTAAAAAGGAACAAAATGAGGGGTTCTTTTTGAAATAGAAATTATGGTTAGTGCTGCAGAAAGAAAAATTAGTGCATGTTTTAAGTGAGATCTCATATCCTCTTCTATTTCATTAGAAAATTCTGACATGCAGACTGAAACAATCACTTTCAATACCAGCAGCAGACTACCAGTTAACTCCCTGGTGAGCAGTAGCTTTACTCCAGTGATCTAATGAGCAACTAGAGTGCTAACATTCTGAATTTATGGCAGATGTGAGACACATCTGAATGCCTTCTTGATGGAATCAAAGTAAAAACTGAAAGCATTTCCTACTGAGAAGACTGCAGTAAATGAAGAAATTAGGAAACTTCATAACAAAGAAGTCTTCCAAGATGGCCACCAGTGAAAAAAGAGCCCAAATGTAGCACAAATATTACCCAGATGTAGCCCACATATAGCCCAATGACAAAAGTGTGCAAAACACTTTTTATTTTTAGTTTTTTGCAGTTTTATGTAGTGCAGACTGGTCAGGTATTGGAGCATTGCATCTTAAAACATGACCCCCTACACTACAAAAACACCACTGCACTACCTTAAACCCTAAAACACTACCCCCAGCACGACCCCTACACTACACAAGCACCACTGCACTATCCTAAACCCTAAAACACTACCCCCAGCACGACCCCCTACACTACCCAAACACCACTGCACTAACCTAAATCCTAAAACACTACCACCAGCACGACCCCCTACACTACCCAAACACCACTGCACTACCCTAAAACATGACCCCTACACTACACAAACACCACTGCACTACCCTAAACCCTAAAACACTACCCCCAGCACGACCCCTACACTACACAAGCACCACTGCACTACCCTAAACCCTAAAACACTACCCCCAGCACGACCCCCTACACTGCCCGAACACCACTGCACTGCCCTAAACCCTGAAACACCAGCCCCTGCATGACCCCTACACTGCCCGAACACCACTGCACTGCCCTAAACCCTGAAACACCACCCCTAGCACAACCCCCTACACTGCCCGAACACCACTGCACTGCCCTAAACCCTGAAACACCACCCCTTCACGACCCCCTACACTGCCCAAACACCACTGCACTGCCCTAAACCCTGAAACACCACCCCCAGCATGACCCCTACACTGCCCGAACACCACTGCACTGCCCTAAACCCTGAAACACTACCCCCAGCAAGACACCCTACACTGCCCGAACACCACTGCACTGCCCTAAACCCTGAAACATCACCCCCAGCAAGACCCCTACACAGCCCGAACACCAATGACCTAAACCCTGAAACACCACCCCCAGCACGACCCCCTACACTGCCCGAACACCACTGCACTGCCCTAAACCCTGAAACACTACCCCAGCATGACCCCTACACTGCCCGAACACCACTGCTCTGCCCAAAACCCTGAAACACCAGCCCCAGCACGACCCCCTACACTGCCCGAACACCACTGCACTGCCCTAAACCTTGAAACACCAGCCCCTGCACGACCCCCTACACTGCCCGAACACCACTGCACTCCCCTAAACCCTGAAACATCAGCCCCAGCACGACCCCCTACACTGCCCGAGCACCACTGCACTGCCCTAAACCCTGAAACACCAGCCCCAGCACGACCCCTACACTGCCCAAACACCACTGCACTGCCCTAAACCCTGAAACACCAGCCCCAGCACGACCGCCTACACTGCCCGAACACCACTGCACTGCCCTAAACCCTGAAACACCAGCCCCAGCACGACCCCTACACTGCCCAAACACCACTGCACTGCCCTAAACCCTGAAACACCACCCCTGCACAACCCCTACACTGCTCGAACACTACTGCACTGCCCTAAACCCAGAAACACCATCCCCAGCACGACCCCCTATACTGCACGAACACCACTGCACTGCCCTAAACCCTGAAACACCAGCCCCAGCACGACCCCCTACACTGCCCGAACACCACTGCACTGCCCTAAACCCTGAAACATCACCCCCAGCAAGACCCCTACACTGCCCGAACACCACTGCCCTAAACCCTGAAACATCACCCCAGCAAGACCCCCTACACTGCCCGAACACCACTGCACTGCCCTAAACCCTGAAACACCAGCCCCAGCACGACCCCCTACACTGCCCGAACACCACTGCACTACCCTGAAACACCACCCCTGCACGACCCCCTACACTGCCCGAACACCACTGTACTGCCCTAAACCCTGAAACCCCACCCCCAGCATGACCCCCTACACTGCCAGAACACCACTGCACTGCCCTAAACCCTGAAACACCACCCCCTGCACGACATCCTACACTGCCCGAACACTACTGCACTGCCCTAAACCCTGAAACACCACCCCCAGCACGACACCCTACACTGCACGAACACCACTGCACCGCCCTAAACCCTGAAACACTACCCCCAGCAAGACCCCTACACTGCCCGAACACCACTGCACTGCCCTAAACCCTGAAACATCACCCCCAGCAAGACCCCTACACTGCCCGAACACCACTGCCCTAAACCCTGAAACACCACCCCCAGCAAGACCCCTACACTGCCCGAACACCACTGCACTGCCCTAAACCCTGAAACACCACCCCCAGCAAGACCCCCTACACTGCCCGAACACCACTGCACTGCTCTAAACCCTGAAACACCACCCCCAGCACGACCCCCTACACTGCCCGAACACCACTGCTCTGCCCAAAACCCTGAAACACCAGCCCCAGCACGACCCCCTACACTGCCCGAACACCACTGCACTGCCCTAAACCCTGAAACACCAGCCCCAGCACGACCCCTACACTGCCCGAACACCACTGCACTGCCCTAAACCCTGAAACACCAGCCCCAGCACGACCCCTACACTGCCCGAACACCACTGCACTGCCCTAAACCCTGAAACGCCAGCCCCAGCACAGACCCCTACACTGCCCGAACACCACTGCACTGCCCTAAACCCTGAAACACCAGCCCCAGCACGACCCCTACACTGCCCGAACACCACTGCACTGCCCTAAACCCTGAAACACCAGCCCCAGCACGACCCCCTACACTGCCCGAACACCACTGCACTGCCCTAAACCCTGAAACACCAGCCCCAGCACCACCCCCTACAATGCCCGAACACCACTGTACTGCCCTAAACCCTGAAACACCACCCCTGCACCACCCCTACACTGCCCGAACACCACTGCACTGCCCTAAACCCTGAAACACCAATGCACTGCTCTAAACCCTGAAACACCACCCCTGCACGACCCCTACACTGCCCGAACACCACTGCACTGCCCTAAACCCTGAAACACCACCCCTGCACCACCCCTACACTGCCCGAACACCACTGCACTGCCCTAAACCCTGAAACACCACCCCTGCACGCCCCCTACACTACCCGAACACCACTGCACTGCCCTAAACCCTGAAACACCACCCCCAGCATGACCCCCTTTACTGCTCGAACACCACTGCACTGCCCTAAAACCTGAAATACCACCCCAGCATGACCCCCTACACTGCCCGAACACCACTGCCCTAAACCCTGAAACACCACCCCTGCACGACCCCCTACACTGCCCGAACACCACTGCACTGCCCTAAACCCTGAAACACCACCCCCAAGACGACCCCTACACTGCCCGAACACCACTGCACTGCCCTAAACCCTAAAACACCACCCCCAGTACGACCCCCTACACTGCCCGAACACCACTGCACTGCCCTAAACCCTAGAACACTACCCCCAGCATGACCCCCTACACTACCCGAACACAACTTCACTACCCTAAACCCTAAAATACTCCCCCAGCACGACCCCTACACTACCCGAACACGACTGCACTGCCCTAAACACTAAAACACTCCCCCAGCACGACCCCTACACTGCCCAAACACTACTGCACTGCCCTAAACCCTGAAACACCACCCCTCAGCACGACACCCTACACTGCCCGAACACCACTGCACTGCCTTAAACCCTGAAACACCACCCCAGCACGACCCCCTACACTGCCCGAACACCACTGCACTAAACCCTGAAACACCACCCCTGCACGACCCCTACACTGCCGGAACACCACTGCACTGCCCTAAACCCTGAAACACCACCCCCAGCACGACCCCTTTACTGCTCGAACACCACTGCACTGCCCCAAACCCTGAAACACCACCCCCAGCATGACCCCCTACACTGCCCGAACACCACTGCCCTAAACCCTGAAACACCACCCCTGCACGACCCCCTACACTGCCCGAACACCACTGCACTGCCCTAAACCCTGAAACACCACCCCCTGCACGACCCCTACACTGCCCGAACACCACTGCACTGCCCTAAACCCTGAAACACCACCCCCAGCATGACCCCTACACTGTCCGAACACCACTGCACTGCCCTAAACCCTAAAACACCACCCCCAGCACGACCCCCTACACTGCCCAAACACCACTGCACTGCCCTAAACCCTAGAACACTACCCCCAGCATGACCCCCTACACTACCCGAACACCACTGCACTACCCTAAACCCTAAAATACTCCCCCAGCACGACCCCCTACACTACCCGAACACGACTGCACTGCCCTAAACCCTAAAACACTCCCCCAGCACGACCCCTACACTACCTAAACACCACTGCACTGCCCTAAACCCTAAAACACTACCCCCGCATGACCCCTACACTATCCAAATACCAATGCACTACCCTAATCCCTAAAACACTACCCCCGCACAACCCCTACACTACCCAAAGACCACTGCACTACCCTAAACTCTAAAACAATACCCCCGCACGACTCCCTACACTACCCAAAGACCACTGCACTACCCTAAACCCTAAAACACGACCTCCTACACTACACAAACACCACTGCACTACCCTAAACCCTAAAAACTACCCCAGCACGAACCCCTACACTACCCAAACACCACTGCACTACCCTAAACCATAAAACACTACCCCCAGCAGTACCCCTACACTACCCAAACACCATTGCACTACCCTAAACCCTAAAACACTACCCCCAGCAGTATCCCCTACACTACCCAAACACCACTGCACTACCCTAAACCCTAAAACCTAAAACACTAACCCCAGCACGACCCCCTACACTACCCAAACACCACTGTACTACTCCTAAACCCTAAAACACTACCCCCAGCACGACTCCCTACACTACCCAAACACAACTGCACTACCCTAAACCCTAAATCTACCCCCAGCATGACCCCCTACACTACACAAACACCACTGCACTACCTAACCTAAAACAGTACCCCCAGCACGACCCTCTTCACTACCTAAACACAACTGCACAATTTGTTACAGGCGTTTCAACGCAGGCCTGTGGTGCTTACTGGAAGTACCTGGTGGGCTAGTTGGGCCCCAGGGACTCTCAGGATTCAAGGTGACCTAATCCCCCAACTTAAAACACGCCACGGGGCGCGTTTGCACAGTGGTGAAGGGAGGGGGTGGGGCCTCAGGTGACATGTGCGCAAACACGCCCTGTGGTGCATTTTAAGTTGGGGAGTTAATTCCTTTGAATCCTGGGGCCAACTAGCCCACCAGGTACCTTCAGTAAGCACAACAGAGTTGCGTTGCAGAGAGGTGAAAAAGGTGCGTGGCCTCGGAACGCCTCTCTGCAACTCAGCTCTCTGGTCCTAACTGTAGGTACCTGGGGGCTAGTTGGGCCCCAGGGACCCTCAGGATTCAAGGGGACTTAATCCCGCAACCTAAAACGCGCCACGGGCGCGTTTGCACACATGTCACCTCAGGCCCCCTCCCTTCACCACTGTGCAAACGCGCACTGGCTCTGGTTAGTCAGAGTCAGTTACCACCAGTACCCGTCTGAAAAAGTTGTGGGCACAGGATGATTTTGCAACAAGGCCTCTTTCTGCTCCTCTGTTGGTTCTTTCTGCACATCTTTTGCTTCTTTCTGTGCGTTTTTCTTCTTTCTTCACATGTCCTACCTCTGTTGGCATAGTTAGAAACTAGCATTTAAAAACCTTTGAAATTCACTTAAAAATCATAGATTTTAGGCACGTTATAGTTAGAAATTAGCATTTAAAAACCTTTGAAATTCACTGAAAAAACCATAGGTTTCAGGCACGTTATAGTTAGAAATTAGCATTTAAAAACCTTTGAAATTCACTGAAAAAACCATAGGTTTCAGGCACGTTATAGTTAGAAATTAGCATTTAAAAACCTTTGAAATTCACTGAAAAAACCATAGGTTTCAGACACATTATAGTTAGAAATTAGCATTTAAAAACCTTTGAAATTCACTGAAAAAACCATAGGTTTTAGGGACAGTTATAGTTAGTTGGACATTGCACTCGTACAAAACCCGTGAAATTCCCCTGTTATAGTTAGTTCAGCTAACTATAACTCGCGCCCGCAATGCACTGCTGATGACGTCACATATTACATCACTCATGACATGGTCAGTGACATCACTGATGACATCACTGATGACATCTCAAATGACATCACTGATGACATCATCCATGTGATAATTTCATGCATCTTCTCACACCCTAATATAACTTTTGATACACCCACTCTAAATTACAGACTGCCATTCTCAAAACCATAGACACTCCAACACCAAAAACTACATACCCACTCACTGATTCTTAGGTCTACACACACATCCACTCACTCACCTGTACAGTCACTCATACTTACAGTCACTCAGTACAGGACTATCATATGCACTCATACACCTATATAAACACTCACACACCGCCACTCATCCATAGAGGTACTCACACACCTAGTCAGTCATGCAAAAAATTTATCACACACCCATTTACTCACCTATACAGTTATACACACACCAGCTCACTTACTCATACAAATACTAGCACATTCTTACGCTCTTATACAATAACTGATACAAGCACACACGCATCCATACAGCCACTCTCACAATAACACACTCTCACGTATAGCCATTTAAATACTCTAACACACATATATACTGCCTTTTACATATGTAGTTACTCGCACATGTACCACTGAGATATACATTCACTCACTAACACACCCATACACACACTCACCCACCCAAGCAGTCCATCACAGATGCACTCTTGAAATCATGCACCCAGTGAATCACCCACTCACACATCTATGTATAGAGTCACACACACCCCACCCACACAAACACTCAGGCAGCCATACAGATACTCAGAGAACCAATCAATAACCCATATAGACACTCATGTAGCTATTCGCAAATCCATGCATCCACTTACACACCAACAAACAGACGGATACAGACATTCACACAGTTTAGTCACTAACCCATGCATTCAGTAAGATACGTTTAATCACTCACTTGTAGAGTCAGTCACTCACGTACTAAATCATCCATTCAGACACTTATACACCCACTCATTCTTCAATACGCCTTTCCCTATATATATTAAACATATTTAAACTTTACAGAAACACAGTCACTGGATGATGTCATCAGTGATGTCATTTGAGATGTCATCAGTGATGTCATCAGTGATGTCACTGACCATGTCATGAGTGATGTAATATGTGACGTCATCAGCAGTGCATTGCGGGCGCGAGTTATAGTTAGCTGAACTAACTATAACAGGGAATTTCACGGGTTTTGTACGAGTGCAATGTCCAACTAACTATAACTGTCCCTAAAACCTATGGTTTTTCAGTGAATTTCAAAGGTTTTTAAATGCTAATTTCTAACTATAATGTGTCTGAAACCTATGGTTTTTTCAGTGAATTTCAAAGGTTTTTAAATGCTAATTTCTAACTATAACGTGCCTGAAACCTATGGTTTTTTCAGTGAATTTCAAAGGTTTTTAAATGCTAATTTCTAACTATAACGTGCCTGAAACCTATGGTTTTTTCAGTGAATATATATATATATATATTTTGCAATAATGGCTCCTTCTGCCTTCCCCCGCCCTATGCAGAGGATCGCTCACAGTTGGCGGAGCTAAGCCAACAAGTAGAATAATTTCAACAATACGAGTAAGCGATCACTCAGAGTTTATCCTGACACCAGTAGTTGTTTAATCCAGGTTACGCGTTTCGCTTGACAAGCTTGCTTGTCAAGCAAAACGCGTAACCTGGATTCAAACAACTACTGGTGTCATGCCTACACTCTGAGTGATCGCTTTACTCGTATTGTTGAAATTATATATATATATATATACATATACATATATACATACGTACATATACACATAGATGTGTGAACAAGGGCACAGGGTGCTCGAAACGCGTCACAAGTGAGAGGAGAATAAACAACTTGCCTGCCACCATTTTCCGGGTGTGTGTCTCTCTGTGCGCCAGTGTGGAGGTTCGGAGAGTGCTTTTTGGAGGATATATATATATATATATATATATTTCTTCCGAAGGTTTGCTAGAGACAAGTCCGCACTCCCAGGCAGGTAGGCAACAACCTTAATTTATTTAAACAAGCAGCTTCCCATTCCGTTTTTTAGTCCTTTGGCCTTACGCGTTTCTGGGAATTCTTTCCCCTTCGTCAGAGGCCTGCATGAGTAAATCCGATAGTGTGCACTGTCTCGTCCCCTGCGTGCTATTTATACTTTAATTGGCCCCTGGTGTGCCAGTTCATTTTATCCACTTTCCACATGCACGCTGGAACTTGCAGTCAATTTGCACTTTCAAATCCCTCCAGTGGGTTGATTTGCTCACGTTTCTTTAGGACAGGTGCAAGCAGCCCTCCATTGAGCCTCCGAATGAGACTCTGCTTGCTGAATGAATTTACCTGCCACGCAGATCATAGAGGAACCCTTCCTCCATGCAGACCCCTCCTGTTTCATGGGGCGGTGCGTCGACTCCACGGCCCGAAGCCGCCGTGATTGAATTCTTCCGAAGGTTTGCTCAGAGACAAGTCCGCACTCCCAGGCAGGTAGGCAACAACCTTAATTTATTTAAACAAGCAGCTTCCCATTCCATTTTTAGTCCTTTGGCCTTACGCGTTTCTGGAATTCTTTTCCCTTCGTCAGAGGCCTGCGTGAGTAAATCCGATAGTGTGCACTGTCTCGTCCCCTGCGTGCTATTTATACTTTAATTGGCCTCTGGTGTGCCAGTTCATTTTATCCGCTTTCCACATGCACGCTGGGACTTGCAGTCAATTTGCACTTTCAAATCCCTCCAGTGGGTTGATTTGCTCACGTTTCTTTAGGACAGGTGCAAGCAGCCCTCCATTGAGCCTCCGAATGAGACTCTGCTTGCTGAATGAATTTACCTGCCACGCAGATCATAGAGGAACCCTTCCTCCATGCAGACCCCTCCTGTTTCATAGGGCGGTGCGTCGACTCCACGGCCCGAAGACGCCGTGATTTAATTCTTCCGAAGGTTTGCTCAGAGACAAGTCCGCACTCCCAGGCAGGTAGGCAACAACCTTAATTTATTTAAACAAGCAGCTTCCCATTCCGTTTTTTAGTCCTTTGGCCTTACGCGTTTCTGGGAATTCTTTCCCCTTCGTCAGAGGCCTGCGTGAGTAAATCTGATAGTGTGCACTGTCTCGTCCCCTGCGTGCTATTTATACTATAATTGGCCTCTGGTGTGCCAGTTCATTTTATCCGCTTTCCACATGCACGCTGGGACTTGCAGTCAATTTGCACTTTCAAATCCCTCCAGTGGGTTGATTTACTCACGTTTCTTTAGGACAGGTGCAAGCAGCCCTCCATTGAGCCTCCAAATGAGACTCTGCTTGCTGAATGAATTTACCTGCCACGCAGATCATAGAGGAACCCTTCCTCCATGCAGACCCCTCCTGTTTCATGGGGAGGTGCGTCGACTCCACGGCCCGAAGCCGCCGTTATTTAATTCTTCCGAAGGTTTGCTCAGAGACAAGACAGTGCACACTATCGGATTTACTCATGCAGGCCTCTGACGAAGGGGAAAGAATTCCCAGAAACGCGTAAGGCCAAAGGACTAAAAAACGGAATGGGAAGCTGCTTGTTTAAATAAATTAAGGTTGTTGCCTACCTGCCTGGGAGTGCGGACTTGTCTCTGAGCAAACCTTCGGAAGAAATATATATATATATATATATATATATTCACTGGAAAAACCATAGGTTTTAGGGACAGTTATAGTTAGTTGGACATTGCACTCGTACAAAACCCGTGAAATTCCCCCGTTATAGTTAGTTCAGGTAACTATAACTCGCGCCCCCGCAATGCACTGCTGATGACGTCACATATTACATCACTCATGACATGGTCAGTGACATCACTGATGACACAATGCAACATTGAGCTCAATGTGAATTTCAAGTTAAATGCAATTAGTTACTTTATGGATTACTTTTCTAACCACAGGACTGGATCCTAGATTCAGTCTTGGGACATCTCCTGTAAACAGTTGAGTAAAAGCGTTTTGGTTACAGTAGTGATTTTTAAGGAATATTATTGTATTTTAAAAGTTGACAGAAACTTTTTCACATAGAATCACCAATGTTATCCTATGGGAGGAAATTCACTTAGCAGGTAAGTAGTGTTATCATTACTTTTTCTTACTCAGTGGTGGATCCTGGATCCAGCACTGGTGCATCTCCTGTAAACAGTTGAAATAATGCTTTTAAGTCATACAGGCGATTTTTAAGGAATATTTGTATGTTACAAAAATCGACACTTAGAAACTTTTTCAGCAAAAAGCAGGCAATGATATCCTATGGAAGGAAATTCAAGTTACTGGTAAATACGGTTAGAATTACTTTTCAGGGTCAGTGCTGGGCTAAAAGATGCAGCACTGTGGTCTCTCCTGATAACAGGTGAGTAAATCGGAATTCGTAGTTCGGCTGATTTTAGAGGAATATTATAAAGTTCCAAAACTCCACACGTAGAAGAATTTCCAAGTGAAACCAGTCAATGTTAGCCTATGGAAGGAAATTCAAGTTACTGGTAAGTACGGTTAAAATTACTTTTCAGGATCAGTACTGGGCTCAAAGATGCAGCACTGAGGTCTCTCCTGATAACAGGTGAGTAAATCGGAATTCGTAGTTCTGCTGATTTTAGAGGAATATTTGTATGTTTCAAAAATCGACACAGAAACTTTTTCAGCAAAACGCAGGCAATGATATCCTATGGAAGGAAATTCAAGTTACTGGTAAGTACGGTTAGAATTACTTTTCAGGATCAGTACTGGGCTCAAAGATGCAGCACTGAGGTCTCTCCTGATAACAGGTGAGTAAATCGGAATTCGTAGTTCGGCTGATTTTAGAGGAATATTTGCACAATGGTGAAGGCAGGGGGTGGGGCCTGAGGTGACATGTCTGCAAACACGCCCTGTGGCATATTTTAAGTTGGAGAATTAATTCCTCCTCAATCCCGAGGGTCCCTAGGGGCCAAGTAGCCCAATAGATACCTCCAGTATGCGCCAGAGAGCTGCTTTGCAGAGAGGTGTTCAGAGGCCACGCCCCTTTTTGCACCTCTCTGCAATGCAGCTCTGTGGCGCTTTCTGGATGTACCTGGTGGGCTAGTTGGCCCCCAGGGACCCTCAGGATTGAAGGGGATTTAATTCCCCATCTTAAAACGCGCCACGGGGCTTGTTTGCACACATGTCACCTGAAGCCCCGCCCCCTACCTTCACCACTGTGCAACGCTGCCCCGTGGCGCGTTTTAAGTTGGGGGATTAAGTCCCCTTGAATCCTGAGGGTCCCTGGAGTCCAACTAGCCCACCATGTACCTCCAAAAAGCGCCACAGAGCTGCGTTGCAGAGAGGTGTAAAAAGGGCGTGGCCTCTGTACACCTCTCTGCAACGCAGCCCCTGGCGCATACTGGAGGTTCCTGGTGGGGTAGTTGGCCCCAGGGACCCCCAGTATTCAAGGGCAGTCGTTCCCCTCTGCAAGCGCGCCAGGGTGCGCGTTTGCAGAGTGGTAAAGGAAGGGGCGGGGCCTGCGGCTAATCGTTTTTTGTTTTTTAATTATTTTTTTTCCCGAAGGGGGACTGTGTGGCCCCCCTTCCTTTTTCCTTTTTTTGGGCCCTGGGGACCCCATCCCCCAGGGTCTTACCCCTTTTTTTAAAAGGAAACGGGAAGGGGGCCGCGTGGCCCCCCTCCTCAGGCCTCCTTTTGCCCCGGGGACCCCATCCCCCGGGGCAGGCCTTTATTTTTTATTTTATTTATTTATTTTTTGGGTGGAGGGGGGCCTCGTGGCCCCCCTCCCGGGCCACTACTTGCCCCTGGGACCCCATCCCCCAGGGCTGGCCCTCCCCGTTGGGGACTGTGGGGGGGTCCCCAATCCCCCCACGGTCCCGCCGGCTCCCCGCATCCCTCAGGAGCCGGCATTGCTTTTCCACATGGGGAGCTGCTAAGATGCAGCTCCCCGTGTGGAAAAGCAATCTGCTTTGAATTTGGAAGAGAGAGCAGGTTTCCTGCTCTCTCTTCCAAAATTCAAAGCAGTTTGCTATGACAAAAAAATGCAAGTCTTTCTGCTCCCCCCAGGGGCAGATAGGGGCAATAGCCCCTGATCTGCCCCCGGTGGGGGGGGGCACAAAGCCCACTAGGCACCAGGGAATTTCTTTTTATAATGTAGGGGTGGGGGCTGCCCAGAATGGGCATGATAATGCCCCCACCCCAAAAACAATTACCACAGTCTTTCTGCCCCTCCCCGGAGGCATATTGGGGCAATAGTCCCTTATCTGCCCCCCCGGGGGGCAGGGCAGAAAGCCCACTAGACCTCAGGAATTTATTTATTTTTCAGGGTTGAGGTCAGCCCAGAATGGGCATGCCAAAGCCCACACCTCCCCAAAAAGATGCCACAGTCTTTCTGCCCCCCCGAGGGGCGGATGGGGGCAGTGGCCCCTGATCTGCCCCCGGGGGGCAGAAAGCTTAATAGGCGCCAGCGATTATGCTGGCTTTTTTTATGCGTGGGGGTGGGGGCTGCCCAGAATGGGCATACCAATTCCCCCACAAAAACATAGCCACAGTCTTTCTGCCCCCCTAGGGGGCATATCGGGGCAACCCGCCCACGATTCCCCCCAGGGCAGCAGAAAGCCCACTAGGCACAGACTTGTTTTTAGCAATGTGCCTACCTGTGGATTTTGGGACCTAGCGTGGCCGGCACCTAGGGAAACCTAGCAAACCTGTACATTTTTTAAAACTAGTCACCCAGGGGAATCCAGGATGGGGTGACTTGTCTGGCTCTCACCGGGTTCTGTTACCCAGAATCCCTTGCAAACCCCAAAATTTGTCAAAAAAACACATTTTCCTTACATTTCTGTGGTGGAAAGTTCTGGAATCTGTGTGGATCCATAAAATTCTACCCACCCCGCATTCCCCATAGTCTTCCGAGAAAAATGATACCTCACTTGTGTGGGTAGCCCTAGTGCCCGCAGCAGAAAACGGCCCAAAACGCAACGTGGACACACCACATTTTCACAGTGAAAACGAACCCTTTTTTTGCAAAGTGCCTAGCTGTAGAATTTGAACCCTAGCTCTGCCGGCATCTAGAGAAACCAAGAAAACCTATACATTTTTGAAAACTAGACACCCAGGGGAATCCAGGATGGGGTGACTTGACTGTCTCTCACCAGGTTCTCTTACCCAGAATCCCTTGCAAACCTAACAAGTTATTTAAAAAAACACATTTTCTTTACATTTCTGTGGTGGAAAGTTCTGGAATCTGTGTGGATCCACAAAATTCCACCCACCCCGCATTCCCCAAAGTCTTCTGAGAAAAATGGTACCTCACTTGTGTGGGTGGGTCAAGTACCCGAGAAAGGCAAGGGCCCAAAAACTATCGAGGCGACATCAAAATTACCTATCACAAAACAACCTGGTTTTGCAAGGGGTGTCCCATGAGTTTTTGGCCCCGGGCTCGGCGGCCATCTAGGGAAACCTACCAAACCCACACATTTCTAAAAACTAGACACCCGGGGAGACCATCAAGGTATGGCTTGCGTGGGTCCCCCAACATTTCCCTACCCAGAATCCCTGCAAACCTCAAATTTAGCTGAAAAAATCACTCTTTCCATAAATTTCTGTGTGGAAAAGTTCTGGAATCTGCGTGGATCCACAAATTTCCTACCACCCAGCATTACCCCAGGTCTCCCGATAAAAATGGTACCTCACTCGCGTGGGTAGGTCAAGTACCCGCAACAGGCAAGGGCCCAAAACCTATTGAGGCGACATCAAAATTACCTATCACAAAACAACCTGGTTTTGCAAGGGGAGTTACCTGGGTTTTTGGCCCGGGGCTCGGCGGCCATCTAGGGAAACCTACCAAACCCACACATTTCTGAAAACTAGATACCCGGGGGAGTCCAGGAAGGTATGGCTTGCGTGGGTCCCCCAACATTTCCCAACCCAGAATCCCCTGCAAACCTCAAATTTAGATGAAAAAATCACTTTTTTCTCAAATTTCTGTTCGGGAAAGTTCTGGAATCTATGTCGATCCACAAATTTCCTACCACCTAGCGTTCCCCCAGGTTTCCCGATAAAAATGGTACCTCACTCGCGTGGGTGGGTCAAGTACCCGCGACAGGCAAGGACCCAAAACATATTGAGGAGACATCAAAATGACCTATCACAAAACAACCTGGTTTTGCAAGGGGAGTCATCTGGGTTTTTGGCCCTGAGCTCGGCGGCCATCTTGGGAAACCCACCAAACCCACACATTTCTGAAAACTAGACACCCGGGGGAGTCCAGAAAGGTATGGCTTGCATGGGTCCCCCAACGGTTTCCTACCCAGAATCCCCTGCAAACCTCAAATTTTGATGAAAAAAATCACTTTTTTCTCACATTTCTGTGTGGGAAAGTTCTGGAATCTATGTGGATCCACAAACTTCCTACCACCCAGCATTCCCCCAGGTCTCCCGATAAAAATGGTACCTCACTCGTGTGGGTGGGTCAAGAACCTGCGACAGGCAAGGGCCCAAAACGTATTGAGGAGACATCAAAATGACCTATTACAAAACAACCTGGTTTTGCAAGGGGGGTCACCTGGGTTTTCGGCCCCGGGTGAGGTACCAATTTTTATTGGGAGATTTTGGGTAACACAGAATTGTAGAGCAACTGTTATTACCTATTGACTTTCGATGCATTTCTGCCTTCCAAATGAAAGACAATGTGTAAAAAAGAAGTCATTTTGAAAAATGACCTATAATTCTTATGCTAGTATGGGTACTCACAATTTTGGAAATGTGCAAATAACTACTGTTTCTTAACTCTATATTTTGTTCCAATTTCAGAAATACATAGGTGTCTTTCATACCGATTTTTCCATGTATATATTTTCCCAAATTAATTGCTATATACCCGGTACATAATAAAAAACCATTGCAAGACGCTGCTCAGTTATTGGCTCTGGGTTCGTCGGGTTCTTGGTAAACCTTCAAGCCCTATATATCCCCACAACCAGAAAGGTCCAGCGGATGTAACGGTATATTGCTTTCAAACAGCTGTCATAATTAGAAGAAGTTACAGGTGAAAACGTTGACACAAATGGCTGTTTTTTCAACTAATTCTCAATTTTTCCTATATTCAACTGTTAGTTTCTATAAAGAAACCTTGAATGATCTACACAAATGACCCCATGCTGAATTCAGACTTTTGTCTACTGTACTAAAATGTATAGCTTTCCAGGATCCATTATTGATTTCATACCCATTTCTACCATTAACTGGAAGGAGGTTGAAAGCACAAAAAATAGCAAAAATAGACTATGTCCCAGAAAAATGCCAAAACTGTGTAAAAAATGTTGGTTTCCTGACAAAAGTCTGCTTGTCCCTGAAAGCTGGGAAGATGGTGATTTCGGCAGCACAACCCCTTTGTTGATACCATTTGCAAGGAAAAAACCAGACGCTTTAATCTGTAGCCCTTTTTTCCCATTTTTCCCAAAAAACACAACATTTAACTGTATTTTGGCTAATTTCTGGGTCCCCTCTAGGGGAATCCACAAACCCTGCATACCTTTAGAATCCCCATGATGTTGGAAGAAAAAAACGCAAATTTGGCGTGGATACCTTATGTGGTCAAAAAGTTACAGGGGCCTAAGCGCGAACTACCCCAAATTGCCAAAAAAAAGGCTTAGCACGGGGGGGAAGGCCTAGCAGCAAAGGGGTTAAGGCTGTTGAAAATGCCATGTATATGGTGAGGGTGGTGTATTTCTTTAAACATGCTGTGTTTAAAATTCGGGAGAGTTAATAGTGCAGAATGTCTGTTGAGAGTTCTTGTGCTAGCTTCACTTGGTGTGAAACTTTGCTTTGAGAAATGCTTAATATATGTTTTAAAGACACAAGAAATATTTGAGAAATTGTGTAGATATGCCATTAAGAAAAGGTTTTGTGCTTTGAAAAAGTGAGAATTGTTGTTTTCAGTTTTAGAAAGTTACTGATGCATGTGCATGATGAGTAACAGAGCAATGTGTGCTCCTAGACAGCCATGTATGCAATTATATATCAAGTGTGATATGTAGACGGTACTCACACACACCTCAGTAGAAAATGATAGATACACTAAAATAGTTTGATACTGACAGAATGACTTAAACAGTGAGTCACAGATATAGTCACAACTGTTATGTAACCAACAGCAATGGAGGTACTTTCGCAGTCAGCCAGGCACTACTCAGGCACTCATCCAATCACCCAACCACTACTCAGGCAGTCATAGATTCACTCATGCACTTATTCAATCACCCAGGCACTACACATGCACTCTTACAATCACACAGGTACTCATTATGTAGTCATTGAACTATGCAGGCACTACCCATGCATTAATCCAATCACCGAGGCACTAACGATTCACTTATACAATCACCAAGGCTGTACCTATGCAGTAATTCAAACACCCAGGCACAACCTATGCACTCATCCAAACACCCACTTACAACACATGCATTCATCCAATTATGCAGGCTGTAGCATTGCAGTAAACCTATCACCCATCCAGTGCCTATGCACTAATTCAATTACAAAGGCAATACAGTTGCACTAATACAATCTCCCCGGTAGTACACTTGGTTTCATCCAATCACTCAAGCTTTAACAATGGACTCATGCAATCAATCAGACACTAGTCATGCGCTCATCTAATCAGCCAAGCACTACTGATGTGTTCATTCAATTATCCAGGCACTACCTAATCACCCAGGCACTACCTGTTCTCTCAACCAAAAACACATGGGCAGCAGCCATGTACTCATCCAATCACTGACACACTACTCATGAACTCATCCAATCTGTCAGGTGGTATGCATTCACTTAAATAATCGCGTACCCACTATCCATGCACTCTATAAATCACCTATATACTATGCATGCACTCCTGCAATCATCCAGGCACTAGAGTTGCACTCATTTAATCATCCATCCACTGTCCATGATTGTATTCAATTAGTGAACAATTGGTCATGCACTTATCTAATCATTCAGGCACTACTCATGCACTCATCCAAACACCCAGATATTAGTGAAATACTCATGCAAACATGCAGGCAGTAACTATGCAGATATGGAACAACCAACAAAGTTTCCACATACTCATGGAATCATCCAGGCACTACCTGTATCCTCAAGGAATTTCCAAGGCACTACCTATGCACTCATTCAATCATCCACGGAGTATTGATGATTGAACAACTTCAAACCCATGTTATTTACAAGTTTTAGTGAGAAATATGTAGTCTTTTAGAACCATCTGGTGAATTATATATGCAACCTGTCACACACTCTATGCATGTACCCTGAAGAATTAGTGAGCTATATGCTCTGATAGAGATTAATGTGCAGATTTTTATGTGCCTCATTTCCCAAAATGTTGATCTGATGCATCTAAGTAAAAAATTACGGAGACACTAAATCCACCAGTGACACAGTGGTAGAGAGGCACACGAATAGCTCTTATGTTGTGTTTTCGGATTTACAGGATTGGGACACTGTATGTACTTCTACACTTTGGTTGATGTTCATTTTAAAATTTAATACATAAGGGATAAACGGGTCTTTTATTATGTATAATTGAGAAGTGATATATGTGCAGCTTTGTTGTAAGAGAGGCTGCTATAATGTTAAAAGGTAACTAATAAATAAAGTTTAGTATTTTGCTTTGGGTTTGGTATAATAAAGTACGTGCATATAGTTATGTAGCTAAGTTCAATTGTAGATTTAAAACTGCAACATAACATAAAAACTGTTTTTGTATTATGTGTAAGTCAGAAGTAAAGTAGTTGGTACGTTGGCTAGAGTAAAAATTAAAATATTCAAATTTGTTTTTACAGAACCATTTCTACATAAATACAGACAGCTAGAATCCCTACAAAAGCTTGGAGGAAAAAGCAACGGAAGCAACCCCAGTATCTATGCAGAAATGAGACACACAAGGGGAAAAATTGAGAAAAAGTGGTGAAAGAAAAAAGAGCTATTAGTAAGAGGACAAAGTAATTTCGTAAAAATATATGTAGACACCTGCAAAAGTTACAAAATAATGAAAATAAAAAGAAAACTATGAGAAAGAATAAAAGTGGAAAAAATGTATATTACAACAAAAGGAAAGAATGTAACAAATATGGACACACCTTAACCAGGAGACGAAAGCAGCTTCAGGAAATCAAAGCCAGGATGTTTCGTAGTAGAGTGTTTGTAAATCTACTGAGAAATATGAAGAAGCATAGAAGGAGAGAGGCACTGAAGCAGAAAGAACGAGTTGAGGGAATAGTTGATAAGGCCTTTGCTTTGAAGAGGAAGCATTTCATTTTGATTATAAATAGAATTAAGACTCTTGACAATGTGTTGTACAGGTGGAGACAAAACCAGAAGAAAATATTAGTGAATAGAAGTAACTTTTGTACAGTCTTTAATGGAGAATGGATTCATACATCTACTACAGAGCCTTTCTTTAATGTAGAAAGCTATCTCCAGGATAACAGATTAGTTCATGCTATTGATGAAAGAGGACGATGTTATGAAATGAGGAATGGCACTCCTATAGTGAAGGAGGTGTTTGTATCTAGAAATGTAGAACAAGTTATTGCAGAAGAGGTACAAGGAAGGCATAGTCAGGCCCTGTATATAAATAGAATTGTAGTAGTGTTTTTAGTATCCCTCAGCAATCCATTGGTATATTGAGAAAAATGCTACGTATCTTTCCACGCAAAGTTTAAAACACAAAATAAGTACTTTACAAGGATTGGATCCTTGCAAGGTTAGAAAGCATACATAGTTTGATGGACACTCTCTAGCTTGTTTATCAAAGAATATGTGTCAAAGAACCTTATATCATTTCACGATGTTAGCTGCACACTGCTCGACAATGCGAACTTCACTTAGGAGGCTGAACTATAGCAAAACTCCTGCTTTATATTCTGGAGAAAGGAATACAGCGCTTTTGCATGGTACTGTGGCAGAGGTAGAAAAGATTTGTGATGATGTGCAGTTTTGTTTCTTTTGTCCAGAACAGAACTCCGCGGAAAATGAAGAATTGATAACAGGAGGAGTTGCAGAATAGGACACACCTGTTATAGTTGATAGTTTTGAAGAAAAGACTAAAACATTTAACACAGTGTGCTCTGAAAAACCAGAGTATGTTTGTATATGTTGTCAGCACACTCACTTCAAGATTCAAACACGGTCTGCTGACTTGTATTTAAAAAGTGAAAAAGAAAATAATAGTAACTGGCAAAAGTTTGCTTTGTACTTATTTGTAGAGGATTGCCTTGGCTTGTCCACACAGCAAGTTATATGTAAGTACTGTCACAATAAATTAGAGGATAATAAAATGCCAGCTAGAGCTTTTTATAGCTAGTTAGTACTGGTTCTGATTCCAGAACCACTTCAAGGTTTTAAATGTTTATGAGTCAATTCTTATCCAAAGTGTACATCCATTTAAGGCTATAGTCCCTATGGAGGCAAAGACAGGCAGGTTACCACCAATAGGACTGCAGAAAGGTCTAAAAGGTAGAGTACTGTACTGGATTAGTAGCCTTTTCTCAAAATTTTCAGCAGGATGATCAATAGTTTTTAATGGTAATGCTAGGACTATTAGAGGAAGAGGATGTGAATATCAATTAACTATTTGGTTTAACTTATAAATTGAACCATAATTGTGAACATTGTGAATTCACCTCTAGTACTGAAATCAATTCAGAACAATTCCTCTACTTGATATTACCAGATTCTAAAGCTGTGGACTTTGAAAATGTAATCAAAAACGCCCCTCAAGACATGATTTGTCCATACTGCAGTTCAGAACTTAGGTCTACGTTGTTACTATAAAGGTATGGAAAAAATGACATAGTCATGCTACAACGGTGCAGAGAGGATGGTACTAAATTAGAGAGTGAAATTACAAATTTTGTAGCTGGACACATTTTAATTTCAAAAAGAACTTTCACAACTATAGCAATCGTATTTCATGAAGGAGTTAATATAACCTGTACACACTCTACAATATATTTAAGATGTCAAAGAGGAAAGACAGAGCGCAATGACATTCAAATCAAGAGTACCTAAAAAGTTAACAAACTCATATCGGCTATTTGTTCTAAGGGCAATTTAGGATAACAAAATGTGGTATTTTTTT
The DNA here is from genome assembly GCA_963921515.1 of Calotriton arnoldi. NCBI lineage: Eukaryota > Metazoa > Chordata > Amphibia > Caudata > Salamandridae > Calotriton > Calotriton arnoldi. The sequence goes on from CAWUFW010009794.1 coordinate 180,295, forward strand.
GACATGTATATGGCCTATTAGGGGTATTTTTTTATAGCAACCTGTTAGAAATTAAAGACTCTTTCTAACTACAGGAAAGGAATTTGTAAAAAAAAGTACAGGAGTACATTCTGTTACTACAGATAAAAATTAAATGGAGGTACTATAATTCCAGCAGCCTTAAGTTGCATCTAAGAAGTCTCTTCACTACTTCATCATTGTATCTTGTTTTAGATGCCTAATGTTCAAAATTAAATCCTAATACATTTTTCTTTGTTTATATTTTTTCACAGTGGAGGAACTGCTGTAATAAAAAGGACAAATAATTAACAAGTATGCTTTTTCACATTCTGCAAAATTATATTCACAGATTTCTACCTGGTTGTTATGATGGCGATACAGTCCATGCAGAAGGTAGCAAATTGCTTAGTTCTGGTGACATTTCACTGCATCTTCTCTCCACTTCAGCTGGAACTTTGTCGCCACTCGCCAGGAGCCGGGTCTGGAGGCTGATGATCACTCCCCTTCTCTCTCTTTCTGTGCAATTTTAAATTGTTTCTCGTGGTATGTTTTCAAGTGGAATAACATACTGTTATACTACATGAATATTGTTTTGCTGTGCCCCGATATAATGTCTTCTCATGTATGCTGCACCTCACCAATTTACCTGTTGGGCTTCGATTCACCAGATGGAATAGTGAAAAAATCCTAAGCTATGCTTTGTTTTTTTTTATTGGTGGTTCTTCATCAGAAGACTGTTCATGCGCAGCTGTGTACTTCTGGTCTTCAGCAACTTCAACCAGTTGTAGGTCTTCCTCTGGTTCTTCTGATGCCAGTTTATTTTTGTACATAAAGCCAAAAAAAGTTAAAAACCTGCACAATTTTTTAAATCAGTTTGGGACAGCTCCTATAAGAAACTAATCAGTACCTGGAAGGTTCAAGAAGGGAGAAATAGGTGTGTACTTCTTTTCAAAAGGAAACTGTGCAAACCAATGAAATTACTTTGTTTGGTAGTCATGTTCTATTCGCAAGTTCCGATGTTGAAAGTTATTTTTTGAAACAGCTGTTTTTGACAAATGCATAGTTAAAAGAAAGTAAAATAATTCATTCATTCATTCATTCAAATACTCTTTATTTCGGTAGTATACCGTAAAAGAAAGAAGAAAAAGAAATATGAAAACAGTAATTAAAATCAACATCAACATCCTAAAAGATAATAAGCATAGCACCACTTGTTTAGAATTTCAGTAAAATGTACACATAACCATTTCATAAGCACATATGGGGGAATAAATACTCATGGAAATATGATTAAAAAATATAAATTGTAAGGTGTTAAGTGTACCTTTTTACCTAAAAATTATCTACTTTTTGTTTTTTGCTTCTTATTTGCCAAGCATGGAGCACATATCTAGACACTGCAGAAAACCAAGTAAAAGGTTGTATCAGCTTGGAGGATCCTATACGCTTCCATATGCCTTCTAACACCCAGCTTCTGGCAAATTGGAGTCAACCATTTTTCATGCGGTTCTTTGTACAGTGGGCAAAAGAATAACAAGTGAGGTATGTCCTCCTTCTTGTAGCCACAGAGGCTACACCCCTGGGTGAAGTTACCCAAGAAGGTTGACCATTTGGAAGTACAACATATATGAGGAAGATTTCCATGACAAAACTGTATATACAGCTTTTTTGCTAAGTTGGGTTCAATATCAGCAAAAAAGGGTTCATGGTTGTAGTTATCTTTTATCATTAAAAATAGGGTTGTTAAAGTGCCTTGTGCCTTTGTTAAAAGAAGATTGTGCTTGTGGGTGTAGTATTGTTTTTTTAATACTTTGTCAGAGATGAGAGTACAGCAGCCCAGTGGGTTGCTCCACAAGTTGTCCAGACCCATTCCCTTCAAAGAGAATTTCACAAATCTAATCTAAGGTAAAATTATAGCATTTGGATGTTTAAGGATTTCCACCAGCCCATTTCTGATAAGGCAATAGTTCGGGGTGGCCCAAATGCATCCCCAAAAGATTAAGGGATGGAGTTTGATCTTATCGATAATTCGTCTGAGTCCCAGATCAAGCCTTAAAGGTACTATAGGGGTACTGACCGGTAGATGTAGGATTTGCTTAATAAATCTGTTTTCTACCATTTCTAGGGGTTTACTATTCTTGTGGTCCCAGATCTCTGCACCATATAGTGCTACCGCCTGCCTGGTACAAATATAATTGTGCCCCCGGAAGTACAAATTTACAAAAGGACTTTTTGTGCAGCTTCAGCAGGCCCCCACATTTCTGCTCTAATTGTAATCTTCTTTTTGCGACGTGGGATGACCAATCTAGATTCTCGTCTAGAACAATTCCCAAATACTCAAAGAGGTGGACCTGTTCTAGGGGGACATCATCTAGAGTGGGGTTCGTAAGCAAGGTAGAATGGGGATTGAAAACCATGTATTTTGTTTTGCTGATATTCGTTTCCAGTCCCCTCATCCCTCAGAATCTGCTAAAGCCATCAAGTATTTTCTGTAGTTCCATGGGCATTTTTGACAGCAGAAGAGTGTCGTCTGCAGACAAGAGGGCCGGGATCCTCTGGGCAGCTAGACCAGGGGCATCAGATATCACAGCTATTCAAGCATACTGCCAAATTATTTAAAAACAACGTAAAAAGGGTGGGGGGCCCTGCCTTACACTGCACTTCACCGGGATGTGATCAGTAACTTCACCCAACTTGCCAGATCTAATTTGTGCATAGTTGTTTTGGTGTAATCTCTCGATTATATTGCACGAGCATGTCGGGAGACCCAGTTCTGCGAGGCGCTTCCACAGCAAGCATCTGAAGACAAGATCGAATGCGGCTCTTAAGTCAACAAAGACTTCACACAACCTCCCATCTTCAAAATTAGTGGTCTTTCAATAGATCATCTGCAGTCTAAATACCTGATCCACCGTGGATGTATTTGGTCGGAAGCCTGCTTGAAGAGGTCAAAGAATATCGTTCTCTTCTAGCCAATGCTGCAATCTGCCCAATATGATCTTGTTAAAAAGTTTTTTTCACTGTGTCAATTAAGCTAATTGGGCTATAATTAGCTGGATCCAAGGGACAACCCTTCATACATATGGTTAGGATCTTGGCACAGGCCCACAACTTTGGTATACTAGCACCCTTTAAAATAGCATTAAAAATCATTGTAAAATATGGTGCCCACACCTCTGTTTCTGATAAAAACACATCCCCTGGTATCTTATCTTATCGATGCTGGGTGCCTTCCCAGGTGCAATCTTTCTAATAGCATCTTTTACCTCCTTACAGGTTATCAGCGGAAAGCCTTTGCTGTCCCTCGTTTTACTGTCACACAGTGGAGTGAAGGCAAGTTCAAGGGATGGGCCTGCCATAGATTTTTGTTGGTATAGGTTGGTGAAGTGGGATATCCAAGCCTATGCTGCTATACTATTGTCACTTTTGGAACTTCCTTCCCTGTTTCCAGAGGCAATTAGGTTCCAAAATAAAGTTTGGTTGTTTCCCCAAGTGGCAGCTAACAGGAGATCCCAATTTGGCAGTCCCATTTGGCCAGTGCTAGAGCTAACTTGTATTTGACTCTTTTTTCCTGGACATCATCTCTCTTACAACTCTTAATGGCAGTAAACAGAGCGCTTTTAGCCTTACTGCATTTTTGTTGAACGGGGATGGTGCATTACTCCTTGTTCCATGGCTCATAGCTTCTCCATAAAAATCCTCTCTAGGTGATTCCGATAGATTAATTGTATTTAAGATATTTGTTTTACATGGATCTGTAGAAAATGTGTTGGACAAGGAGGTTGCTTTTAGGGGAAGTTCAAGTGCAAAATGGTCATCTCCGATGGGGGACTGGTCTAATGTTCCTCCGGGTACAAGGTCATTTTCTTTGGGGTTAAAGGGCAATAATGGACCCAGACTGCATTTATTACTATTGGGGCAGTGGCATCTCACGCCCTTTTGAGTAGCCTTACAGGTTGAATATGCTTGTAAGCCACACCCAGCTTCTTCAAGTCAATCAACAAGGTCTAGCGGGTCAAACCTATTATGAACTGGAACATTGTAAAAGGCTCCTTGCAATGTTTGTTCTATGGGGGTGCACTTATAGGGAGCGGCAGGTGGAATCCCCACAGCACACAGCATTCGTAATAGGGGGGCTAATGGAGGTTTATAAAAAATAACCTAAGGGAAGTAGTGTCACCGCCGTGTCCCTCGAAAGGGCAGATATGTAATTACATTACAAGTCATAAACAACTGGAGGGTCTCTGAAATTTATAACCACACAGTCTCCTAGTCGATCCTTGACCCACTTTCCAAGCCAACCCACACAGATCAACTGCGGAGTACCCCAAAGATCGTCGCTCAGACCCATGCTCTTCAACATCTACATGGCCCCCCTCACTGCCATCATCAGACAACATGGACTCAGCATAGTATCCTACTCTGATGACACCCAGCTCATCCTCCCACTCACGAGGCAACCCAACATCACCAGACTCAGCTTCCAGGAAGGAATGAAGGACGTCGCATCCTGAATGAGCAGCAGCTGTCTGAAGCTCAATTCGGAGAAGATAGAAGTCCTCGTCCTCGGACCCATCCACGCTGCATGGGACAACACCTGGTGGCTCTCCACCCTCGGCAGCCCCCCTAATCCCATGGACCAATCCCACAACCTCAGCATCATACTCAACTCCTCCCTCACCATGACCCGACAGGTCAACGTCGTCTCCTCCTCGTGCCACAACACCCTCCGCAAGATCTTCAAGTGGATCCCTGCCGAATCCAGAAAGACCATTGCCACAAAACAGTATCTCCCAGACCATAGATTGTACTTATTTCATCGATAGAGAGCTGCAGGAGTCTCCCTACTCGAGTTCAACCAATGAACGGTCCTTACTTAGATTTTACTTTTTGGTAAAACTAGCGTTTCCCGTATCTTACTTTAAATTTGAAACCCAACTGGTTTAGACAAATGAATACTCATGTGCCAGGTTCTTAACTAGATATTATATTTATCTTTTTCTATTTTTTATATTTCATCTCGTGTTTTTACATTTAAATAGAACAGTAACATACATATTTACACATACCTCAAATGACGACAAATTGCAAAAACAAAAATAAATGAGATAGTTAATGAAACATAAAATGACAGTACATTTTACACATAGACATTTCATATACAGTGAGACGTGACTTCCTACAATGCACACATCCAACATAGAATTACAAATCCTGTATGCTGTTGCATGTATTTGTGCTCAAGTGTCCACCTAAAAGTTAATATTGGAACATGTTGCCCTTGTGTCCTCGTACACTTTTGTGGTAGTATAAGGTCCTATGGAGGTCAGAGCATGAATAGATGGATTCCTGTCTAAGCGGCCTAGATTGTGCTTTAGCTTATGGTGCCTTTTGTGCTCCAATCACTTGTTTATGGTGACTCTTGGCCTGGGTTTGGAAGGGGCCAACGCGTTTCGACCTTCTTGGTTGGACCTAGGAGTGAGTTGGGTGGAAGGTCTTCTTTAGGGCAGTGTGTGTTCTTGTGGGACACGTGGTTTGTCTTTTAGGAACCTTCGGGTTTCTTAAGTAGTGTTCAAAAACCCATCACAGAAGGCGGTCTTCCATAGAGGATGTGATAGGCATAGCGCCGTAAGTTCTTTTGTTCTCGTGCTTGGGAGTATGCGTGTGCCTTCCGGTTGCGGTGTCCGTGTTCTTTGCTTCGCATTCAATTGGCATCCGTGTTCCATAAAGACCGTCACCCACGCACTCATAACTAGCAGACTGGACTACGGAAATGCCCTCTATGCCGGAATCAACAAATCCCTGCTCCAGAAACTCCAGACCATCCAGAACACCACTGCCAGGCTTGTCCTCGGCATCCCACAACATGAAAACATCTCCCAGCACCTACAACACCTCCACTGGCTCCCCATTGAGAAGAGAGTAACCTTCAAGCTACTCACTCATGCCTACAAATCCCTCCACAACACCGGACCCCAATACCTCAATGAAAGAGTCACCTTCTTGCACCCAAGAGAAACCTCTGCTCCACCAACCTCGCCCTTGCCAAAACCCCATGCATACGCAGAGTCAGAATGGGTGGAAGAGCCTACTCCTACATCACAGCAAAGACCTGGAACGAACTCCCGCTCAACATCAGACGTTCCCCCACTCTGCATACTTTCAGGAAGAGTCTCAAGACCTGGCTCTTCAGCTGAATCGGAGCTGCACGACCCCCCCAGGGCCTTGAGACCCTCACTAGTGAGTAGCGCGCTTCACAAATCCCTGATTGATTGATTGTGTAAACTGAATATTCTTAGCCATCATGGTTGGAAAGTTCCTGTGTTTGCCCAGCCAGTTCAGGCACTTATTACTCAATTCTGTATGAGATTCTCTCTGCCCAGTTCTTAAGCCAGAAACCATGGACATCACAACCACATACTGACAGGCCTCTGGGGGCAGATCAATAGTCACCAGAGCATTGGTTTCATGCGGGTTACAGTTAACCATTCTACTTCCCTTGGCGTTTCTACTGGATATATCTCCTGGGTTCAGGTTATGTTCGACAATCGGGCTGGTATTATACTTCTGCCCGTTATCCCCTAAGACTCCTTATTTCCTACTGCCCTGTGTTGTTCCTACATTGCGTCTGCAGATCTGGGCCAGCTCATTCGTAGAAATGCCACCCCCCCCACTGGCTGGTCGAAGACTGGGGGTGCTGCTTCCGGCTGGCATAGGTGTAAATTGGTAAGTGTAGTTGCTTGGGATTTTAGGGAAGAGATTTTATCGAAGAGCGCAGCGAATTGTAGGCGTATCATCCCCTTAAGTTGATCCATTATTGAACAGACAAACTCATCTAACCAAGCAGGCTTTAATGTAGTTAGCTTTTCTTCTCTCCTTACTCGAGTCGTTTTACCATTTTTAGCCTTGGATTTGACTGCCAGAGTGGCCGTAGCTGTAACACTATCAGGTTGGTGCTGTTTAGATAATGCCTGATTGTGTCTGGTTGCAATTGGAGACACATCCCTTGAGTCGTTCCCCTGTGACAGCGGGACAGCAAGTGTAGGACTGGCATACATAGTAGGTAGTTTGCTTGCAGGGCTAGAGTCACTATCAGGAACAGTAGTGGCTACAACATCTGCTTGAAGGTTTAATTGGCTGTGAGTGGAAGGGGCTACACAGGTAGGGCTTTTGGGGGATTCTCCAATCCCCCCAAAGGAGAGCCTTCTATCTTGATTTCAGTAGCAATTACACCAACTGCTCGCTGGAGCATTTTATCAATAGTAGTTCCTTTTGCAGGTTGTTGAGTGGCAAGCCCTCCTCCGGTACACTTGTGTTTCCCCATCAGATTCAGGATCCTCCGAAACCTCAGAAACCTTTTTATTCACAATAGTCAAAAGGGACTTACCCCCGCAGATCCTAATGATCAAGCTTGACGGGTTAAGGGGGGCGGCCCAGCCCAGCCTCATCCGGGTGCACAGCAGGAGCCCCCACACCAGTAAAGTAGGCATCTCCGGGTGTAGGCTGGTGTGCTGGTGGCTTCCTGGCACTGTGTGTGCTGGGGCCTGTAGTCCTGCCCCACCTTCACTTGTTGTGCTTCCCACACAGTGGGAACTCCACACCAGTAATGTAGGCCCCTCTGGGTGCAGGCTGGTGTGCTGGTGGCTTCCTGCTGCTGTATGTGCTGGGGCCTGTAGTCCTGCCCCCAATACAATGATCCAGCGTGGGGAAGGTGGGCTGACCCAATTCCCCACCACAGTCAAGATACAGTAATGATGCAGCTCAGGGGACCCCGATCAGTGCAAGGCAGCCTCCAGATCCGGAGTGCCTCAGCTCGACAGGAACCGGGCCGCCACTCAATCCCAATCAATATGTCACTAAACAGCCAGACTCAAACTTTGTGTAAAATATGTCTATATATCTGTTTTACACTTTGTCATTTGTATTCTCGACCACTGACTTCATCGCGACCTCTGGTGTTGCTGTGAAGAAGGAAAATGTATTTTTGATTGCATTTTTTTGACAAATTGAATACTAAGGATAAAGTTAAATTAGTATCTTATTAAACAGCTGCCCTGAAACTTTATGTAAAATATGTCTATATGTGTTTTACACTTTGTCTAAAACGTGCGGTATTTGCGGTGTGTCCTCAGCAATTGCGACATCATTGTGAAAATCAAAAATATCTTGAAATAAGATGATAATTGTTTTTTTTAAATAAACAGATGACAAATACAACTATAAGTGGTGCACCATGCAGATGCAATGTTCAATATCTAATTATGGAAAAAAAATACAGGGACGTTATAGTTATGAAATAGAATTAAAAAAACATTAAAAATTCACTGAAAAAACCAAAGGTTAAAGGGAAGTTATAGTTAGGAATTAACATTTAAAAATCCTTAGAAATTCACACAAAAAAACAAATATTACAGGGACGTTAGAATTAGGAACTAGAATTTAAAAAACCTTAGAAATTCACAGAAAAAACAAAGGTTACAGAAACATTATAGTTAGGCTGACATTTCACTCGTACAAACCCAGAGAAATTCAGCAGTTATACTCGCGCCCCCCGCAATGCACTGCTTAAGACCTCGCATATTTCATCACTCATGACATGGTTAGTGACATCACTCATGACATCACTGATTATATACAAATTCCATCACTGATGATATCATCCACAAAGTTGCTAACACACCCCCTCACACCCCCATGGAACCTTTCATACACCCACTCCCACAAAACCATTCACCAATTCGCAGATCATACAAATAATTACACACCCACTCACTGATTCATAGATCTACACACACATCTACTCAGTCCCCCATACAACCACTCATACACCCACTCACTCAGTAAATACAGCCACTGACATATCCATTGATACACCCATGTAGCCACTCACACACGTTTGAAAGCAGAGCTGAGTTTGCTCTGGCATGGCGGAACCAATGCTTCCACCATGCCATAGAAACTGAAATGTCCTGGGGCAGGCACCCCGGGACACTGCTTGAGCCAGCCGGTGGGGGGTGATGGTCCCCAGGTCCATCTAGGGCTCAAAGAGGGGGGCGTGTGGCCCCCTACAATGCAAACTTGGGGAGGAGATGGTCTCTGGGGCTGGGGGAACGCAACAGACCCCCTTAATTATTCTATTTGTGGCCCGGGGATGTGGTGGTCCCCCGGGCTGTGGGGGGCTTTGCGGGCTCCCCCGCATCATTAAAACATTAGCTCTGGGGAGGTGGCATATACATATATATTCAAGGTTACAGGGACGTTATAGTTAGGAAATGGAAATTTAAAAAACCTTAGAATTTCACTGAAAAAAACAAAGGTTACAGGGACGTTATAGTTAGGCTGACATTTCACTCATACAAGCCAGAGAAATTCAGCAGTTGTAGTTACCTGAGCTAGCTATAACTCGCACCCCCGCAATGCACTGCTTATGACTTCACATATTACATCACTCATTACATGGCCAGTGACATCACTGATGACATCTCAAATGACATCACTGATGACATCATCCAGTGACTGTTAGTGTTTTTAAAATGTTTATGAGTGTTAAATATATATACTAAGGTGTATTGAGGAATCAGTGGATTCCGTGGGTGCGTGACTGACTGTATAAGTGAGTGATTAGGTGTCTCAGTGAATGTATGGGTCACTGACTAGGTTATCTGAATGTCTGTATCAGTCTGTCAGATGGTGTCTTATGGGGCTGTATGGGTTGGTAAGTGGATACATGAGTGGTTGTATTGGTGATTGATTCGTTGTCTGAGTACCTGTATTGGTGTATGAGTATCTGTGTGGGTGGGTGAGAGGGTGTGTGACTGCCTGCATGGATGAGTGAGTGGGTGAGTCAGTGGGTGTATGGGTTAGTGAGTGTGTAAGAAAAGGGCTGTATAAATGGCTTAGTGTGTCTATGGCTGTGTCAGTGAGTGAATGGATGTGTCAGTGGTATATGGGTATGTGTATATGTGAAAGGCAGTACAGGTGAGTGTTGGAGTATATGAGTGACTGCATGTGTGAATGAGGGATTCTGATAGTGGCTGTATGGGTTAGTGAGTGCATGTGCGAGGGGCTGTATGGGTGAGTGAGTATATTTTAGTATCTGTATGCATAAGTGAATGGGTGCATATATAACTTTATAGAAGAGTGTATGACTGTCTGATTGACTCTATAGGTGAGTGAGTAGGTGTGTGAGTAGCTCTCTGAGTGACTGAAAGTGTGTGAGTAGCTATATGGCTGTATGAGTGGATATATCAGTGGCTGTATTTGTGAGTGAGTTCGGTGTATGAGTGGCTATATGGGTGACTGAGTGGCTGTGTGTGTAGACCTATGAATCAGTGAGTGGGTGTGTAAGTAATGGTCTGGGTATGTCAATGGTTTTGAGAATGGTAGTGTGGGAGTTGGAGAGGGTGTATGAAAGGTTACATGGGATAGTGAGTGGGGGGTGTCAGAGATTCTGTGGATAATGTCATCAGTGATGTCACTGACCATGTCATGAGTGATATAATATGTGAGGCCATAAGCAGTGCATTGCAGGGGCGAGAGTTATAGTTAGCCCAGCTAACTATAACTGCTGGTTCCTCTGGTTTTGTTCAAGTGGAATGTCAGCCTAGGTATAACGTCCCTGTAACCTTTGGTTTTGTCAGCGAATTTCTATGTTTTTTAAAATGTTAATTCCTAACTATAAAGTCCCTGTAACCTTTGTTTCTTTCAGTGAATTTCTAAGGTTTTGTTTTTAATTCTATTTCTTAATTGTAACGTTCATTGTTTTTTAAGTTAGCCTCTAAGATTTTCATATTTTCCTTCTATAATTGGATATTGTGCATTATATTTATATTATATACCACTAATCTTCTGGTTTGGTATGTGTTTATCAGAAAGTAGAATAATAACTGGTTTTATATTTAAGAAGTTTTTTGAGTTGGCACAACATTGTCGCATTTACAGTGGAGAATCTGTAATCAGCAAATGTATTTCACATACTGAAAAATACACTTAAAGACATTTTTAAATAAAGTTTAAGTCTAAATATTTAGTGATATATTGTTTTAACTTTTCTTTCTGTGATCAATTTAGAAGAAAAGCACCTTCACAAATTTTTTGAAATTCATGACTATCGTCGTGGTGACGTCGTCAGTTGCGAAGACCACGTGGTTTGTACAAAGTGTAAAACATATATATATAGACACATTCTACAGTATATTAAACAGTAGAACTTTATTAGTGTACTTTTCAAACTCACATTTTTGTAGTGAGTTTCCAGAAAACTCGTCTTCAAAGAGTATTTTCCGTTTTCGGGGTGACGCTGGGCGTCGCGATGAAATCGGTAGCCACAATCACCGTGAATACATCACGGAATAACAAAACAAAGGCAGACATTCAATAGCCACCACAACATTCAAAACATATAACTGCAAAATGAATTATAACCAACACACTAAACACATTACTATCTAAACGACTACATAATATCATGTACAGCTCCCTTAATATCTCTATAACACAGTGCATAACTTTTTCAGTGTAATCTATGACTGTATGCATCACTGAATCACTAAGTCTCTCATTCACTGTATAAGTATTTGAGGGGGTCTGTGAGATGATGCATAATCTGGAACTTTGAAAATTAACTGACTGTTTTACTTAATGTTGGCTTGATTTGCGTAACTTTTGTGTATACAGACTTTTAATTGTCAATCACTGATTAATAAATGCATCTATATGCTACATGGAATGTGTTGTTGGTTGTGTAAAATTTAGCACTACTCCCCATGCTTCAGTATTAATTGTTATAAATATTTTAGGCCAGAGGGGGAACTGGACTAGTGGATGAATGTGCCTGGCCTACTGTTCTGTTGCCCCCAAAATGGGTGGGATATCCAACCTTCACATCCCTTTTCACCATTACATTAGGTGTTGCATATGTTGCTGTAGTGCTAATTCCCAATCTGCTTTTATAGCATGTAAAGTAATTGGTGTTCAGTTCAGGTGTTTGGACCATTAGTGGCGCTGCAAGACTTGGCGATGATTCAGCCCTCGTTACATTCCTTCAAAGAAGCAAAGATCCTCCATTGACCTATTAAGATTTGAAGGAATCAAGGGATAATTCTCAAGCGTTACACCTTTACATAAAGGTGTTTTCAGCTTCACTTGCGCTTGTATCATGATTCAGTGAGTCGACTCTATATTAAGGAGTACTTCTATATAGTTAGGTAGCTTGCATGAACGTCAATTCACCAGAATGCATGTGGTAGCGGAAGTGACATCACACACCCTTTGGCCTCAGTTACATCACAGGACGTTACATCATATGACCTTTGACCCACTAAGTGATATCATAAGCTTAACCGTGATGAGACTTTCCCTAAGTGGTAGGGAGTTAAGCTAGTGAAACCTACTTCTTCCAGGAAGGTTTCAAGTGGGGGGTTCTCCCCTCCCAAGCAAATATTAAAAACACTGTAAAGCTAAATTTTCACATAATTTTACAAATAAAATAGGCCCTGAAAATGCACTCATTAAAGATTCAGATCTTTCACGGTTAACCAGGCCAATGAAACCGAATGGTCTCCATAAGTTGGCTATGTAGTTTTCTAAATGTGCTAGGTGTGCTCTCATATGTGAAAATTATCTTCAGGGACGGCAGTTTGTAATGCTTGCCCCTTATAAGCAATTGGTGCCCCTTAATGCCAAAAAGTACATAAGATATGCCAGTGCCCAGAATTTCGCATTAGTGCCGTCCTCATAGCATAGATTGTCTGGGCCTGCGTTTTGTCATTTGCCCCACCTTCCTTTATAGCATAGTTCCACTGTTGTACTTCCTTATGCAAATAATTATCTTCAATATGCCAGCCCCAGCATTTTGTCATGGGTGCCCAGACCAACAATTTTCTCCAGAAGATCAGCACTAGCATTTTTTCACACATGCCTCTATGCCAAGAAGTACCATCAATATGCCAGCAGCAGCATTTTGTCATTGGTGTTCTCATAAGCGAAGTATTACCTCTAGAATGTAAGTGACAATATTTAGCACATGTGCCTGTCACAATAAAAATTGCCTCAGTCTGCCAGCACCAGCATTTTGACATTGGTGCCTTCAAAACCTAAGAATCGTCTTCAGTTTGACAGAGCTAACTGCAGTCTCGCAAGCATAAAAGCACATTCTCACTCACATTCATTCACTCTCACTTGTTCTCTGTAGCCTACACTCACTTTTGCTCTCACTCACTCACTCTCATTCTGACTCACTCATACTTTCTCACTCTCATTCTTGCGCTCACTCACTCATTCTTAGTCCTCCTTTTTCTCACTTAGTTGCACTTACTCATTGGTACTAGGTTACTCATTCTCATTCCCTCACACTCTCTAACACTCCTCACAATCATTCTTATTCATTCTCACTTACTTATTCTTGCTCATTTGCAGTAATTCTTTGACTCACTCCCTCATTCTCATTCACTCTGACTAAATCACACTCTATGACTGATAGTCTCACTCATTCTTACTCGCTGCCTATCATTTACTCTCACATACATGCTTACATATGCAGACACATGCTCACACAAACAGGCACTATCTCTTACACACACACACACACACACTCACCTGCAAACAAGGTCAAAACAAATTGAAAAGCATTTTGTTTTACCTACTTCAGCTGTCAGTGAATGTCTGTTCCAGTTCCTGGTGATCCATTTAAATTCCACTAATATGGAATGATATATTATTCATTATTAGTATATTTAAAATAGGCAGAAAACAAGGAGCGTAGAGCCTAAATGCACAAAAGTGTGAGATGCACCTTTGTTCTTGGCATGGATGTTGCCATCTTTGGGGCCAAGGTTGTAAAAGCAGTGCCAGCATTTGCAAGGGGTAAGCAAGGGGTCTTAGCTGTGACTCCTGGTGACCCCTAACTGTCATCCACATGTGCATTCCTCCTTTTCTCAGCTTTCTTTCTATCCCACTTGTCTATGAATTACACGTCTCTCTCATCTGTTTCCTCATCTCTCTGTCTTACCACTCTTTCTGAGATCTCTTACACCAGTCTCTCTTTATTACTTTTCTTACACCTGTCTCAGTCTCATTTTTACCTGCCTGTCAACTGTCTCTCCTTCTCTCAGATGTCTCTTTTTCACCTTTCTCTCTGATGTCTCTTTCACAGCTGTCTCTTTATCATCTCTTTCTCTCACCTGTCCCCCTCTATTTCTGTCTCACTTAATGTGTGTTTCTGATCTGGCCGCCTGTCATGTAACTCACCTGTCTTCCTCTCTCTGGCTTTCTGCAGTCTCTTTGGGCCTGTCTCAGTCTTCATCACCTCTCTCATCTGTTTCTCTCACCTATGTCTTCAAACAACAGTCTCCTCATCTATCTCAGCTGTTTATTTCTCCCTTTCACTCTCTCTATCTCACTCTCTAGAAAACACACCCAAGCACAAATCTTGGCCTCTGTGTCCCTTACCTGTGGCTGATGCCTCTTGTTCCCTTCTTCTAATCCCTCTACGTTACCTGGTCGTCTTACGTCTCTGCCTTATTTTCCTCTCCACTGCAAATGTCCAAGAACAGTCAAATTTACATTCAGACGACTTTTTGCCTGGCCCGCTCAGGGAGCAACAATAATTAATTGTGTTGCAAGTTTATTTTACTTTCGGTTTAAGCCCATGGGCTGCCATCGCAAAACACTGCAAAGCCATCTCATGCGTAAGTTCAGAGTCACCAGTGTAAGATTGGAGGCAACATTGTTTCACTGCAGTGTTCTTTATGCCAGCCTAACTTCCAGTTTGCTCTGGGCTAAAAATAGTTTAAAAAGATCAGGAGAGCACTGTTATCTTCTTATCCCAGCCCTTTTTTAGCAACTTCTAAAGCCAAGGGTTGCAGGAGCACTGCCAGGGGTCACAAGGGCAAAGCCAGGGTTCGCAATTGCGACCCCTGGTGACCCCTAAATGACGTCCATGGTGTCTTGTGGTTGAGACAACGCCGTGACTATTAATAAACCAAGTATATACATGTTGTTAAATGTTTATATAGTAACTGTGTTTGATTACTTCTAGTGAACTGATTTCACTTCCATTCACATCAAAACACTCTGCCAATTATAGTGATGCCTTTGAAATTAGACATTTTCTAAAGAGCTGTGTGCTAAAATCATTTCACACTTGAAAAAATAAAGGTTGGTTTACTGACGTTTTAAATAGGCGTTTTCTTGTTGAACAGAGTCATCAATAGCTTAGATGACCTAGGTGTGCCGACAACACTCGCTTTCTGTCATACTTGTGAGAAGTGTCCCCTTTTTTCAAAAGAATAAGCAAAGCCTACTACAGAATCAACTATTCATTGTGTCAATGCCAAATGAAACTCTTCAGACTGATCATTAGTTGCATACATATATGTCTTACTGACTTGATCCAGACACTTCTTTGCATAATTCACCTTTTCTAGTCCCACAATTTTATGATCCTTAAACTGAGTTGCACACTAGCAGTCCTAGTAGTACACATCTCTTTATAGATAAGGGTGTTAGGTATGTAAAACCACCAGAAGTAATATTATGGAGCATATAAGGCAAACACAGTGCTGCTATGCACATTTATGCAGTAAAAGAGTATATGTCATCTTCACACTTCACCACATTATAAATATCACATAACTTCACACACACACCTCCTTCATATAACAGTCATTCTTTGTAACAGGATGGCACATTACCTAATAGATAATGATGCCATAAACGATCCTCATACGCCGTATGTGTGCACCCAATATGTGCCTTCATAGTTTTAAAGCTAAATTAACAAATACATAAGAATTATGAGGCACTAAAATGTTGCAACTACTTTGTTTGCTGCTCATGCTGCTTTGTATTCCAGGAAGAAAAAGAGTGACTGTTCACTTTGTCTCACAAACCCTTCCTCTGTCCGCCATTTTTGTGATCTATTCAACAGTTGGTTTACTTTCAGGGTGATGTGTGTCATAAGAAAAGCATCCTTTTAAGCATTTGACCCTCAGGATACTAAGGTACAGCAGTCCTAGGCTGCAAAAGAAAGGTGGTGGGGCTAGAAAATGAAGACCTCAGCAATGCATAAAATAACACTTAATGAATCAATGTCCAAGCAGTGATTTTTACTTTAAAAAGTAAAAAGTATTTTAATGCACACACAACTAAATACTATGAACAATATTACAAATATTTGCAAAGCAGCAGGTGGAGTCACAAATGGGAGCTCCTCCTAGAAGGATCTTGCAGAATAACCAGGCAACAAATCTCATACATCTAGTCTATTCCCATGACCTGCAAGGTAGCATGTGACAATGTTTGCGCGCACTAGTAGGCCCTATCCCCCAACAAGTGTCGGTGTGGTTTGGGTATCGTGCTCCCTCGGGGCATCTGATTGATAGAAGTGCAAAAATGAAGACTTTCAATTAGACGAGGTGATGTATTCTATATTATTTTTAGGTACCTAATTAGATGGTTATGTAGGCTCAAATATAAGGCAGTCTCATGATCCAATTGAGAGGATGGAGAAAAATAAGGGTCTTACAAATGATTTCAAAAGAGAAAAAACCTTATGGCCCCATAGATGACTTTAGGAGAAAAGGAAGGAGAAAGTCATTTGGGACAGGAGGCAGACCTTGGGTGGAGTGCCACCATCCACTGGATAAGATCATAGAAGGGCAACCCATCATCATAACATAGGGTGTTAGTTACTATCCAGGTGCCTACCATAATTATGTAATTTTGCTAATTTGCAATTCTACCTGCTGATTCACCATCATAAGTGATGAGAACTAGCACAGGCATATGTGTAAAATGCAAACCCAAAATATTGAAGGACGGTTACTATAAGTGTGGTATACACATTTAACAGGGTAGGGTTTAAGGACAACTCTTAAACAACTCTACATTGAAATGACCACTGGGCCAATCTAAAAGGAGGCAGAGTAACTGGCTCAGTCCTGTTAGTGAGGAATGACTATTCACGTAAGTGCTCTTGATTAGGCCTGGGGGAAGTTTAAAATACGCTGGTGTAATTTGAATAATTTGAGGAATTTTGCATTATTCTTGTTATATATAAATTTCCTGAAATTACAGCATTGCTCCATGTCACATAATTATGGGCAAATCACAGCAAAGCTTTACAGTAAGTACACTGGAATAATGCCAAAGGGAAGAAAGCAAGTGGCTGTTGCTCACGCCTTGTGTGTTTTTCACTCTATACTGCCAAATATGTCCTTGTATCAAGGATTAGCTCATGCATGCATCTTGTGCTAAAAAATAGAATGAAATGACAGATTATTTTTGTGTATTACTCATAATTTTGCATAATGTTCCTGAAATTTTGTGTATTTACGCAAAAGCAAATGACACAAATTTCGCGCACCCATATTCTTTGTCTGGGACGCATTGGTAGACGAACTCTTGCCTGATACAGCCACACGCCACGAGGACTGCAAAGAGCAGGGGGTGTTGCGGCAGGAGCCGCGTTAGAATTGCGCACCACCCGGTGCATAAAGGCAGCTTCCGCCTCCCGCAGCGCGGGATGCATTGGTAGATGAACTCTTGCCTGATACAGCCACACGCCACGAGGACTGCAAAGACCAGGGGGTGTTGCGGCAGGAGCCGCGTTAGATTTGTGCGCCACCCGGCGCAGAAAGGCAGCTTCCGCCTCCCGCAGCGCGGGACGCATTGGTAGACAAACTCTTGCCTGATACAGCCACACGCCACGAGGACTGCAAAGACCAGGGGGTGTTGCGGCAGGAGCCGCGTTAGAATCACGCGTCACCCGGCGCATAAAGGCAGCTTCCGCCTCCCGCAGCGCGGGACGCATTGGTAGACGAACTCTTGCCTGATACAGCCACACGTCACGAGGACTGCAAAGACCAGGGGGTGTTGCGGCAGGAGCCGTCGTTAGAATCGCGCGCCACCCAGCGCATAAAGGCAGCTTCCGCCTCCCGCAGCGCGGGACGCATGGGTTGAAGAACTCTTGCCTGATACAGCCACACGCCACGAGGACTGCAAAGACCAGGGGGTGTTACGGCAGGAGCCGTGTTAGAATCGCGCGCCACCCGGTGCATAAAGGCAGCTTCCGCCTCCCGCAGCGCGGGACGCATTGGTAGATGAACTCTTGCCTGATACAGCCACATGCCACAAGGACTGCAAAGACCAGGGGGTGTTGCGGCAGGAGCCGCATTAGAATCGCACGCCACCCGGCGCATAAAGGCAGCTTCCGCCTCCCGCAGCGCGGGACGCACGCGGGCGAAGCCCGGGCCAAGGGTGGGCCCTTCCGAGCCCGTCAGAGGCCGACGGAGGCCAGGCTGGGCCAGGGTATTAACATTTGCAAGATCAGCGAAGACCCAAGGACACTTGCAGAACCTGACTAAGACTGATCTGTTAAGGTATTAGATCTGGATTCTGATTGCTACCTTTTTCTTATGCTCCCATTATGGGCTTGACCACTATAGAGATGGTTGTAGAATATATAGTATTGGTTTCTGTTGTTAATAAATTGGGGGAGGAGATCATGAGTAAGCGTATTGGTCAGGGCGTGGTGGGGACATTAGATGCCTTTTTATTAAGGGCAGAGTCAGTTTTAATCCACGAAAGCGCCCAAACGGAGCGAAGACTTTCCCTAGAACCTAACTGCCCCCCCTGCCACATGAGTGTAAATGCTTCCTCCGAAAGCGCCAATCCTGCACCCAACTCACCTTTAATGAGAGTTCAGCACTCTCTGGGATCTGACTCAGAGAATGTCGAAAGCATCTCAGAGATCAATAGAGCAACAAGACCCAAGGTAGTCACAAGGGCTCAGAAAGGTAAAACTAGCCATGGAGTAGCCTCAGCACCACCTGCTAAGAAGAGAAAGGCCCAGTCCTCTAATAGGAAAAACCTCCCCCTCTCAAAGGCAACGGGACCCAATCATAAGACTATGGAGGGGAGGGTTTGCACAGATGTCTCTGTGACACCTAATGAAATTGTTCATTCTGCCCTCGCCTTAGGCCAGGCAAATGATTCTTTGGACTTTTGGAAAAAGATAGAAACAGTAATATTAGCCCTCCTGAACCCATTAATGCTTAAATTATCTGCTTTTGAGGAGACCTTAGCAAAGGTGGAAAATTGGGCGACTAATCCAATCCTAGTCCCCCACAAGACTTGCCAATGCGAGGTAGTAGATGCTTTAACTAGTAACCCTGTGAGTTTAAACCACGAAGAGAGTAGAAACCCGGGGGAAACCCGGCGTGTCTAGACAGTATCAACAAGAAACACGCAATAAAACTAATCCCCCGGCTGGGTCTGGTCCACCACGCCTAACAGAAACGCGCCCCACTAATAATCAACAACAGCCTTTACAGGATTTGAATAGAGGCAGTAAACGAATGCCTATTATACAAAAAGATACTTTTCCTGAGAGGGGTATATACAATCAGGGAGCGCAGTCGGTAAGAGATCCAGGAAAACAGAACCCAACCAGAGGCAATGAAGAATGCCGCGGCAACTTGCAACTCCCCCCGGAGGTTACACCATACACGGTCATTTTGGCCAATGTTCCCAAACTGGCACCAGGGGAGTTGGAGCATTGGTTAACACTCAGGAATAGATCTCTGCATCTATTATCAGCTAGAACAGGTATTTTAAACCCTTTATTTGCAGAGTTCAAGATGGCCCGGCGGATAGGCTGGGTAGGTAATTCTAAAAAGTGCCTAGAGGGGGACTGTGTTGTCCTAACTTTTAGGACCCCGGCACTGGTTCGTACCATACTAGGTAGGGGGGGACCATGAATACATCAAGGATAAGTATTTTACCTCTGGGGTTTTTTTACCAACTGGATAGATTTCCACAATTTATGTTTGAGGAAGATAGATCATTCGGGCAGAGTCAAACTAGGTACACTATCCCAATCACTAACCGCTATGATGTCTTTAATACACTGGATGACATCGACTGACTGGCCCCATTAAGTTGTGAAACGGCGCATGATAAAGGCCCCTTTAGTTCGGGTGGTGTGGTAACTCCCCTTAGAGGTAGTAGTATGGATGTTGGAGAATTACTGCCCAAGTTTTCATTCATCTCATTGGAGCTGGAACAGCCTCAGGGACTGCATAGACTAGGTAGTTCACCCCCAATATCCGGATTGTATGACTCCCAACTGAATATAACGCCCCCCATGGGACAGTTAAGATCTACCCCCACAATGACAGAACGAAGGGGACCTGTGTTAAATAACGATCGCAATCTGTGCAAGATTGTATCTTGGAACGTCGCAGGGCTGTGCAATAAGGTGAATAATCAAATGTGGTGTGACTTGATTTTAGATTTTGATATACTCTGTTTGCAGGTAACATGGGTGATGGATCCAATACATATTAATGGATTTAAAACATTACACATATCCGCAGTTAAGGGGCCGCGGGGTAGAGCAATGGGAGGCCTGTGTATATACCTATCGAATAAATTACCACTAGTCAAAACAGAATTAGGGTGGGGGGATAGATATTATCAATTGATCAAACTCCACATAAATCTGACCTATAGAATTGTTTTGATTAATTTTTATAATAATATTCCATCAGTTGAGTTGGAAAATGTGGTAAAAAATATTGTTAGTGACCTCATAAGGGCCACCTCTGATGGTGCCAAAGATAGTATGATAATCATGTTGGGGGATTTTAACTGCTCACCATGTTCTCATCAGGATAATAGAATCTGTGGTTTTAGTGACGAAGAAGGTTTATGTAACTCACATTTTTGTCACACAAAGTCGGGGGAATTATTTAATAACCTCATGGTCAATAATGAGTTGGGCTTTGTAAATGACCTATTGCCCAACCCAAGCGTTATGCCTCCCACATTTAATGGGAGAGGTTTATCGTCGATTATAGATTTTATTCTTGTATCACGTAACTACGCATCGAGAATATACGATTTCAGTGTAGGGGATAACCCCATGAGTGATCATTTCCCCCTCTGTTTAACAATTGGACTTCCAGCACAGAGGCCACAAAGGACAGCCATCCATACAGAAGATATAGGAGTGATAAAACTGGATAAAATGAATGGTTACTCATTACGATGGTCTAAGGTAGATCCCGAAGTAGTCACAAAACAGATAGTAACCAAATATAAAACCTCAATTGAAACATGTCTGAGCGAGTCAGCGCTACCATATAGCATACTAACCTCGTTTCAGACACTAGCAGCCGGGATTAGGGAGTCACTGCTGGTAGAACACCGGAACAAAACCAAACCCCGGGGCTGGTTTGACAAGCGCTGCACGACTGCCTACCACACCCATAAAAACGAGATACACAGGCAGCCCAGAAGCGCCGATAATATCAAGAAAGCTAGACAGGAGTATAGGCGGGTACTTAATGAGAGAAAATGTGCCTTGAGAAAGGAAGCCTGGGAATCACTCCACGTTGCGGCATTACAGAAGGATAGTGCCGCATTTTGGAGAGCAGTGAAAACCCCATTCCTACAACCAGTGGGGGCCCCTCTATAGAAATCGCTATACCCGAGGTATCTTGGGTTAGCCATTTTTCAAAGATTTATGCGGAGTTGGAGCCCATTAATGAAACTTGTATGGTTACAACAATCGAGAAGCGGGAAAAACCAAACTTGAAGTTTACAATGGAGGAGGTGGGGAGAGCTATTGCAGCGAGTAAGGGAGGTAAAGCTCTGGGCCCCGATGGGGTTCCAGTGGACTTATTTAAAGAAAACACTGATCTCTGGGGGCCTATATTAACCCAGGTTTTTATTGCTAGTTGTATGGAAGCAATCCCAAAGACCTGGGGGGAATCAATAATAGTTCCAATATTTAAAAAAGGGGATCGTAATAATCCCAGCTGCTACCGGCCAATATCCCTGCTGGACTCATTGGTAAAGGTTGCCGGTAGGGTCCTTTTAGAGCGCCTTCAGGCATGGGCGGAAGATAGACAGGTCCTATCAGACATACAGTATGGTTTCCGCGAGGGATTGGGAACAATTGAGCAGAGTTTAAACCTCGCCTTATTGGTGGGGAAATACGTTAGAGTAAAAAAGGGCTCCCTATTTCTGGCATTCGTGGATCTCACGGCGGCTTTTGATTCGGTGAGACACGACAGACTATGGGAGATACTTGAAGCCTTAGGAAAGGACTCCCATATTACCCGTTTTTTACAGTATTTGTACAGAGATGCATCAGCTACGGTGCACTTTGGTTTAGGGGGCGAGCGTACAGCCCCCTTTACAATCAAAAGGGGTGTAAGGCAAGGCTGTGTACTGGCCCCTTTTCTTTTTAATTTGTACACTAACGGGTTGGAACGAGCACTCCTTGACAATAACCAGGATTTCCCCATAGTAGGTGGTCGATCAGTACCTGCAATTCTTTATGCGGATGATGCAGTACTGATGTCTAGAACCCAAATCGGCCTGCAGAGGGCCCTAGACAGGTATACAGAATTTATGGAGAATTTAGGTCTTACAATTAATAAGTCAAAGACCTATATCATGAACTGTGGTGGGATAAAAAACAGGCCAAGGAGCATGTACGTGGGAGGGCAGAAGTTAGCTACAACCAAGAACTTCTCCTATCTAGGTATTATGTTCAATCAAAGCGACTCATGGGCACAAGCAATACAAACAAAGAAGATGGCCTTTGTAAAGACAACAGCTGCCCTTTCCTCCTTCTCTAAAAAATTAGCTAGGAAACCCCCATCAGAGCTTATCCAAATTTATAAGGCGAAATGTACCTCAACGGTAATGTACGGGGCGGGAGTATGGGGCTTCACTATAGCTCAACCAATTTAAGTAGTGGAAAATTCATTTTTAAGGTATCTCCTATCTGTTTCAGCTAGCACCTCTTCTTTTGTCTGCCATGAGGAATTGGGTCTTCCGTATATTTCAGACCTCATAAAACTGGAACCCATCCTCTTATGGCACAGAATATGGACAGAAGAGAAAACTAAGTTAAATAGAGAGATACTTCAAGATTGCCTTAAACATGAGGGGCATTTAAAATTCCCTGGGTCAGGTATGTCCGAAATTTTATGAGTGACCTAGGGCACACAGAATATTTTACCAACCCCAATAGTATGTATGAAATCCCTAGAAAGAAACTGCGAAAGGAGGGTGTTCAGCATTTGGGTATGATAAGGATGTCGGGAGAGTGCTCAAAATTTACTGTAAAACAACACCAGCTAATTTTAACTTCCTTTGATATGCAATCGTATCTAATATTTGTACCAGGCAACTTTGAAAGGCGGCTCTTAACATGGTTCAGGCTGGATATCATTCATAGATTAGTAACCTTTCCAAAAATGAATGACTGGTCAAGGACACTGCAATTGTGTCCATGTGACATGCAGGCTGAACAGTCTACAATACATTTAGTTCTGTTTTGTAAATACTATATAGTGTTAAGGAAAGTGTGGATATTACCACTTTTAAAGCAGCAGGGGCTAAGACAATGTCGTCCGGCTATGGTTAGACTCCAGCTTCTGGAGAATGAACATGTAGCTTGGCGCATAGCAAGGTTCCTGAAGAAAGCACTGCACTTTAGAAAAAGTATGATATGTGAAGATTTTTAAATTGTGATGAATTTTATGTGATGATTTTGTAAAATATTTTTAAATATTTTTTTTCAATATTTTTAAATTTATAATGAATTATAATTGACTGAGCATTTAGGTATATGTATAGATGAGAGAACTGTAATTGCTTGTATTTTTTATGAATATTGTACGCTTATGAATATTGTACGCTTTTATGATTGTAAAAAGATGCAGTCGAATAAAGCTTTCCTTGACTTGACTTGACTTGTCTGATTACCGTTCAAAGGAGTTTAAGCATAAGGATTCAGTGTTTGATGATTCCAAAAGCAGTAGACAGATTGAATAAGATCAGTGTCATGACATCATCACCATTCATCATGACCGGATATGGCGGACAGAAGCAACCTAAAGAAGAGCATATTATTGCTGGTTATTCCAAAATATTTGCTTGTATTGGGAGCCGAGATGTGAAGCAGAAGTTGAAAAATTGAAGGAAATGAGCAAGGAAAGATTATTGCTTATCCAAACATCAGTAAATGGCAATTCCTGGATAAAACAAACAGGAATAGAGGGTGACATAAATGGAGTGATTGTAAAATGTTTATATTTTAAATCCCGATCAATTCCCAAACATTGTATGGAAGTCAGGGATACTATTAACAGTACAATGCTGGATTTAGTATTTATTACTGAGATGCTGGACTTATCAATGGCCATTCCGGCTGGGTATAAAATATTAAAATGTGATAGAGTGAGGAGGTCGGGGGGTTGCAATTAAATACAAAGAAAATTTCGATTGCACATTAATGCATAATGATATGCAGGATGATAGTGACTGTGGAATGTTAATTTTCCATATCTCAATGAATAAAAGGATAGTACTGGGAGGAGCTGCTGTTTACAGGCCCCCTGGATACAACGCTTTGTTTGCAGCAAAATTGTCTGACAAGCTGTCTCAGTTTGTTCTGAAATTTCAATATATCCTATTAGTGGGGGATTTTAATTTACATTTTGAAGATCAGGCAGATAGTCAGAGTAGATTGTTGGATAATGAGATAAATGCCCTACAGCTTAAGCAATGGATTATGGTCCAACACACAGGGCAGGACACACATTAGATTTAATCTTTTTTAATTGGAATTTGATAACAATCCAATTGGTAAAGCTTATCACGTGGTCCGACCACTTTCTACTACAATTATCTTTTTGTTTATTTGAGATTGCGATGCAAATTCTAACTCCACTGTTTCTAGCAGGCGTTCATGGAGGAAAGTGAGCCCTGATTCTTTTATTAGCAATTTCAATCCACCACAATGAGAGTGGATAAGTCTATGGACCAAGCAGTCGGGGAGTTGGGAAATGCTATGTCTATAGCTTTAGACATCTGCACCCAGACAAGGAATAATAGCCTCCCAGACAGACACCCAACTGAGAAATGGTATATAGGAGAATTGAAGAAACAAAAAATAGATTGTACAACTCTTGAGCACAAGTGGCGGTGCACTAAATGTTCAGAGGACAGAATGATTTATAAAAATGAACTGAATGTCTATTATGAATGTTAGAAATGGGATTTCTGGTTGGCTAGGGAGTGCGCCTAAGCCAAGTAGAAACCACCACTCTAGTCAGGGCAAGGGAGTTACGCACTGAAGTTAACCCCTGCTCACCCCCTTGGTAGCTTGGCACGAGCAGTCAGGCCTATCCCAGAGGCAATGTGTAAAGCGTTTGCGCAATACACCGACACAGCAGCAACACACTAGGCACACCACAAAAGAAACTCCACACAAGGTTATGTAAAAATAGCCTTTGTATTACTCATAAAACGCATCAGAGCATAATCACAATTGTACACTGTGCCACCTGGCACTAGGAATTACTTTACAGGGGATTATATTAACCCTGGGTGTAGTTCGCGTAGTCGCGCTACGCAAAGCTACGCGAAGACGTCGAAGCGCTACGCGAGCTATGCGAGCGAGCGTAGTTGCTTGTCGCGCCCGTTCGCGATGCGTTTTTCTTCTTCGGGAATGCATTGTGCGTGTTCGGGACGCTGTTTGCGTGCTCGGGGGATAGTATCTCGCGAACTTACCCATGCGGTCGCCTATGGGCGCGGCCATCTTGTTTTTCACTTGTCCCGCCCGTTCGCGATCCCTTATTTCGTGTTCCGGGTCACGTATAGCGTGCGCGCGATGCGCATTTCATGTTCGGGAACGCGTCATACGTGTTTGTGATGCTTTTTGCGTGCTCGGGGAGAAATATTGTACGAACTTACCCACGTGGTTGCGAAGGGCGCGACCATCTTGTTTTTCACTGTATGCTATGGTTCTGGGCCTGCTTTTCTATCCTCCCTCAATCTTTGCAATCCTTAGTTTTTTACACAGTTTTTCAATTTTTCTTTATTTCTTATCTATCTCTCTCTGTGCCTAAGTCTATATTTTGCATTTATTTCTACTTTTTACTGTGTTTTTTTTACTTTTCTACTGTTTTATATAACTTTCTTCTTTAAGCTCCTACTTCTTCCCCTAACTTTATTTTTCCCTTCTAACTTTTCTTTTCCGCCTCCTCCACACACCCCAGAACCATGGCGAAGGGTAGCAGCAGCAGTAACGGCTCCAAGGGCAAGGCGCGTGCGCCCAAGAGCCGCCTACCTTGCGGCACACTGCGCCCTGCAGGGGTGCAAGCCCGGCAGCTTTTTAGTGAGGCGGAGGTGGCAGCCCTTGTTTTTTTTGTTCAGCGCCACCTCCCCTTGACCTTGGCAGCAGGCGGCAGGCCAGACTCCGGGTACCCTACCCAGGAGTGTCACCGCCGGTGGGCGAAGGTGCACCGGGCAGTGTTTCTCTGCTCAGGGGTCCGGCGCACCCATAACCAGCTGGCACACCGGTGGTCAGACATCCTGGACCGGGAGCAGGACCTTTTGGACCTGCTAGGTGTCGAGGTCGTGGGGCTTGGTGAGTAGCTAATATATATAGTTGTATAAGTAATAAGTATTGTGTATAATTTTTTTACGAATAACAAGAATACTGCTGCTTACATTGCAGGTAAATTACGTTTCAAAATCTTCTGTGATTGTAGGACACAGGTGCTGGGCGCTACTCTTACTTGTTTGCAACTTTGCGCTCGCTTGTCCTTATTATTATGTAAGAGTTTACTTTAGAGAACTTAAGTTAGGTAATGCTATTGCTAGAGAGACTCTAGTCCTTCCTTTGTCCTCCTGTCAAATAGTGGTGGATGGATTGATACTAGGTTTAGTTACTATTAGTTGATAATTTTTGAGCGGTCTGCGTGACGCATCCTCTGTCACTGAGTGCTGCTTACCCCAGTCCTTAGTAGAACCTTTTGTAGTTTGTTTAGTGAGTGGTAGGCTTAGCAGTGTCAGTCAGTAGCAGAACATCAGACGCAACCAACCAACAATTTGGTGTATGCACAAGTTTATGCATGTGTCCTCCTTCTCATCTATGCATTTTTGAGGGCTAAAAAATGGAAATGCAGACTTAGTGAACAATTGGCCCGTCTGGAATGGGTGGGCTAGGTCAGGTGGTACTTAGGCTTAGTTAGTGTTCTGGATTTTATTTGAATCAATCAGAATGGAACACTGAATTAGTGTTCCTAAATAAGTAGACTGTCCGTGAATCCCGCAAGCCAGTAGTCGATCGGATTAGATAGGTCAATTTTATTGCAATTTTTGTTTCCTAAAACGTTTTTTAGCGTTTTTTAGATAATTTATTTGTTTCACAGCAATCATTAATGTTTGTGTCTTTCTTTATTATATCTTACATGATCACTGATCTGCAGCACCCAGGAGCAAGAAGACGGGGTCCGAGTCAGCGGGACAACCACCAGAGGACCGCTCCTCTACCGAGGGCCCTGCTGCTGGCCCCAGTAAGTCCTCCAGTGGTTAATATTAACAATTATATTGCCATAACTTTTACTGCACCTTATTTTTTACGAACTATTAATTCTGGTTCCACTTCCTAATTCTATTTTTTACAAAAGCTTCTTTGATCTTGACTTGACTATCTGTTTCTAAATTCTGGTTATCCCTGCCTCTAAGTTCTAACTGCCTCTGCTATGAATGTCTGTACTACTACTATTAGTCTGTCGCTAAGCTTGCCCGGTTTGCCACTCTTTATTTTACGGTTTTGAATAAAACTCAGATTGACCAATAGCTCTAGCCACTGAGTCCAGTCCTTTCGGTTGTCCTCTTCTAGTCTTTTTAATCTTGAGGCTTTGACAATTACCACAAACAAAATGCCCAACCAGATATTTGACTATTTTTGATAGGATATAGTACTTACTACTACTGATGTGGGGATTCTGCACAGCCACATACAGAACTATGCACAAGAAAATAGGATGTTGGTGATGGGAGGTTGGACCTTCCTCACACCTCATTCAGAAGTGAACCCACAATCCCCTGAACGACTAGCTATAGTGTCTCATTAGGTCTCCGAACCCCCACCCGAAGATATCCAATGATTACACAACCCAGAACAGATAACACCCTTTCGCTCACTCACTCGTGTAAGTCCACCACCACCACCACACCAAACACCACAGAGTCTATGTGTAAGTTCAAAAGGTTTATTTTCAACTAACAAGCTCTGTATGTTGTTCTATAAAATTCAGTGTACTCCAGCCAGCTCCAACAGCAAAATGCATAAGATTAAAACAATAAACATTGTTAAAAGTGCATGATAGAAGACAAAAGATCTGTGCGAATTCTGCGAGACTCCTCACCGTAGAACGTAGAATTACTGGTTACATGCATCATTCGTAAGCTCTGCAAATCTCTGGTTCGTAGAAGGGAATCTTCTGCCTGTTATGAGAAAAATGGTGCGTGTTAGATAGTATAATGCAAGCATTTCTCAGTCATGCCAAAAAAGTGTAACATGTTACCTATGGCTAAGCAATACGGACTAACCGAACTCCATAACAAAGTGGCTTGTTTTTCGACCTCTTGTACGCAACGCTCAGACAGTAACTGTATGAGCTCATGTGGGCTCAAAAAGGCGTCTTACTGTTACTGCACAACAAGCTGCGAGGTAACATTCGCAAAAGACATGAAGCGAAAAATGGTTGCATGGCTCAGGCTAACTTTGCAAAGAGTAGAGTATACTATAATAATGACCCTAGGGACCATAACACTACTAGTGTCTACTGACTCTACTCTAGTACCCGATTTGGACTAGTGAATGTGATGTATATGTATGTATTAACTTTTTTTTCAATCTTGCTAGTGAAAACGAATAAATAGGGGGAGGTGTACAGGCATCTAAAAATGTGTCATGTTTTTATCTAGGCGTACTAGCGACCACAAGTGCCGACGGGGCCAGCGGCGATGGCGATGCGGCCATTCCGGAGGGGGCAGGAGATGCGGCACCTGCAGGAGCTACAGGGGGTGAGTCAGCAGCAGTGGCGGGCGGTGGTAAGTTATATTCATTACTTATTGACATTGCACTAGCTGGAAGGGTGTTCACTTCACTCACTGTACTGTTGTTGAGACTTATTAGGTATGAAGTTGTAGTGAACATTATACAACGGTTGAAGAAGACACCCTTTACTTAGCATTAGCAATGCAGTAGCAATAGCATTAGCAGTGTGACTTGATTAACCAATGGCCTCTTCTATCTGACTCCAACTCAGCTGTGAAAGTTTTATGGAGGAGACTAAAAGTCAGATCAGATGACCTTGATGGATGTGTTGAACAAAAAGGGAAAGAAGGGTGGAAGGAGGAAGGACGGGCGAGATTTAATATGACTGGCAGAGAAGGATACGTTGGAAGCATGGATAGGTGGCTGATAGGAATCAGATGCATGTGTTGTTGAAGGATGGGTGGAAGGTGAAAGAAGAATGGATGCCTGCCTGGGTGGGCGACACAGTATGGGTGGATACTATGGATAGCAAGAATCATCAGCGGTGTTTGGGTGAAACTCAAAGCCAAGGCAAGCAAGGAAGGAGTGGACGCATGGGTTGTTGTTGGTGAAACAAAGTAAGGTTTGTGGAGAGATTAAGAATAATGATAGACATTTACTTAGAATGGATGGATGCCTGTATGTATTCATCATAGACCGCATAGGTGGAGACTGTCACGGGATGCAGAGTCATAGTTTTAAGGGAATATAAAAGAAACCGCGCCAGAGTAGCAAAGCCGATGTGGGGAGGGGCAGGGTGGGGGTAGTAAACAATGTATTACGCAGCCAAATACAGGTAACTTTACTGTAAACATAAAAATAAATAAAGCGAATTTCATTGTGCGCACTGCACCGCCAAATGCGATGCAGTGTGCGCAACAAAATTAGTTTTATTTATTTATATGTTTACTTACCTGTAATTGGCCGTAATCCATAGTTTACTACCCCCCACCCTGCCCCTCCCCACGTCACCGCCCGGCAGCACTCCCCGAGTCCCACCACCGACCGCTACTGACCTTATGTCGTCGTCCCATATATAAGCAATGATCATTGGATCAGATATATAATCTGCCTTTTTGTAGTAGCCAGGGCACTGTGAAAGTGAAATTGACCAATTGCCCTTCATGTAACAGAGAGAGTATGGCCAGTGCCACCCGTAATAGAAAAATACGAGCTTCCCCACCTGCAGACAGTAGTAAATAAAACTAACGTGAGTCTGCGTCATGACTCGTATGTTTGTCTTGGGTGCAAGCATAGATGACTGAGCTGGCATGCCGGCTACAACCAGGTTATGTAATTTCGCTAAACTAGAGATAAGAAGAAGACTGGTGTACTGTGTACTGGAGTCCATAGTGCTGGTATAATGCCTGAAACTCCCACAAATGTTAGAGGCCGAGGAAGTGGGAGGATAGATAGATTATTACCACAAATGTTATGTACTGTGCTTCTTGCTAGTGCTACTGTGCCACTATGTGTTGAATTAATTTTGCGTTAATGTTTTGCTAAGAGTACTGGTTACAACAATATTCTTTTTCTTTCTTGATATAGATAGTACTCCTTCCCAAGAAAAACCATCCCGGAAGGAGTTGGCAGCCAGGGCCCGGCGCCGGAAACTGGAGGCCATCTGTGAGGAGTACCGGCGGCTGGTGGCTCAGGCGGAGGAGGAGGAGGCGGCAGCAACTGCAGCCTCGTCCGATGCCCCGGGCCCCAGCCAGGCCCCAACTCCAGTGGTACGGCGCCGCGGTCTGGCAGCCGCCCGCCACCGCAATTCTCTGTCAGCCAGCACTGCTGTCCCCCACCCTGGATGCCACTGTAGGGCATTTCGCCGCCAGATGCTCCTCCGGATGTCACGGCTAGAGGAGCAACTAGAGGAGCGTGTCAAAATACTGGTGGACAAACACCTAAAAGCCCGCCGAATATAAGAAGAACTATTAGGACCCTGTTGGATTGCCCCTTTTTTATTCCTTTTGTTGGTGGGTGGGAATTGGGCGTTGGGGTTTCTGGACATTCTTTGGACTTTTTGCGTTTTGGACATTGGTTGGGGTTAGGGAGAGGGGTGGGTCAGGTGTGGGATAGTTTATTTTTGTTAGGGTAATAAATTATATTTATACTTAAACATACAATGTTAATGTTTTGGGGGGGTTACTGTTTTACAAATTTACGTCACATGGTTTCCTTGCTGCTGCAGGGCCGCAGCCAGTGTTTGATTTAAATAATCTGCTGATGATGTAACACAAACAGATAGATGCAGTACCCCTCACTGAGTTATTTGTCCTACTAGTACTGTCAGTCTCTCCTCCTAGTCCATTATACCTCCCACCAAACTTATCTTACCTGTGATTGATGATGATTAAGTTCGGCACAGCGATGGCTGCATGGTTTCCCAAGAGAATGGAGAAGATGCCATGGTCGTGGTGGTAGTAGTAGACACTGGCAGTAGCATTTGCAAAAAAAATAAAAAAGAGACAGTCACTTGCCTGAGAGCGACTGTGGGAGGGGTAGTAGAACAAAGTAGAATACAGTACAGAAGAAGACTGCCAAACAAATAATATTGCATTTGCAACTGCTAAAGTCAAATAAAACATAATCGTGGCGGGGACAGCCTAGTACAAGAAGTTACAAACTGTAGTTGTGTCGAGTGAGTCACTTAACTTAACACAATCGTAATTCGTAACCTTTACTGCTGTGTGGTAGGAGTTTGATGATGAATCCAATCAATGCCGGCAATTAATTATGATGTACTATTAGGTGACGGTCCCTTTGGAAAAAAAATTGGCTTGCACATAGACTGAGCATGGGTGGGCAAGCAGAAGAAGCTCCTCGCCCTGCCTTGAAATTGAATTAGTGTTGCTTTCACCACATCTGCCCCAGCAAGCGTGTGATCAATTGGTGTACATTTTATGTAGTCACATCACACCTCAATATAAATCACAGCCCGGGGGAAGAGGGTTAGGGTTTGATGAATGGATGGGAAGGGGGTTTGGGGAAAGGTTTGACAAAGAAAAACAGTACGCATGGACACAACAAAAGCAAAGCGCAATCTTGGCAGACGACCATGATCTTATCCAATAAATCTATAAAGGGAGAAAAAGGAAATGCATGCATGATGATGAAGATAACTTGATGGTTAATGAGTAGTACTTACTAACTACTACTAGACAATTAGACAGTACAGGGCAGCAGTATATTCTATGCAATTTGCCTTGCCTGTAATATGCCCTCAGAGACCCAAATTCCATGTTGTACTGGGCTTACTTTTAAAGATAGCATAGAAAATTAAAAAATAGTTGTAGGGATCAATTAGCAAACAAACAACAACACAACATACATTCGTAATGATTGAAGAGAAAAAAGGATTCAAATTAATTAAAAGACGAATGATGAATGATACTAAAGTTACTCTATTATCCTGGTCAAATTGTGGAGTTGAATCTCGTCCTTCCTCTTGGTCCTATCTTCCATGGACGCTCTGCACATCAATCTTGGGTGCCACTGCCTGCCTGATGCGGATTGGTAAGGTAAGTGTGAGTTGTGTCTCCCAGTATAGCACAGGGTAAAGGCCGGCCTGTAACGTGTAGATAGAAAAACAAAAGGGGTATTGAAAAATCAATGAATAAAAAAAAGCATCAATTACGGTGGAGTCCAAGAAGAGAAGAGAGAACACTTTCAGACTGAGGCGGCTTGGATATTTCATGTATATTCTGTTTACAGCATTAAGCTACAACAACAACAGGACAGAACAGGCCCACCACAGCACCAGCCCGTGACCCAACCTCCATTTACCTTAATTTTTGACAGAGCCAAACAAAAGGCATATACAGCAACCTAGCATTTTCAAAATTAAGTGACAAAATCAATGTGCCGCTGTCAGTCATATGACTACACTCGACTCCACCACTACATGGACATGTAGGTCTGCTGTGTTTACTTTCTTGTTGAATTGTTGTGTTTATGTTTACCTTTTATGCCACTTCATGAAACGCAGTTATTCCTTCAATCATCTCCGATCCAACTGACTGACTGCGTGCAAAGATAGTATGGTCATCATCATGGTGTGGTACGTGTTGTCCAACTCCAACTCAGTCTGTAGTGACTCCGATTAAGTCCATATTCCATATTAAAAAATTGCAACAGATATTGGCCTGCACCTGCAGTAGTAGGAGTACAATTTGGTTATTAAACAACAAGAAGGGAAACATTGACTGTCACTTGAGTCACTTTCACTTTGTAGATTAACTAGTAGAGTAGTAGAGTTCGACTTCATGCACAACATCAACACAACAAACAACAGCAATCGCTCAGAGTCAGCAAGCATCCAATGCATGCCATCATTACCTGTCTTGCTCTTCTCTTTGGCTGTCAGATCATCAGATGCCTAGTTCTGACAGTGACAGGTGTGTGTGTTTTTTTTTAACGGGGCAGTGGCCTCATCATTACTCCAGTCTACATTCATTTTGAGTGTTAGTCGCTGTTTCGGTTTTCGTCTTATTCATCTGTGGCACTTTGTCACAGTTTAAGTTGCTTCACATGGTCAGCACTGTGATGATGGGCCGCGGCCTGGGTAGCGCTCATTGCTGGTCAATTGAGTTTGCACAAATGTCAGCAAGTTTCTTCGAAGAGTCTTGTCTTTCTCTGCCAAGTACCTTCTGTCCTGACAGTGAGGAGCTTTGGATGCCTGCCGAGGCTGTAGCCTTCGGACAGTGATGAGTTTACTTTTGGATGCCTGCCCAAGTTCTGACAGTGAAGAGTTGTGGATGCCTGCAGAGGCGGTAGCCTTCGGACACTGATGAGTTTCGGCTCGGAAACAAAACGGAGGATAGGTATAGTCACGTTTCACTTCTTATGGAGGGACTGTTAAAGGCAACATTTCTTGTACTCCAATGTCTGGCTTGATGGAAATGTACTAATTAGGGCGAGACAGGAAGATGAAGCAGGACTCTGAAGAGTGGACAGTTAAATGCACAGACGTGCAACTCCAATAGGGAAATAAAAAGAGAAGACGGTGATGATGGATTTGTTGTGATTTGATTTGAACCAGAAAGACAGATACACAGACAAATAAAGGAAGGAAGAAAGTAACAATTTGAAAGCCTAGTTGTCAGGGAAGAGGAGCTCGTCCTCAAACTCTGGTGGTTCGGACAGAAGTAGGTCCTGTAACCCACTACTTTCGTCATCCAAGTCGCTCTCCTCTTCCTGCTGTGATTCACGTATTTTGTAATCCGGTGGTATAAAGTGCTGATTCATTTTGATCATGGTTAACCTCTCCACGCTTTTGGGCGAGAGACTGGTCCTTTTAAAAGTTACAATGGCACCAGCAGCACTGAAAACACACTCAGAAGAGACACTTGCGACAGGGGAAGCCAGATACTTTATCAC
The DNA here is from genome assembly GCA_963921515.1 of Calotriton arnoldi. Classification (NCBI taxonomy): domain Eukaryota; kingdom Metazoa; phylum Chordata; class Amphibia; order Caudata; family Salamandridae; genus Calotriton; species Calotriton arnoldi. The sequence continues at coordinate 214,589 of CAWUFW010009794.1, forward strand.
CAGCCTGCTGAGCACTGTCCATTGGCTTCTTTTCCCATACCAATACACCAATGGGTTTCGATCCATGAAGATCTCTGTTGGGTCATCCAGATAGGCCTGGACCATCCGCTCAATGTTCAGGGGTGCTCCGATGTGCTCGGCCTGTTTTGCCTTTGCATCAGCACTGGACTTACCATACCCCTGCCGTAGAAACCAATCAGTTGCCGATTGTACTGTGGATGATCCTGTTCTTGCTGTTGTTGATGTTATTTTTGGTGTCGGTGACTGCTGGGAGGCAAGCACACTGCCCTCAGGCTCCGAAGTAGAACTTGACTCTGGATGCCCTGTAGTAGTTGTTATGGCCTGGAGTGGGGGGCCTGTAATTAACAGCCGTTCGTTTTCGAAAATAGTGGCTTCCTCAGCTATCAAAGTTTTGTAGTTGGCAACATCCACTTCCGAAAAAGGAATTACTGCCTTACTGTTCAGAAATACTTTGTACCGTGGATCCAAAATTGTGGCACTAATGTAATGTTGTTGTGACACAATGTTATTTTGAATCCTTGTATTTGCAGATAAGCGAGCGGCTAAGGTCTCCGCCAAATGATATGCGTCTTGTTTGTCATCCACACCTGCGTACGTTTCAGACACCTCCTTCAGCTGTTGCTCTAGCATGTGCAACAATGGGATAGCTTGGCCCATAGTACAGTCCTCCCTGCTGACTTCACGTGTGAAGATCTCAAAAGGAAGTAGCATCTCAGTCAGGCATTTAATGAGGTCCCATTGACCCATCTCAACGGTCATGCCTCTCACAGTAGGTTCCCCTAATCTTTGCATGACATAAGCATTGAGTGGTATGTACAGTTCAAACAGACGATCAAGCATGTAATAAGTTGAGTTCCAACGTGTTGGCACCTCCTGGATGAGTGCTTTGACTGGCATTTTATGCTCACGTTGAATGACCCTCAGCTGCTTCCGGGCTTTAAAAGAATGGCTGAAATGTGTGCATATTCTTCTGCAGGTGGCCAGTAAGTTGCTGACTTTGGATTCATTTTTCAAAAAGTCTTGAACAACAATGTTAATGCAGTGTGCCAAACACGGGACCCTGAAATAGCTACCATCGCCCATGGCCTTAACTACATTACTGCCATTGTCCGTGGCAACAAAACCAATCTTAAGCCCTCTTGGGCGCAGCCTCTCAAAGACCTTGGTGTTAAACTCTTCCAAAATGTTTGCAGCAGTATGAGATTTCTCCATGGCAAACATGGCTACAGTTGCATGTTTGCGAGTGGCATGAAAAATCTCAGCAGCGTCAACACCAGCAGATATCTGTTCTCTAACCCCCGCAAAAGAGATCCAGTGTGCAGTGATGCACATGTAATCTGTGGCTTGGCAACTGGTCCACATGTCTGTTGTCAGGTGGATACTGTGAACAGCACTCTGCTTCAAGGCTTTTCCAAGCAATTCCAGCACGTCGTGATGTAGTGCTGGAACAGCAACTCTGGCAAAATAGTAGCGGCTGGGAACATGCCATTTTGGGCAGATGGTTGACACAAATTCCAGAAAACCCACCCCTTCAACAAAAGAAAAAGGGAGAAGGTCCAGTGCTAACATTTTAGCCAGCTTCGCATTGTACAAACGTGCTATTGGGTGGTTGCGTTCGTACTGCCCCTCCCCCCAAACATGCTGATAATGGTAGGCTGCATGGTTTTCCTTTCTCTTAGGCTCAACAACGCACTTTTTTTCATTGCGGTACTCCTTGGTGTCTCAGGCTGACTCTTACTCTTGTGCCACTGAGATGTTGCTGAAGATGTGGGCGACGTTAACACTGCACTGCTGGGGACAGGGAGACTTTGTGTACCAGTACCAGAGAGAATGTCTCCCTGTCCTTCCTCTTCCACCGTGATCAGATCTTCTACTCCTTTATCCCCACCAACACCAATGGTTGCAGTTTTTATGCTGCGAAGGTGGTCCTCCCAGCTGATCAAGTGGTGTTTTTTCAGATGGGTCATTTGGCCTCCGGTACCATAGATTGTACCAAGCTTACCACGACTAACAGAGGTATTACAAATGGAGCATATAGCAATGTTCTCCTCCTTTTCGCTAACCGTAAAGAAGTCCCAAACTGGGGAGCTTAACTTTTGCCTCCTGCTGGAGGTGCCACTTCCAATGCCGGATGAACTGGAGGGTGTGTGTTGAATTTGACTCTGTGCTGTACCACTACCTACTTCTACTGAGGTGGTGGTTGTGCTGGATGTAGGTCGCTGCCGGGCCTTTGCTAATGCAAATATGGAAGCTGTAGGTCGTGTTGGTATTACCTGTGGAGGTATGCGTGCTACATCCCTCGCAGCGATTTTGGATAGGGTAATAATGTTGGTCTCCATCTCCTCGGGGCCGGGAGTGATGTTCGTGATGACTGGCTCATCATCATCATCATCCTGCTGTTCTACATCGACCTCCATAAGTGTAAGGCTTTCTGGAACCTTCCTTTTCCCTAGCTTGGTCTTGTGACGTGTCTCCCTCTCAGACTCAGTTTGTGGCTTCCAAGTGGCATCTAGATCATCAGAAGGGGGCTTGGCGAAGAACTTGATGGACTACCCCTCCTTTTCCTTGCTGGAGATTTGGAAGACAATGGATCTTCTGAATGAGTGGCTTCTTCTTCTACCTCTGCATGAGGCTCAATTTCCTGAACTGTCCCTACTTCGGGAGGAACAACAACTACTATTGCGGGCGGTGGTTGCGGCTGTTGTTGTTGTTGACCACTTATCTGCTGTGTTTCCTCCTGCGTTGATTGGGTACTACTTTGAGATAGCGATAAGTTTATCTCAGGCTCAGCATCACTGCTTTCCACCATTAGGCTGGCTACCTCTTCCACACTCATGTGCTTGGGCCTGGGTTGGTGGGTTGGGCCCACTGATGCGGAGGTGCTGCCCCCAGCTTGCCCCCCGGACACCGCTGCTGCAGGCGTAATTTTGTTTTTCCCAAAAAAGTTATTGGGCGGCACACCAGACTTAAGTGTCACTTGAACTTCCTTCTTCTGTTCCTTCTTCTCAATAGCAACTTTCTTGGTACTGGAGGACCTGGTACCTGCTTTCTTTGGGCCCATCTTCTTCAGATGTCAGCAGCACTCAGTTGCAGAGATGTCTGGTCAGGTCACACGTCACGTTGTGTACAGCAGCAGGATGTCTGTCTGGCAGTGCAACGGGCAATGATGACACACCTCCTCCTCAGTCTTTGTGCACCTAAAAGCAAAAAAGCCAGAAGAACATCAGTCAAACGATAGCACAAATCAAACTAATATAATATAGAACTTAGTGTGTGGTTGCCTCAATTATTAAATTTTAGAAACTCAGTGAACAACAACAGTGTAGCCATTTATGAGACTTTGACAACAAGGCCAGGGCTTTCCTGGTGTACTGTGTAGTGTGTACACTCTGGAAGAATAAGAATAGTAAAGAACAAAAACTAAAATGTAGTGGAGCATGTTTGGCCTAAATTTGTGCATCACGTGGGATGTATGCAGCATCAGGGAGCTGCAGCTGGCAATGGGGATGGATTTGGAAGCAGTAAGACAAGAGGAACAATGGAAAGACACGCAGGCCTATGTGGCAAAAACAGCACACTACTAACTACCACCACAAAATGGCCCCCAGCAACATGGTGACTCACAGGCACAAGGCACGGCAAACAATGAACTCAAGCAGGCCTATATATGGCCAGACAAAGGATGCCTGATAACACACACACAGCTTTAATGCATAAACTAAAATCCACATGGCTAAAAACAGTTTGGAAAGTTAGACAACCACTACAACAACACATAATTACACACGCAAAAAAGGCATTTATTTAACACACCCAAAAAGTGAAATAGACCCCCCAAAAAAACCCACATTTTGCAATTCAATCCAATGCCATCCATGGCCTAAATGATGTCAAAATTCCACAGACAACACAGAAACAGTTTTTATGCACCCATGATGACTACCTCTGGGCCTACTGGCAGACTAGGCCGCAAGCTTGGAGGCCTATGGCAAAAGCACAGTGGCTGGTCCCACAAAATGGCCGCCACCACATGGCCAGGCCACCCAACAACTTCCTTCCTCTTGAAAAAAATTGTAAAACAAAAAAAAAGTGACTCCTTGCTCACCAAACTACATCTAAATGACAACCTGAGGAGTTTTTTGTGCAAAATGAACTAAATCATCATTTTCGAGAAGGTTTTATGCTGCTCGAGAGATATTCTTCGCCAAATTGTAAATTCTGCGTGTTCGGCATCGCGATCGTCACAAAAAGTCGTTATCGCGCGTGCAAAAACGTATATTGAGCGCGCGAAGAAGATAAAAAGTGTAAGTCCGCGTTGTCGCGCAGTGCGGAGTTGCCCAAAGCCGCGAGCTGAACGCCCAGGGTTACCTACTGGCTGAAAAGGCCTATTTATTTAACACACACCCAAAAACTGAAATACCACCCCAAAACCCACATTTTGCAATTCAATCCAATGCCAACCATGGCCTAAATGATGTTACAATTCAACAGACAACACAGAAACAGTTTTTATGCACCCATGATGACTACCTCTGGGCCTACTGGCAGACTACGCCGCAAGCTTGGAGGCCTATGGCAAAAGCACAGTGGCTGGTCCCACAAAATGGCCTCCACCACATGGCCAGGCCACCCACAACAACAAGAAAAGGAAGACAAGACAGACAATGCAGGCCTATGGCAAAAGCACAATGCCTGGCTTTACAAAATGGCCGCCACCCACATGGCCAGGCCACCCACAACAACAAGCATAAGCCAAGGGGAACAAAGAAAAGACATGCAGGCCTATATGGAAAAAGCAGCACACTACTAAACTTGTCTACCACCACAAAATGGCCCCAAGCCACGTGGTCACTCAAAGTCACAACAGGCCATGGAAAACAATAAACTCAAGCAGGCCTATAATATGACCAGACAAAGGAGGCCTGCTAAACAACACAGCTTTAATACAAAAATGCAAAAACGAAAATCCACAGGGCTACGAAAGGTTGGAAAGTTACACAACAAGCACACACACACATCCAACAAAGGTATATATTACACCCAAAAAGTGAAATACACCCCAAAAACCACATTTACCAATTCAATCCAATGCCATCCATGCATGCCCTACATGATGTTTAAATTCAACAGACACCACAGAAACATGCACCCATGGGTACCTCTGGCTCTGGGCCTACTGGCTGAAATTCCAATCAAAGAAAAACAACTAGGCCCCTACTGAAACTACAGGCCACAACAATTAATTTTAAAAACGACGAAAATCCCCAAAAAATGTAGGTACAAACAAGCCCCAATCAAACAAACAAGTACACCAATTCTCCAACTTACTTGTAAAATCTCAAATCCAAAAGTCCTCAAATCCAATCCAATGATATGATGCAGCAGACAGACACAAAAAGTGATCCTTCCAGCTCCAAATCCAAATGAAAGTGAACAGCACATGGACAAAGCACTGGGAGGAGCCTGCTGGACAGGAACAGGAAGTTTGAGAATCAGGGGCACTTCCTTCCTCTTGGAAAAAAAGTAAAAAAGAAAAAGGACTCCTTGCACAAAAAACTACAGCCAAATCACAATCTGAGGAGTTTTTTGGAGCAAAATCATCATTTTCGAGAAGGTTTTATGATGCTCGAGAGATATTCTTCGCCAGATTGTAGTTTCTTCGTGTTCGGGATCGCGATCTTACCAACACTGCCGCCGGAAGTCAGATCGCGCGTCCGAATGACGTGTTCGCACACTCTCGCGGGATCGTGTGGCCGGATTCCAAATCTCGTGGTGCCCGCGAATGGATATGAAGTCGCGTCGGCGAACGCAGAATCACGGTAGGACGTTATCGCGCACGCGAGAACGTATATTGAGCGCGCGAAGAAGAAAAACAGCTACGCTACGCCGCAAATTGCGTAGTGCTTGGTAACTTCGCGCTCTACGCGAATCGCGAAGTTACCGAAACTCCGCAAACTCCGCGAGCGTAGCGTAGTTCACCGCCCAGGGTTAGATTATATACATTAAAGGGCCAATCGGGCCACTGTCATCACCATCATAACACATAAGTAGCGAAAATCACAACCAGTATCTACTGGTAACCTCACAAGTAGCATAAACACATTATGCCTAAATCATGAGCGTGAACATCATAATTACCAGTGTAATCTGGTAAGGAGCATTATGCATACATCATCATTAGTAGCAGTGCGCCACAGTGATCATTATCATCTCATAATCACCTCCTGCCCTTCTTAGGCATTTGCAGATCACCCTTACTGTACCTCTAGGGTGCAGCCCAGACAATGAATTACAACCTCCATGGGCTCCTTACTGGCCACGTGCCCTTACATCAGGGCACCGCATATGTTCACTCCTAAGCGGGGGCCCTGTCCTGGGCTAGTCCCGCAATGCCCTTGTCCAACGCTCAGGGCTCTCCTGTCATTAGGCCTCCACTGGTCCGTATTCTGAAGGTGGGGGCGAGGGTGCAACTCACCCTGGTCACTCCCTGGTCAATAGAAATGGCCCCGTCATTGCAGCTGCCGCGATCCGGCCGGCCCTGCCCACAGTCAGGCTCCGCCTGACTTCCGCCTGCTTCCTCAGTTGATTTTTCGGCAAAAACGGCGCAACTCTTTGTTCAGCGCCTGTCAGGCAATCCTGCCCCACGAGCCCTCTTCTTGGCTTTGAGTAATTAAATGAAAAAGTGCCCACCACGTGCTCCTGATGCACGGGCACAGGGATGAGGGGCACAGCAAGGCCAGAATGCTCCTCATGCTATCAGTGGCCCCAGCTGCACCCAGCCGGTTGGCCGCACAAAGACCGGGCAGCGCTCCTCTCAGGGCAATGGTGCCTAGCCTTCTCAATGCAGAGGGATGAATCCAGCAAGCACCTCACGCTGGGTCAGAGGTTCCATACGGCAGAGCTGGGCACAGGCAGGCCAGCAAGTAGGGACCCCCAGGAGACAGCAGCTGGGTCCCACGGCGGTTCCTCCTGATGCCCAGCAGTCCTTCAACTCCAAAACAGGTACCATAAACATGGGATCACAGCTCCACTACTTATACCACTTGTGACCTTTGTTCTGCCCTGGCACAGGGCTTGGGTCCCAGTTCGAACCAGTTCTGGGGGCACTTAATATTTTATTTACAGTGCACACCAACCTCCTTTTTTAAGTGTAGGCTCTGGCCCCAGACACACCACAGAGGGGCAGAGCCACCATTGTACAAGGCAGGCACAGACCTATTCAGGGTCATGGGCTACTCCTCCCACTACTCCAAATGCAGTTCTCCCTATTCAGCCTAGCGCTGACTCACCCAGCCCCTCTGGAGCCACTGCACCTCCCCAGTCTCTGTCACTCCAGAGCCAGACATGCAATACACAACAGGCAGGCACAAAGACACATAGCACACAGAAATGCCCACTTCTAAAAGTGGCATTTCTAAAATAGTGAAAATAAATCTGCGCACACCACCACGCAGCATTTATCACCACTATTCCACACATACCAAACTTGATCACGCTACTCCTCTCAGATCAGGAATTACCACTGAAACACTTATCAGGGAATCACCAATGCATTCCTATGAGAGGGCAGCCTCACAGTAGTGAGAAACCAAAATGGCTGTTTTCTCACTACCAGGACATGCCACACAGTTAAGGTACATGTCCTACCTTTTACCTACAGCGCACCCTGCCCATAGGGCTAGCTAGGGCCTACCTTAGGGGTGACTGATATGTAGTAAATGGGGAGTCACAGACGTGGCACTCACTTTATGTGCCACGTCACAGCGGCAGTAAACTGCGCGCGCAGGCCCTGGAATGGCAGAGGCCTGAGACAGGTTTGAAAGGCTACTTTGGTGGGCGGCGCAATCAGCTCTGTAAGCCCACGATTAGCATTTAATTTACTGGCCCTGGGTATATGAGATACCACTTTACAAGGGACTGATAGGTAAATTAAATTAGCCAAACAGGTGTAGACCAATCTTACCACGTTTACCGTAGAGAGTACATGCACTTTACACTGGACAGCAGTGATAAAGTGCTCAGAGTCCTAAAACCACCAACACCAGGTCAGAAAAAATACCAGGAGGAAGACAAAAAGTTCAGGGATGACCCTGCAAAAGGGGCCAAGTCCAACAATGAAATACTAAGAAAGGCCAAGAGGCAATATTTTGTGAAAAGACTGGATTAAAATAGAAATTCATCCAGAGAGCTGTTCAAAATTGTCAAGGAATTACCTCAACATACAGTGATGACTCAAGCAATCAAAGCTTCTGCATCTTTTTGTGAGGACTTATCCACATTTTTTAACAATAAAATGATGTCCATCTGCTCAACATTTGGGGTTCAACTACCCTTGGAAAGTGAACTGAAGTTCAATACAGTACATCCAGAAGCAAACTCCAACTGGGGAAGTTTGCAGATTTAACAGTTGAAATGTTGGAAAGGATGATGGGAATTGTGAGGTCAGCACTGAACTCTTGCCCCCATTTTGTCTATTCTCTTTTAATCCCTGCAATTGAACCTCAGGGAACACTTCTTCTAAATAAATCTATGAAGGAGGCGGAGTTTCCAACAAGTTGGAACCAGGCCTTAGTTGTGCCATTAGCTAAGAAAGGAGTTGATGCTTCCACACTCTCCAACTATCACCCCATTTCATTGACACCTTATTTGGCTCAGGTTCTAGAGAGAATAGTTAACGCTCAATTAATTCAATATTTAGAGAGTATTAACATCCCGGACCCAGTTCAAACAGGATTCAGGGCCAAGTACTGCACCAAAACTACCTTACTTAAGGTGACTGACAGCGTAAGGTCTTTAGTAGACCAAGGGAAATCAGTGGTATCAATACTATTGGACCTATCAGCAGCCTTAGATACTGTGTCTCACCATCATTTACTCTGAAGGCTCTATTAAGTTCATCTACATTCAGCCACTTTGCATTGGTTCTATTCTTTCCTAAGTAATAGATGACAATCGGTACAGCTTCTCCCTTTTTAGATCTAGCTCCAAAGTATTGCACTGTGGAGTTCCTCAGGGCTCTTAACTGAGCCCCATATTATTTAATGTTTATTTAGCACCATTGGCTAACATTGTGAAAAAGAGGATCTCAGATCATTATGTATGCTGATGACACTCAACTGATTATCTTTATTGATGATAAGTATGACGAAATAAAGGATAATCTAGTTGAAGGAATTTCTGAGGTAGCAGAGTGGCTGCATATTGTCTGTCTTAAACTAAATGCTGATAAATCAGAGATTTTGATGTTTAGAGGTGCTGAAAAATTCTGGAATGATTCGTGACGGTCAACAATGTTAGGCCCTGTACCTAAATCTAAGAACGTGGTTAAATACCTTGGCTTTCTTATTGAAAACACACTGTCCCTGCACGAACAATTAACCAGGGTTTGAGGGATTTGTTTCAGACTGCTAGGTACCCTTCATAAACTATTTAGATGGATTCCAGTAGCTTGGAGAAGGAACATAATCCAAGATTTAATCCTGAGCAGGATCGAGTATGGAAATGCATTGTATGTAAGTGTGGCTGAGTACTTGTTCACAAGGCTCCAGACTATTCAAAACAGAGCTTCTAAACTTATTTGTAATGAAAGCAAAAGGAGTTCAGCATCGGCCTGCATTGACAGCTTTATTGGCCTCCGGTCCGTAAACAAACCATCTTTAAGTTAACGTGCCATACGCAGAGAGCACTTTCTGGAAATGGTCTTACGTTTTTGTCGAACAAAGTCAATTTTCCCAAACCCATGTGGAACCTCAGGTCAGTCAAATAATGCTTTAAAAGCCTGTAAAAGAATAAAAAAATCCCTGATAGGTGGCTGTTCTTTTAACTTTTTAGCCTCCACACACTGGAACAAGTTCCATCAGGACTTACTCACTGTGTCAGATTTGCTGACATTTAAAAAAAAACTGAAGACATGGCTATACCCACTTTAAGTCTACGTGTTACTTTGAAAAATGCATTTTTAGGTTGATGTCTTTTTATTGATTTAACAACCAACACGATGCAGTGAGAAATGAAACCCAGATCATGGGTTGGCAACCATCTGAGTGCTATGCAGAGCATCAATGAAAAACTGAAATAAACCTTCCCCGCAACCCTCCCGTCGCCCACCCTCCCCGTCCCCCTCCCGTCCCCTCCCTCGTTCAGGCTGCTCATACATGAAAGTGGAAGTTGGGCTCAGCACATTCTTGCTCAATGTGGTGGTATGTGCGTTGCATCTTGATTCAGCGCAGGTAGGCGTAAAAGCCGCAGATACCAGTGGCAGGATAGCTCGCAAAATTCAGAGCATAGTAAAGTGACAAAGGGTCGCCACATGTCAGCAAAAGCAGCCCCATTCCCCTGGAGCGAGAAAGAAATGCGCTCCATACCCAGCACATACCATAGGCGATGAAGCCATCCCTGGAGAGTTGGTGTCCTATATGTACCCCATAAGGAAAGTATGTTCTGTAATGCCGCCCCTAGGGCTAGGCCTAATTGCTTACCTTTGCGGGACTTGAGAGGGTAGGTGAGCCTATCAGAGACCCCTAGGACCACATAAGCAGAGAAACGTAATAGTGTGGTATCAAAGTGGCAATCTATCTCATCTAGTACCTGTGTCCAATAAGATGTGAGATTGGGGCATTCCCATAATAGATGTAATAGTGTGCCATCTGCCTCACATCCTCTCCAGCAAGTGGGTGAGCGGTCAGGGTCCCTTTTATGTAGTCAGGATGGCGTGAGGTACCAATACGTCATGACCTTAATGGCCGTCTCTATGCTAGAAGTGTTGCGTGCAGAGTGTCGGGTTCTGTAATGAATATCGGTCCAGTCTTTGGGGGTCAGTGTCCGTCCAAGCTCCGCCTCCCACCGTCGCTGGCCTGCTGATTTGATTGCCTGTTCTGTGGGGGCGCAGAATCTGATATAATTCAGTGATAAGTCTCTTTGTGGATTGTTTCGAGAGCAACCAGCGCTCGTACGAAGTAAGGAGTCGCTCCGCTCTAGGACGAATCTGTGGCTGCAGAACCCAGTGTCTTATTTGCAAGTAGTGATAGCGCTCAGTTTCAGGTATATTAAAATCTGATTTAAAATCCTCGAAGGATCGGAGGCCCTCCGCATCAAAGAAATGCCCTATAGATCTGTGTCCCTCCTTGTCCCAATGACTAAATGTTTCCCAATCAAGACCTGGAGAGAAGTTTGGGTTTTCAGTAATGGGAGTGAGGGGAAGGTTGTCAAGTTATTGCGTATAGCTGTGGCATCCCAAGCTTTCAATGTAGCTCGTGCCACCGGGGAGCCATATAACCCAAGGGGTCTGGAGGCCTTGCCAAGAAAGGGGACCTTCCAAAGAGACTTTCCTGCCAGCGCACGCTCCATAAAGAGCCAGTTCTCTCGGACTCCGGTTGGGCCCACTCTAATAGGCTTCGCAACTGTGTTGCTTTATAATAGCGGACAAGGTCAGGGATACCCAAGCCCCCCTCTTCATGCGATCTGAAACTCAGGTCCCTATTTATTCGCGGACGCTTATCTGCCCAGACAAAGGCGCTAAATTCGGACTGAAGTTGCTTCAACACGCCCAATGGTGGTTCTAACGGGAGAGTTTGAAACAGATACAAGACTTTAGAGAGTATACTCATCTTGAGAGCTGCCACCCTGCCTAACCAGGAGAGGTTGAATGGCCGCCATCGCTGAAGCTCTTGTTTAGTCTGCCGCAGCAGTCTAGTGTAGTTCAGGGAGAGCGTCTCGGCCGTGGATACCGACAATGATATCCCCAGGTATGAAATGACCCTCTGGTCCCAGCGAATGGGGCACGCTAGGGCTAGTGTGTCCACAGTTGACTGCTGCAAAGAGAAGCCCAGCGCTTGGGACTTAGTCACATTGACTTTAAAGCCGGAAGCTGTGGAAAATTCATCTAGCTCAGCCAAAAAGGCCGGGACACTGATGAGTTTCGGCTCGGAAACAAAACGGAGGATAGCTATAGTCACGTTTCACTTCTTATGGAGGGACTGTTAAAGGCAACATTTCTTGTACTCCAATGTCTGGCTTGATGGAAATGTACTAATTAGGGCGAGACAGGAAGATGAAGCAGGACTCTGAAGAGTGGACAGTTAAATGCACAGACGTGCAACTCCAATAGGGAAATAAAAAGAGAAGACGGTGATGATGGATTTGTTGTGATTTGATTTGAACCAGAAAGACAGATACACAGACAAATAAAGGAAGGAAGAAAGTAACAATTTGAAAGCCTAGTTGTCAGGGAAGAGGAGCTCGTCCTCAAACTCTGGTGGTTCGGACAGAAGTAGGTCCTGTAACCCACTACTTACGTCATCCAAGTCGCTCTCCTCTTCCTGCTGTGATTCACGTATTTTGTAATCCGGTGGTATAAAGTGCTGATTCATTTTGATCATGGTTAACCTCTCCACGCTTTTGGGCGAGAGACTGGTCCTTTTCAAAGTTACAATGGCACCAGCAGCACTGAAAACACGCTCAGAAGAGACACTTGCGACAGGGTAAGCCAGATGCTTTATCACCAGCCTGCTGAGCACTGTCCATTGGCTTCGTTTCCCATTCCAATACACCAATGGGTTTCGATCCATGAAGACCTCTGTTGGGTCATCCAGATAGGCCTGGACCGTCCGCTCAATGTTCAGGGGTGCTCCGATGTGCTCGGCCTGTTTTGCCTTTGCATCAGCACTGGACTTACCATACCCCTGCCGTAGAAACCAATCAGTTGCCGATTGTACTGTGGATGATCCTGTTCTTGCTGTTGTTGATATTATTGTTGGTGTCGGTGACTGCTGGGAGGCAAACGCACTGCCCTCAGGCTCCGAAGTAGAACTTGACTCTGGATGCCCTGTAGTACTTGTTATGGCCTGGGGTGGGGGGCCTGTAATTAACAGCCGTTCGTTTTCGAAAATAGTGGCTTCCTCAGCTATCAAAGTTTTGTAGTTGGCAACATCCACTTCCGAAAAAGGAATTACTGCCTTACTGTTCAGAAATACTTTGTACCGTGGATCCAAAATTGTGGCACTAATGTAATGTTGTTGTGACACAATGTTATTTTGAATCCTTGTATTTGCAGATAAGCGAGCGGCTAAGGTCTCCGCCAAATGATATGCGTCTTGTTTGTCATCCACACCTGCGTAAGTTTCAGACACCTCCTTCAGCTGTTGCTCTAGCATGTGCAACAATGGGATAGCTTGGCCCATAGTACAGTCCTCCCTGCTGACTTCACGTGTGAAGATCTCAAAAGGAAGTAGCATCTCAGTCAGGCATTTAATGAGGTCCCATTGACCCATCTCAACGGTCATGCCTCTCACAGTAGGTTCCCCTAATCTTTGCATGACATAAGCATTGAGTGGTATGTACAGTTCAAACAGACGATCAAGCATGTAATAAGTTGAGTTCCAATGTGTTGGCACCTCCTGCATGAGTGCTTTGACTGGCATTTTATGCTCACGTTGAATGACCCTCAGCTGCTTCCGGGCTTTAAAAGAATGGCTGAAATGTGTGCATATTCTTCTGCAGGTGGCCAGTAAGTTGCTGACTTTGGATTCATTTTTCAAAAAGTCTTGAACAACAATGTTAATGCAGTGTGCCAAACACGGGACCCTGAAATAGCTACCATCGCCCATGGCCTTAACTACATTACTGCCATTGTCCGTGGCAACAAAACCAATCTTAAGCCCTCTTGGGCGCAGCCTCTCAAAGACCTTGGTGTTAAACTCCTCCAAAATGTTTGCAGCAGTATGAGATTTCTCCATGGCAAACATGGCTACAGTTGCATGTTTGCGAGTGGCATGAAAAATCTCAGCAGCGTCAACACCAGCAGATATCTGTTCTCTAACCCCCGCAAAAGAGATCCAGTGTGCAGTGATGCACATGTAATCTGTGGCTTGGCAACTGGTCCACATGTCTGTTGTCAGGTGGATACTGTGAACAGCACTCTGCTTCAAGGCTTTTCCAAGCAATTCCAGCACGTCGTGATGTAGTGCTGGAACAGCAACTCTGGCAAAATAGTAGCGGCTGGGAACATGCCATTTTGGGCAGATGGTTGACACAAATTCCAGAAAACCCACCCCTTCAACAAAAGAAAAAGGGAGAAGGTCCAGTGCTAACATTTTAGCCAGCTTCGCATTGTACAAACGTGCTATTGGGTGGTTGCGTTCGTACTGCCCCTCCCCCCAAACATGCTGATAATGGTAGGCTGCATGGTTTTCCTTTCTCTTAGGCTCAACAACGCACTTTTTTTCATTGCGGTACTCCTTGGTGTCTCAGGCTGACTCTTACTCTTGTGCCACTGAGATGTTGCTGAAGATGTGGGCGACGTTAACACTGCACTGCTGGGGACAGGGAGACTTTGTGTACCAGTACCAGAGAGAATGTCTCCCTGTCCTTCCTCTTCCACCGTGATCAGATCTTCTACTCCTTTATCCCCACCAACACCAATGGTTGCAGTTTTTATGCTGCGAAGGTGGTCCTCCCAGCTGATCAAGTGGTGTTTTTTCAGATGGGTCATTTGGCCTCCGGTACCATAGATTGTACCAAGCTTACCACGACTAACAGAGGTATTACAAATGGAGCATATAGCAATGTTCTCCTCCTTTTCGCTAACCGTAAAGAAGTCCCAAACTGGGGAGCTTAACTTTTGCCTCCTGCTGGAGGTGCCACTTCCAATGCCGGATGAACTGGAGGGTGTGTGTTGAATTTGACTCTGTGCTGTACCACTACCTACTTCTACTGAGGTGGTGGTTGTGCTGGATGTAGGTCGCTGCCGGGCCTTTGCTAATGCAAATATGGAAGCTGTAGGTCGTGTTGGTATTACCTGTGGAGGTATGCGTGCTACATCCCTCGCAGCGATTTTGGATAGGGTAATAATGTTGGTCTCCATCTCCTCGGGGCCGGGAGTGATGTTCGTGATGACTGGCTCATCATCATCATCATCCTGCTGTTCTACATCGACCTCCATAAGTGTAAGGCTTTCTGGAACCTTCCTTTTCCCTAGCTTGGTCTTGTGACGTGTCTCCCTCTCAGACTCAGTTTGTGGCTTCCAAGTGGCATCTAGATCATCAGAAGGGGGCTTGGCGAAGAACTTGATGGACTACCCCTCCTTTTCCTTGCTGGAGATTTGGAAGACAATGGATCTTCTGAATGAGTGGCTTCTTCTTCTACCTCTGCATGAGGCTCAATTTCCTGAACTGCCCCTACTTTGGGAGGAACAACAACTACTATTGCGGGCGGTGGTTGCGGCTGTTGTTGTTGTTGACCACTTATCTGCTGTGTTTCCTCCTGCGTTGATTTGGTACTACTTTGAGATAGCGATAAGTTTATCTCAGGCTCAGCATCACTGCTTTCCACCATTAGGCTGGCTACCTCTTCCACACTCATGTGCTTGGGCCTGGGTTGGTGGGTTGGGCCCACTGATGCGGAGGTGCTGCCCCCAGCTTGCCCCCCGGACACCGCTGCTGCAGGCGTAATTTTGTTTTTCCCCAAAAAGTTATTGGGCGGCACACCAGACTTAAGTGTCACTTGAACTTCCTTCTTCTGTTCCTTCTTCTCAATAGCAACTTTCTTGGTACTGGAGGACCTGGTACCTGCTTTCTTTGGGCCCATCTTCTTCAGATGTCAGCAGCACTCAGTTGCAGAGATGTCTGGTCAGGTCACACGTCACGTTGTGTACAGCAGCAGGATGTCTGTCTGGCAGTGCAACGGGCAATGATGACACACCTCCTCCTCAGTCTTTGTGCACCTAAAAGCAAAAAAGCCAGAAGAACATCAGTCAAACGATAGCACAAATCAAACTAATATAATATAGAACTTAGTGTGTGGTTGCCTCAATTATTAAATTTTAGAAACTCAGTGAACAACAACAGTGTAGCCATTTATGAGACTTTGACAACAAGGCCAGGGCTTTCCTGGTGTACTGTGTAGTGTGTACACTCTGGAAGAATAAGAATAGTAAAGAACAAAAACTAAAATGTAGTGGAGCATGTTTGGCCTAAATTTGTGCATCACGTGGGATGTATGCAGCATCAGGGAGCTGCAGCTGGCAATGGGGATGGATTTGGAAGCAGTAAGACAAGAGGAACAATGGAAAGACACGCAGGCCTATGTGGCAAAAACAGCACACTACTAACTACCACCACAAAATGGCCCCCAGCAACATGGTGACTCACAGGCACAAGGCACGGCAAACAATGAACTCAAGCAGGCCTATATATGGCCAGACAAAGGATGCCTGATAACACACACACAGCTTTAATGCATAAACTAAAATCCACATGGCTAAAAACAGTTTGGAAAGTTAGACAACCACTACAACAACACATAATTACACACGCAAAAAAGGCATTTATTTAACACACCCAAAAAGTGAAATAGACCCCCCAAAAAAACCCACATTTTGCAATTCAATCCAATGCCATCCATGGCCTAAATGATGTCAAAATTCCACAGACAACACAGAAACAGTTTTTATGCACCGATGATGACTACCTCTGGGCCTACTGGCAGACTAGGCCGCAAGCTTGGAGGCCTATGGCAAAAGCACAGTGGCTGGTCCCACAAAATGGCCGCCACCACATGGCCAGGCCACCCAACAACTTCCTTCCTCTTGAAAAACATTGTAAAACAAAAAAAAGTGACTCCTTGCTCACCAAACTACATCTAAATGACAACCTGAGGAGTTGTTTGTGCAAAATGAACTAAATCATCATTTTCGAGAAGGTTTTATGCTGCTCGAGAGATATTCTTCGCCAAATTGTAAATTCTGCGTGTTCGGCATCGCGATCGTCACAAAAAGTCGTTATCGCGCGCGCAAAAACGTATATTGAGCGCGCGAAGAAGATAAAAAGTGTAAGTCCGCGTTGTCGCGCAGTGCGGAGTTGCCCAAAGTCCGCGAGCTGAACGCCCAGGGTTACCTACTGGCTGAAATGGACTATTTATTTAACACACACCCACAAACTGAAGTACCACCCCAAAACCCACATTTTGCAATTCAATCCAATGCCAACCATGGCCTAAATGATGTTACAATTCAACAGACAACACAGAAACAGTTTTTATGCACCCATGATGACTACCTCTGGGCCTACTGGCAGACTACGCCGCAAGCTTGGAGGCCTATGGCAAAAGCACAGTGGCTGGTCCCACAAAATGCCCGCCACCACATGGCCAGGCCACCCACAACAACAAGAAAAGGAAGACAAGACAGACAGTGCAGGCCTATGGCAAAAGCACAATGCCTGGCTTTACAAAATGGCCACCACCCACATGGCCAGGCCACCCACAATAACAAGAAAGTGAAGACAAAGGACAGGACCAGGAAATTGGAGACTCTGGTCAACTTCCTTCCTCTTGGAAAAAATTGTAAAAAAAAAAGTGACTCCTTGCTCACCAAACTACATCTAAATGACAACCTGAGGAGTTTTTTGTGCAAAATGAACTAAATCATCATTTTCGAGAAGGTTTTATGCTGCTCGAGAGATATTCTTCGCCAAATTGTAAATTCTGCGTGTTCGGCATCGCGATCGTCACAACAAGTCGTTATCGTGCGCACGAAAACGTATATTGAGCGCGCGAAGAAGATAAAAAGTGTAAATCCGCGTTGTCGCGCAGTGCGGAGTTGCCCAAAGTCCGCGAGCTGAACGCCCAGGTTTACCTACTGGCTGAAAAGGCCTATTTATTTAACACACACCCAAAAACTGAAATACCACCCCAAAACCCACATTTTGCAATTCAATCCAATGCCATCCATGGCCTAAATGATGTTACAATTCAACAGACAACACAGAAACAGTTTTTATGCACCCATGAGGATGACTACCTCTGGGCCTACTGGCAGAGTAGGCCGCAAGCTTGGAGGCCTATGTCAAAAGCACAGTGGCTGGTCCCACAAAATGGCCACCACCACATGGCCAGGCCACCCACAACAACAAGCATAAGCCAAGGGGAACAAAGAAAAGACATGCAGGCCTATATGGAAAAAGCAGCACACTACTAAACTTGTCTACCACCACAAAATGGCCCCAAGCCACGTGGTCACTCAAAGTCACAACAGGTCATGGAAAACAATGAACTCAAGCAGGCCTATAATATGACCAGACAAAGGAGGCCTGCTAAACAACACAGCTTTAATACAAAAATGCAAAACGAAAATCCACAGGGCTACGAAAGGTTGGAAAGTTACACAACAAGCACACACACACATCCAACAAAGGTATATATTACACCCAAAAAGTGAAATACACCCCAAAAACCACATTTACCAATTCAATCCAATGCCATCCATGCATGCCCTACATGATGTTTAAATTCAACAGACACCACAGAAACATGCACCCATGGGTACCTCTGGCTCTGGGCCTACTGGCTGAAATTCCAATCAAAGAAAAACAACTAGGCCCCTACTGAAACTACAGGCCACAACAATTAATTTTAAAAACGACGAAAATCCCCAAAAAATGTAGGTACAAACAAGCCCCAATCAAACAAACAAGTACACCAATTCTCCAACTTACTTGTAAAATCTCAAATCCAAAAGTCCTCAAATCCAATCCAATGATATGATGCAGCAGACAGACACAAAAAGTGATCCTTCCAGCTCCAAATCCAAATGAAAGTGAACAGCACATGGACAAAGCACTGGGAGGAGCCTGCTGGACAGGAACAGGAAGTTTGAGAATCAGGGGCACTTCCTTCCTCTTGGAAAAAAAAGTAAAAAAAGAAAAAGGACTCCTTGCACAAAAAACTACAGCCAAATCACAATCTGAGGAGTTTTTTGGAGCAAAATCATCATTTTCGAGAAGGTTTTATGATGCTCGAGAGATATTCTTCGCCAGATTGTAGTTTCTTCGTGTTCGGGATCGCGATCTTACCAACACTGCCGCCGGAAGTCAGATCGCGCGTCCGAATGACGTGTTCGCACACTCTCGCGGGATCGTGTGGCCGGATTCCAAATCTCGTGGTGCCCGCGAATGGATATGAAGTCGGGTCGGCGAACGCAGAATCACGGTAGGACGTTATCGCGCACGCGAGAACGTATATTGAGCGCGCGAAGAAGAAAAACAGCTACGCTACGCCGCAAATTGCGTAGTGCTTGGTAACTTCGCGCTCTACGCGAATCGCGAAGTTACCGAAACTCCGCAAACTCCGCGAGCGTAGCGTAGTTCACCGCCCAGGGTTAGATTATATACATTAAAGGGCCAATCGGGCCACTGTCATCACCATCATAACACATAAGTAGCGAAAATCACAACCAGTATCTACTGGTAACCTCACAAGTAGCATAAACACATTATGCCTAAATCATGAGCGTGAACATCATAATTACCAGTGTAATCTGGTAAGGAGCATTATGCATACATCATCATTAGTAGCAGTGCGCCACAGTGATCATTATCATCTCATAATCACCTCCTGCCCTTCTTAGGCATTTGCAGATCACCCTTACTGTACCTCTAGGGTGCAGCCCAGACAATGAATTACAACCTCCATGGGCTCCTTACTGGCCACGTGCCCTTACATCAGGGCACCGCATATGTTCACTCCTAAGCGGGGGCCCTGTCCTGGGCTCGTCCCGCAATGCCCTTGTCCAACGCTCAGGGCTCTCCTGTCATTAGGCCTCCACTGGCCTGTATTCTGAAAGGGGGGGCGAGGGTGCAACTCACCCTGGTCACTCCCTGGTCAATAGAAATGCCCCCGTCATTGCAGCTGCCGCGATCTGGCCGGCCCCGACCACAGTCAGGCTCCGCCTGACTTCCGCCTGCTTCCTCAGTTGATTTTTCGGCAAAAACGGCGCAACTCTTTGTTCAGCGCCTGTCGGGCAATCCTGCCCCACGAGCCCTCTTCTTGGCTTTGAGTAATTAAATGAAAAAGTGCCCACCACGTGCTCCTGATGCACGGGCACAGGGATGAGGGGCACAGCAAGGCCAGAATGCTCCTCATGCTATCAGTGGCCCCAGCTGCACCCAGCCGGTTGGCCGCACAAAGACCGGGCAGCGCTCCTCTCAGGGCAATGGTGCCTAGCCTTCTCAATGCAGAGGGATGAATCCAGCAAGCACCTCACGCTGGGTCAGAGGTTCCATACGGCAGAGCTGGGCACAGGCAGGCCAGCAAGTAGGGACCCCCAGGAGACAGCAGCTGGGTCCCACGGCGGTTCCTCCTGATGCCCAGCAGTCCTTCAACTCCAAAACAGGTACCAAAAACATGGGATCACAGCTCCACTACTTATACCACTTGTGTCCTTTGTTCTGCCCTGGCACAGGGCTTGGGTCCCAGTTCGAACCAGTTCTGGGGGCACTTAATATTTTATTTACAGTGCACACCAACCTCCTTTTTAAGTGTAGGCTCTGGCCCCAGACACACCACAGAGGGGCAGAGCCACCATTGTACAAGGCAGGCACAGACCTATTCAGGGTCATGGGCTACTCCTCCCACTACTCCAAATGCAGTCCTGCCTATTCAGCCTAGCGCTGACTCACCTAGCCCCTCTGGAGCCACTGCACCTCCCCAGTCTCTGTCACTCCAGAGCCAGACAAGCAATACACAACAGGCAGGCACAAAGACACATAGCACACAGAAATGCCCACTTCTAAAAGTGGCATTTCTAAAATAGTGAAAATAAATCTGCGCACACCACCACGCAGCATTTATCACCACTATTCCACACATACCAAACTTGATCACGCTACTCCTCTCAGATCAGGAATTACCACTGAAACACTTATCAGGGAATCACCAATGCATTCCTATGAGAGGACAGCCTCACAGTAGTGAGAAACCAAAATGGCTGTTTGTCACTACCAGGACATGCCACACAGTTAAGGTACATGTCCTACCTTTTACCTACAGCGCACCCTGCCCATAGGGCTAGCTAGGGCCTACCTTAGGGGTGACTGATATGTAGTAAATGGGGAGTCACAGACGTGGCACTCACTTTATGTGCCACGTCACAGCGGCAGTAAACTGCGCTCGCAGGCCCTGGAATGGCAGAGGCCTGAGACAGGTTTGAAAGGCTACTTTGGTGGGCGGCGCAATCAGCGCTGTAAGCCCACGATTAGCATTTAATTTACTGGCCCTCAGTATATGAGATACCACTTTACAAGGGACTGATAGGTAAATTAAATTAGCCAAACAGGTGTAGACCAATCTTACCACGTTTACCGTAGAGAGTACATGCACTTTACACTGGACAGCAGTGATAAAGTGCTCAGAGTCCTAAAACCACCAACACCAGGTCAGAAAAAATACCAGGAGGAAGACAAAAAGTTCAGGGATGACCCTGCAAAAGGGGCCAAGTCCAACAATGAAATACTAAGAAAGGCCAAGAGGCAATATTTTGTGAAAAGACTGGATTAAAATAGAAATTCATCCAGAGAGCTGTTCAAAATTGTCAAGGAATTACCTCAACATACAGTGATGACTCAAGCAATCAAAGCTTCTGCATCTTTTTGTGAGGACTTATCCACATTTTTTAACAATAAAATGATGTCCATCTGCTCAACATTTGGGGTTCAACTACCCTTGGAAAGTGAACTGAAGTTCAATACAGTACATCCAGAAGCAAACTCCAACTGGGGAAGTTTGCAGATTTAACAGTTGAAATGTTGGAAAGGATGATGGGAATTGTGAGGTCAGCACTGAACTCTTGCCCCCATTTTGTCTATTCTCTTTTAATCCCTGCAATTGAACCTCAGGGAACACTTCTTCAAAATAAATCTATGAAGGAGGCGGAGTTTCCAACAAGTTGGAACCAGGCCTTAGTTGTGCCATTAGCTAAGAAAGGAGTTGATGCTTCCACACTCGCCAACTATCACCCCATTTCATTGACACCTTATTTGGCTCAGGTTCTAGAGAGAATAGTTAACGCTCAATTAATTCAATATTTAGAGAGTATTAACATCCCGGACCCAGTTCAAACAGGATTCAGGGACAAGTACTGCACCAAAACTACCTTACTTAAGGTGACTGACAGCGTAAGGTCTTTAGTAGACCAAGGGAAATCAGTGGTATCAATACTATTGGACCTATCAGCAGCCTTAGATACTGTGTCTCACCATCATTTACTCTGAAGGCTCTATTAAGTTCATCTACATTCGGCCACTTTGCATTGGTTCTATTCTTTCCTAAGTAATAGATGACAATCGGTACAGCTTCTCCCTTTTTAGATCTAGCTCCAAAGTATTGCACTGTGGAGTTCCTCAGGGCTCTTAACTGAGCCCCATATTATTTAATGTTTATTTAGCACCATTGGCTAACATTGTGAAAAAGAGGATCTGAGATCATTATGTATGCTGATGACACTCAACTGATTATCTTTATTGATGATAAGTATGACGAAATAAAGGATAATCTAGTTGAGGGAATTTCTGAGGTAGCAGAGTGGCTGCATATTGTCTGTCTTAAACTAAATGCTGATAAATCAGAGATTTTGATGTTTAGAGGTGCTGAAAAATTCTGGAATGATTCGTGACGGTCAACAATGTTAGGCCCTGTACCTAAATCTAAGAACGTGGTTAAATACCTTGGCTTTCTTATTGAAAACACACTGTCCCTGCACGAACAATTAACCAGGGTTTGAGGGATTTGTTTCAGACTGCTAGGTACCCTTCATAAACTATTTAGATGGATTCCAGTAGCTTGGAGAAGGAACATAATCCAAGCTTTAATCCTGAGCAGGATCGAGTATGGAAATGCATTGTATGTAAGTGTGGCTGAGTACTTGTTCACAAGGCTCCAGACTATTCAAAACAGAGCTTCTAAACTTATTTGTAATGAAAGCAAAAGGAGTTCAGCATCGGCCTGCATTGACAGCTTTATTGGCCTCCGGTCCGTAAACAAACCATCTTTAAGTTAACGTGCCATACGCACAGAGCACTTTCTGGAAATGGTCTTACGTTTTTGTCGAACAAAGTCAATTTTCCCAAACCCATGTGGAACCTCAGGTTAGTCAAATAATGCTTTGAAAGCCTGTAAAAGAATCAAAAAATCCCTGATAGGTGGCTGTTCTTTTAACTTTTTAGCCTCCACACACTGGAACAAGTTCCCTCAGGACTTACTCACTGTGTCAGAGTTGCTGACATTTAAAAAAAAACTAAAGACATGGCTATACCCACTTTAAGTCTACGTGTTACTTTGAAAAATGCATTTTTAGGTTGATGTCTTTTTATTGATTTAACAACCAACACAATGCAGTGAGAAATGAAACCCAGATCATGGGTTGGCAACCATCTGAGTGCTATGCAGAGCATCAATGAAAAACTGAAATAAACCTTCCCCGCAACCCTCCCGTCACCCACCCTCCCCGTCCCCCTCCCGTCCCCTCCCCCGTTCAGGCTGCTCATACATGAAAGTGGAAGTTGGGCTCAGCACATTCTTGCTCAATGTGGTGGTATGTGCGTTGCATCTTGATTCAGCGCAGGGAGGCGTAAAAGCCGCAGATACCGGGGGCAGGATAGCTCGCGAAATTCAGAGCATAGTAAAGTGACAAAGGGTCGCCACATGCCAGCAAAAGCAGCCCCATTCCCCTGGAGCGAGAAAGAAATGCACTCCATACCCAGCACATACCATAGGCGATGAAGCCATCCCTGGAGAGTTGGTGTCCTATCTGTACCCCATAAGGAAAGTATGTTCTGTAATGCCGCCCCTAGGGCTAGGCCTAATTGCTTACCTTTGCGGGACTTGAGGGGGTAGGTGAGCCTATCAGAGACCCCTAGGACCACATAAGCAGAGAAACGTAATAGTGTGGTATCAAAGTGGCAATCTATCTCATCTAGTACCTGTGTCCAATAAGATGTGAGATTGGGGCATTCCCATAATAGATGTAATAGTGTGCCATCTGCCTCACATCCTCTCCAGCAAGTGGGTGAGCGGTCAGGGTCCCTTTTATGTAGTCAGGATGGCGTGAGGTACCAATACGTCATGACCTTAATGGCTGTCTCTATGCTAGAAGTGTTGCGTGCAGAGTGTCGGGTTCTGTAATGAATATCGGTCCACTCTTTGGGGGTCAGTGTCCGTCCAAGCTCCGCCTCCCACCGTCGCTGGCCTGCTGATTTGATTGCCTGTTCTGTGGGGGCGCAGAATCTGATATAATTCAGTGATAAGTCTCTTTGTGGATTGTTTCGAGAGCAACCAGCGCTCGTACGAAGTAAGGAGTCGCTCCGTTCTAGGACGAATCTGTGGCTGCAGAACCCAGTGTCTTATTTGCAAGTAGTGATAGCGCTCAGTTTCAGGTATATTAAAATCTGATTTAAAATCCTCCAAGGATCGGAGGCCCTCTGCATCAAAGAAATGCCCTATAGATCAGTGTCCCGCCTTGTCCCAATGACTAAATGTTTCCCAATCAAGACCTGGAGAGAAGTTTGGGTTTTCAGTAATGGGAGTGAGGGGTGATGGGAAGGTTGTCAAGTTATTGCATATAGCTGTGGCATCCCAAGCTTTCAATGTAGCTCGTGCCACTGGGGAGCCATATAACCCAAGGGGTCTGGAGGCCTTGCCAAGAAAGGGGACCTTCCAAAGAGACTTTCCTGCCAGCGCACGCTCCATAAAGAGCCAGTTCTCTCGGACTCCGGTTGGGCCCACTCTAATAGGATTCGCAACTGTGTTGCTTTATAATAGCGGACAAGGTCAGGGATACCCAAGCCCCCTCTTCATGCGATCTGAAACTCAGGTCCCTATTTATTCGCGGACGCTTATCTGCCCAGACAAAGGCGCTAAATTCGGACTGAAGTTGCTTCAACACGCCCAATGGTGGTTCTAACGGGAGAGTTTGAAACAGATACAAGACTTTAGAGAGTATACTCATCTTGAGAGCTGCCACCCTGCCTAACCAGGAGAGGTTGAATGGCCGCCATCGCTGAAGCTCTTGTTTAGTCTGCCGCAGCAGTCTAGTGTAGTTCAGGGAGAGCGTCTCGGCCGTGGATACCGACAATGATATCCCCAGGTATGAAATGACCCTCTGGTCCCAGCGAATGGGGCATGCTAGGGCTAGTGTGTCCACAGTTGACTGCTCCAAAGAGAAGCCCAGCGCTTGGGACTTAGTCACATTGACTTTAAAGCCGGAAGCTGTGGAAAATTCATCTAGCTCAGCCAAAAAGGCCGGGACCGAGATCTGGGGAGACTCCAGCGTTGCGACGACAGAATCCGCATAAAGGCTGATGGTATGCCGCTCTCCCCCAAAAGGGATCCTATTGATCCTCTGATTTTCCCAGACCCTCTGAGCAAATGGCTCCATATAGAGAGCAAATAAGAGAGGGGAGAGCGGGCAGCCCTGTCGTGTGCCCCTGGTGATATGGAAGGGGTCGGAGATGAAGCCATTCACCCGAACCGTGGCTGACGGATGGCTATAACCGCTGAACACCCACTGACGGAACCTGTGACCAAACTCCTCCAAGACAGTCTCTAAAAAGGGCCAGTGGACCCTGTCAAATGCCTTTTTGGCGTCTGTTGACAGGAAGACCCGCTCCTCAGTCTGACGGTGGGACTTATCCAACAAATGCAGTAGCCTTCTGGTGTTATCGCTACATTGGCTAGTAGCGACAAATCCGACCTGGTCTTGTTCTATCAATCCCAGCATCATGAGTCCCAGTCTGGATGCTAAGATCCCGGTGAAGATTTTAAAATTGATGTTTAGCAGGGATATTGGCCTGGTTTAGGCAATACCGCTATCGATGCTAATAGCATTGTGGGCGGCAGCTCAGTAGTGCTGTCAATAGTATTAAAAAGTCGGGTCAGTATTGAGGCTAGAATGGAACAAAAGGTTTTATAAAAAATAGCGGTGAAGCCGTCTGGGCCAGGAGATTTAAGGAGTTTAAGGCGAGCTATGGCCGATATGACCTCTTCAGTCCTAATAGGGCTATCCAGGGCGGCTGCCTGATCAGGTGTCAATCTAGAGTGTGTTATGCCCTGACAGTACCTGGAAGGGTTCTGATCAGGCAATGACTGGGCAGTATAGAGAGCTGCATAAAAGTCCCTAAAAGCGTTAGCTACTTCCTTGTCCTGTGTGATCTCCACGCCCCAGTCAGCCAGAAGGAGCGGGACCGCCACCGCCTGCCGCTGTGCGCGCAATTTATGAGCCAATAAATGGCCGCATTTGTCCCCTCCAGTATAAAGTGTGTGTTTCAGGCGGAGAGCGGCATATTCCACCCTATCAAGATCTAAACTGGCCAGCTGAGCTTGCGCTGCTTTTAGCTTCCTCCAGATACGGGGGGCTCCAGTCTGCTTGTGGATACCTTCTAATTACAACACTTGTTTGGAAAGTTCGTCTCTCTTCTCTTTGCGTGCCCTATTGTCTGCGGCAGATATTGCTATGAGGTCGCCCCGAATTACCAATTTGAGAGTTTCCCAAAGGGAGATAATTGAGGTGTCTTGGGTGTCGTTGGTAGGTAAGAAATCTTGCAGTGTTTTGGTAAGGTGCATCACGACTTCAGGACGATGGAGGAGCACATCTCTGAGCCTCCAGGAGTATGATGGGCGAGCGGTAGGAGGAAACAGCAATGTGGCAGTGAGGGCTGCATGGTCTGAGAGTGCCTGGGGTTCGATTTCCGAACTCTGTGCAGTCGGGAGGAGAGACCGAGTTGTTAGAAAGTAATCAAGTCATGCGTATGTCCCCTGGGCGTGTGAGTAGAAGGTATAGTCAAGTGTATGAGGGTGGAAATGCCGCCATAGATCTACTAGCCCCAGGTCCCACAACCATTGACGAGACTTGTCTGTGAGAGCCCCCGTTTGACCCTGCCGCTGCACGGAGCGGTCCAATTGACTATCGAACACAATGTTCAGGTCACCCCTATAAAAATTTGTTGATCAGATGTAGATGTCAAGTCCCCTATCATCTTATGTAAAAACCCCTCTTGGCTCTCATTAGGAGCGTAAATAGTGGCCAACGTTAATGCGTGTCCCCCTACTGTCACCAAAAGTGCCAAAAGTTGCCCTCTAGTCTCCGACACCTTAGCTCCCACCTTCCCAGGGAACGTCCAAGCGAAAAGGATGGCGACCCCTGCCTTCTTAGTGGGGAGGGAGGAGAAGTATTGCTGTGGGAAAGCCTTTGATCGCATCCGATGTGTGTCGCTAGACAGGAAGTGAGTCTCTTGCAATAAACATATGTGGGCGCTGGAGTTTTTGAGGTAATACAGGATGGCTCTGCGTTTAATGGGGTTATTAAGCCCTTTCACAATTCAACGTCAAGATTGTGACACTCATCTACCTAAGTGTGGTAAGTATCGTGTTCTGTCGGAGCATTAGGGCCAATCTAGCCCCTTCGAATTGAATCCTCCAATACCCCAGACACGGTGCCCCTAGCGTAAGAGAGTCGCGGTGTCGCGCATAAGTCAGGATGAGCGCAGCAAGTGGGAGGAGACCCCAACAATGAAAATAACAAAACCCCCAGTGAAACAAAAACAAGAACATGAGCTAAGAAAACAAGAGTCAATGTCCAGAGCGTCCTGCTCTTAGAGGAAAAAAAGAAGAAAGCGGTACCTGTGGCCCATGGCTCCCCGCTCCCACCAGGCAGGCCTGCGAAAACATTATCTACATTATCGGCATGATCAAAATTACAGTGTCAAGGCAAAAACTGTGACTGGCGTAAGATCTGTTTCATTCCGAGGATGCCCCTGCGAGGGTCGACAGCACCACCTGCCGTTCTTTGGCCATAGTGTCCGGGTCAGGGCGCGCTGCCGGGCTTGGAGGCTTAATGGTGGTCCATCCATGGCCGCTCCGGCGTCTGCGTGGATGAGAGTCTGTGTCAGGTTTATCCATAGTGGGCTCTTCAATGCCTAAGAGCTTGTAGGCCGCTGGAAGTGATCGGATTTGCCTCAATTCCCCTTTATATGGAAAGATCAGCCTGAACGGGTACCCCCAAGAGTATTTTATGCCGGATTACCGAAGGTGTAGTGTGATCAGCCGGAAGGATTTTCCTTGAAGCAAAGTAGAGGAGGCCAGGTCTTGAAAAAGCGTAGGTTTCTGCCCCTGATATGTAAAGTCCGGACGATTACGTGCCTCACGAAGGATCCTTTCTTTCAGCTGGTAATCGCGGACACAGGTCAGTATGGCGCAGAGGCGGCTTTCCGTGGGCCCACCTTATGAGTGTGATCCAGCTTTACCGGGAACTCAGGGGATTCTCCAAGAATGTAGCGGAAGAGGCCCACCACCAGCGCCTCGATGTCGCCATCGCTCTCTGCATGCGCCATGCCTCGGATGCGAATATTGTTCCGCCGGGACCTATTTTCTAGGTCCTCGGTGTGAGCCTGCAGGTCCAGGTTTTGTTCTTGCAGCCTTAGGACTTCTTGTTGGAGGTTTTCTATTTCCTCATCGCGGCCTGTTTCATGCTCCTCTAGTGTGTGAACTCTCTCAACCAGGGAGTCCACATTGCGACAGACATCTCGGAGATCGGCCAGCAGCTCATGTTTCATGGTGGACAGGTTATCTCGAAGAGAGGAAAAAAGCGACTCCAAATAGGATCTGCTGTGGGGGCTTCCGAACCCTCACTTCCTTCTGTCTCATCTGCACGCCCCGGTCCCGGCTGGCTCTCAGACTGCTGCGTTGATTTAAGCAAAAGGTCCTTCACCGACCTGTCCTTCCTGCCTTTAAGGGCAGCCATGACCCTGTAGACGTGGGATTCGCTGTTGTGGCAAGGGGGAGTGCGCCAAAGGCAGCCAGCGCAGGTCGCCCCAGTATCGTCCTCCTCCTGGCAAGGCCGTCCGATGGTGCGTTGGCCGATATGTTGGCTTATCCCAGGAGCCCTCCAGATGCAAGGGATATGGGTGAAAAGAGCAGTAACCCTAGGCGCTCCTCTGACCAGGGCCGGCTGATGGACGGCACCCCCAGAACTCCTCAACAGGGCGCCCCCACCCTCCAGTGCCTTTATGTCTGGGGCAGCCTCTAGGACACTGTGACTGCGCACCTTTCACGCCAATGTCCGTTCCTGCACCACTGTTCGTTGCCCAGTCTAGCCTTTCTACGCCACAGCACGGTGATTATTGCACTTTGCCCGGGCAAAAGACTTTTGTGGCCGCAGCAGTGAACTCACGTGGGCCCCCCCATCCGGGACAGCAGGGGGGACAGAGCCAGCCACGCGCCTCCACCAATAACGTGTCTGCACCCGTGGCCCAGACAGCCTCCCGGCCCCTCCGGCCACCCACGTGGTCGCGCTGGTCTCAGTAACCGATTTCCAGATTCACTGCCCTGTCCAGGGTTCAGCAAAGTCACTGGGCAGGCCGGAGTATGTCTCTTCTGTAGGCCTGCAGGTGGGGGGAACGCTGAGAGGGCGCAGAGCCAACAGGGCGCCCCAGGAGCTACCAACGTGGTGGCCCCTCCCCCACTGCGCCCGTAAAGCTGCGGCCCTCCCGTAGCAGCAGAGCCGGGACCTCGCGTAACAGAGCAATCTGGAGCCCCGCCCGCCCAGCTCAAGCGCGGTCTCGCTTACCACCGCTCTGGGGGGGGTTGATTGTTGTTGCACGTTGCGGCGGTCCCCTGTACTTGTAGGGACTGCCGAGAGCCGCTGGAGCTGTGTCGCTCGTGCCAGGGGTGGCGGTTATCCTCCTGCACACCCAGCGGCTCCGTGCGTCGCAGGCTGTCACGGCGAGTAGCTCAGCTATAGGACTCTGCTGCCCCTGCTTTTATCGCCCAGTGGTGCGGTGCTGCTCCCAGGCTGATATTTCTGGGATTAGGGCTGATCTGCTGCCGGAATCGCTGTGGAAGGCCCGGTGGGAGCAGAGAGCTCCGAAGTTGCGTCCTACAGCGACGCCATCTTGGCCACGCCGCCCAAAAAATTCATTTTTGTGCATTTTTCAAAGCATGCACAAATTACCATCAACTTGAAGTTGATGGTAATTAGCATTTCCTAAATGCACAGTTTGCATTTAGGAAAGGCTACATGCATTGGCAAATAGGGATTCGCAAATTGCGATTCCCTAAATGCATTCACAATTTAGGTAATCACAAAAAATTGTGATTACCTAAATTGCGACTGAAAAAGGTACATGCATTTTAAAAGGCCTTTTTCCATTCGGAAATGGGCCGATTCTGCGAATTGGCCCATTTGCGAACAGAAAAAAGCTTGATGCATGTGCCCCTAGGGCTCTTAGGGTTGGCAGACATATGAAACAGGAGAGGATTTTCCTTGGTTTAATGGAAAAACGAAGGAACTATCACAAATAATTAGCGAAGGTCAGATAGTAACAAAAGATGGGAACCTCACAGACATTTTTCATCTGTTCAGGCGGCATGGCTCTAAATGTGAACCAGATCTGATAGTGGAAATGCGAGTAAGACACTCATTCAGTTCAAAAGAAGCAATGGAATCTAAAGCACAGATATAAAAAGATAGAGTATTGATGATAATTTGTAGTAATAGAACTTTGGCATACTGGGAAGACACCTCTTACTATTGATGGAGATCAGACACAGTGGGCCATAAATCATCAGCAAGCACTCCAGAAGAAGAAGTTATCATTGTCTCTGAGACAATCATGCAAACTAGAACATTGTTTAAATTCAGTGGTTTCTTTGTTCGAAACAGTGCAGAACTTGGCATTCATGTTAGATGTGGGACTATTTTTGTTTTCGTACACTAAGGACATAATACGTGTTTCCGAAACTTACTAAGACCTCATATTTGAATACATCATTTATTCATTAACTATACCACATTAACCATGTATTGATCCCCTGGTCAGTTATATATCTTTCTATATCTTTGTGCTTCACCTGTGGATCTGCTCTTATGTAACCTGCAAATTTTATTCTGTTGTAAACTTCTGGGACACAGTTGGTAACCTCATATAAAGCACTCTGCTGATGG
The DNA here is from genome assembly GCA_963921515.1 of Calotriton arnoldi. Lineage (NCBI taxonomy): Eukaryota > Metazoa > Chordata > Amphibia > Caudata > Salamandridae > Calotriton > Calotriton arnoldi. Next base: position 245,373 of record CAWUFW010009794.1, read on the forward strand.
GTCTCATGTGTGCTCTATGAAAATGCTATAAATAAATAATAAAACAGGTGTATCAAGAGGGCATGATGAAAAATGCTGACCTAATTGTGTCAGTTTTAGCAGTAAACAGATTGAGAAATTGTTACACAGAACCATAGAAGGGAATTAGTGCCAGCAATGATCACAGAGCTCCCTTTAACTCAGATCTTTCAGCCGTATTGTGCAGAAGGAGCATTGCTTCGGTATGTTATTTGGCACTAAACAGTCATTCTTGAATAAAGGAGCTGCAATCAGCAAATATTGGCCCAGATTCACAAATGGTTTGCGTTGCCCTGGCATCATGCAAGGTGACACACGGCAATGTAAGACCTTACCTAGGATTTACTAAGCCACACAAAGCCACCTTGTGTGGCTCTGCATGATTTATTAAATCCAAGTTTATGCAAGGCAGCACATTTTGCTGCCTTGTGTTACCTTGTGGCAGGGAGGTGTTTCATGCATGGAGTGTGGGAGCTCCAACTCATCCACCCATGGGTTTTGGAGAATTCCCAGGTTTACAAAGCGTTGTAAATCTGGGAATATGTCATAATGGTATGCCTCCTAGATACAGGTGTAGCAAGGGGAAATATCTTTCTTTCTCCTCGTTACTTCCTTTTTCTATGTGTGATCATTCCTCAGCACACATAGAAAAAGGAAAATGCCTTTAACTATTGTTTTCCTTTAGGAAGGTGTCCCTTTCTGCTCAAAAACAATCCTGCTGGTAACGCAGGCACCCTTGCAGAATAGTGCAAGGGTATCTGTGTTGATGCTCAGCACACAGTATGCCAGCTCAAGGAAGCAGTAGAAATGTTCCATATATTTGTAAATATTGCACATTTCTGATGTCTCCCTTTCATGCAAAGCCTTGCTACGCTGTGTTGTATGAAATGTGGGTAAATATCCCCCCATGGTGTTTTATGAGACATGCTCAGTGTCTGACAATACCATATCTTGATGCCAAGAACAACATTTCTTTTCCAGCTAACTTCTACATGCTGTTTTTGGACGGGCCAAGGCAGGTGTGAAAGAAAAAGTTGAAGGTCCATTTCATTTAATATTTTAATCTTTAAGGGAATTAAGCGGTTAAATGCATTGAGGAGCTCATCGTATGTTACCTTATCAGCGATTCTTTGCAGGATTTTTCGAATTACTTGATTCTTGGATGCAGATGCTGTAGAATCTTATCTGTGTCTGATTCTTTTCAACGAGGATCAGCGTTTGTCACTTTTTTTAGGAGCTCGAACTGTCATGGAAAATTACAGGACTGGTGTTTTCATGATAACTAATATTATCGATGACTTTGCACCAGGAAGCTCGAGAAGCCATGATGAAATAGTCATGCCCCTAATGTGAAACAGCAGGGGCCAGCAAATTAGTCAACCCATGGGCCATGGCATCCTTTTGGTGGAAGATAAAGACTGAAACATACGTGTGGGAAAACAAAAGCATATGGTAAGTAAATCTCTGTAGTTGTCTCTTTGATCTGTGGGGTGGCAACTGCTACATTCGCACTGAGCGAATCACATGAAGTGGAGCTCAAATTTCAGTAATTTTAGCATTTAAAAATCGATCACAAAGTCAGTGCCAAGCTTTTTTTCCTATATAATCTATCTATCTATCTATCTATCTATCTATCTATCTATCTATCTATCTATCTATCTATCTATCTATCTATCTATCTATCTATCTGTTTAGCTGTTTCAAAACTCTCAAAAAACAAAACACTATAGATAACTAAGAATTGAATTTAAAAGGCACTACATTACACATTGTTGATTAAATCTTTTACGGCCACATACATTTGATTTTCTCTCAGTTTGTTTATATCGTACATACAAACACATTTTTGAAAGACATGGCAGATCTGCTTTTCAGCCTTTAAATGAATTATTTTGATTTTGTGACTCCCTAATCATATTTTCTATTTGATCTATCGACCCTGCCTTCGTGAATCAATATTAATATACTTTTCTCCTGTGAAAATAGCTTGCCATGTAGGTGGCGTTATTATGTTGACCTTACAGTTGCTTTGCTGAGCCTGGTTATTTGCAAGGCCATCTGTTAAGAGCCACAAGAGTACTACGATATTGGAACTTCTACGTCTACTCGCTGCCTTTTCAATGGTCATAAGAAACCATTCACTTTTAAGATTGTAGTTCTGTCTATAAGACCTCGTGGATTTGAGTTACATAGACCCACTGGATTATTTTTTATCCACAAATACATTTAATTCTCCAAATTACCCTAATTTTGGTTCACGATCGATAAGATAAGCTAGTCTGAAATGATCTACAGCACAGACATTCTTAATAAAAAACATGTATCAAAACGCCTGCAATGCGCATACACCTGATTGGTACATAGCAAGGAAATTCTAACTGTGAATTATATTGTTCTTACTAGTTTCTTTGTGCATCCTTAGTAACCACATACGAGTAAGGTTAGGTATCACTCATTATTTTATATTCAGCTTCCGGACAAATAATCCATGAACATTACTAGAAATTATTAGATCTGAAAAAATATTGTGAAAGCACATAGAGGAAAATAGCACATTAAAATATTTCACATTAGATTCAGCTTAGAGTGTGTTTTTCGTTGTTTCTATAGATCATGGCATTTGGTTGCTTGACAGAAACCATTAAAACTTCACATTACGTGTACCATTGAGCAGCGGCGGCTCCTCCATAATGGAGGAGGAGCCTGGCCTCCCTTGCAAAAAGCCAGAAAACGAAAAATAAGATAATAATAAAACAACTTTATTATCATTTTACTTTTCTCTGTCTGGCAGCCAACGCAGCATTAGAAATAATGGGGCGACCGGTGTCCCTCAGAACCTGGGTATTGGTAGTATAGAGAACAATTGGTTCTGTTGGGTAGTACAATTACTGTGCACACTGTATTTACTACAGATGAAAAAGGTATCTCTCAATTCCTTACTTCTAATACACGAAAAAACACTTTGGAAAAGAAAAGGAGAAATTCACAAGTAAAGTTAATTTACTCTTATATTTCATAAAAGTACTGAATAGTGTTGGCTGTCACAGATACACATGAATTGCAACAAGACAATAGGTGACTATGGTGAAGAAGTGACATATAGTGAATAGTGAAATAAACAGTACATTATATACATGACATACGTGAGTGACACAAAAATAAAAGGGGATATTTAGAATTCTTGTCCTATCCTAACTTTTCACATGAAATACAGGACCCATTAACGAATCAATTTATGGTCAAGAGGACTGTGTGGACATATACAATGATAAATGTCGACTTTTCGACCCTGGAAACAGCGCGGAATGTTGTGCGTCAGAGCGGGTCTTCCTCAGGACTAGCATAGAGCAAGCATAGAGCGGGGCCGAGCCAGGTTAATCTGGACTGGGAGCAGGAGTGATAGGTGCACTTAAGTGCCAAAATGACATGCGCACTTAGGTTTCTCTACCCGAGCCGTACTGCACAGCTGGGTGGAGAAAAGGCCCAGGCTCTCTGTCCCTGACTGAGCATCAAAGCAGCCCTCTCAGGCTATTCCCCATGGTGCTCTCATGCTTGGTATATATTAGCATGAGAGCAGCGTCGGAATTGGGTGGAGACTCTGGGAGCCTGTGCTGGGAGCAGAGGAGCACCGAGGCGGCTGGCAGCATAAGCTAAGTCTATTTTTTTATTTAGTATTAACCCCCTTGTGCCCTCTCCCGCACCCCACCACTTTTTACTTGTATCAGCTGCCACTGCCATGGAGAGTGGTGAGGATTATGAACCCATCCACTCACTTTTAAATCTTTCATCAGCAACAAATGTTAACCTTTTCTTTAATGTTTATAAACAGTTTTAGTAAGATGCAGGCATCAAAATGTGTATATTACAAAATGTGTATGTATAAAAATGTGCATAATGTGTTTAAACAAAATGTGCAATGGCAAACTGGCACTAAGTGCACGTGTTTCAAAATATAAGTATCTCTGTGTGCAAGACAAATAGTCTATGTCAAAAATGAAAGTCAAATAGTGTATTTATTAATAAAGCTTGCCAGTAGTTAATACCTCTATAAAATAAAGAGGGATTTTTTTTCTCACACAAAAGTAGGCCTAGGAATAAAACTCTGCTCTGCTCATGGAGTTTGCAGAATTTAGCAACTCCACATTCTGCGGAGTACACGGAATTAATGATAAACTCCGCACTCCCAATGGAGCTGAATGTTTTTTCCATTGGCGCGCATGTCACTTCATTGTGGATGCGCTGGGAGCGCAACAAATCTTGCCGGGTGCTCATGAGATTTGCTAGCCACCTGCGAGCTTCAGTGAGATTTTGCACCCGCTAACATGGCTTTAGCTGTGCCAGTGACTTCGGGTGCTTCTTTTGTGATGTAGGTGAGCACGATTGAGCGCGAGCGACCATGGCTCCAACCTGGAGAAGATTCTCTCCTCGAGAAGCAGTTAAATCTACTCAAAAAGACAATTTGGAGTTTAAAAACTTCTCAAATGGACCGTTCACATAGATTTTTTGTGTGAGGAGTCCATTTTTTATTTTACTTTTTTTTCAACAAGCAGGAAGTGCCCCAGAGACTCCAACTTTCTGTTCCTGTCCAACAGGCTCCTCCCAGTGCTTTGTCCACCTCCTAGTCACTTCTCATTTGGATTTGGAGCTGGAAGGATCACTCTGTTTCTCTGCTGCATATATGCCACTTGATTTGAGGACTTTCTTTTTGTAATATCACAAGTAAGTTCAAAAATTGTTGAATAAGGGATTTGTTTGTTTGATAGAGGACATGCACCAGGATTTATTTATACTTGTATTCGATTTAAAAAATGTATTGTGGTGGGTGGCCTGCAGTTTCAGTAGGGGCCTAGTTATTTTTTGCATGTAATTTTTCTTCTTTCATAAAGGAAAAAAATGTTGCACAGTTCAGTACATTTTCTCAATGTGTTTTAATAAATTTGCAATATTCATTTAATTCACTATGTGGCCTAGTGTCCCAATGTGTCTTCCAGCCAGTAGGCCCAGTAATAGTCATGGATGCATGAAACAACTGTTTCTGTGGTGTCTGTTGAGTTGAAACATCATTTTGGACATGGATGGCATTGGATTAAAATACAAAATGTTTTTGTTTTTTTAAGCTATTTCACAGTTTTTTCCACAACCAGTGTACGGGTGGTGTAGTATATTTGATGCATTTGGAGGATGTGTGTTGTTGTTAGATTTTTTAGCCCAGTTAATTTTTGTTTTTGGTAATGATGAATTATTGCTGTTTCTCCTGTGTTACCATGCTACTTTGTCTGGCCAGTGTGCGAGTGTGCTTGCCATAGGCCACCATTTGTCTTTATTCCTCATGCCATGTGGCCAGGGGCCATTTTGTATAGTCAGTGTCTAAAGGCCTGCATGTGTTCTTTGTTTTCCATGCCTACTGCTTCTTGTTTGACCATATGGCCGTAGCCCATTTTGTGTCGGCATTCAGTGTGCTTTTTTTGCCATAGGCCTGCGGTGTTCTTTGTTGTTGCCATGCCTTCTTGGTGGTTGTTGTTGTTTGAACATGTGGCTGGTGGCCATTTTGTGTAGTCAGCCAGTGTGCTTTTGCTATAGGCCTGCCTGTGTTCTTTGTAGTGGCCATGTCTCCTTACTGGTTGTTGTTGTTGTTTGACCATGGGACTGGCTGACATTTTGTGTAGCCAGCCAGTGTGCTTTTGCAATAGGACTGCATGCATTCTTTGTTGTGTCAATTCCTCCTTGCTTGTTGTTTGTCCATGTGACCATTTTGTGCAACCGTCCTTTTTTCAGTTTTCAAATCCATTTTGTATGTAGAGGCTTAAGCCTTTTTCTTTGTGCTCATAATTTTTTTTTACTTTTCACTGACATCAGTTAAATATTATGTTTGAGGCCTAGTAGTTCAATGCTCATACTAAATGTACTGTATGAAAAGTGTTTTACAATATTATATACTTTTTTTTTGCATTTTTCACCTGCACCACTCCTTGCTTCTCAAATCCCAATGGGTTTCTCATGGTAGTCCCCTAGTACATCAGCAATTATATTTTTCAAATTTTTATTTTTTGATCATGTTTTCACATGCATTTTTTTATTTAATGTTAATTTAAAAAATATATTTTGTAACTTTTTAATTAATTTTTGTCAATTTGTTACTTTTTGTAAAAAAAATCTTATTTTTTGTAATTTTCTATTTCACATTTCCCCAACATCCATTAACACCCTGTCTGTCATAGGCGCACAGCCACACAACAACATTTATTTTCTAAGGATTATTCCATTGTCACCTGCACCTCCCTGAGTGCCACATCCCAACTTGATGCACATAAAGCAAACAGTTACATCTTTATGTTGTTGCTCTTTCTGATTGTAAATGAAAATTTATGTTGGTGTGGTTTTACTTTTGAATGAATAGACTGTATATTTTTTTTTGTCCTCATTTATGACAAAGGCTTGTTCACAGCTTGGGAGAAGAACCTGATTTCCCGATTCTGAGCGCCGCATACCTCCATGCTCCCGCCGCCCATAAACAGCCCTTTTCAACTGTTAGTTGAAGCTGATCTTATTGGTTTTCCCACTAATCACCTCATCCAGATGAGCTTGTCTTAATCCTTGGACTTTATTTATAACAGGATTCAACTATCAGCTTCAGCCAACCCACATATATTAATTTCCCATATTGATCTGGAGATCTACCTTTAAGAAACTATCCCACATTTTCACTCTTTTGGTCGAACCTGATTGACAATCCAACCTTGCAACGTGTCTAGCAAAACTTAGCCACCCCTGACAAGTAGGTGGTTGTTCAGAGACCCAATTTTTACATATTTCCCTGCGTGCAATAGCAATTAATATGAAAAGTCAAGAAGATTTAATTTTCCCCAAACCAGGTATAGTTTCACTTAATACCCCAAAGATAATTAGTAATGGGCTTACCTCAATATTGACCCCCACATTTTTTCCAAGACTACTCCCATCTCTTGCCAGAAGGCCTGGAAAGCTGGACATTGCCCAAAAATATGTATGACATCCGCATTCTCCAAGTCGCACTTCGGGCAGCTTCTTCTCTTACTTCCTTCCATCTTCGCCAATTTCTTGGGGGACCAGTAGACCATGTACGATGTAAATAAATGGTACCTCCTGAGTGCAGCAGATTTTACTGATGCCCATAATGTAGTAGACGATACTTGCCATAAATATGGGACATCGCAGCCTGGCATGTCCAGCTTCCAGATCTCTTCCGGAGGAATCAGGTGGGCGTTGTCCCCTGTACCAATGCCCAGTACCATTTGGAGACTTCTTTCCTGTATTTATGGGTGTTTTGTATCTCCTTTCCAATTTCTGTTTCCAAACCCAAATTTAGCTGCTATCGTGCCCAGCTTGCCAACTGATAGTACTTGAATCTGGACAACTTATAGTTTGCAGACTGCGATAACGAGGACCAAGGCGCCAAGCCATCTTGTTCAGTAAGTCGGCCCCACCTCACTAACCCAGCCTTTAGCAAAGGGATCGCCAAACTGTCCTTTAGACATAGAGGGGTTCCTGGGGATCTACAAATTGGTGCCATATTTCTATAGTAGGGGAACTCTAGAATTCTCCTAATTTGTGTCCAGACTTTACATGATTCTATTAGGATCCCAATTTTTTTTTTTTTTTTAAACTTCGGGTAGCTAAATTTAAATAAGAAGTGATTTGCTTCTCCTGCTAGGTTCCATACTAGAGCTCTGTACCATATCGGCATATCCTTAACGTCCATCAGCAGACATCTGGCATTTTTTCAGAAAAAGGCCCAGTAATAAAGCTGGAAATCAGGAAGCGCTATTCCCCCCTTCATCTTTTTTTTCCTGGGTTTTTTCCACGCTATTCTCACCGATTTGCACTCCCATATAAAACTGCTCAGTTGTCCTTGTAATTTTTTAAACCAGGCTTGCTTAAAATATAGTGGGAGAGTGTTAAACATGAAGGTACATTTTGGCAAAATCGTAATTTTGATTAAGTTGGCCCTCCCTAAAATCAAGACTGGAGAGGCCCAATATTGTAATAATTTTTTGACTCCTGCATTAGTCGATTAAAGTTAATAAGAGCCATTTTCTCTACCTCCTTCGTGAAACGGATTCCTAAGTACCTGATTTCTGATTTATTTAGATGTTTAAGATGATCTGGAATAGGCCTGTTCCATGTCATAGTCTCCGTTTTGTCTTTGTTTACCAAATATCCCGAAATTCTCCCAAAACTTTCCATTATTTCCAAAATTACCGGTAATAAAACCTCCAAGTTGCTCGTAAAGACTATTAAGTCGTCAGCATACAGAGCCTCCTTTTTTTGCCAGTACCCGTACTGGAATGATGGAATTCTCTGATCTGCTCTAATTTTCCTCGCAAGAGGCTCTATATACAGATTAAACAAGAGTGGAGATAGCGGATATCCCTGGCAGATTCACCTATTTATCTGAAAACTTGAAGGTAATAGTCCGTTGACCAATACCTTAGCTATGGGAGCTGAGTATATGCTTTTAATTGCTGAAAGTAAATTCCCACCCAGACCATTCTGTTCCATTATCTCATAAAGTTACGGCCAATTAACTCGATCGAAAGCTTTGGCCGCGTCTATCATTATGATTGACAGAGGAGCCCCCATAAGTGTAGCTATTGCACACACCAGATCTTGTGTTAAGTCTGAGAGCTGCCTTCCCTTCATAAAGCCTTTCTGGTTTGCGTCTATTAACTCTCCCAATACCTTTTCCAGTCTTTTCGCCAGTATCTTTGTGTATATTTTATAATCTGTGTTAAGTAATTAAACTGGCCTATACAATTCACATTTCTTACTGTCTTTCCCTGGCTTACATATCAGAGTTATCACTGCTTCATTCCACGTGGTCGGGGTAGGGGCATAAAAGTTATAGATAATATTTACCAACTTGCCTAGAACAGGAGAAAGTTCTTCCCGTAAAGCTTTATACAATTCATTAGGAAGACTGTCAGGACCTGAAGCTTTCCCATACTTTAAATCCTTAATGATGTTTTCTATTTCTGGCATAGTGATCTCCCGATTAAGGGACTCCTGTTGTTTTTCACCTAGGCAAGGAAGTTTATCTCGTTGCAACCACTCCCTAATTTCTGTTTGTGACACTGGGGAACCCTCCCATTATCCAAACTGGGTATTTCTTCATACCCTTTTGAGCCCCGCGTCTCCGACTCCTTAGAATACATTTATGACTTTTTATGCGTCCTTATGAGATTTAATCTGCGCTATAAGGTTTTCGACCTCGGGTGTCTCCTTTAAATTAAACATCTTATTTCGCCACATTACCTTCAGCATTGCTGGAAATTTCAATTGCGCCGTTGCACCTAGGGCCTTCAACTCCTGTATATATCGTTCTAGCTCCCACTGCCGGGTTTGAGTTGCCTTAGAAATATCGGACCTTATAGTAAAGGCCCACCCCTTTTTTTGGAACTGCTTTGCTCTAAGTGCCGCTGTTAGAATTATTTCTTTTATGGAGTAGGAGCGAAAATTTATCAACATCTTCCTTAGTTTCCCTTTATCCTGAGTCTTCCTAAAGGGATCTCAATGAACTCTCTGTATGTCCGCCTCTAAGTCCAGCTCTGCTGTTTCTGAGATATATTCCTTAAGGAGATTGTAGTAATAAGGACCAACGTAGGTTTATTGAATGGTAGATAAACAGGTAAGTATCTTCATTATATCACAAGTGTAGATCTCTGTCAGCAGTCCCACCGGGAGCAGCCTGCTAGCTGCTCAGCCCCATTCACCAACTGTCATTCTCATCCAGTCACCCAAGCATTCCACACATAGCCCACACACCAAACATTCCACTCAGAACACTCACACAGGCTGAGCAGCTAGGAGCAAGTTAACATAAGGCATACATCTTAACACGAGAATACTACATATCTCTTTCCTTATAAATAAAAGACGGAACCAAAGATCTTAAAACTATAAGCTAAAGGTACAAGGTTACAAAATATACAAACATCTTAAGACTGTAAACATAAAGTAATAATAAAGTACAGGATAAGAAAAGCATAGAGGTACAAGATAAATAAACAGTCCATAACCCAGGGATGACGGAAAACGACATCACGAGAGGGGTAGAGACTAAGCAAGGTCAAAGGGGAAGAGAAAAGGTACATACATATTAAATAAGAAATACCCATCTCCCTCCCTTAATAAAGGCAATAAAATTGATAATCAAAACGTGAACATTCCCATATAGGGAACACTCCATGTAAAGGTGTTGAGAAAAAAAAAATGGAACCCAAATTCCTGCCCCCACCCTAAACGGGGACAACGTGTACGTACATGTGGACAAGAGGGACTAGTACCCAATGTCCTGTCCCCCAAATTAATAAGGGACAACCTGTAAATGTTCTCCAAAGTGAAGAGGCAAGCAAGGTCAAAACCCTGCAACAACAACCCGTGCAGCGCAAAGCGTCTTATGCACGCAGGGACCCACCCCTGCAACAAAAACACATGCAGCACAAGGCGTCTTGTGCACGCAGGGACCCACCCCTGCAACAAAAACACATGCAGCGCAAGGCGTCTTAAGCACGCAGGGACCCACCCCTGCAACAAAAACACGTGCAGAGCAAGGCGTCTTAAGCACGCAGGGAAACTACCCCTGCAACAAAAACTCGTGCAGCGCAAGGCGTCTTATGCACGCAGGGGAACACCTCTGGAACAACCCAAGAAAGGTCACCCTCACGTAAGGGTACACTGAAAAATGGCATACATTGGGACTAAAACCCCATTAATGTAGGAAAGAGAATACAAAACCCTTATGTCAACCCTTGTGTAAGGGCACAAATGCAACCTCTAAGACCCAAACAGCAACCTCACTTGAGGTACTAGATATGTATAAGGGATAAGATGCCCAAAAACGTACCCACGTGTAGAGGCAACCCTCATGTAAGGGAAACACTGTAAAAATAACATAACAACTGAGCATGTTGCAGCCAACAACGTAAACTCCCATGTAAATGGATAAAAGACTGAGACAAAATTCTCGGCAATCAAAACGAGTATGTAAGGCTATCAACAAAGAAAATGTAACTCGGCCATACAAGTGTTTATCCCGGAGATAATATATCCAAATGCTGCAGAGCGTCCATTGGAACTCAAATAAGATTTCTTATCTTATCATTAAACTCTACTGCTGACAAAAAAATGTAGTAGGCAAACCATCTTGTCAACACGACGTTTCTCATAGTTCCTTCAAGTGTTCTACGTTCAAATTGTCTTTGTCAAAACATTCGGCATCCAAATCTTGTAGGCAGGACACCATGACATACACCGTGTATTAAGTGGTAACGTTCATACGCGCCAGATATTCTGCATCCGTAAAACGTGGTTGGCAAATAACAGTGGTTGGCAAAGAAAGAAATGACAGAGGACTTCAAAATGGCGGCGCGCTAATCACGCCGCGCCGGGTGGCTCCCTGCACACAGGTGCATGCAGAACGTCGTTTTCTGAGTGCCAGCGTGTCAGCATCGTCACAGAGAGCCTCGAGCGATCAGCGCATCCACAAGCTGGAGGTAGGTGCGCGCGCTGGGCACAGTCAGTGCATCATTCAAAAGTAAAAGAGCGGTTGAAAGTGCGACTCTCAGCTGCGTTTAACAATAATAATAGAAAAGTGTCTCACCTCTCTTCACGCTTCGCTGGGCCCATAACCAACTATACAAAAAGTTAAAAACTCAAACCGTTCCTGTGTGGTCCCTGGTGGGCACTCATGTTGGCACAGCTCCAATGTGGTGTCTTTCGCTATATGAAAACACAGTCCTCGTTGATGAGGCCAAGTAACACGTCCAAGAGATTAACAGAGCGAAATACTCCAAGCACATGTCATTGCGCAGCGTTCATATAAGAAAGGCCATGTAGTTCTATTTGCACACCGTCATGTGTGACTCTGTGCAGTCTCAACGTAGTGAAGCTCTGTTCCAATGTAGGCAACGATCAGGCACACTCTCTGCGCAACATCAATTAAGAAAATCAAGAGTCTTACTGTACATGTAGGTTCACTCTGCGCAGCATCATTTAGGTGTCTTGAAGTAGTGGCATCTCTAGACGGTGTACAGCACGCTTGCTTGGGGGCTGTCCAGTGTGATGGACACCGGTGGGACCGCACAGCGCGCTGACTTTGTATTAATTTCATTTGTATCATTTGAAGATAAATGTCTTTAGAGAGAAATACCTGTGAGGCCTCTTGTGAGTCTTTTCTGTAGCATCCTGTTCCTGTTGCTTTGACCAGTCGTCCGTTACTTGTAGTAATTTTTTCCCAACTTATTGTAGAAGACATGATGAGGTTTCTCAGGCCACTTGTACCCACTGTTGAGCGTGGGGACGTCTCCACCTCGTCGCCAAAAATACGTGTAGTAATCAGGACCACGCTGGTGTGAAGAAGTCAACATAGGTTTATTGAATGGTAGATAAACAGGTAAGTATCTTCATTATATCACAAGTGTAGATCTCTGTCAGCAGTCCCACCGGGAGCAGCCTGGTAGCTGCTCAGCCCCATTCACCAACTGTCATTCTCATCCAGTCACCCAAGCATTCCACACATAGCCCACACACCAAACATTCCACTCAGAACACTCACACAGGCTGAGCAGCTAGGAGCAAGTTAATATAAGGCATAAATCTTAACACGAGAATACTACAGAGATTAACTACAAAGAGCTTTATTCTCCCTCCCTCAGTGCCCTCCGTAACATTCAGAAGTCTTAGATTGTTCCTGCTACAGTTATTTTCCAGCACTTCTAGCTGATCTCTTAGTTCCTTTTCTCCTGCTTTTAGGGCTACGATCTCCTTTTGATTTCTCCTTACTTCCTCTTGTAAAGCCCCGAGAGAATCTTCCATGACAAGCAGCCTTTCTGTGATATCCACAAGTCTCTCTTCTAGACCCTCACATGTACCTTGGATGTTGGCCTGGTTGTGCTCTTATACTGCAAATTTCTCCTTTATATAATTTGATAGGGTGAGTAGGATATGACTAATCTCGGTGCTCCTTGCTTCATTTACTATTGAAGAACTTCTTTCCTCTACGCCCTGTTCTTTCCTCTACCCTCTCCCCTATACCTTCAGAAGTGATTGCGCAGGTCCCCCTCCTAACTCAACATTTATGGGTGGATTTTCCTCTGAAGGGTTGTTGGGGTATTCGACACTGGCCAGCGGTGCAAACCAATTTGAAACGTGCAGATCCTGAGATATGGCCTGCATTGAAGTTGCTGGCTCCATCTCCAGAAGAGCCAAAATCTTATCTAGTACCCCAGCCCTGCCCAACCAGTTAGTCTGATCCTCCAGGCCTTTTAGTTTAAAATAAGACCTCAGTGAAGGGGTGATTTTAACTTTGCCTCTCAATCTATTCTCGGGCTGTTACAAGGTTTTTGTCCCCCGTTTGGAAATATTTTGAGGACTGTCTTGTAAAGGGGGCTGATTATAGGGTGTTTCCTGTCTAACATCAATTGGGGAGACAGTTGTTAATGGTATACACTTTTGACTTTTTCCCTTACTGTTTTGAGACAAAACTGCCTCTCCTAATCAAAAATCAATATTTCTTAACTTATATCTGTTTTTACCTGCTCTCTTCGTGGGCACCTCGTAATCTACCAGTGCCCCCTCTGAAACAACGTAGGTTTTTTGAGAAGACAAGGGTACCCCAATATGTGAACTTGGGGTGGCGAGATATTTAGGAAACAGTGGTTCAGGTGTGGCCTAAATGGGCCAAAGCGAGAAAGTGACCCAACAGGGAACACTTGGTACTAAGATTTAGAAATTAATTCATGAGGGAGAAAAGGAAAGATCAAAAGACAGGTCATGTAGGTCAGATAAATGATAAACATTTATTTTACAATTTTTTATAAAGTATTCAGGTGCTCACATATATTTAAGTGAAAGGAAACGTGACATGCAGGGTGATAGTGAGGTTTAAAAAGGCATTGCATTGACAACAGTATAATGAGCTCCACAGTTATTTTACAAAGAGTAATAGGAGTTCATGTTGTATGGTGGTCGACGGCGTTTCAAACCAAATAAGTGGGGTTCATCTTCAGGACAAGGGTGAGCAAGCTGAATTAAAGGAGAGGAAAATCATCCTAGGCCCATTCGTCTGTTAATGATGTGGGCGGCTTTTACTGATTTTTAAAATTGGCTGTGGGTGTGAATTATAGCGCCAAGGAACTGAGTGGATGTCTGCCCGGGACTCGTGTTTGCTTATTTTGGAGGGAACCCGGGATGGGAAGGCAGCTGGCCGGGATGATTGGTTTAATTTTTTATGGAAAACGAACAGCAGGGCCTTTAATTGGGGGCCTGGAGCTGTGCAGACAAGAGCATCCTGCTTCTGCCTTCGCTGGCGTTGAATGCCAGTACCAGCCGCCCACATCATTAACAGACAAATGGGCCTAGGATGATTTTCCTCTCCTTTAATTCAGCTTGCTCACCCTTGTCCTGAAGATGAACCCCACTTATTGGGTTCGAAACGCCGTCGACCACCATACAACATGAACTCCTATTACTCTTTGTAAAATAACTGTGGAGCTCATTATACTGTTGTCAATGCGATGCCTTTTTAAACCTCACTATCACCCTGCATGTCACGCTTCCTTTCACTTAAATATATGTGAGCACCTGAATACTATACAAAAAATTGTAAAATAAATGTTTATCATTTATCTGACCTACATGACCTTTCTTTTGATCTTTCCTTTGCTCCCTCATGAATTAATTTCTAAATCTTAGTACCAAGTGTTCCCTGTTGGGTCACTTTCTCGCTTTGGACCATTTAGGCCACACCTGAACCACTGTTTCCTAAATACCTTCTGAAGCAACAGTCATCTTATGTTTGTTGGGGGCTGTCCTGGCTTCTGCGGTGACTACTTCTGGTTTTTTCAGGGTGAAAGACTTTGGATTCCTGCCAGAAAGAGCTTTGGTTTTCTTTGGGGTCATAGATGTTAGAGGTGGGCTCCCACTCCTCACCTCTTTCCGTGTACTTGCAGATTCCAGAGCCGCCGGGGGAAAGAGCTGACTCTGCCCCCGGGGACCTGGAAGCAGACTCGGGCCGCTGCTCGGCGATCACGCCGGATCTCCGAGGCAGCCGATAGACACCTGGGGGTCGTGTTGCCTCCGCTGTCTTCTCACCTCTTCCTTGACTGACAAAGGAGACCAAACGACCCAGGTCTCGGCGCCGAAATGCCCGCAGTGATGCACACATCAACGTGGCATCCGAAGATTCATTACGCACTCGAGACGCAGTGAGTAAATTTTGGAGACGTGCGGAGCTCGCAGCCGGCTCTCTAGCTAGCCGCCATGTTCCCCGCCATGATCAGGCAGCAATGGATAGACTGTATTGTTGTTAATTATTTATAACTTAAGTAACCACACTAAATAGTATTGTTTGTACCACTAATTCAAACTAAAACAATGACACGTTTCACTGATGTTCTTCTTGCTATATTTGCTTTTAGGTGAGCAAGAGAAGAGACATCACCCACAGTACTGCTGGACAGAAGGCCTGTGCATGTGACGCTTAAGCACACAACACGGACATCTCTTCAGCTTGTAAATCTAAGTGCCACTGCCAACTGACAGCTTCAAGATGGCCCTAAAGAAAGGTGCTACCAAGAAAGGGGCTTACCACCACTGGTATGTCACCCCAGACCTTTTTCAAGGCAACATCATGTGCCTGCTACACCAGCCTCTGGGAACAAGCTGGGAGCAGCACTCTCACATTAATGGCCCCACCCCACCCCAGCCTAGGCCAAAGCCCATGTCTATCACAGAGACAGCCACTGTAATCATGGCAATGACGATGACCAGTGACGTTGAATTGGAGTTATCTCTTTCACAAAGTAGTATGCAATTGTTGCTGGAAACTCAGCTAAGTGCACAACAACAGCCAGCAATAGTAGTAAGGGTGGGCGTAGCAGGTGTAGTGCCTCTACGCAGAGTTCCACGGAGTTGGAAAAAAACTCAGTGGAACTCCACTCCGCTCCTTCCACCCTCCCAAAGTAATTATAATGTAAAAGAAAAAGGCACTTACCTGCCGTAGCTGCCTCCTCCTCGCCATGGCCGCTCTCCTTCCTTGTCATCGCCCCGAAGGACGGCGATGACGAGGAAGGAGAGCGGCCATGGAAATGAGGAGGCAGCCACGGCAGGTAAGTTCCTTTTTTTTACATTATAATTACTTTGGGAGGGTGGAGGGGCCGGCTGACTCCGCTCTGCCACGGAGTAAGAGTTTTGCCTAAACTCCGAGTTCGCAATGGAACGCGGAGTAGGCAAAACTCTGTATACTCCGCTGGCGGAGCGGAGTTATCCGTCCGGGTTTAAATAGTAGCTCCTCCCAAAGTTGGATCACTTCAGGATATTGAGCTTCATGTTGAGGAAGTAGAAGAAGCCCCTCTTTCGGAAGATCCATTGTCTTCCAGATATCCAGCAAGAAAAGGAAAGTAACTCCAACATCTTCTTCTCCAAGCAACCCTTCTGATGATCAACACTCCACTTGGATCCTGCCTCAGTCTGAGACATGCCAGGAGAGGCTGGAGAAAAGGAAGGTTCCTGAAAGCCTTAGAGTTATGGATGAAGAAGAGGAGGATGACGACGACCCAGACATCATTGATGTTAGCCCAGCCCCAGAGGAGACCGACGTTAACCCATCTCAACCTGCTCTGAGGGATGAGGCACAGATACCACCACTGCCAGCTTCCATATTTTCAAGGCCCCTGGACCTACATCCACAACTACCTCAGCAGAAGTAGGCACTGCAGAGAGACAAATGTCAAAAAACCCACCTACCACCACTACTTTGGATATTAGCAGTGGCACTGGTGTCAGAAAGTGGACCTCCCCAAGTTTGGGAATTCTTTACCGTTAGCAAGCAGGAGGAGAACCTTGCCATATGCTCCATTTGCAACGAAAGTGTTAGTTCAGGTAAGCTTGGTACAAACAATGGTACAGGGAGGCCAAACAACCCCTGTGGGAAAACACCATGCAATCCGTTTGGGGACACACCTTAGCAAAAAAAATACAAGTGGTGTTAGTGAAAATGGTGAGAGCAGGGAATCAGCTCCGATCATGGTTGAAGGTGAAGGTGAAGAAGAGGATGAGATTTTTATTACGCAAATCAGCCCTGTACCCAGCAGTGCAGTAGTATTGCCCACATCAGCAAGATGCAATGGTACTCAGAGTCAGGTCGAGACACTAAAGCATGAGCATACAGTGACTGCCCCGCTGAGACGCACATTGAGTCTACCACCTTCTTCTCTCAAAACGTCACCTGCATCAATGCACCAGAAAAGAAAATAATCCAGGCTACTATTCCTGCCATGTTTAGGCAGGAGGGGCAGTATGAATACAACCACCCAATAACACGTTTGTGCAACCGGAAGATGGCTAAATGTTAGTACTGGACCTACTCCCTTTTTCTTTGGTGGAAGGAGTGGGTTTTCCAGAATTTGTGGCGAACATTTACCTGAAATGGAAGGTTCCAAGCCGGACCTATTTAGCCAGAGTTGCTGTGCACGCTACATCACAATGTACTGGAATTGGTTAAACAAGCTTTGCATCAGAGTGCTGTTCACACTATCCACCTGATGACAGACATGTGGACCAGTTGCCAAGCCACTGGTTACATATGCATTACTGAACACTGGATCTCTTTTGTGGGGGTTAGAGAAATTATATCTGCAGGTGTTGACACTGCTGCAATTGTTAATGGTGCTCAGTCAGAAGCATTCAACAGTAGCCATGTGCACCATGGATAAATCCCATAGAGCTGCAAACATCTTGGATGACTTTAACAACAAGGTCTCTGAATTGCTGTGACCCAGAGGGCTTAACACTGGAATTGTTGCCACGGACAATGGCGGTAATATAGTTAAGGCCATGGCTGATGGTGGCTATTTCTGGGTCCTGTGTTTGGCGCACTGCATTAACATCATTGTACAGGGCTTTCTCAAAAAAGAAGACCGAGTCAGCAACTTACCGTCCACCTGCAGAAGAGTCTGCACTCATTTCAGCCATTGTTTTAAAGCCTGTGAGCAGTTGAGGATCATTCAGGGCGATAATAGAATGCCAGTTAAAACTCTCATACAGGAGGTGCCAACACATTGGAACTCATCTTATTACATGTTGCAACACCTGTTTGAGCAGTAAAGACCAATCAATGAATAGGTCATGCAAAGAGTGGATGCAACAGTGAAAGGCATGATCAATGAGATGGACCAATGGGGACTTGTCAAATGCCTGACAGAGATGCTGCTTCCTTTTGAGGTATTCACACAGGAAGTCAGCAAGGAGGACAGTTCCATGGGCCAAGCTATCACATTGTTGCATATGCTACAGGAACAGCTAAAGGAGGTGTCTAAATTGTACGCAGGTGTGGACCAAAAAGATGCACATGAGTTGGTAGAGAGCTTAATCCTTCGCTTGGCTGTTAATACAAGGCTGCAAAGAGACATTGTAACATCCAAATATTATATCAGTGCCCCAATTCTTGATCCACGGTCCAAACACTTACTGGCCACTTTCCTTCTTTTTTCAGATGGGGATGTTTCAAACTACAAGACATGGATTGCTGAGCAAGCCAGTGACCTAGAAAAAGAATGGCTGGGAGTTAGAGACCCACTCCCAGGCAGAAGTTCTGGGGTGCAGCCTTCAACTTTCATAGAGCCTGAGAGCAGTGTAGTTGGCTCACAGCATCCAAAACCAACAACAAAAACACCAGCAACAATAACAACAACGGGAACAGGAACATTGGCGCCAAAATCTTTATTTGATTGGTTTCAAAAGGCAGGGCTGAAGTCCCGTGCAGAGGCAAAGGCAAAAGAGGTTGAACAAGTTTGAGCACCAATGACTATTGAGAGGATGGTCCAGACCTATCTGGACGACCCAACAGAGGTCTATCTGGATCAAAACCCATTGGTGTATAGGTATGAGATGAGGCACCAATGGGCAGTGCTTAGCAGGCTGGCAATAACGTCTCTGGCTTGTCCAGTAACTAATGTGTTTGCTGAGCATGTGTTCAGAATAGCTAGTGCAATTGTCACAGTGAGAAGGACCAAAACGTGTAGAGATTAACCATGATCAAAATGAATAAGCACTTTATACAACCAAATTACATCATACCTGAAGTACGACAGGAGGAGGATGAGGCTGATTGTTCAGACTCATGTTATGGTAGTGTGTTAGCTGACCAACTTCTGGGTATACCACATGATTCTAAAGACAAACTCAACTTCCCTGACTACTGAGTAGGCCAAGGCCACCATAGAAGTTTCTATCGCCAAACTGCTTTGACACAAAAATGAAAAAGGACATGGCTAGGGGAAAATTATATTCTTTTGTTTGTTTGTGTCTGACTGACTAATGCAGCCCCACCGTTTTAGACACATGTATGGCTGGATTGGAATTGGACCAGTGTGCAGTGAAGAAGCCTCCCCCCGTTCTATTCAAGGAGGTTGGAGAGACAATGATTGCCTCCATTCCATGCCTAACCTTTCTTTCATCACCTAGCAGGAATGCCCTAGAATATTTGATTTACAGGACAGGCCAATGTGTGTTGCATGAATCAAAGAGGATCGGCAATGTCCCACCGTGCTTGAACTGGAACAGGTAATTAATGCACCAATGAGTGATATGTGAGTGATTGTGATAGTTGAGATGATTCATGTGGTGGCAGTTAGTGAGGGTGGGTGTTCAACTATAATTTGTAGGCTTGATTGTGTTTGTGATGATTTGCAATGTTGGTGGTCTGATGGGTGATAATTTTTTTCCTGAAGTTGATTTTTTCCTTCCCTTTTTACACTTAGCGAGATTTGTATGCCGGGTCCACACTGATTTGTTTTATGGTTCACACTCCATCAGTCCATTTAGCTAACAAACACAAATCTAGTCTACACAAAAAAATTACACAGTTTCTCTTGTTCATCAACAGCATCACACTACAGGTCAATTTCTGTCATGGGTCGGGAGTCGAAATGGAGTTGGACATATTTGTTACTCTGAGTCAGTAGGATGATGGAAGGACTCAGGGCATGACTACCTGAACAACTGCCAGAAGAAGGTAGTTATCAACATGGTGATGACTCTAAGAGTCCTACTCAACTCTGTAGACTGGTGAGAGATGCGTTGATTACTAGATTTGGGAAATGCAATGCTGCTGAGTGTGTGTGCTGGCTGGCTGGCTCAAATTTGAAACTATGTGGTTGGGTGGGGGCCTGTTAAGTTATAAAATGAATGATTGCAAAGGGCTATGCTCTTGCTCTGCCTCTGTATCTTCTTGGTACACTCCTCATGAAGCTTACCTTCTGTCCTCCTTCATTCTACAAATTGTGTTTCTGTTTTACAATCTTCAGGCCTTCTCTTCTCCTGCACAAAAGGCAAAATCACCATGACACTCATGCTTACCTTACCGGACCGCTTTAGACAGAAACCTAAGATTGACAAACAATTCAAGAACAATGCAGATGCACCTCCCAATCTGGCAATACAGTATCATTTTTCTTTTAAGAATAATTTTTTAGAACTGTTTGGGTCTGCTTCACTCCTCCACAATTTGTATTTACTATTTTTTAAACCTAGGTGACAGAACATTTAGATCTATGATAATATAATAACTTGGTACTCCTGGACTGACAGATTGTTTGCAATGCATTTAAGTTAACTGTGTCATACTAATTTCTTCAGATCCTTCCTCAACAGATTGATCATGGTTGGCTACTCATCGCCCAGAGGAATATTTTCTTTGTGTAGTGTTTGTCTTTGTCACTCCTTTCCCCAAATCCCTTTCTCATCCATTTATCAAACCCCTAACTCTCTTCCTCCATGCTATGTGATTTATTGAGGTGTGACTTAATTTAGACCATTAATTGATCACACACTTGGTGTAGCAGATGTGGTGAAAGCAACACCAACTCACTCCAGGATCTTCAGTTCTATTACCTAAACAATAGCCCAAACGGGGCCCATTTACCCATCCACACATAAAAAGTGATCAATATTTTAGATATAGAAGAATATCATTCATCAGCATCATCATTTAGGCATTGTGTTGCATAAACGCTTAACCCTGTCCACTCCAGCCTTTGAGTTCACTTCAAGATTTGAGTATTTCATAACTTTTGTATTAATTAAAATACTAACTCATCATTGCTGTGAAGAATTTACTATTGGTATTTTTGTTATATTTTCACTATCAGGTATTCTTCGTTGTATAGTGGTCTGGTCTCAATTGTTTATAAAGCTATAATATATTAATATATAACCCACTAACTCAGTGTTTTTATTTCAATTTAGTTGCCTGCAATGAATAATCCTTTCAATTTATCCTACAGTTGGAGTTCACCTAGGTGGGAGTGGTACCACGCTTCTGATTCCTTCAATGTTGATGCGCTAGCCTGCTACTACTACCACCACCATAAGATGGCACCTTGGGAAACCATGCAGCCCTCACTTCATCTATTCATGTAAGAGAACTATTGAGCATTGTTGTAGGCAATATAGGTAATGTTCTAAAAGGCAGCAGTGCAAAGTAAAACACCCAAAAAAAGATTTGAGGCATAAATAAAGTAAAATAAATATGTATTACCCATTTGAAGGATATAATAAAACCCACCCCTTCTACCCACAACTCGCCCACCCCTCTCCCTAAACAAATCTCCTCATCCCCCACCAATGTCCAAAATGTCCAACAAAAAACTAAAGTCCAAACTGTCCCAGTCCCAACTCCCATCATCCCCACCCTCTCCACTGACAACAAGTTCCACCCATAAGAACAAATGTTAAAAAGAGGGTAAAGAAGAGGGCACTAGACACAGCAGGCCAGGAGCGTTCTGAGGTGCCACTCCATCTGTGCCTGCATCCAAGCAATTATCCATTCATCATTTCATTGTTCTAATACTCTTCACCATTGGCTTTGATACACACCATTTAAGATTTGCATTCTCTCATCCAGTCTTTCATCATTCAAAACCATCCATCCATATATTTCATCCATACAAACATGGCTATCAACGAACCTTTCACCATCATCCATTTACCCACCCACTCATTTTTTCACCCATTCACCCACTCTCACCCATCCTCCTTTAACCCACCCGAGCATTCCTTTCACCCACCCAAGCAGGCATCCTTTTACCCATACCCTTTCACCCACCCAGGTAGGCATCATTTCACCCATATACCCTTTCATCCATCCTTCAGCCCCCCATGCATCCTATCACCCACCTATATGCATTCTTAAACACATGCATCCTTTCACTCATATTAAATTTCAGGCATCCTTTCTCCTTCCATCCTATTTTCTCTTTTTCATCAGCCCATCATTGTTAAAGTTCATTATGAACCTTTGTCTGCTGAGTTGCAGATAGAAGAGGCCATTAACTACTCAACTCCCACTGTATCTGCTAAAGCGGGGTATTCACAAGTCAATACCCTTGCAGTGAGTATATTACTAATTGTCAATAAGCTAGCAATGGGACTTTCTACTTTCCGTCCCTGCCGCCGATAGGACCCCTTTAGACCACAGCTACAGCTACTGCATCTGCTCCACTGCAACTCCCACTGCCAGCCCCTGTACTGGTGGTCTCTGCAGCTAGAAAAAAGCATTAATCATTTTAGATGCCAGATATGCCTCACCCTATTGTTATTTTTGTTTTAGAAAAATACAACCACAATACAGCACTACAGTTCGGTTACAGTATCTTCTATCAAAATATCATGTTGGGGATTTTGTTGATTGGCAATGTGTGAAAAGCCAGTTAGTCAAGCAAATCAAAATGTTTTTGTAATGGAGGGGTAGAGCTTTGATGAATCTGAATCATTGAAGCGCAATGAAGGGGTGAAATAATTGGTCAAAAGAGGACATATTGTCTTGGTTAGCAAATACAAGAGGGCTGTCCTCATACTTCCAGCCATGCTGCACTATCACCAACTGCTGGTATACTATGATAATAAAACATGCACAACATTGAGGGGGTCCACCATGGCTATGGACACACTCTTTTTTCTTGTTTGAGCATGAGCAAGAAAAAGAAAGCCTTCCCAACAAACATGCATAGAATGCCTTACTTGGGCATGTTATCTTCACAGTAGAGTACCTGGCCTAAAATGAATTCTCTGAGTCTTACAGTACCAGTCCACAAGATATATAAGGGGAGAGGGAAAACTTACTGACAAAGCAGAAGAAAGGAAGCTACAGACAGACTAGTACAGACAGTTTTATGTCAAGTAGAGAAACTTGAAATATAGAAAAAAAAGTAAGTAGGATAATGCAGGGATAAGAATAATTTAGGAAACAGAATTAGGAGACAGACACAGTAAAAGAAAAAGGAAAAATAATTCTAAATGTGGAGCGGTAAAAGTTAGGAAAATAATAACAATATTAACAGAAGGACTTGCTGGGGCCAGCAGAGCCATCTGCTGCAGCACTTGTGGAGGCACCCCAGGCTTCCTCACCCAACTCTGTGGTTCCAGGCCCAGCCCTTTTCTTGCCACTGGATTCTGATGTAAAAAATAAATTAAATTAAATAAAAAAAGATTAGTGGTACAGTTAATAATATCCCCAAAAATATTTTGACAGGGAAAGGCAAATGCAGTAACATTGAACTTTTCTAAATCAGATCACCTATAGTACTAGTATTGTGGACCTATTCCAAATTTCCTAAACCTAACCCTATTCCAAATTTCCTAAATTACATTTTTGAACTACTAATAAATTGCAACGAATGATCTTTGTTTCTCATTTCATTCTTAGTCTCTCAACCCCCTTTGACAGGCCAACTCAGTTTGCATTTTTTTTTCAATGCATAGATGTATTCATATTACACATCACTGGGAGATTGCTTGGAACTGTACGAGCTGCAAAAAAGAAAGGCAGAGAGAAGTGAGAGAACGCTAACTCACTAGTACTAATAACTACCACTATATTACTGACAGGACAGAGGAGTCTCTGCATAACTTCTTAAATAATCAGCCCAAGCGAGCGCCAACAAGTAGGATTAGGCAGCGCCAAGCACCTGGCTAGATGATGATCACATAATATTTGTAACATAAACTTAGGTGACCTTCGAGTGTGTGCAGCATGCTTGCTATTTGGGAAAGATATATTAGCATAGAATACAAAGAATAAACAATTATTACTCACAGAGGACTAGAGCAGGTGGAAGATCCTTCTCCTACCTCGCAGCCAAGACCTGGAACGAACTTCCCCTTCACCTCCAATGGAGCCTGACACTGCACCAACTCAGGAAGGACCTCAAGACCTAGCTCTTCGAATGACCCCAACGAAGCTGCTCACACCCACCCCCAGTGCCTTGATATCCTCAAGGGTGAGTAGTGCGCGCTACAAAATCCTGATTGATTTATTGACCGAGCCCCACAGCCTCCAGACCCAGCAGGTTTAGCAGATCCTGTTCCCTGTCAAGGATGTCAGCCCACCAGTGGGTCAGCTGTTGTTGGGTGCGCCGGACTCCAGAGATGCGGCACACATCCCCAGTGCACCCACTTCCAGCCCTGCTGACGCTCCTGGAGGCTGTACCCACTGCTAGGCCTGCTGCCGGGGTGGAGAGGAGGTGGCTCTGAACATAAAAAACTAGCACAGCCACCTCCACCTTTGGAAAAATGGCGCGGGGATGCACCCCTTAATGGTGCCGCTGACTGCAAAGTAGGCGGCTTGTGCTGCTGGTGGTTTTGGGGCATGGCACTGAGTCTCCCCTGCTTCCATGGCACTAGACGGACGGGAGATAGAAACAAGAAAAGGAAGAAAGGTCCGAAGGAAAAAAATGAGGAAGTAAACCAAATAATTAAAAAAGTGCAAAAGTCACAAAAGAACACCCAAAACATTACAAAAAACATAAAATACACAAACACGAAGGCACACACTAATATAATAAATACAAATGAGGGGCAGATAAGTTAGATAGGGGGAGTATTAAAGAGTTAAAAGAAAGATTGAAAAAATAGGCGCAGAACCATAAATTGAGCAAAAAGCAAGATGGCGCACCCATGTGAACATCGTGGTGCCGTTCACGTGTGATTTACGGTGCGAGACACAGTTCGTGTTGAAGAAAATATCATACATCACGCGAACAGGCGCAGTAACTAGCTCCTCTCGCTCGTGGAACTCCGCATAGTGTGATGGAGTTTTTGGGGCAGTTTGCAGAATTCGTTGGAGCTCAACTCCGCAAACTCCTCTCAGGCCTATTCAAAAGGTTTCAACAATTTTACAATATATAAATCAATGTAATTGAGTGAGCCTTACAAAAAACAATAACAAAAGCTCAATAAAATTTTCTCCCAGTCTGTGCCGATGAAATTGGTGTCAAATATCTCAATCATATGTCTTTCGGAACCGGAAAAATAAGCAATACACATACTGTATTTTAAAACTGTTTCATACCAGTGATTTTTGCAGCTATGTTTCTGTTCTCAGTCAAGTTACAATTTCTATTTCAATTCTTATTAAACATGATCAAATTGGCACACTCCTAATTGGTATATTTAGCTTTCCTATATGCCCCTAGTATACAGCACAAAATTTATCCAAGGCCATGGGCCTTAAATGCTCCTAGTGGACAGTAGCACCTATTGTGCTATCCACTATAGTTGCAGGGCAAATATGGCTTCAGGCCTACCTTTGTGGCCTGACTATAACAGTGCAAAACAAGCAGCACAACCTGTCAAATAAGCCCTTTTTGACAGATAAAAACACCCCTCTTAAATATTAGTAAGTCACCTCTATGTAAGCTTTGCAGCTACAGTGAAGGATGCACAATATTTAAAAGTGGGATATGTAGAAAGTTAATGTTACATATCCTTACAGTGACAAGGCCCTAAAAGCTATTTTCACTGCGGTAGGCCTAGTTGTACAAAGCAAAAAACCAGACTACAGATTAACATACTAATGTGGAACAAGCTAGAAAAATAATAAACTCACTGTTTTAAGTGTTCTTAGAAATCCAAATCAATGTTGATGTCGAATTTGTAATTCATATTGAGTAGAAATAACTTTTAGAAAGTTTCCCTTTATCTGCCTGAATTTGTCAGAAGATTTTTAGTATAAATCTCTGCCAGTTCTCAACCTGTGGTCAGCCTTATATATATGTGAAAAGTATGTGAAATGCCCACCAGGAGCAAACAATAGACAGACCTGAATGGGCGGAGATAACTCCTCTGAACTCCACAGAATATGGTGGGTGGGGCTGTGGGCATTCTTTTTGATACTGCAGTGTCACATCATGGTTAATGAGTCTGTTGAGCCACATGTAACACTTGGGGCACAGTTGAAAGGGAAAGAACAGGATAGCATGATAATTCTGGTTGCTCGAAAACACTGCTTTTGTCCTGCCGGACTTTTCTCTGGATTTGTTGTGAGTACAGTGCCAGCCTCAAACTAGATTTTAGAGTTAGATGTTGGAGTACACTAGGATTACCATAGTACACTCCCCACACATACTCCCAGCCCTCATAGCCCAAATATAGTGTGTCTGAAGACTTTCACCATCTTGAAATTTCCCTGGCACGAGGCATTTTAGGCTAGTTTGCAATGAGGCAAACAGGAGCTGCTGCAAAAGTAGGTACGGTTACTCCTGGTAACTTTTACCCAATTGGTTAGGACATGCCCAGGAGTCATTCCCAACCACTAGTTAGTGCCATAAATATGGTACCTCCAGGCACCCACTACAGAACACTTTCTGGATCTGAGGAAGATCTGAAGAGGTCTAGACCTGCTTTTTTTACCTAAAAGGAGCCCTGAAGGACTGGATCTGTTCCCTCTTGTACCCAGGACAAAGTAGTGGACACCAAGGCTCAATTGGTTGACCTCTTGTGTGGCTACAGGGAGAAACAAACTTTTCCTGGAAGTATCCATCCTGGGTTAATTTTGTGCTTAGAGGGTTCATCCTGACAAGGGTTGTGATTATTCCTTGAAGTGGACATTCACCAAAGCAAAAATATTAATCCAAATGCTTACACTTGGTTTGAAGTTGTCTGATAAATTTCACATTTAAACAAATACTCAGCCAGTTACAATGGTTTTGAAAGTATATCAGGCCTAAAGACTTCTGTTAAGATGCTCTCTTTAAGTAGTGTGTTTTAAAATATTCTTTCAGTGACGGTTTTCATTTCTAAATTAAAATTCAATCTGATCATGGGAGTATCTTCAAATATTTAATTCTCACCTTTAATCATATTTCTTTCTTATAAGTGATGCCTTTTTGAGGAAATGTCTTTGCCAAAACCACCCAAATCGAAACATAGTATAGAATCCTTCTGGGGTGATCAGTCAGTATTTCTAACATTGCTTTTATTTACACCATTTTCTCTGAAGCATTCATTTGGATATTCTGTTGTGGAATCTTCTTGATATATGTTTTCATTCCTGCTTATTCCTGCCTTCAACCTCTGACTCACTTTCTTTATATTGTTAGATTTGAAGTCTCTGCATCATCAGTTCATTTGTGACCACGTTTCTTATTTTGCTTAGCCATTCTTCGTGTATCAGGCACCTGGGTGTGGCCCCAGTCTCATTGATTGCACCATTTTCTGATGCATGCATAAGAGACTTTACAAGGAAACCAGTTGCAATCAAACATTATCTTGAATGGCACTCTTCTGCTCAACTTGCAGTGCCTGCAGAACACCGCAACAGCTTCATATTGATTCTCAAGTGAAGGAGTCCAATACTCAGAAGGACATTTTTGGCCTTATTTTGCTTTGAAGTGTTGCCCAGCTTCCTGCTGTTCCCTTCTGATGATTCTTTTTTTGAGTTTCTCCTTTCATTTTGTGATGGACCCTTCTTCTACAACACATTGTCCAAATTCAGCAAAGGTTTATCTTACTGCCTCTATCCAAAACCTTCTGGCCCTGATGTATAGTGCCTCGTATGGGGTTGAGCTATGTACCAGACCCAGTAAATACCAGTAATGTGGTACGGTGTTTACCAGTTCCAGAAAATACCAACTATTCTGTTTTTTCACATGGAAATAACATAGGGAATTCACACCTACCACTCTGACATCTGCATGCCTCAGTAATTACCAAGCATCTTCTCCTAGTAAATTTTGGCAGGGCTGACCAGCAGAAAATGACAAAGAGAAAAATGCAGTGTTGCAATATTCATAACAACTGGTAATTACAACATGCAGATAACTCTTCATGGCTAAAAATTCTATTTTCAGTGCAAATAGGAGTTTGCACAGGGATCGTTTATTTCCAAGGTCACTTGCTCCTCCTCAGGTTGTGGAATGTGTAGTGGCTTGCATTATTTTATATTAATGTTGTATTTATTCAAGTGATAGTTTTATTTAAAAAAAAAGAATGCAAGGAGTCACCAAATCTGTCGACCTCCACTTCTGTCAAACCCTCATTCAGAGCAGATCTCTGTGGCAACTGCTTGGCCTTAAGTAGTTGACTTGCTTTCAGAATGAATAGATTGTTCCTGGAATACAGGAGAATGGGTTTCAAGACTCTAAAAGAAAAGGACCTTCCCTGCCAAAATACAGACCCAGAGTGTGGTTCACAGAAAATTGCTAGAAAGGTCTGAGCATACTCGTCCCACTTAGGGCAACACACTAAAGTATACAAAAAAATGATGGATGGAATGCTTGAATCACTCTCAGACACTGACGTATGCCCAGACGTGGGTACCATGCACACTGTGTCACTGGAACCCCGCTATACCTGCTGATTAGCCAATAACACGGATGAAAGCGGTCCTGGGCTGCTTGTGTTCAAATTCGGGAGGGCTTCCGATTGGATTAGGGTCAAGACTGATTTGGATATAGCTGGGTCCAAACTGAGGTGACATGGTGTGCAAAATAATGATGAATTGGGATGTGGCCCCAAGTAATTACCAGCGGCTGAGATTAATTAAAGCATTCCATCCATCACTTTTTTTGTGGAAAGATTTATTGTCCTATTTCTGTTTCTGATAAAGGGTTGGTGATGGTTTCAAGTAGTCCCATACACCTCTGCACTTTTCCTCTCCATATCACCATGTCTTCCTCACACTTTCCGTTTAACTCTTGCTTCATTTACCCCAGCTGTAAATCAGAATATTCGTTTCCGAAATATTGTCTAACATAAACATAGAGTCATTTACAAAAATATCAACCCATTTGGTGTACATTTTCTATTATTAAGTACAACGGAACAATATTTTTGTACATGATATTCACGCCACAATATTTATGTTAGGTGATATTTTGACAAAGATATTCAGGGGTTACTAGACCATGCCACACTGTTTCCCTTGCTCCATGCACTCCTTTACCTTTCCATACTATTACTTTTGCTCCCGTCCACTCTCAGTGTTATTTCTCTATTTCTTTCACTCCCCAGACTTTCAATTTATTTTCTAATCCATTTCTGCACTTTTATTTTACAGTTGTTCTCCCCTCTCCGGTTAGGGCTGGATAGGCTATTGAGTGTTTTGCTGGGCTGGGAGGATGGGGCCGGTTTTACTGACATGGGCGTCTGGTTTTGATGCTGGGGACCTCCCAGCCAGGCGCCTACTTTCAGTGTTTCTAAAAAAAAAGAAAATGCAAAAACAGATGGTTTGAAGCATGCAATATGAACAACATGCCAGACCTATTGTCTTTGGCAATATATATTCCTAATGAAAAGTTGATAGATTGTCTTTCTGGACAATAAAAATCAGTATATTTGGTGCTTGAGTTGCGCACTAGAAAGAATCTTTGAAATTACCTTATTACCAACAGCGGCCGGTGCAGGTAAGTAGGGGGAGGCGGGGGGGATGTCGACAGACAACGGAATAGGATTTATGTATTAAATTTTCCCTATTCAGTCGTCTGTCGTCATCCCCCGCTCTGCCTCACCGCGCTTACCTGTACCGGCCGCTGTTGCCTATTACCTACCAAATTGGTGGGTGCAAGAAAACAGATGGAGAATAGAAGGTGACTACAGTAGTCTGTTAGTTAATTATACTGTGTTTCCACCATAAATGGTTCAGTCTAGAACATACCGGAATTGGAACACAGGGATGCATACTGCGTTACATGAAAGAGAGACATCAGAGCAGCACCACATATGCAAAGATATGGCTCTTCTGCTCTATTCCCAGTGCTGGTGTATAATCAGGCTGCCTAGTGACACACACACTTACACACACACATTTGCACCGTAGTTTAAGCAAAGGTGTGTGTGTGTGATGTCTTGAAGAAGTTTTGTACTGGAATAGTGCAATTTAAGTACAAGACACTATGCTTAGACTAACTTTAAAGCTTCTCCCACTTTGTATGTGTGCTATTCTCCTTTCCATTACTTTTAGGCAAGTTTTGCACTTGAAAGTAAATAACAAATCAACACTTTGTGTTGGTTTGTGCCACTTTTGGCCTCTTTGCAGTGGTGCAAGGTTTTACTAATTCTGCCCCTTAATTTGAAACACTTAGGAAACACGCATTGCTCATAATATTCAGTTAATATTCATTATTTCATCGCTATAGACTCTTAAAATGGGGGTCTGAAGTGTCATCTCATGATTATAACACATTTTGCTCCATTTTTGCCTTCCCACTATTGACATCTTCATCAGTGACCAATACAAATAAATATGTTCTTACTGTTTGTGCACAATATTATTAATGGCCCTTTAACATCATTTTTAATTTTTTCAGATGAACTCTGTTTTAAGTCCATTTTAGATTGTGAAACATGGGTTGCAATGTCTATAAATGTGTGTGATACAAGAGTAGTTGAGCTATATAGTATGGTCCCAGTTTTAGCTGTGGAGAATGACTACTTTGCCTATCACATATCATGTATACGTTTTAGCATTTGTTGGAGGAAAAAGAAGTAACAACTGACCCATTTGATTTCATTCTCACCATGAACGTTGCCCACCCTCTTTGTCCAAGCCATGGAAACTGAAATGCCCTCAAAACTTAAAATTGATCACCAGATCGATATTCCCCAATAGGATCAGCAAAAGTACATTCTAGAAATGATTGCAAATCAGTTTTGTTATGCTGTAGGAGGAATACTTTATAGCTGAATCTTGGTGTCCCTTCTGGCATTGTCTAAAGATGACATCATAGTCTCCAACAACAGCATGGTGCCAGCCACAGACTACTAGGAGATAAGGAATTACTGCATGAAGCTGATCAACTGGACTCCTGCTCTTAGAGGTACCCCAATTTGACATCACCACTCTTCTGTACCTTACTCAAGAACCAGTGCTCTCTAAGGCAGGTCTTTAAGATTTGCTTCTACAGCACCATGCCCTCATTTTAGACATTCACATCACTACGCAGTGCTTAGAAGAACTTGTCAGTGTCTTTTCACTCATTGTAAAACCGTTCTTCAACTTCTACAGACTCTGTCAGATTCAGAGCAGGAAACCAGGGCATAAACACAATTCCATTATCTGAACATGAATAACAGGCAAAACAGAGTACTCCACTCACTCTATTGTCACAATGCAGAAGGCACGCCAATCTTCAAACATGAATTTTTATAAGAGATCAGGATGCCTTCTTCTAGAGCAGAAGGGAAAAGCAACACATAAGTCGCAGCTCCACAAAGGTCAGGGTCAATGATGAGATCCATTGGTCACAGTTCAACAGATAAGGGCGGCAACAAGGGTGGTATTTCAGATCACTACTGCAGGCGAAATATTCCTTTGAGGGTAATGTTCCACACCAATCAAAGGTATTTGACTAACTGCATTTTCTTATTTTGCAAGCAGTTTTATGAGCTTTCTCATATTCTACTTTTATTGCTTCACATAGTCAAATATGGCTTTTTCAGATATAAATTCAGTAGGCACAGTCTACTTTTATGATGTGTACATCTGAGCTGCTTTTTATTTTTTTAAAAACACCACCCACGTATTAACATAAGGACAAGTTTCTACATATGTCCTTCACATAGATATGTAGGTTTATGTGACTGATTGGTCTCCCTAATTGATATATCCTGCTCTTCGTGAACCAGGAATTCGTTTCTTTCAACAAAACAAATCCACCGAATTGGGTTGTTTCTGTGTCGACAAGCATCTGCATTTTGAAATTGACATTTTTTTCAGGATAGAAGGCCCTTTGAAACATTTTTTTAACAAGTGTCTCTTTTCTATATTTCTTATGGTATTTGAATAGTGCCCACTCAGACAGGCACCCTTGGACTACATTTCCCAGATATTCTTTAACCAGAAGTACTCTAGTCCTGATGACCTGGGTGTGCTAACATATGCGTGATTAAGCACATTGTGTGTCTCACGAGGGCTTGCATCACCAATGATGTCCACCACACCCATAGTGGTGACCATCTAAAGCTAATCAGTCCCCAGCATCCGGAAACCAGTTTAGCTGGCCGATGGGAGAATTTAGGTCAAGTTCCGGCATACATCCTTGCTGAATTAAGTCCTTTATATGGTATGAGCACCTGGGCACTTCTGTCTACTCCGGGGACACGTCGTGAGAACCTTCTTTGTGGGTTGCTCCACGTTTGTTCCTTTTCTTTACCAAGATTGTTTAACTACTCAAAACCTGTGTTGATAATTTCCTGGGGAATACCTTGTATTATCTAAGACTCTGGTCTTAGCATTACACACAGCCACTATTGTGATTAGGTCTAAACCAAATCGGGCTCATCCAGTATTACAAGTATACAGGGTACGGCATCTTGAGCAATATGTAATGTCATTTATCCATATATGTCTGAACTGTGTGATTGCAGGAACCACCACATTCATGCCAGATCATGAAGTCAGGAACAGCCCTTGATAGGGTAAGCTGGATGTCTGAATGAATTTGTGTACTTTTGCAGCAATCACCAAACATGTGTGGTCCCTGTTTGTTTTGCAGTACCACAAGTGTGTCACGTGTGGTGATTGAAGTATCTTCACACTACCAGTAGCGGTCGGTGGTAGGAGTGCCGACCGGGCGGTGATGTGGGGCGGGGGGTAGTAAACCACGGATTACGGCCGAATACAGGTAAGTAAACATTTAAATAAATAAAACGAATTTCGTTGTGAGCGCTGCATCGCCAAATACGATGCAGTGAGCGCTGCATCGCCAAATGCGATGCAGTGCGCGCAACGAAATTTGTTTTATTTATTTAAATGTTTACTTACCTGTATTCGGCCGTAATCCGTGGTTTACTACCCCCCACCCTGCCCCTCCCACGCCCCACGTCACCGCCCGGCCGGCACTCCTACCACCGACCGCTACTGTGGTAGAAACATGCTGGTATTTTAAAAGGATGAACAGTACATTGTACCCAAATCACTCAGAATGTATTTGTAATCATACCTGGGGTACTGATTAATGGAGGGAACTCCCTGGATATACCCTAACGTATTTTTAACTGCATCTGGGTCCCTGTCTTTTCCTGGCATAAGTTTTATTTGGCACTCCTCATAGAAGAGGACGAGTCAACCAGGGTAGTACCATCTTACCAGGGTGGGGTAAGGTTGCCAATAATGAATGCCACATAATGTGCGTGAGGCTTCCTCGTCCAAAAACAACTAGTTTCCCAACTTTTTCCTAGGGTTCATTTAGAACAGGAAATGAAATCCATCCCCTTTGTTTCTACACCATACCCATTGTGCTTTGTGGCTTTGCAAACTCTGACACTTCCATCTTCTTAAGCTGCTTCTTTCTCTCCATTGCGAACTAAGGCCTCTTGGGCGACTGAAAATCAAATCCACAATGGGAAGTGGAAGAAAGCTGCCGTGTGACTTACCACCAGTTATTGAGGCTCTGTTTATCTAGTGTTGCATCTGGCTGCTACCACAGATCCCAATTTACATTACTCCACCATGCCATAAACCTATCGTGAGCACTTATTAAAAGGTATAGAGGATGTTGCTGATATACTCGGCACAAGACTTTAGTGACCTGAGTTGCCCAAAGAGATTGAGGGTGGTGCATGTAGTGAAGGAAACAATGTGAAGGGGTTGAGAGAAAACATTTAAGGGGGGTTGTGGTTGCAGGTGGACAGCCGCACCACAGGTACAGTGGGCAGATGACGGGTATAGGTGTCCCCAGAGACGAGGAAGAAAGGTATCTGGGAGCGCAGTTTGGGGAAGGAGAGGGCTCCTTGAATTATAAAGGATTGTCGTACTAAACGGTAGCATTGCCCACCATAAACGTTTTATGAGGTAAAACATCAATAAAAACGAATTAAACATTAAACCATCTCGAAAAGGTAAAAGGGTTACTGCCATTGCCCGCCCTGTAACACCATATATGACAATTAAATAGTTACTCATCATATAATTGATGTGGCTCACACTATCTGAAATGTGTATTTTCTGCTGCATATTAAATACTAAAGAGACGTAATTCGGTGTTGGTTGACAAATTCACAAACCATATACATATGGACCTCTATTTCCCTATGCTGTTCTGTAGTTAATGTAATTTATTCAGGTCAATAAACACACTCTTCATGCAAGAACACGCAATTTATGTCATTCATAACTGCAAAAGGGTAGCTAGAAAAAAGCTCTTTAATGCGTGCGGCCTATTCTGCTGAGATGAAATAAAAACACAGTGTTAGAAAAATGCCTGCACTTTGCCTAATTGAGATCTTGAATCACGCAACTGGAATGCTGCCCTATTAGAGCATTAATACTAGTTACCTTGGAGAGTTTAACAAATAAAAGTTGGAGAATGTGCAGCTTGTATATTTATCTTTTTAAATTGCCTCTGTTCAGCCCTCTCTTTTATGAATGTAGCCTCTTCACCTTATTTGCTCCTTTGGCTAATGCGCAGTTTTCTAAATTAAAAATAAATGAAGACAAATGGAAAAGGCTGGTTTCGTCGGAAAACAGATACTTGCAAGTTTACCAAATTAGTGCCCATTACGCAGCTCAGATGTCTGAAATGTGGTTTTCTCAAAGAGCGCGGGAATACAGCATGGAGGAAGGAGTCAGTCAGTCAAAAGATGGAGGAAGGTGCCGGTAAAAAAAAAAAAAAAAAAATACGAAGCGAACAGGACTGTCAACCATGGGGCAAGCTGGATAATGACAAAAATAAGCAAAGCCAGTACGGAAGCCACTATAGTTATAATAGCACTGAGCAAGCAAAGGCAGAAAAGAGAGGATGGTGACATGTTCCTTTCAGAAAAAAAAAAATCATACACTTCTCATCTGTTTTAGCATCAGCTCGGCCCCAAACTGATTTTCCTCACCGTTATTGCTTATGAACAATCAGAACAAACCTTTATCAGAGCTAGATTGTCTGTTGAATTAAGACCCCGTATTACGCAGTAAATTGCTTCTGTCAGGGCCCATCGGCTGTTTGTGCAGATAATAACAGCAAACGCAGCAACAACAACCGGCCTGTGTAAATGAACTTAACGGCTTGAAATAATACCTCCGCTATCAGATGAGCCCACTGAATGAATTTATACCTAAATTACAGCTTTGCCGGGACAGGCTAGTAAATCATCCAAACGGTCCTGGGTTCTTCAGGTAATGCATCCATTCATTACTGCAATTTTAATTCGTCAGTGCACGCAGATTACATTTTCTAGCTGCTGCCATTTTGAAATTGCAAAGCATGCAGCTAGTATGCAGTATCTAGATTTCCCTTGATGAACTTTTCAAGCCTAGATGAATTTCATTCTAATATTATTAGGTCTTGATGGCCCTCATAATAGACATGTACAACTTTTATTTAAGCTGCGGGCTATCTAGACACCGGCACTCTTTCGAGGACTAATATAGCAGTATCCTTTAAAGGATAACCTTGGAGTAAGAAATCTGCCTTTTCTGGACTGCTCAACTTATTTTTTACCTTGTTGTAGAGCCTAATTTTGCTGTTATTATGATCTATTTTCTCTGACACTGCTATCCAGTTTCACTGTACATGTGCCTCACAACTCAAATTTGACTGAAAAAAATGGCTTTCTCGAAATAGTTTATTTAACAGTCCAGTACGGCTTTTGTAAATTGCCACCAAAATTGCACCAAAGACATGGCACATTATTTTTCACTTAATTTAAAAATCTAATTCAATGGAGAAAGTTGATTGTTTTAGAACGGTAATATAAAAGTAAACTTCAAATAATGTACTTAGGGCCAGATGTACAACAGTTTTTTGCGGTCGCAAACAAGAAATCGGCCCGTTTGTGATCGCAAAAAAGGGTGACGGTATGTACAAATGCTATTTTACGAGTCGGTGACTCGCAAAATAGTGTTTGAGAGTCGCTATTAGGAAGGGATGTGCCAAGAGCATCCCTTCATAATAGCGAGTCAGAATGGTATGTACCATTATTTTGCGACCGCATTTGCGGTCGCAAAACACTTGCAGCTTACCGCCTACTTGAAGTAGGTCGTAAGCACTCGTAAATGGGAATGGGTCCCCAGGGGATCCTTTCCCCTTTGTGAATGGGTGCGGAAATATATATATATTTTAAACGCATCTTATTTTCCTTTAAGGAAAATGGACTGCATTTAAAAAAAAAGTTGCTTTATTGAAAAATCAAATACAGACATGGGAGTCTGCTGTCCCCAGCAGGCCACCATCCCTGTGTTTGCATGCCATTCCCCATGAATATTAATGAGGCTGGTCCCTTGCGACCCATTTGAGTATTGCAAACAGTGTCTCAAACACTGTTGTACATTCCATTTTGCGAGTCGCAAAGTGCGAGTCGCAAAACGTCGCAATTTGCGACTTGCAAAATGGAATGGTCGTACATCTGGCCTTTAGTGCTAACAACTGTGCTACAAGTGAAAAATAGATTGGCCTCCAGGACTAGGAAAGCAGGGGTATTTCAACAACATGTCACCTTGCAGGGTTTAGCCATCTGGGTGGGGAATAGGAACAACTTAGAGAACAGAAGCGTAAGAGATTGGGTTACTAGTTAGAAGGGTGGAAGCCCCACTCTGGCAACAACCACAATCCTTGTCAGGGTGAACCACAAAAGTCAATAAATTCACCTGTGCTTATCTCTTTGGTAGACTGGCAGAAAAGCAATCCGGCTTAATTTAGAGGCAAAGTGTAAAGTATTTATGTAGCACACAGAAAGTAATAAAGTAAATATAGAGCACAAGAAAAATCCCAACCCAATTTGGAAAAATCAAGCAAATTATAATAAATAAATTAACACCAAAATGACAAAAATTAAATCAGTAGAATCGGAGAGATTACATTTTTTAAGGTTTTAGTGAAAAATGCAGCTAAAAGCACAAAGCCCCACTTGTGATCATCTGGTCGCGCTAGACCAGGGGAAAGTCACAGTTTCAGGCTGACAGCAATGAGCGCAGGTCGGAAACAGGGACCAGGTTAGCCCCACTGAAAAGTTCTCTCCAAAGCCCACGTGAAGAGTTCCATTAACAGGAGGCAGTAAGGAGCAGGCTGAGTGTCAAGAACAGTCGTTGCTGTAGCTTTGCATTGGAGGTCATCGCAGGCTGTCGTTGCTTTAACATGAAGTGCAAGTCTTCTCTCGCATTGCCGATCAACATGGACTGTTGTTGTCGGCTTGAAGACCAGATTTCACCGGAGCTTTGCTTTGGCAGTCATTGCATGCAGCAGAGGTGTAGTGCAAACGGGCCTGTTCATGGGCACAAGGAGCCCAAACTTAATGATTTTCAACTTTTCTTCAAGAGAAGTACCCTCTGATGGCAACCAAGGGTCCAGGACATGTTGAGGCACCTCTTGGGGATCAGGACTCACTCCAGCAGAGGCCAGCAGGGCTCTGGCAGGACCAGTGCAGGGCCAGGCAGATCCAGTTGCTGCAGGTTAAATGGGAAGATGCATGGTGGCCTCTAAATTTTGTGGTGTTCCTGAAGCTCACACAGGAGGTCAGCCAACTGACCCTTGGAGTCAACCTGGTTAGCCTGGGATGAAGGCAAACAGGTCCAGTCTTCCTTCTCAGACAACAAAGCAGTCCTACAAGCAGCAGGGCAGTCCTCTGGCAGCAGGGCTATCCTTCTTTTGTAACTTCCACAGGTCCAGGAGTACTCTGAAGAGTGGGTCTGGAGGTCCAATATTTATATCTGGTGCCAACCTTTGTGTGGGTGGAGCTCCTTGTCCTACCCCCAGATCTGGTTCTGGAAGGTGCTTCCCATGTCAAGGCTGAAACTGGGGTTGACAAAACTCAGGGCAGGCCTGGTGACAGGTTCCTTTGTGTGTGCAGGAGGTAAAGCCGCATGAAGTGTAAGTGGGTTTGGGTGCATCCCCTTCTCATTCATCTGGTCAGGATGGTCAACCCTGTCCACACCTAAACCCCTTTTGTGTCACTGTCTGGAAGAAATATCCAAATCCCAAACGCAGGCCTTTCACAGTTATGTGAACCAGGACACTGGCAGAAGGCACAGATGGATGGGACAAGAAAATGCCAACTAACTAAAAGTGGCATTTTCACAATTGTGACTTACAATCTGACTTTACCATTAAAGGATTTTAAATTACGATTCGTTTGAGCGCAAATAGCATATCTCTATCTGATTCCAAAGTCAGCACTTATTAAATGTAATAACATAACTCAGTGTTAGTCAATGGGAGAGATAAACCTTACAATAGGGAAAAATAACTTTAGGAGTTTTTCACTACCAGGACATGTAAAACACAAGTGCACTGTCCTACTTTTTAAATACAGTGCAACTTGCCCCATGAACATTGACTGCCTTCCTGAGATGTGATTTATAAGTATTAAAAAGGAAGGTTTAGGCCTGGCAAAAGGTTTATTTTGCCAGGTCGAAATGGCAGTTTAAAACTGCTCAAACAGGCTTAAGTGGCAGGCCTGAGACAAGTTTTAAAAGGCTACTTTAGTGGGTGGCACAATGAGTGCTGTAGGCCCTCTAGGCAGATTTAATTTACAGTCCCTGGATGCATACAGCACTATTGACTAGGGGCTTACGAGTAAATTAACAGTGCAAATTAGGTGCAGGACAATTTTACCATGTTTGAAGAAGGGAGCACAAGCACTTTAGCACTGGTTAACTGTGGTAAATGCACAAAGCCATAAGGCCAACTGACCCAAATTCAGCAAAACAGAATGGGTGAGGGCAAAATCTTTAGGGGAATACAGCGCCCAGAAAAACAGGTCTAACAAGAAGACAGTCTTAGCATTCATTTGTTTCACTTGTTGATGTCACATGGGGGCTGGCAGAAACTCCTCTCATTCATTCCCAGGTCCATCCCAGACTTTTGGTCTCCAACCCTGTGAGAAATTGGGTGATTGATTGGGGATAGAGAAACTTTACCCAAGCAACAGCCACAATCCTTGTCAGAATGAACTACAAAAAGAGACACTGAATTAACCTGTGACTAACCCTTTGGTAGCTTGGCACAAAAGCAGTCAGTCTAAACTTAGAGGCAATGTGTAAAGTATTTATGCAGCACTTAAACCGTAATAAAGTGGTAACACAACAAAAGAAAAATCCCATAGCAATTTAGAACAATAGAGCAATTTTAATCAATTATTTGACAGCAAAACAACAAATATCAAATAAGTAGGACTGGAGTTGCAAATTCTTAAAGTTTTAAGCAAAAAAAGTGGCAAAAAAATGTCTGAGAAGGAAAATTTCAGCAGGGCAAGGCACCCAGCAGTGTCCGACGAGGAGTCGCAGGACGAGGTTGAGGTGAAGATTTCTTCGTTCGGACGTAGTCACTTTTTTGGAATTCAAAGATCTCCAGCGGGGCAAAGCTCCTGGCTGTAGCTGGCAAGAGATCCAACAGCTCAGATACCCCTTCTGCGAGGACCCGCTGAACAGGATTTGCTCCTCTAGAGATGAATTTTGCGAGAACTACCGTGAAGTCAGGCCGACGAGCAATGCACCTTGGGCAAATTGGCGAGCAGGTAGGTCCAGCTCTCCTCTTGGTTTTCAGAGCACCTTTTGGCTGAAAAATTTCTTAGTCCCAAGTCTTGGATTTCGGCTAACTGGGCACCTTACCACCACTTCCAAGGGTCCACGACTAGAGGGGCACCACTTGGAGGGTCACAACTCATTTATGCTGGGTCCAAGTGTGAGTTCAAGATGGTTGGAGCCTTTTCTGTACCTGAGGGTCTGATGAGAAGGCCAGCTGACTAGCCCATGGAGCCACTCTGAAAGTCCTGGGTTCAAGCAGAAGGCAGGTATTAAGCTGCAGGTAAGTCCTCTGAGGGCACAGGGCAGCCTTCAGGCAGCAGGGCAGTCCTCTTGATGCAGCACAGAAGTCCTCTAAAAAGCACAGCATGCCACAGGAAGCAGAGCAATCCTCTGAGAATCTTTCTGCAGGTCCCGAAGTGAACTGAAGAGTGGGCCTGAGGATCTTTTTTTTGTACCTGATGCCAGCTTTGAAGTGGAAGAAATGTCTGGAGTTTGCCCCCCACCAAAGAGTCTGGAATTTCCTAACTCCTTGCCTTGCTCCCAGTCTGTCTGCAGTCACAGTAGGCTTGAGTGAAGTCCTTTTTGTGTGAGCTGAGGCAGTGTCTTTGAAGTGCAGTTGTGCATATCTCCATCCCATCCTGCTTTGGATGGTCCATCCTGCCAACTCCCTGCTCCTCTATTTAGTTGCAGTCTGGGAGGAATACACAAAGGCCAACTGCCAACAACCCCTAGCCATATGGACAAGGAAACAGGCTGTAAATGATGAGAACAAGAAAATGCCAACTTTCTAAAAGTGGTATTTCCAGAATTGTGACTCTCATTTCCAGAATTGTGACTTATAATCCCACTTTACCATTAAATAGGATTTTACATTACAATTACCTAGAAACCAAACATGAAATTTCTACCTGCGCCCAAACAAAAGTTATCACTTCTTAAATGTGATAAGGTAACCCAATGTTATCCCATAGGAGAGGTTGACCTCACAGTAGTAACACACTAGTGGTTTTTCACTACCAGGACATGTGAAACTTAAAAGTGCATGTCCAAGTTGTTAAATACAATGCACCCTGCCCTGTGGGCTGTTTGAGGCCTATCTTCGGGGTGACTTATATGTAATAAAAAAGGGATTTTTAGGCCTGAGAAGGATTTATTTTGCCAGGTCGAATGGCAGTTCAACCCTGTATACATACTGGAAATGGCAGGCCTGAGATATGTTTAAGGGGCTACTTAAGTGGATGGCACAATAAGTGTTGCAGGTCCACAAGTAGCATTTAATTTTCCAGCACCTCGGTATATGGTATACTACTGTACTAGGTACGTATAAGTAAATTAAAGATGCCAATCAGGTGTAAACTAATTTTACCATGTTTATTGAGTGAGCACCAGCACTTTAGCAGTGGTAAACTGTACAAAGTCATAAGGCTAACAAAGAAAAATTCAGAAAGATAGTATGGGAGTAGGCAAACGTTTTGTGGGAAGACCACCCTAAGGCTGACGGATATAAAACACCTCGACAGTTAAACCAGTTTGGACCTTGACATATGAGAGAGCACCTCATGTGAATAGGGGAGTGGCTTGGGAAGAGCCAGAACCCAGCATGATGTAATAAGACCTAGCCAGCTAGGATTTAGGACTTCTGGGAATTTTTATAGTATGTATATATGAAAGTATGTTAATGGTATTCCTATAACTGAGTCTTGCCAAAAGGCATGGTTAAAGTCTGTGTTTATTAGGAAAGGATGTGCGGTTCTGAATGGTTAAAGTAATGTGATGTTGTGTTCTTTTAAAAAGTGATCTTCTACTGTTTCCTAAATTTGGAGCAGTAATGGGATAGTTGTGATGGATGCAGGGATGTTGTTCCAGATACTAGGTCCATAGATTGAAAAGTCTTATTTTTTTCTTGTTTTACACTTCTTAGATTGCAGTCTGATGGTGTTCTGGCTGCGGGTGTGCCGATAAGCACCAGAGATGTTGAGCATGCCTGTAAGATAAGTAGGGGTGCTGGTCCCAGGGTAGGCGTAACAAGGAAAAGTATCTTTATTTCTCCTTGTTTCTTTCTATGGGTGCTGCATTCTGCAGCACCCATAGAAAGAGGAATATTCCTCCCAGGATTGATTTTTTGCAGAAAGATGTCCCTTCCTGCACAAAAACAATCCTGCCTGCAACACAGGCCCTCTTGCACCATAGTGCAAGGGTGACTGCATTGGTGCTAGGCTGCCAAAAGGGTGCCAGTGCACGGGAAAGGACAAGAATGCGATGTATTGACTTTTCACTGCGTCACAAGCTCATAAATGAGCCCCTTAATACATTGGATGAATGGAGTGAACTCGCAAACAAAATTGTTTGGGCTTTGACCTGTAATGTTTATTTTGTTTTAACACTGTCTGTCATAGGAAAACTCGAATATACACTTCTATTTAGCGTCCATTTTTGCACGCTCCTGTTCTTCTCCATTTCTTCCATTTATGGTTGTTGATTTGCATGGGAAAACCTTCCCCTCCTTTTTACCGGGTCCAGCCACTAGGCACTTTCTGCAAGGAAGCTGGTGGCATCTATGTTGCTGACATAACCAAACGGAGGTGGTGGATTTTCGGTCTAGTGGTTAGTCCATCTGTTTTTAGTACAAGCATGTGCACTGTCTATCTTATTTCTTGCAGAGTCATCACCTGTTATGGCGTCGCATTGTTCAGGATGTTTTCACTGAGAGGCTAATGTAAGGAAGAGCTCCTCATATGTTTTTCCGTGTACCTTACCTATTTGTGATTTCTCCATATAGCATTTTTGTATGTACTTTACAGTGAGCCTTTTGAATAACATTTGGACTCGCCAATAAGGTAGGTACCACTTGCTGAAACATGTAGGCTTTTTAATTTTGGTGTATGTCTTTACCATTTCGGGGCATGGGTTTTGAGTCAGACCCAGTGACCAGCTTTTTTACAGCATGTGGGATATTATGAATATGACATCTTTCTTTCATTGTTCGTGTACTTGTAGGAGATACACCAGCATCCAATTTTCAGGTCACCATGCATGTTGGCACATTGTCTAAATCGCGTATGTAGTCTTTATACATAACTTTTTTACACTGTTGCAAATATTCGAAGTCTAATATTAGTCCTCCTTCAGTGACATGATTCTGTGTTTTTTCACATGTCACATTGCATGAACCTCCATGTTCTTTCTGTACAGACTTTGGACAAGATTGATTCTTGTTTTTGTAAATTTTTCTTTGTTTAATTTGCATACTTTTAGGACATTTCCCGCTGGGAAACCCTGTATTCTTTGTCATTACTCCAGGATTCTATGATCAGGTGAGCAGACCTTTAATGAAGTTCACCTGCAACCAAGGCCAATCCCTCCTATATGCCACGCTGATACGGGCGCTGTGAGCATTGTGGGGAGACATGGCTCAAGAACCAACAATGCACCTCACAATCCAATACCTGCATGTGTTGGGCACTGGTAGGCATCTTACCAATGGTTCGCTGAGTCACTACGCGCGCACTCGGCACATCCACTGCCATCGCTAAGACAACACTGGGAAGCAGACATGCAGAGGCAATGCACCAAATGTGAATGGACGGCCATCCTAGAAGGACCCACCCATATTCCAAGGAATGCCAGGTTCAGTTTAATACAGTATTTTGTCCTGCAAAGGGCTTATATGACGCCAGCTAAGATTAACCAATACTTCGACCATATAGATGCCAAGTGCCCTAGATGCAAACTGGTTGATGGAGACCTTTTACATATGCTGTGGGCCTGCACAGCTCTTACTTCTTATTGAGGAGCAATCACAATGTACCTAGCACAATGCACTGGTCGTGCAGTGTATTGCACCTGGGAAAGCTGCCTGTTGGGCTTATACCAGAGATCCAAGAGGCATTAAGTGAAATCCCGGTTTATAGATCTTGGGCTCATCGTGGCCAAACACCTAATCACTAGGCGCTGGAAGTCTCCAGAACCGCCGAATACAAAAGCCTGGCTGCAGTCATTAACGTGTTGGGTCCAAGCGGAAAGCGTAGCGCTGCACCATAAAGATGCCCTAGGGCTTCACACACTCCCACTGGCAGCGGTGTAGGATGCGATAATACTAGATCTCCGTAACTTTTGGCAAGATGATCTGGAACCGACTAGGACCCTCCACGGCACAAAATGAAATGCACAAACCAATGGCTAGCATAGAGTAAG
This sequence comes from Calotriton arnoldi, assembly GCA_963921515.1. Taxonomy (NCBI): domain Eukaryota; kingdom Metazoa; phylum Chordata; class Amphibia; order Caudata; family Salamandridae; genus Calotriton; species Calotriton arnoldi. Next base: position 289,351 of record CAWUFW010009794.1, read on the forward strand.
TTAGTTACTGTAAGGTGACCTAGATTAAGGGGATTCATGTTATCTTAAGTGCCATGCACCTCACGTACACACCCAGGACAAATTGCATTTGTTTATCAAGTCAAGGCTAACATTGCACACCCTCAGCGCATGGGTATTATGCACGCGCGGCAAGTGCGCGCAAAATTGGGGGGGCAGCGGAACATCGAGCCAGGCAAATACTGTCACCTACACTACGGTGTTCACCGCAACCCTGTCCCAGTTCTTAACTCCCCATTTATTAATGCATCATCGCATTCGATGAACACTATGCAACACATGAACATAATGGCATGCATGTATTCACTGTGTAAGTCAACTGTATTATATGCTTTACTTCTGTAATGAATGAATACGTGTGATAAGTGATAATGCCTGTTAAATTGCATCAAACTCAAAACATAATAAACAAATTTAAACAAAAAAAAAATGAAGTTCACCTGCAACTACAACACATTAATTATGGTTCTGACAGTTTCTGTATTTCTTATAGGTTACTATCGCCTTGTTTTGATCTGAGGAAGACCCAGTTTGATTCATTGTAGGGGTCGAAACATCAACTTGTTGTTCCTACCCATTTTTCATTTGATGCTGGATGCCAGGTAATCCTGAATATTCATTTCATTGGAATCCGAAATCATGTAGGTCTTGATGGTGATGACATGTGTATATCCAATAAGCACAATGCTTTATCAATTCTTGTTGGTTCATCTTCTTCACTTGCACTGCGCCATCACTAAGTGCAGCTTTTTTTAAAACTGTCTATACACCATATATCTATGATAAAATAATAAAACAGTGTTTTTGTGTCACATTGATTGTGGTGGAATAGCAGGGATGACAAAGAGCGTAACCCTTACAAAATCATGAGACTCTTTTTAAAATGATTTCTTATGGAACAGTGTTTTCTATGTCACATTTGATTATAGACATGGACCCTGATTCTTGTTTTCTTTCAGGAGTCTGCTAATTTATGCCATTCATTTTGAAACAGTGACTCTTCAAGGATGAAAAGATTTAGTTCAACATCAGCTGCTGCATCATGGTCTTTATTGCCCTTGCACACAGAAGAAGAACAGAGAGTGTCTGAATCTGAGACAGCTCAATGGTGCAAGAGTGGACCATACATCTATTTTCCTAAAGAAAACACTGCCTGTAGAGCATGCACTATCACTCTGTAACTTCATGATTTACAGCATTAGCTGCAGACAAGACAGTTTGAATATGCCATGCAGTGGCTGCCACTCCATGAACGGTGTTTACTAAGGTTGTGCGCAGGCATTCACATGATGCACATCGTCTATTTACTTACCATTATTAAAGTCTGTAGGTGCAGCACAAAACTGTGCTGTGGCGCATGAGTGCAAGCTCAACCCCTAGTAAATAATCGCCATTTTTTCCAAGTTGTGATGTCCAAAGTGCATACACTAACTTGTGCAGGTACTGAATTAGTGAATATTCTGTTGACAGTAACACTTCATGGAAAAAAGCACATCTCCTGCTTCTGGACCAGTGCATTTGTGCAGAACAGGATTGGGATGCAACCAGCAACAGTTCACCAGCGCACCTTCTTAGAGGGTCGGTCTCAAAATGTGTTCTTGCGTCCTTTCACCTCGGCTACTAGAGCTATTAGCTGCGGGGTCCCACAGGGCTCAGCGCTCAGCCCCACCCTCTTCAATGTGTACTTGACCCCTCTCTCCACACTGATTGAACAGTGTGACGTGAAGGTGGTCTCGTACGCTGATGATACTCAGCTTGTCTTCTCTTTCAAAGAGCACACGGAGGCAGCCTTTGCGAACTTTAAAATCTGTTTGCGCACAATCTTGGTATGGATGACAAACAACTGCATGAAGTTGAACACTGATAAAAGGTACTATTTTTTAATCAACCCTCTCCTCCTGCATCTGAACTCTGGTGGCCGGCTGAGCTTGACCCCCCTCCGAACCCGGTAAGCTCAGCTAGGAACCTAGGCTTCCGATTTGATTCTAGCCTATCAGGTAGTGCTCAGGTTGGTAAGGTTTCTTCCGTGTGTTTCTGGAAATTAAAAAGCTTACGCAAATTCTTGCATTTATTACCAATGAATTGCAGGAAAAATGTGGTCCATGCGCTCGTAACTTCACAACTGGACTACGCGAATAGTCTCTATCTGGGGCTCCCGGACTACCTGTTAAGAAAACTGCAGATTATACAGAATGCTGCAGCCAGGCTAATAAGAAATGTGCCTCTTCGCCATCATATCTCTCCTCACCTGCGAAGCCTGCACTGGCTCCCGATCAGGAGACGGATCGAGTTTAAGGCACTGATATTGGCCTTTAGATCTATTAATGACACTGGCCCCCAATACTTGAAGCATAGACTTCAGAGATATCACCAGTCAAGATCTCTGAGGTCTAATCATCAGAACCTAATGGTGACTCCGCGCTTTAAAAAGGCTAGGATGGGGGTCGGGCTTTTGCAGTAAAACCGCCTTGCTGTGGAACTCTATGCCAGTCCATCTCCGAAAGGCAAAGACAGAGCCTCTGTTTAGAAAGGCCTTGAAAACTTGGCTCTTCAGCCTAACCTAGTACATTTGCGGAATTCCACAGCCCCTGTATGCAATCTGTACCTACCGTTAGCGCCGGGACACTTCCGTTGGAGGTAGCTGTGCGCTCTATAAAATGCAATAATAATAATAATAATAACAGTATGATGCTGGAAGTAAAAATTACAAAGATACAGAAAGGGCATTCTGTAAATAGACACTGGTCTTCAGACTTTTCCAGGATGAGTACATTCTTGTTTAAAAAGAATTTATTCGCCCTTCCCCATTTAGCATAAAAATATCTTCTCATAATTATTATATTGCATAGTGACTGCCCAGTAATAACTCAACTACTGCTGAATGATCGCCCTCTGAACAACTTCCTTCTATCCTCCATGTGCTGCCTAGCATCTTACATTTCTTTGTAAATAACTCTGTGTTATACAAATCATATGCACAACTACATTAATACATGTTAAATATTGAGAACAACATCATACATTTTAGTTTGGCATAAGGGTCTTTCCTCAAAGAAACACAGACACAGACCCATATTGGGGAATTGGAGAAATCCTGATTTAGCCCAAAAAAAAGGTTACCAGCAGAAGCGAAATTAGAAATTGTGTGGAAACAGTCATTCCTGATTTATGTTCCCTGTGCACATTTAACCAGGGAAAATGTAGTGAAATCATCACATGAAAATCATTTCAGAAATGTAGAGTAACATGCATGCCAGAATCAATGTGGAAACACTGAGTCCTGCAGCTATTCCCTACTTCTAGAGGTCTAAATTGTAATAGTGGGACAATACCTTGATCAGGAATTACTCACCCCAGGGTATCAGAATACATAGGGACAGGATTACTGCATCCAGAGGCCTGAGACTTCTGAAAATAGGGCCAGAGCATAATAAACAGTTGTGCTTTTCAATTAATGTAGGCCATATGAAACATTGCAGTGAATGCTCCAATTGAGCACAAAAAAGGTAATCTTGACAGAAAATCCAAACACTGGGGGCAACGTATACAAAACCCTATTTGCAAGCCAAAACGGGCAATTGAACACTGACTGCTTTGTGAATGAGGCTGGATGTTTATATTCAACTGATGCACTAATCAGTTGCATTGCAAAACTTATAGTCACAAGAGCCTTCAAAACCTCACTATGTATGTATATTGACAAGGCAAGAAGCATTTTGTAATATTCTGCGAATGGTTGGGAACACAGGGATGGAGGCTTGCAAGGGGTTGCATTTACTTGATCTGCTTAGAAACATTCCAAAGTCACTTACAAATGTTTCTGGGCAGGGAAGACATAGGAGGAAGCATGCGTGTCTGCTCCTCCAGTGGTTGCTCACAACGATTCTCCCTTTAGCAAATCATTAAGCACTGCAACTTTGGGGTCAGTATCTGATTACTTGTTCGTGACCGCAATTGGCCCCTCCTATTTGTTATTCAGAGAGGGTTGCAAACGACCCTGTTACTTATTGTAATCTATAGTAATATGAGTCATAGGGGCATATTCTCAAGAACGTGTGATAACTACCGCAAAATTAGTTTAACGCAACTCTTCACATCGTAGTCTATCGCGGGAAAACAACTCAGTGTTAACGTGGAATTCACAACACGGCGGCCCCATGCGATAGTCCAACGATAACGCGTCAAATGAACGTCTTAAAACTAACGCGACGCAGAAAAAACGTGAAACACGAACGCGAAAATAGTAGCGATGAGGCCAATCGCGATACAAAAATCAGTGATAACCAGTGAGAGGCCTGCAATTCCCACGCGTCATGCGGGAAAATGCACAATAAAAGCAGAGTAAAAAATCGGTGAGATGACAATGTACGAGCACAACCCCACATCCGTGACGTAGAACAAATGAGCATCGTCCCGCATCAAATAGGCATCTCCCCAAAGTCACAATGTACATTGACATGCAGTCTGCATGTAAACTGCGCAAATGCTGAAACATGCATGTAACACACAGTGAAACCACATCTCCCCCTCACATTGCAGAGGGACAAGCAACCCCTCCTGCACACAGACGTGTCATAACCATGATCAATCAATTATGAAAGCGTGGACGAATGTAGGGGCAGTGACTCCCGCTTACGTACATGTTGCCCATTTTGTGGGACCTGAGTCACAGGGGGCATCCCTGCATCATGGTGGTACATATCTGACCCCAAAAGGAGCTCTGTTATCACCTGCAGGACACAAATGGCAGCCAAAATGGAATGAATCTGGACACATGTGAAATGCTGAAGAGTGGGATTCCCTACTTACTGCGACACACAGAACTGACAGTTCAAATACGTGACACCCTAAACAGCCTCTCTGCACAGAGGTGACACACCCACCATACATGAACAAATCACAAAATTGTCAGCAATACATGTCGCACTCACACTTGTCTGAGTGATATGCCTGTACAGATGAGAGACATGCTCTCAGGGATAGTGTTCGTCAAATGCATTTATTTGCACATGCTGTGCCTGTGGTCATTTTGTACTGTCCCATTACTGCCAAGGACTGCCACAATGTGACAAGCGCATGTGAAGAAATTGTCAATGATGGTGTTCCTACGGGCTATTCCTGCTGCGGTTGCAGTGGGGTGTGGTTCACCTGCCTCATCTCCATCATCATCATCCGGTGCATCTGGCACTTGTATCCATGGTGCCTTGCTGTGTACACAAATGTTGTGCAACACACAACATGCAACGATCATCTTGCACACGATGTCTGGGCTGTACAGGAGCCTTCCACCTATGATGTCCAGGCACCTGAAACGTGACTTCAACACGCCAAATGTGCGTTCCACGATGCCCCTGGTGCGTTTGTGGGCCGCATTGTACTGCCTCTGGGCCTGTGTGTTCGGGGCTCGGAGGGGTGTCATCATCCAAGCGCAGAGTGCATATCCTTGGTCACCTGTGACAGTGCAGAGAGACATGAGTCAATAGTTGGTTCGGCATGATGTGTTGGCAGGCTCACTGGTTCATTGGTGTGTGATATGTGTGACTTTGTGATTCCTGCATGACATGTACTGCTTGTTGCAAATGAGTGGCATCAATGTGTATTACGTAGCCTCAATGCCGCTCCTCCCTCCCCCGAGCATGTTCACTAGAGTGCGCAGCGCGGTTGCATCACTTGCACCCCTACGGCACACTATTGTCATGCCTGTCTGCATGTGATGTCGTGCGCTGAAGGTGGACGGACACGTGTCTATAGGCCAATGGTAATTACAGGGTGGACACAGATGTAGAGTTCATGCCTGGCTGAACTCGCCATGCGGTCAAGGGTAGACCTTTGGCTTATGCTGCGGAAATACCGACACACACAACAGTTGGCATGTCTGATCCCTGACCCCGAGCGGGCCTGCGCACCCTCATTTACCCCTTGGCCGAGCCCGTACTCCGGGTGCATGCTACATGGCAACATTGAATATTGCGTGATGTGTGGCGCCGACACTACACCTGGGACACAATCATTAGTTACTTCCCTGGCAAGGCCTAAACTTAACCACGCTCAGAGCCACGTGTTGAATGACCACACCCCTACGCCGTACTGCCGTACGCAGGTCCACTCCCTCACGCTCACAGGGGGGTCCGACACAGCTACATGTCCCAGGTCTACCCCGCTGCCTGAGGTGACAAGGTTGCACCCGCTGTACACAGCACAACATAATGTGGTATGGCCCGGGGCCCTCATGCATACATAATGACCACACGGACACACTGAGATTATCCGTGGAACTGGCTACGGGCACGTGCGCCCCCGGCACCTTTTATTGCCAGGGTCACACGTCCAGTGATGCCTGTGCTGGACGGGTGTTGGGTAGTGTAAGCCACCCCTCAGGGGTTGGGTGGTGCTGGTAACAACTATAACAGTGATCAGACAATCAGAAGTTCAAAGTACAAACAGTAAGGGTCCATGACTTGAGCTGCACAGAGTTGGTGGCCCCGGATGCACAGCGGCCGGCACAGGCACACCGCCACGGGACGGTGACTTGCGATGCACTGAGGTAGGGCCACGAGAGCTGAGCGGGCCCACATTGATGTCCAAGGAGAGTGTCGCAGAGTGTTACGGGGGACAGTGGAAGGTGTCCATCCAGGGCATGATGCAGAGGGCAGAAGCAAGCAGAAACAGGCAATATGGAGTAGTTGAATGCTACAGTCTCCTTTTTCCCACAATGTCAGTATCAGCTACATGATGATGAAGACAACCCCCAGGCCATAGACTCAGACGCCACCAGAGTTCAACCAGAGAGTGTCCATGACTCCAGTGGCACTGAGTCAGTGGCACCGGAGCCGGAAGGGGATGCAGTCTGCGATGAGGCCTGTACAATGATATGAAGTCTGCAATGAACAAATCAAGACTCAGTTCCAATTGTGTGTCCTACTCGACCGCAGTGGGTGCCAGAGGAAGCAGTCAGCGCGGGGCAACCACTGTGCAGCCAGCTCCTCCTGGATTTCTAACACACGGCGTTGAAATGGCATGTGGAGAAGATTCCTGGTTGACAGAGGTGGAGGCACCAGAGCTGAGCGGGTGTTTAGCCAGCGACGATGCCGTGTCCTGCCTGTTACGGGCTGTATTGGATTGGTGTGAGGCCTGCTGGACCACAGTGTAGGCCGGAGGCAGCGGTCAGCAAGGGCCCACAGACACGTGTGGTCGGAATGCTATGCACAGAGTTGGTGGCACCACATCGAAGGGAGTATACTGATTTAAACTCTGCATTAACATGTGTACTCTGCCATTGTGTAATCAAGACTCAGATCCAAATGTGTGACCTACTTGTCCGCTGTGTATGCCGGTGGAGTACGTCAACGACAAAGGAGTACTGCGAGCCTAGCCAGCGGAGGCCTTGATGGTCTGAGGAGGCAGCCAAGGTCGAGGGCCTCTGGCTTGGTGCGAGCACCGGCATGTGGTGGGCCCTCTTGGAGACAGTGAGGCCTGGATGCGCAGGGGTGGACGGGACTGGTTCGGGGACCAGCGGCCCGGGCTGCGGCAGGCGCACAGGATCGCGACCACACCGCTCACGGTGATGGCGTCGGCCTCGTGGTGGGGTTGGAGGCGTCGCCCTGGCAGACACATTGGGCATTCCGGAAGAGAACCATGCCCAGAGCTACGTGCTTTTTATTCACACCCCTATGCTGGCCTGGTGTACGCCGGGCCAGCCCACTCCGCACACGCTTACAGGGGGGACGTCACAAGCTACATTTCCAAGACCTTCCCCACTGGCTGGGGTGACATGGTTGCGTCCACTGTCCACAACACTACCACCACCAGCAGTATATGTCGACTTGGATATGTCTGTGGTCTGCATACTGCAGTCTGTCCAGCACTTCCACGCCACACTTGGCATTGTGTGCATTCTCATTCATGGGTCACTTGCCTCCTTCGCACATGCCTGGTTCCCACCTCTCCCCACATACTGCTAATGTGTGGCTGAGGTGCCATGCCGTTGATGGCTCATGTACATGGCTAGCCCAGGTTTCCGCAGTACGTTGTGCTGTTGTGTATGGTGGGTGGGCATGTTGTATGTGTGTTTGTAACATGTGCATTCCCAGGGTTGTGAGTTGCATGATTGTGGAGTTGAGGTGTGTGGTGTGTTCATTTGGTACTTACCAACGAGCACTGCATTTCCGTAGGTGCCATCCTGGAAGCGCCGGTTGATGATGGACTGTCGGAAGATGTATGAATCATGCACACTGCCTGGGTAGTTGGCGACGACATTGGTGAAGAGTCCCCGGTGGTCCACTATTGCCTGCACATTGATGGAATGCGTGTACTTTCTGTTGCGGTAATTGTGTGCAGTGTCGGCAGCGGGCACAGGTAGGACATGTGTGCAGTCAATTGTCCCCAAAACGTGCGGGAAGCCTGCTATGGCGTAGAAGCCTTGCTTGGTCTCCAGCTGTTCCTGCGCAGTGTGGGGGAAGTATAGGTACTGGGGTACCAAGCTGATGATGGCATCCAGGACAGGTTTGAGGAACTTGGATAGGGCTGGCTGTGAGACTCCTCCGACTCTGGCGGTTGTTGGTTGGAATGTCCCAGAGGCCAACAGGTGCTGCACGGCCAGCAGCTTTGTCTGAGGTGGGATGTTGGTTGTCCGCTGTGTTGATACCATCAGCCTGTGGGCAATGATGGTCAGGAGGCGGAGGATGGTTGACCTTTTGAGTCTGTAGTGGGCAATGACATTCTCTGGTGTCAAGTCTGTGAGGCTGGTGCGTTTCCTGAAGGTCTGCTGTCTTTGTCTGTGCTGCCTCCGTGGTGGTCTGGGGGGGCGGGGGGGGGGTACAGGGGGGGTGGCAGACCTGGGTGTGGTGGCGGTGGGTGTTGTGGCCCTGTTGGGGCTCCGAGCTGCATGATGAGTAGCTCCATGGCATCTGTTGTTCTTTAGGTGTGGCTGTGGGCTGGGCTCCCTTTTCTGGTGCAGGTTGTCGTCCGACTTTGCACCAGGTCAGAGCAGGTGTTAATTTCCTGCTGCGAACGTGCCGTATCGCCTGTTTTGTGTTCTCATCGCCAATCTGGCTGGTCGTTGGGAATGTTGCGTTGTGGTGTTGTCGCGGATTTTTGCTCGGGAACGCCTACTCTGCATCTCATTAGTGATAGTTGCCGGGCTCATCTGTGGCGATGTTTTTTGCGGCTGCTATCGCAGGTAAACTGGTGATATCGGCTGTTTGCACCAGCTTGTGAATGGGGCGATAGTTTTATCGCGACTTTGGCTGCGATAATGTGCTGTTAACTCGGCGATAGATCCTTGAGAATATGCCCCTCAGTCTTTCTCATCAAAGTCCTCACAACTTAAGGCTTCTTCAACCCACACAGAAGCTGTTTACCTGAAAGAATAAAAAATCTGTAAATTAAAGGGAAAACACACTTTCTCTGATAGTGACTGGAACACATCCCATAGCCTCACAATAGAATTCATGTTTATTACGTAGCTGATTTATTTTTAGGGATACATGAGTCACAAAGAAACCCCCCCAGGAAGGGTCCAGCAGAGATCGGAACTGTGACCAGAATGACTAGTAATAAAGAGAGTAATGAAGATTACCTGTATGTAACCACAACATTACCTCTTTGTCTGTCTTCCTTACCCCAACCCTCTCAAAATGAGGATATGCTAAAGCTAAATCAGTCATCTTAAAAAGAACAGCATGGAGTAGAATCTCAAATATTCAGTAATATTACAATCCCAATAAAAATGCAATAACCCAATACAAAATAATTAGTGTGTGCCACAGGATATAAGGCACTTTAATATGACTGATGGGCTATCCATCACATTTGTGACTGAAACAGCCTTTACAACGTGCTCATAACCATGCAATACCTTTACCACACAGCCATTACAATGCATATGCCTTTACCACACATGCAGTTACCACACACATTTTTAACATGCGTGCCTTTATATTAGGGTAAGAGAATTTTTAGGGTTTAGTAGTGGGCGAGGGTATTGGTTGGCTAGGGTATTTTTAGGAGTTAGGGTGAGCAAGGGTTTTTGGGTGGCAAGGGTAATTTTAGAGTTTAGGGTGGATAAGGGTATTTGGGTGGCAAGGGTATTTTGAGGGTTTAGGGAGGGCAAGAGTAGTTGGGTGGCAAGGGTATCTTTAGGGTCTAGGGTGGGTGAGGGTATTTGGGTGGCAAGGGTATGTTTAGGGTTTACGGTGGTTAAGGGTATTTGGGTGGCAAGGGTATTTTTAGGGTCTTGGGTGGACAAGTTTAGGGGTTGGCGGTCGATAAGGTAATATGTATATTACCTACTGGTGGTCACCAGTAGGTAGTTATATTTAGGACCTTGTTTCTATAGGAAGAGCTCTTTTTGTTTTTCCAATAACTTTGGCACCGATTGAAGAATCCTCGCAAAATTTTCAAGATTAGTGCAATGCTCACTTCAACTGCTGTCTTGAAAGATTCAGGGGTGATCCATCAAGCAGGGGCTGAGAAAAAGGGGGGTCCCAAAACGTGTGTTATCCATGCAAATTCCCAAAGGGATTTTAGACACGACTACAGCCCGAACTGCCAACAGAATTACAGCAAATTTGGTAGCTGTTGCTTCAGAAAGAGACCTTTTTGTGAATTAGTGTAAATCTGTTCAGTAGTTATTGAGATATTAAAAGAAATCTAAATTTAGATATATAGGAATGTGGATCTTCCGAGGATCCGAAAGTCCCCGTGCTCAAATCTGATTGGCTGTCAACACTTCAAGCAGGAATTGTTGGCAGCCAACTTGGTACTTAGCTTTAGCTGAGTCCCACAAAAAAAGTTTGAAAAAAGAAAAGGGGGTAGGGCAGGAATATCCTGACCCCTTAGCCCTGGTTATAAGGTCTGAGAAGGAGCCTGCCAGGACAAAAAAACATTTTTTTTTAAAGGGTTGTAGGATCTGCTCCTGGAATGTAAACGGCTTAGGCACAAAGTTAGAAGACGCCGACTTTGTAGAATTCATTCAACAGCACGGCATACTCCTATTCCAAGAAACTTGGCAAATAATAAATTCACCATTAGTAGGCTACAAAGAAAACCTTAACCCAGCCATAAAGGATGCACAGTAAGGAAGGGCGAAAGGAGGCCTATCGACCTTCATTTCGACTGATTTTCTCTGGAAAGATGCAGTCATCGACCTTGACTCCCCCTGGATGCAATGCACTAAGCTAGAACTTCGGCCTTCAATGAGCCTGCTAATCCTGAACATCTATATCCATCCAGCGGAAAAGCAGAAGGGGTAAAGATTGGAGCAACTGATCGCTGTAATCAAAATGCTAAAATTCAGCTATCCATACGATAATATAATACTAACCGGGGATTTCAACATGAACTTACTGCAAGGACAGGAGAGAAACCTAGTGGGCTTCATACAGACAAGACAGGGCAATACAAATAGACGTGACACCCTGGGTAAGAAATGCGCGGCAAAACTGGATGACTTCTTCCTGTACACGTTAAATGGTAGAGGTTCATTGGACAGTCCCGCAGCATTCACGAGAGTTACGAGCGAAACAGGTTCAATAATTGACTTTACCTTAGCGGACCCCGATTTATTTCCGTATATAACGGATTTTCAAATACAGGAATGAGTAGAAAGCGACCACTATCCTCAAACCTTCACATTAACCATCACTCCAAATAAGTCTGGGCAAACTAAGCCTCTTACATTACCAACGCAACTCTACAATTTAAAACGATTAACTTGGAATGAAAATAGCATTGACTCCATAACGGAGACATGCCGCTCATTACTAACATCATCGGAAGCAGAGCAAGACATCATAGAGGCCTGGGAGTCACTTGTTAACAATATAAATAATATATTTTCGAGAAATTGCACCGGCCACAAACCCCCCAGGACCAGTGGGGCGCCCTGGTACACACACAAAATATGGACAAAAAAAAACATGGCTAAACAATCACTTAAGGACACTGCGAACCCAGGGCTCCCAACGGACACAACAGATCCTTCAACAATAGAAAAAATGAAAAAGGATCTAAAACAGGATATTAAGGCGGCCAAGCGAACTCACAAGGAACAATTTGAGATCAAAATGCTCCATGCAAGCAAAGAAATTCGAAACTGTTTTGGGCCAACATCAATCTTTTGTTAAACGGTAAACATCGCCACTTCAATTCAGACATAACGGAGCATACATGGAGAGCTCACATAGAAGTAACATATAATACGACAGCCCCTCGAGTGCAGTAAGCATTTCTGACGCACCAAATAAGACCGGAACGTACACCAGTTCGTTCACAAAGTTCAAAGACCTGAAATCAAGTACTAACGAGGATCCAGACACTTCAAACAGTTCATTACCAGTGGAGATATTAGTTAACTACTCAAAAAATCAAACCAAAGAAAAATCTCAAAAAGAAATACAAGAATCTCAACAAGAAATTCAAAAACCAACAAAGCACGAGCCGAAGGAAGATCAAGTACAGATTACTCAAAAGCAGGTATTGAACATAATAAAACATCTGAGATCTGATGGGGCTCCAGGCCCAAATGGCCTGCCCAATGCCTTGTTCAGAAATTATCCGGAGTTCTGGTCTAGTCACTTAACTTCTCTGTTTACACATAGCTTAGAGACCAGTATCATCCCCGACTCCTGGCGGGGAAGCATTCTTCAGCCCATATAAAAATCAGGGACACGTTCAGATCCAAACAATTATAGACTGATAGCTCTCATTGACGTAGAGGCAAAGATCTACGCATCTAACTTATTGGCAGATCTCGAGGCCTGGGTCAGCAGTATAAATGTAATTTCGAAAACACAAACCGGTTTCCAGGCCGGTATGGGCACTCTAACAAATATATCAGCAGTTACCCTATTAGCCAATCAAGCAATCATCAACTCAAACAACCTCTACGCATGTTTCGTGGATCTCAAAGCAGCCTTCGACAAAGTGCCACGATCCAATATATGGGCCAAAATGGAAGCATGGAGAGCGCCTTCAAATCTATTGGAAACAATCATCAACTTGTATTCGCAAACCTGGGTCCAAATTAAAAAAGGGGACGGCCGAAGTCTAACTAAGAAAATCTCGACCACCAACTGGCTAAAGCAGGGACGTGTTTTGGCGCCCAGCCTCTTCAACATCTATACAGCCGATTTAGAGAGCAACCTTCGTCTAACACAAGGCGATCCTCCTAAGTTGAGAAATACACCAATAGTAAGCCTGCAAAATGCAGATTACATTGTGCTGCTCTCCCAAACACCTCGTGACTTGCAGCGGCTGATTTCCCAACTAGCACAATACACCTTGAAAGCTCAACTAACCATCAACTTCAAAATATTGAATGTCCTATGCTTCTCTAGCACCTATAAAAAACGCCCCAAATTCGTCTGGAGGTTAAATTCCAGCATTTTATGGCAGGTGGACATATATAAATATTTGGGGGTTCATCTTGATCGCCAACTTAGCTACAAGCAACATCAAGACCTTGGACAAGCAAAAGCAAAACAACTATTATTTGCCTTTGAAATCCTGCAGAAAAAACTAAGTAGCAGCTCAACAAATCATTTATTAAGGGTCGTAGCAGCCAAATTCCTGCCATCTATCTCGTACGGTTTGGAAATTCTATACACTAAGGACTCGACATCTCTAAATACAGCCCAATCCAGCCTATTTAATAAACTGTTCCAAATCCCACGTCATATTTCTCAGGCCCAGATACGACTGGAATACGGTTTAAAAAACCAGATCCCGGCTAGACAAGGATCGCTGGCCATATGTTATTAGAGAATGAGGGCATCTGAAGAAAACACATTAGCCCATCACTGCTGGGAGGAGGTTGAAAAACAATCAAGGCAGAATAAGTCAATATTTCAAATTTTAAAACAAGCTCTTTCAGCATTAAAGCTAAAAGAAGCCTGGCATACACCATTACCATACTCCGCATTTAAACAAATCACCAATAAAGCAATCAAACAACAATCACTGCAAATAGATAAAGCCTTATTGGCCTGCAAAAGACACGCATGGATGGTAATGCTATCTTATAAACAGCTGAAACCGCAACTATATTTACAAAATCACTTCACAGACTATTACAAGCGGAACTTGACCCTACTGAGACTGGGGTCCTTCCAGACAAAAGATCTTACTCCAAAATGGCAACGGACCTGGCCGTACATGGATTGCCGCCTTTGTGGCAATGGAGAAGAGTCACTATTGCGCCTACTATGCATCTCCGGCTTTATAAAACAGGAGGAAGATCCTCTTACGGCCAATTATGAGAGAAGAACAAATAAGGACTTGCAGAGCTGCAGTTATAAAATGTCTTGGTGGCTCCTCTATTCAATTGTCTTGTATGACAATAACATTTCTGAACTTAGCGGCGAAAGAACTTGTAAAGAAGGACAGACGATCAGCATCCCATCATGCAGACTAGCCGAGTCCCCCCTAGTATTTTGCTTCCCATCAGCACAAGCACTTTATCCCACATTGGTGGAATAGACACGCTTACGAACAATCTCAAAGAATATCGGCTGAAGTGCCTTATCACAAAAATGTTGGTCCTTGGAATCAATTACATCATGTGTGGTTCACTGCTTAGATCAATGTTTTACTGTAATTTTAACCCAAATTAATTGCGTTATATTGTACATATCATGGTGGTTTGTCCCACCCTTTTAAGATTTTAAGCAAATCAAATAAAAGTTTTTTTTCCTTCAAAATGCTGTCATGAAAATGCGACGGAGCGGTGAATCCTCGACACATTTAAAAAAAAAGAATAGAGTCCCTGGGCCGGTCAGGTCCCGGGGGAATTTTTATTAAAACGAGGGGGGTGCACAGTCCCCTACTAATTAGGTTCTTGGAGCCCCAGGGACCACGACCTCCCAGGGGCTTTACTTGTAAAAAAGGAGAAGGGATGCATACCCCCCCCGAGCCTGTAAAAGCCCCGGGGGACAACAACCTTCCTTGGGCTAAACAAATAATGTTGGGGGCCGAGTGGACCCCCCCAGGCCCTGAGGACCACCACCTGCCCGGGGATAAATGAAACAAAAGGGGGCCCCATGGACCCCCCCAGGGTCATGGGGACCACCACCTCCTTGGGGCCAAATATTTATTAAAAGAATGGGAGAGGGCCTGCGCGGCCACATAGAGCCCCGGGGACTTCCACCTACCCAAGGCTGGCCCTGAAAAGTAAAGGAGGGGGACAGTGCGACATCCCTCTTGAAGCCATTAATGGCCCTGGGGACTGCCACCCCCCAGGGCCAGCTCCAGCTATCTCCCGGGATGCCCACCCCCGGGACATAGCTGTTTGCTCTGACATGGTGGGAGCTTTGACAGCTCCCACCAAGTCAGAGCAGACACAAACTCCGCTCTCAGCATGCAAGAGCTGTGAAACCCCTCCCTCTTCCTGTGAGCAGAGTTGCAGACAGGGAACTGCATGTTTAGCAGCTCCCTGCCTGTGAGACCAATGCCGGCTCCCACAGGAGGTGTGGAGCTGTCAAGGACCGCGGGGGCCTTAAGGCTTCCCCCACAGTCCCCCAGGGTGGTGACTGGGTGTACTGGGTGGACTTCAGGGCACACAATCAAGAGGCTGTGCCCCAGGGAAAGGAATCCTGGGGCCGAAATAGGCCAAGAGAGGGCCCTCTCCATCATTTGCCTATGGCCCAGCCCCAGGGGATGGGGGTTAGCAGAACCAAAAACAGCCCAGAGAGGGGGATCGCTTGGCCCCTCTCCCCCATTGAATTAAGGCCTGGCCCTGGTGTAGGAAGCTGGCTCTTCATATAGTGCACTAAAATGTACACTGTGTAGAGAGTCCAGTGATTCCCTAATATGCAGAAGTAAAAGTAGATAATGCTAATGCTCTTTTTGTGTTAGTGTGATTGAGCAGTTAGGCTTATCAGAGGGTAATGCTAAGAATTTATTGTCACACAAAAAGGCAATACATGAGACACACACTCCAAAATAGATCTGAGACCAATTTGTAAAAATAAAGACAATTTTTCTGTATTTTTATAGAGCAAGAACACAGTTCTAAGGTCATTACTGTTTGATTTATGATTTTTAAAGAGTTCAGAACATGAAGCACATTTGTGCACAATAAAGCACCATAGGAATAAATAGAAAGAAAATCGAAAATTGTATACAAAATCAAGCAATGCTTTTCCAAAATGTACCTTCTTATTTTAGGTCGATGTCGGACCAGGTCTAAAGTTCCAGCAGGAAAAATGCAGGAGTGTCCTGGATCTGGCAGGAGCAGAGTGCTGAGGGTCTTGGAATCTGGTGCGCAAAGATGAAGGGTGCCACTTAAAAATGCACTGCACAGATGGACTTACAGGTAAGTCCGATGGGTCTCCTTCAAGGGAAGAGGTTGCAGGGGCCTGAGGACCACAGTAGCAGAGCTGGTTGGTCGGGTCTGCGGATGGTGGGGCCAGGTGCAGAGTAACAGTTCAGCCGGGCGTCGTGTATCTTTGAGGTTCTTGTGGTCAGGAGCAGGTAACTTGGAGATGCGATCTTGGGACAGCTGGCTCACTCAGGAAGTGGGTCTCGGGTGTTTCGAAGTCCCTCAATGGGTGCTAGCTTCTGGTGCTTTGGGAGTCCGG
This sequence comes from Calotriton arnoldi, assembly GCA_963921515.1. Classification (NCBI taxonomy): domain Eukaryota; kingdom Metazoa; phylum Chordata; class Amphibia; order Caudata; family Salamandridae; genus Calotriton; species Calotriton arnoldi. The sequence goes on from CAWUFW010009794.1 coordinate 305,946, forward strand.
TGTGGACTCTTCCTCTTGGTTTTTCCCATTGGGGGTCCGGTACCCCAGGTATTGGTACGCCACAGCTCTGGTAGGGACTGGTGCCTCCAAAATTGGTGGAAAGGCAGAACTGACCCTCTGAAGCTGTTGTACATTTCCTTGCTTTGGTGCTGTGTTGAGGTCGTTGTGGAGCAGAAAGTCGACAAACCAGACTTCATGGGATAGGTGCCTGTAGTGTGCAGTGGAGTGATACCTTCACTCCAAAGGAGCTTCTTGGTGGTTTCTCGAAGGCTGGAGATGAACAGGGTTCTTGGAATCCTTGCAGGATTCAGGACTACACAGCAACAGCGATTGTCGAGTCCTTCTTGCAGCTGGCAGGGTTTGGTGCCTTTTCTTTCTGCAGCAGGGCTTCAGTTCTCATGCAGCGGTCTTCTTTGCCCTGGCCTTCTTTGGTCCAATAAATCTGAGGTTCAAGTCTCAGGGAGCCACCTAAATAGTGAATTTAGGGGTGTTTACAGGGGAAACAGGTCATAAGCAATCGGCTATCTACCTTTAGGGTGTCTACACCCTTTATTGACCACTTCCTGTGGGAAGAGCCATTACCCTAGCCCTGATTGGAGGTGTTCCCACTATCTTAAGATGGTAGAAGTTCAGGAGAGGGGGTTCACCTCACCTGCCATACCCTAGGGATGGTACATATGTGTACCAAGTGGCGTGACCATCATTCAGTAGGTAGGAATCGCATCCTTAATAAGTGATTACTCGCTTAATGTAATCAGTCCTATATAGAGAGAACATTTCTCAGTTAATACACAAACAAAAAGGTCTAAAAAGGGTTTCTTTTGCTCATATATAGTCTTTCAACAGATCTCAGTACTCATCCATGTACTTATTATATACAAAGTGCAAACGACACGGTGCTCAAGTGAATGTGACAAAATCTAAAAGCGAACACAAGACTCTGTACAATCCTGACCCATATGTTACTTTATAACGAAAAATATGATAGAGAATATTGCATATTCATAACTAACCCAATGGAAAGGTGAGCCAGGGCTGAAATGTTGACGTTTCAACCCAAGCTAAGTAAAAAAGGTCTCCTCAAGACTAAATTGCTTGGCTTAGGACCGTTGATTGAAAGACAGCTGGACAGTGAACTGGAGACCCTAACTGTAAAAAAAACCCAAAAGAATGCTTCTAGCACACCTGCAGTAAAGGAACTTGTGAGTCTCCAGATGGGATCACAGGTGGGTCCTGGCCATGTCAAGGTTCTCACTGAGGCAACTCTAGTCTCAGAGGGAGGGGTGAAGGTAGCTAACCTGGCTGTCTGGCCCAGTAACCCGGTGAGATACAGACAAAATCCAAATATGAATGAGAATAGAGTGGAAGCCCTCAGGAACACTGGGGCCAGCATCACCATAGTGGCTTAGTCACTGATGTCCTCTGAGCAACATCTGCTAGGACAGACCTTCACAGTACTCAATGCTGACAATCAGGCTAAGGACCAGCCAATGGCCTTGATGATCTTAGATTAGGGAGGGGTTAGTGGCCTCAAAAGGGTAGTAGTGTCTTCTGCTATCCTTGTATAGTGTCTACTTGGGAACGATTTGGAGTACTCAGCATGGGCTGAGGTAAAGAGGAAAACCCATGCAGCAGTGCTGAGAATGCCTGAATGGGTGTGTGTAAAAACAAGGGCACATAGCAAAACCCAAGGTGAAAAGAGGTGTTGGAGCCTGAAAAATGCTCCAAACTTCTAAGAGAAAAGGCAGGAAGACTGGGGAACCAGCCTTCCTGCCAGGCACCAGGTCCAGGTCAGTATCTGCAGTGTGGAGTGGAGTGATACATTAACTCAAAGGGAGCTTCTCTGTGGTTTCGCAAAGGCTGGAGATGCTCCAGTGTTCTTGAAGTCCTTGCAGGCTTCAGGACGACACATCAGCAGCAACTGTCATGTCCTTCTTGCAGCTGGCAGGGTCTTGTGAGGCAGTTCTTCTTTGTCCTGGTCTTCTTTGTTATAATGAATTTGAGGTTCAGGTCTTGGGCAGCCACCTAAATACTGAATTTAGGGGTGTTTACAAGGGGAGACAGGTAATAACCAATGGGCTATCTACCTTTAGGGTGTCTAAACCCTTCAGTGACCACTTCCTGTGGGAAGAGGCCTATTTGGAGGTTTTCCCACCATCTCAAGATTGTGGAATTTCAGGACAGGGGTTCACCTTGCCTGCCCTGCCCTAGGTGTGGTGCAAGCTGAGGGGGGAACCTCCTCCTCATTTAACTAATTTTCTCACCTTTCCTCCTGCCAAAAGTAGGGCAAGAAAGGGAGCTTGGCCTCCCCCACTATCTGGGTGTTCCTGGGTAGGACTTCAAAGGCAGCATTGCCTTTGAAGCTTCCCGCCTGGAAATGCCATCCTGTCCTGAAGGAGGTGTGACGCACCCCCACCAAGAGCAGGTATTGTTTCTGTCCTCTGAGAGTGCTGGCTCTCACCCCATGGAGTCAGAAACATGTCTGGTGATGGCAGGCGGGTGACTTAATTTCCACGACGGCCCCCAGCGCCTTGAGACCCATAAGGGTGAGTAGCTGCGCTATATAAAAACGGACTTACATTTTAATTTTTTTTACATTTATAGCATGGGGAGTTTGCTCATAACATCTTATGAGCCTTACTGACCGTGGGAACAAGATGGGAAAATAAAGTTTGATATGCCTGAACTCAGAATGTTAAGAGGCATCTTTTAGTGAGGGTGATTTTTTACATTCTGGGTTTGAAAATACCACTTTTAGAAAGTAGGTATTTTCTTGCTTAACCATCCAATAAGCCTCTGCTAGGTTGTGTATTGACTGTCTGGCTTTAGAGTGACAGTGGCTGGGATGTGCATTCTGTTCAGACAGCCACATTTGGGGGGTTGAGGTGTGTCCTGCCTTTCCAGGGGGAGTCAGGGCTGGGCTGAATAAACCTGGGCTGCATTCAGAGTAGGGGGAGGAGATTTCTCTCACAGCTGAATGGGCATGATCTGCCTAGGTCAATGCTGTCCCCATCTCCTGCCAGGAAGCTGCACCAGAGAGGACAGAACTGGTTTTGGCTGGGTAAAGAGCTTCTCTGACACAGAGAACAAAGAGATTTACTTTATAAAAAGAGGGGCCCAGACCCCAGACTTTTAGATCACTTCTGGGAATCAAGAGGAACCTTTGCCAAGGAGAAGAGCTGGAGAAACTGAGGAGGAATACTACCCCTGTGCTGTTTGCTGTCTAGGGTTGGCCTGCAGTGGCTACTTTCTGCCAAGAAAAGAGAAAAGGACTTTGCTGTTTGCTGTGTCCCCTGCTTGAGGAAGATCTCCAAGTGCAAAAACAACAATTGATGGACAGAATGCAGAACAATGTCATACATTCACCCCAGTACAGAGATCTGGGCCTAAATCCATCTTTTTTTTGCTTGAAGAAGAGCAGGCCTCAAGTTCTGAAGTCTCAGGGACACAAAGACTTCACCCCAGCTCCCCTGAACTCCCATGCTGAGAGTTCTGACCTGCCAAGAGGTGCCTGTAGCTGTTCTGGGCCTCTGGATGTTGTTCTGGCTGTTGGGAGCTGGAAAAGCAACGCAACGACGAGGAGCGCGACGCATCCATACTTGTTTCATATTACTGTATTGTGGATTTTTGTTGTTTTAGTCTTGCTTGGTTTAGATAAAGATTACTTATTTTTCTAAACTGGTGTGGTGTCCATTTTTAGTGTTTTCACTGTATTCCTGTATTCTTGTATGTGCTCACAAATGCCTTACACACTGCCTCTGAGATAAGCCTGTCTGCTCGTGCCAAGCTACCAAGGGGGTGAGCAGGGGATATTTTAGAAGTGTATCCCCTTACCCTGACTAGGAAGAAGGGTCCCTACTTGGACAATGTTGCAAACCACTGCCAACTAGAGACCCCAGTTTCTTAAAGGGACCCTCTAAAAGGGTTTCCTGTGTGAAGATATCAATACATCCAACACTGGTATCAGTTGGGATTTATTAGGACAAGATGTTTGGTACCAAACATCTTATAACTCAGGGATGCCATCATGGACCTAGGAAACTTGTGTTGACAAGTATCCAGCCCATGTAGTCTTTATGGTTTCTCTGTTCAATCAATCAATTGATCAATCAATCAGTCAATCAATCAATCAATCAAGTTTATTGGTTCAGCTTTACAAAAAAGCCATACAATAAATACATACAATATGAATGTGAATTAAAAAAAACAGATTGTTGAATCACTCTGGTTCATTCCCCCAATAAAACAAAAGGCTATGAGTAAAAGACACTCCCAAGCACATGAAATGGATACAGTAAAGCAGAAATACAGATCTTGCACAAAGATAGAATTATTTAAATGGCATTTATGAAACCTTATAACAGGTAAGATAAAGTGCTGCTCACAGTGCAAATAATATCTGAATAAGATAGGCTGCTAATAAATACTTCCCTGTTCACTTACAACATCACAGAATGGACTGAACATCGTAAGGGCATATTTGCTCATGCTGATATGCCCACACATTGGATATAGTGCCCCTTGCCTTAGGGCTAAAGGCCTGTAGTAGGGGTGACTTACCTATATCTTATGCAGTGCATGGCACAGCACCCAGGGCTGTGTGCCATGTTGAATCTTTGGATTTTTCTGCATCAAGACACACAGCCTGCAATTGTAGAGTGCATAGCCTTGGTGAGGGGGCCCTGGGGTGGCATGACCAGTGCTGTAGCCCCAGTGGACCCTCTTCAGTACCCTTGCCCTAAATTCCAGGGGTACCACTTACTAGGAACTTACAGGGGTAGCTGAAGTTGTGCCAATCATGGTACAGTGTTTTGGGAAAGATTTCTGGCGCTGAGAAACTAGTTAGAAGGGACCCAGTGCACTTACAGTTCAAAATTACATCAGGCATCAGCAAAGAGTGGGGGTTAACCATGCAAAATAAGGCACTTTCCTACAACCGGGCAATGGGGTCCCCAGGGCTGAAATAACTCCCACTTTAAAGAAAGTATTTGCTCCTGGGGAGGTCCATGTGACCCGAAGCATAATTTTAAGGATAGCCGAGGGGAGGTGGTGATCCCCGGGGAATAAGAAATTCCAGGAGGCAGGTCAGTGCAGTCCCCATCCTTTGGTAAAAAAGATGCCCCGGGGAGGTGGAGGTCCCCGAGCCTCTTAGAGCTAAATGGAGGGGGGTCCCGTGGCCCCACTCCTTAATATCAGTAAAGTTCCAGGGAGATGGTGGTTGTGTGGGCTTTTAAGTGGTAAACAGAGAGCAGAAAAATGAGCAGGAAAGGCAAAACAGAGGCCAGAAAAATGAGCGGAAAAGGCAAAACAGAGGGTAGAAAATCAAGCCCGAAAGGCAAAACAGAGCAGAACACGGGAGAAAAGCAAACAGGAAAGGCAAAGCAGAGGGCAGAAAAACAAGCATAAAAGTCAAAACAGAGCAGAGGAGAGCAAAACATAGAGCAGTCAGACACTCACACACCCACTGACAGACCCACACAGAGCCTCACGCATCCACTCACAGACCCACTGATATATTCATACACCTACTCACAAACCAACTCAGAGACTAATGCACCCACTTACAGACCCATTCAGATACTCATGCATCCACTCACAGACCAACTTAGACATTCAAGCACCCACTCACAGACCCACTCAGGCTCACGCACCCACACAAAAATCTACTTGGAAACTCATGCACTCACTCACAGACCCACTCAGAGACTCATGCACTCACTCAGAGACCCACTCATAGAATCATGCACTCACTCACAGACCCACTCAGAGACTCAAGCACCCTCTTACAGACCCATTCAGAGACTCAAGCACTCACTCACAGATCTACTCAGAGACTCATGCATCCACTTATAGACCCTCTCAGACACTCATGTAACCATTCATAGATTTACTCACAGACCCACTTACTCATGCACCAATTCACAGACCCACTCAAACACTCACATACCCACCCACAGACCCACTCAGAGGCTTATGTACCTACTCACAGACCCATTTAGACACTCATGCACCCACTCACAGACCAACTCAGACATTTACATACCCACTCACATACCCACTCAGGCTCATGCACCCACTCACAGACTCACTCAGAGACTCATTCACTCACTCATGGGCCCACTCAGAGAATCCATCACTCACTTACAGACCCACTCAGAGACTCATGCACCCACTTACAAACCCACTCAGAAACTAATGCACTAACTCAAAGACCCATTTGGACACTCATGCACCCACTCACAGACCAACTCAGACACTCATGTACCCACTCAAAGACCCTCTCAGGCTCATGCACCCACTCACAGATGCACTCAGAGACTCATTCACTCACTCACAGGCCCAATCAGAGAATCAGGCACTCTCTCACAGACCCACTCAGAGACTCATGCATTCACTTACAAACCCACTCAGACACTCATATAACCAGTCACGGATTGACTCAGAGATTCAGACACTTACTCACAGACCCACTCAAAGACTTATGCACTCACTCACAGACCCACTCTGAGACTCATGCACCTACTCACTGACCCATTCAGAAACTCATGCACCAACTCACACACCCACTCAGACACCCACATACCCATTCACTGACCTACTCAAACTCATGAACCCACTCACAGACCCACTCAGAGACTCGTTCACTCACTCACAGACCCACTCAGAGACTCATGCACTCATTCACAGATAAATTCAGAGACTCATGACCCACTTACAGACCCACTCAGACACTCGTGTACCCAGTCACAGATTCACTCAGAGACTCACACACTCACTCATAGACCCAGTTAGAGACTTCTGCACTCACTCACATACCAACTCAGAGACTCATGCACCCACTTACAGGCCTACCTAGACGCTCACACACCCACTCAAAGACCCACTCAAACATTCACATACGTACCCACAGACCCACTCAGAGGCTCATGCACCCACTCCCACACCCAATGAGACACTCATACACTGACTCACAGACCCACTCAGAGACACACACCCACTCACAGACCCACTTAGACACTCATGCACCCACTCACAGACCCACTCAGGCACTCATATAAGCACTGAAAGACCCACCCAAACTCACACACTCACTCACAGACCCACTTAGAGACTCATGCACTCACTCAGACATCCACTGAGACACTCAGGCACCCACCCACACACCCAGCAGCCAAGGGGACTTTATCCCCCAACCAGTTGTGCACTAAGAGGCCCCTGTGCAGAGTGAGTGAGTAAAGTGATGTGCCTCCGATGATGTCTCAGCAATCTCGCTGTGGAGAAATTACATGTTAGAAATGGGGGTCTCTAGTTGGCGATGGTTTGAACCTTTGTCCAAATAAGGTCCCTTCCTTCTAGTCAGGATAACACTGAAATAACCCATGCTCACCACCTTCGTAGCTTGGCACCAGCAGTCATGCTTATCTCGGAGGCAGTGTGTAAAGCATTTGCAAATAACCAACAGTAATAGAGTGAAAACACTACAAAAGGACACCACACCAGTTTTAGAACAATAACCAATATTTTATCTGTGCAAACAAAACGAAAAACAATAAAAATCCACTATTCAGTTCTCAGAAATATCAATACTAAAAAAATAGACTTGAAATACAATTCCTTGATGTTAATAGCTCCATCTGGGGCTATCAAGGCATCGTAAACAACAAATCCAAACAGTTCTGGCTGACCACAGCGTCACGGGCCAGCTACAGCATCGGGAAGATTTGCAAAACAGTACCTTTAGAAATGCAGGGTGTTGGCAAGCTCTTGTTGAGCCCTGAAGAGCTGGCATCTGCAGGCATCGGTTTCGGAGGTCGGTGTAGGAGTCATCAGGCCCTTGAAGTTACATGCGTTGCAGGTCGAACTGCTCGCGGTTGAAGTCCGGAGTGCCGGCATTGGCAGGCGTCGGGGCTACAGTGCAAAGTACAGCGGTGTGGCGTGCAGTGCCCTCAGCTCGCGGTGCAGGCCCGGGCTTGAAGACAGTCATCCAGCGGTGTCGGTGAGACCAGGGCTGCATTGAGAAGTGATGCTGTGCTTGTCGCGTTGCTGGTAGGTCACGGTGCAAGCAGCTTGCATTGTTGTTGCGGAAGCGCTGTCGTCGGCTGACAAACTGAAATCGATGGCGCCAGCATTGGTAGGCCAAGGCTGCGGTGCAGGGTGAGGGTGGTGCATCGTGTAACTTATGAGCGGTGCCCTCGAACCGGATCACTGACAAAATATCGAAGGTCAAAAAATCGACTCTACAAAAATATCGCAACAAAAATATCGATGTCAATAATATCGAAATCCTATCTACAACATGGTAAGTACAAAAATATCGAAAAACAATATCGATGTCAAAAGTATCGTTATCAAAAATATCGGTTTTTTTTTGTTAAAAATAATATGTAAAATAAACTAAATAATACTTATAATTAAAATAAACATAGTTAAAAATATTTTATAATTTTTAAAATTAATAAGTAACATATATAATTAAATAAAACATTAATTAAACATATACATATAATATATAATATATATACTTACTTAATAATCAGTTTGAATAATTATTTTAATAAATTATAATTTATTAAAAAATATTATAAATTACAAATACATCTATACACATAAAACAATAACATAAATAAAAATTAAGGGGCCCATTACGATGGCGGGCGGAAGCACTACCGCCGTGCTGGCGGATGCAAAAACCACCAGTTACCGCCGGCACGCAGCAGTCCACACGCCCGCCCAATTACGATGCGAAAAGCAGGCCAAACACCGCCGGCAAGCCAGCAACACCGTCCGCCATCAAAGTGCGCCCGCACACGTAGCGGCGCAGCACAACTGACACACACCGTCCGACGAAACACGTCCCGCCCGGCGCATAAATTACGATGCCGCAAACAAACGGCTCCCACGGCAAAGAGACACCGCACGTGAAAGAGAGGCGGAAACACGGACGCAGAGCACGGACAACGAAGAAGCGGCACCCCGGGCATGAATCCAGCACTGCAGGCCCTTCCCATGCTTCTGCTGATGCACCACCAAGGACGCAACGTACCGCGGAGACGCAGGTAGGCACACACACAACAAGTGCACGCAAACAGCGCACACAGTGCAAGGGCGGATAAAGCGGACAACCCCCACCAGCGCGTGCACACTACACATCCACCATTGCATCCACATATGACACACAGGCCAAATCCTAACATCGCGGAACACATGTGTACACACCACCTGGGACTAGGAACCAACCACCCCGTCACGGCCACAAAGCGCCGATGACGCCGCCACACATGCGCACAACGCAGAGGCCAACCGCAGCGCCATGCATGCGTCGCACACAGACACAGGGACACAACCAAGCAGCACACACATCAGCCCCACCCCGAACGCACATGACACGTGACAGGCCGGCCACAGACATGTCCCCAACGCCCAATTCACGGACAACACCCAACGCCACACAACCGACGCACACATGTCAGTGAAGTCACGCAACAGCAGGACACACCCCAGTGTAACAAACATGGCGTAGCACACAGCGGCGGCAACACCAACTAGGAGAAGCAGGGCTCCTTCGGGAAGAGGAACACCAGTACCACACTGAAAAACCCATACCACCCTGCACATATGAACAAGACACATGAAACGGAACACCAAAGAGCCCGGGGACCGACAACAGGTGGCCCAAGAATTACATCCACACACAAGGCCCAACGCAGAGCGGAAAGGCAGCCTGCCGCCCACACAAGGGAGAGCAGACAGCACTGAATGACCTTCCATTCCAACACCGAAACCACAGCCCTACGACAGAAGCCGGTGAATACAGCCATTGTCCAAGAATAGACCAACACAGGCATGCCGAGGAGACCGACCACACGGCAGATAGCGCATATCACAGAAGCACACAACGGACGGGGAAGAAAGAAGAAAACACTCCCCCATGTCGGCCACATGCAAGTTAATTGGAAGGAGTCACACAGCACCGACCTTGAACTGTCTGAGAAGCATGTGGGAAGAGGGCCCGTGTCCTCCAAACAAGCCAACAGAACACAAGTCCTGTCTCCCCACGACTACACAGAGCTCACAGCAACCCCGGAGCGTGCACATTGCAGACTGCACACACAGCCGGAGCACGCCACCTCTACGAACCGCTGCGAAATGGCAACCGCAACACACCTACCCAACTACGCCGAAGAGCTCAAGCTGTACCAAACCAGCACGATACATACATTGGGATGCGATCTCCTGTCCCTGCTGAACGTAAGTTACCGACTGACTTACCGCATCACATTGTTCAGCTGCGTCATGCCCGTCTTCTACTGTCGGAGGTGTCCCTACCAGCATCCCGTCGAGATATGCCTCTCCAACCCGGCATGTCTGAAGGCGGACCTGCTACCACTACTCCTCCCTCTGGACGCACACGACAGGGCCTGCTCTGCCTATGGGGGCATGGCGTATGTGGCCAACATCGCACGCGCACTGAAATGGAACCACTGTGCCTCCACACGACGGATCATCGAGAACAGCTACATCGAATGTCACCCAGCATGCCCCATCATGGTCCTCCAAGGGACAACCTACGAACAACACCTTGACAGCCACCATCCGCTTCATTGGCTGGCAAACATGTACATCACCAATGACATGGAAGCCCTGCTGGACGGCATCGCATACCTGTCAACCTGTAAATACGTCGGACCACAACGCAGGTTCCCCGAGTGACCTATGAAGTCCAACCCCGCACCCATGCTCAGCTTCCGCACGGACTGGCCAGTCACCACCACAACAGCCATACCAAACGACCGGCAACTGTAACCACACCATCAACGACATCGCCATGACATCGGATATGACCGGGACATGCACACTGTTCCCCATCACATCCAGGAACACCGCATGCATCGTGGGAGGCAGTGGCATGGGCTCTGTGCATCGCACCCACATGGACGGAACTGCACGAACAACCAGGACACGACATGGATCCAGCGCCCATGGACACACACACCGCTCAGTGGACATGAATAGGTCGCCTGGAGTCTGTGGGTGCTGCACCCCTCCCACCCCCGCCCCGGGAATCCCATACCAGGACCTTTGCATGGACGACAAGTGCATACAACAACAACACGACCCCAGTGACTGTGACATGTCCAGTAACCACCACAGTGCAACAACAAGTGGCACGCCGCTGCATGCACGCAAGCACATGCCCTGATGTCATCTCACATGCACGCGTGCATGAGGAACAACCGCAGCAAACCTGTCACATGGAACTGAGATGGACTGTGCCCATGATGCCGAGCGGTCTGGTAGGCTACATGTATACCGTCTGTGTCAAAGTCCGCAGCTCCGCAGCCATACGTAAATGTACATTAGCACAGCCTTGGCCAAGCAGATGTAACCCCACACCCTATCCCATTTGTAATCATGCTCAGTATATCCTCAACATGTATCCCGCTGCCAGTAGTGTCCACTATACTGCATCACAGAGGACAGAAGACTCAATATAATGTTTGAAACCAGAACTGTCTCCGCTGACTCATTTCACAAGTACGAATGAGAGAGGATGAGAGTATGTGAAGTACACGGCAGTCGTGACATGACCATGTAGTCCACTGGTATTGGATGTCAACGCAAATGAGTAGCACTACTGTGGAAGACACACATGTGTCGTGTGAAGTCGTATGGACGCAGTGCTCAGGTGGGTGGGTGCGACGGGTAGATGCGCACATGCCAAGTTGGAGCACGCCGTGTTGGGAGGGGTCATGAACAGTACACCACCGCTTCCCTGGGCATTGTGAGAGGACACCTGTCGGGGGGAGTGAACACGTGTGTGCACAGCAGCCGGGCACACGTACAAAGCGGTACCAGGCGCACCTCAGCCCACCCTCTGTGGACAAGCTGGATCCTGTTGTGCGCCCGCCATGCCCCTTGACAAGGCACACACAGCCCCAGTCGACCAGGTGTAACCCCAACATAGTCAATCCACACAGGCGATACAGGGCACGGGATGGCAGTGGAGCATGGTGTGTGAGAGGTCTCCTCGCGCTCCTCCTGGTCATATCACGCAGGCAATAGAACCTCAACGTCCAGCATGGCAAAAAGTCAAATGGAAGTGTAGGGGGACGCACCACAGCACGAGCAGCACTGACGTCACGGGAGGTGGCTCGCACCATCCCATCCATTGCCCATCATACCAACCACGCCACATGCCATTGCGACTAAGTGCAAGCGCGTGCGCCACCACCCCTGAGCCCTCCCCAGAGAGGCCAAAGAGTGAATGTGTGGGCCATCAGCCACAGACGGACGCGGCATGGCCGCAAGGGCAGCCACAGCCACTGGGTGTCGCAGGTGGCGGATCCGGAAGGCGAAGACTGTGATGCATAGTCCATGCAGGCCGGGTCTCCATTTGGGGCACCACGCAGGTGGACGGCGTCCCGCCACACATCATACCCTGAGACAGCCCACTCGTGCAACTGGACCCACACATGCACTCCTTGCCCTCTCTGGTGCGAGCTTGGGGCTGCCTGTGCAAGCGCTAGCCTCGCAGGTGAGCATGCATATTGGGGGGCGAGGGGAGGACATGAGGGCTGGGGCGAAGATGACTGTATCACTGTCAGTTAGTACAAGGGATGACCCAGATGTGGAAAGGAAGAGACGTGTCCCGTGTGTACTGCAACTAGTCGCCAATCCAACTACCCCCCCATGTCCGGAATGTAAGCCCGCACCTAGGCCCGCCCATCCGCCACATCGAACATACCACCAGCACGACAACCTTCCCATTCGAAACACTGACTGGGGGTGGCGACCAGTGAACAATCATGTGTAGCCTACCCACGCGTACATGTGGGCCCTCCATGATCCATGTCACCTGCGGCAAAGACATGACATGCGCAATGAGGGAAGTGAGGAGAGCTGTCCGCCCCACGCGCAGAAGGTGCATCAGCTCCACAGACCCAGCAGCGAGTCCAGCAGGGGTCACATGTGCAGGGGCAGCTGTGCCTGGTGTGAAGGCACATGCATATGGACAGCACATCGACCAATGTGTAGTCTGCCCACATCCACAGTCCATCATCATGCGGACATAGGAATTGAACACAGGGCAACACATCTTAGCTGGTGCACCCACCGTGACCAACAATGCGCAATCATCGACGTACCCGCCCTGTGCATGGCCCCCCACCCAACGGAGGCACATCCAGTGCCACCATCCCACACACACAAGCCTTCCACGGAACATGCTGTGTCCAATGGTCAGTACAGAGTCAGCGCCCATCTGGTGGATCCTGAACAGGAGACACATGCACACACATGCCAGCTCCCACTATGTACGACTGCCACCTGGCACGTGCAATGTAACCTCTCACCTGTGACGTGTGACTGCAAGCACACAGCCGTCTTGGCATGGGGCTGTCAATGTGGACACCAGTCAATGTTTCGGGAGCTGTGATCCGTACAGTGCTGTACATAGGGTGCAGTGCTGACACCTACTACTGTCTCATATCCCCTCGTGCCACAGGTCCCACTTGTATTGGCCGCTCAGCCCGTGCCCACATCGTCGTCATCGTGTGCCATACTCATCCAGCCTCGGAAGCAGTACCATGCTCAGCAGACACTCATGTTGCCGTGGCGTTGCCGCTTGACGAATATGCAGTCAGTCCCCATCAGCACGCCCCGCAAGTCATTGGGGCCTAGATCCCCATGTGCATGCACATGGCAGTGGTATGTCTCACTTGCCATTGCCATTGTTGGGAGACCTGTGTAAGTGTATTGTGGCCGTGCCGTCCCAGCTTGACAGCTGGGCTGTGGCCCATGTGCTTGCTCAGTCATGTCAGTGATGTGTATGCGAAATTGCTATGTGCCGTGTTGCTTTGACATGTGTCCTCTGCCATTTAACCCAGGCGGAGACCGAACATTGACCGCCCATACCAATTGCTGGCGGACATGGACGATACAGAGGTAATCAGGAAGTTTCGGCTGGACAGGCCAACTCTGCATCGACTGTGTGCCATGTTAGAGCCCCATCTCCGTCCCCGCAGGGTGTATCCGACTGCTGTCACCCCCACGGCTAAGGTGATGGCCGCCATGCATTTCTTCGCCACTGGGTCATTCCAGCACACAGTGGGCAGTGGAGGAGGGATGTCCCAGCCCATGTTCAGCAAGGTGCTGAGGGATGTACTGGCAGCCATGATGCTGTACCGGAACAGGTACATCAGATTCCCCAGGGCTCGTGAATTGGCGGCAGTGAAGGGTGCATTCTATGCCCTTGGCAGAATCCCACACGTCGTGGGAGCCATTGACTGCACTCATGTTGGCCTTGTTCCACCACAGGCCACTGAGCACCTGTACCGCAACAGGAAGCACACGCACTCCCTGAATGTGCAAGTGGTGTGCCTTGCGGACATGGTGATCACCCACGTGTGTGCAAAGTTTCCAGGCTCGGCCCATGACGCACACATAATGCGCAACAGCATCTTGCCACGACTGATGGCCAATCTGCAACAGGATCGTGGCTGTATTGTCGGTGAGTATGTGGAGTGGTGTAGCGTGCTGGTTGTGCGATGCTGTCCCCTGTCCAGTTGGAATAGCAACGGTTCTCTGTGTCCCTCACACCCAGGTGACTCTGCGTATCCGAATGGGGCATGGCTGCTCAGTCCATTGAGGAATCCTCGCACCCCAGCAGACGATCGATACAATGAGGCACATGGGAGGACCAGACGTGTGGTCGAGCGTACCTTTGGCCTCCTCAAGTCCAGGTTCAGGTGCCTGGACCGCACCGGGGGTGCACTGGCGTACTCCCCACAGAAGGTGTGCCAGATAGTGGTGGCGTGCTGCATGCTGCACAATCTGGCCATTCGGAAGCAGATCCCCCTCATTGTGGATGACGGAGATCAACCAGGGCCCCAGCCCGCAGACCAGGACAGCTCGAGTGAGGTGGACAGCGGAGAGGAGGAAGCTGGGAATGTGCGCCAGCAGCTCATCGCCCGCTACTTCACTTGACGGTGAGTGTCCATGTACGACGGATGATGTGTCTGTATCTATGCAGGTGTGTGTGTGCTGTGTCAGGGTGGCCGTATGTTCACTGCGTGCAGTGTGTCAACGCTCCATGGCCAGGGTAGTATGCCACTGTTGGTGACTGTGGCATTGTGCCCTATTGCTCTGTGCGATGTGTGTACATTGCTTGTAGTTGTTGACATGTACTGTGTGATGGGTGTGTGACACACTCATTGAATGTGCTCCTGTTCTGTCTCCCACCCCTAGGTCCCTACAGGCCCTCCGGATTCCATTTCCATGCCACGCATCAGGTGCCTTTCCGCCCAAGGTGGCCGTTGTATTCCGTACAATAAAGACACAGGGCACAAACAGCAGTTAGTGAAAAAGGTGCATTTATTACAAACTGTGACATGTGATTGTGTGTAAGGTGATGACAAAAGTGGTGCGTGCAGTGACAATGAGCTGTCGGTCATGGCTGCGTGATGATCAGGGTGTACCCACTGGTTCTATGTCCATAGTCCAACACACACATGCCATCCAGATGGCTGTGTGGAGTGGGATCGTAGAGCAAGTCAATGCAGTGGCTGGTCAAGGAAGGCTGGCGGAAGGCTGGCTGGCTGCCTCACTTGCGACTGGAGCGTGCGAAGTCCTCCCGGGAGATCTGTTTCCTCTTCGGACGGCCCCTTCCACGTTTGGGAGGGGGTGTGTGGTGGCGACCTGCTGGTGGTGGGTGAGGTGTGCTCACTGGCTGTGGACGCAGGGGAAGTGGACACTGCTGCCCGAGCCTGCGCCCTAGCAGGTGGTGGCGGAGGTGGTGTTGCTGGCCTTGCCTGTGACCCCACCGCCACCACCAGCTGGCCCATGAGGTCCACGAGTTGGTCCATACGGGACACGAATTGGCCCATATGGGCGTCCATGGACCTCAGCACCCCCAGCACCTCCCGCGTGTCAGTAGCAGACCTGGCCCATTGTCCTTGGGCCTCTTCATAGGCCCCAAGGACTCTGGCCATTTGAGGCAGGGCATGGCTCCCAGGGGAGGCTGGCGTTTCCCTGACCCTGCTCCTCCTACCAGTCCTGCTGCCACCGGCCTGCCCACTAGCCACATTGCTCACCACGGTCCTCGCTGTGGCTCCCAGGGTGGATCCAGTCGGCCGGGCCACCACCTGCGCTGGGGCTGGTGCCAGCGAAGACGTGGTGGTGGTGGAGGCGGTGGTGGTCGGTGCGGCGATGGTGGCGGTTGCGGCAGTGGTAGTGGCCGCAATGACCGTGGGTGTGGCCGCAACGACAGTGGCAGCAGGGGACTGGGACTGTTCAGCATCCCTGGATGATGGGTTGGTGGGTAGGAGGGGTCCTGGGGAGCGGCTGGGCCCTGCCACGCCAGATGGGCCAGCTTGGTGGTCCGTGTCCGAAGAGGTGGACAGATCCTCCAGATCCGTGTGTCCTCGTTGGGGGCTTGTAGGCTGGCTGTGCTGGCTGCTGTCTCCATCCCCAGCGTCCAGCAGTTCGTCACCTGTGGAGAGAATGAGATTTGTTATTGTGTTGCACCTGGCGAAGTATGTATTAGTCGTCTGACATTGGCAGTTCGTGCAATCTCGTACATGGGTTTCCCGGAGGCGAGTGTGTGGCTGTGGCATCTGTAGGTGTGTGTGCTAGGCAATGGGACTGTGTGCTGTGCACATGTGGCATGGGACGGATTGGCCATGCCGATGGGTGTGTTGCTTTGCCCCTACTCATTGTGACTCTGGTGTATGCGGGCTCCTGGCCCATCCTGGGTCTGGTTTGTACTTTGCTTTTGGAGTTCAAATGGAACGCTTAGGAACGCATATGGCAACATGGGGGCCATGCCCCAGATTCGCATTTGGGAGGGAATATGCTTTTGGGGTTCAAATGGAACGCTTAGGAACGCATATGGCAACATGGGGGCCATGCCCCAGATTCGCATTTGGGAGGGTATATGCTTTTGGGGTACATGCTGTGAGCCATGGGTGCCGAACGTGACATGTGTTGTGGCAGCATGACAGTGCATGGTCTGAGGTGTGTGCATGCCTGACATGCCCTGCATATTTGCTGTCTGTTGTGGTTACTGGACATGGCATTGGACGCATCGTTATGAGTGAGTGATAGTTGTGTGCCAGCCAACGTATTGCAGTTGTCCCATCTCCTTGGTGTGCGTGCTGCCCTGTGCCATGTGCATCACTGCAGTGCTCGGGGGGTTGTGGCCCATGTTGTGTGTTGTTGCTCACAGTGTGTCGTGCGCTTAATTGACTTCTGGCACATGGTTGGTCATGGGCATGTGTCTTAGCGTGACTGCTGTATGTGTGGCAGCTGTGCGGATGACATGCCTTTCATGAGACTGGGGCTGACGGATGGGATGGATGGTATGTTGTATGTGCATGGTGTGTCTGTGTGTTTGATGGGTTCAGTGGTGTTCGTGTGCATTTCTGTTGTTCCGCTCTGTTGCGTCTAGTGTTGTTTGTCTTACATAGGCGTAGTTGTGGGGTGTGTGGTTGACAGGCAGTAGGGGCTACATGGACAGGACTTCAATGGTGTTTCGGTTGTGTGTGATGAGTTGCACAGTGGCTGCCGTGTGGGACTATATTCAGTGTGGCTTGTGCATGCAGACGTGGCTCCTTGGGTGTTGCTATGTCTGTGATGGGTCATGTGGGGTGTGAGTCTGCTGTTCATGTCCGTGTGCACATTGTTCACTTGTTCGTGACGGTGGGCGGTGCTGCGTGTTCGTGTGCTACGTGACATGTCCCATGTGTTGGTGGTGTTATGGTCCTCATGCCTCCAGTAATCCAGCCCTGTCCAGTTTCCCACCTGCAAGTTGTTCGTGCGTGCACTGTACTGGATGCCACATGGCTCTTAGCGGGGGGTGCTCCATGTTGCAGGTCTGTGGGGGTGGGGGGGTGTAGTGGGTCGTGGGGGTGGCTGTACACCCACTGACACCGATTGCTGTGGACCGTGATGTCTGCCTTTCGGCTGTCGTTGTGCACTGCGGTGGCTGACACGTGGGTGTGGGGTGTGGGGATGCTCCTCCTTGCTGTGCTGTGGGACTGGGGCCTGGTGTGTGTTGTACTTGGGCTGTCCACCGTCCCACCCACTGCACTTTGTGTTCCTGCCACTTACCTGTTACTTGTCGGTTGGTGCAGCTGTGCCTGACACATGGGTGTGGGGAGTGCTCCACCTTGCTGGTCTGTGGGAGTGGGGGCCTGGTGGGTGTTGTACTTCAGCTGTCCCCCCTCCGACCCACTGCACTTTGTGTTCCTGCCACTTACCTGTTACTTGTCGGTTGGTGCAGCTGTGCCTGACACATGGGTGTGGGGAGTGCTCCACCTTGCTGGTCTGTGGGAGTGGGGGCCTGGTGGGTGTTGTACTTCAGCTGTCCCCCTCCGACCCACTGCACTTTGTGTTCCTGCCACTTACCTGTTACTTGTCAGTTGGTGCAGCTGTGGCGGACACATGGGTGTGGTGGGTGCTCGTTGTGGCGCTTCTGGCATATTTGGGGACCTGTTGGTGGTTACGTGGCTGGCTTAGTGTACACATGTCCCCACGCATCTTACAGTTGTTCGGTTTGGCCTGTGTGTGGTAGTGTCTGTTGCATGTGCGTGTGATGTGTTGTGTATTGTGTGCTGGACATGGGGGTGTTTGTCCCTGGGAGCTGTGGCATGGTGGTTGCGCATGTGTGTACATAGCGGTGTGCTGGTATACATTAGTTTGTACTTACCAGCCTCCACTCCCTCTGCTAATCCGGCGAGGATCTCCGGATGGATTACGACTCGCACCTTCTCCTCCCACGCTTTGAAGGTCTTAAAGAGCGCGGGATTCCCTCCGCCAGTGACGGCAGCCAGCTCTCTGTTTTTGCCCTCCTTCTTCTTGACCAGGCTCTTTACGTCATTCCAACGTTTGTTTATCTCGGTTCTGTTCCTGGGCAGGGTCCCGACTGCATTGACCTGGTCTACGATCCGGGTCCACATTCTGTTTCTGGTGGCTAGTGGTGTGTGCTGGACCATGTTCCCATAGATTTGTGGGTACACCTTGATGATCTCGTCGACCATGACCGTCAGCTCCATGGGCGTGAACTTGGGCATCCTTTGTGGTGCCATGGTGTTTGTGGTGCTGGTGCGGTGTGTGTTGTGTAATGTGCAGGGGGTTTGTGGTGCCGGTGTTTGGTGGTGGTGGTGGTGGTGGTTGTGATGTGTGCGTTTCTGTGGTGTGCTGCTGTCCTTGCTGTGTCACTGTGTCCTCTCCTCTCCTCTCTGGTTTGCAATGTAGCAAGGGGTTGTGGTCTGTGGGAGTGCTGCTTTTGTACTCACCTATGTGGGTGTGTCCTCATGGTCTGTTGTTTTCAGGTGTGTTGTGTCTGGGGTTCTGGCCTTTGTATTTTTTGTTTGTCCGGGGGTGTTTTCGGGATGTGTACTGTGCTTGTGTATTTGTGCGTGCCTTGCTGTGTGGACTTGTTGGCCATGTTGTGTGCTATTGGTTTTGTGTGCGGATGGTTTCTGTGCAGGTACGTGGGCGCCATGGCTTCTGCCGTGTCGATTCTCATCGGCGTTGTTTGCGCTGGCGGGCGGTATATTTGTTGTTTTTCCGCGCTCATGGCGGTGCGATCGTAATTTCACGTGCGGTGTGTCGGCCGTGTGGGCGGGCGGTTTTGTGTTGTCGTGCGTGTTTCCGTCCGTGGCGGGCGGTTTGACTCCGACTCGGACGATGGCGGGCGGTATTTTGTATGATTTTTCCGCCGATGGCGGTTTTCAGTTTGTGTACTCATAATGGCGTGGTCGGTGTTCAGGCGGTGTGTGCGGGCGGATTTTTGCCGCTTCCATGCCTGGCGGATTTTTTTACGCCGGGTATCGTAATGTGCCCCTAAATAATTATGTATAACAAATTAAAAAAATTAAATGTACTTTTATTATTTTTAAAATTAATTATATACTATATTAACTAAAATAATACAAAAAATATTAAATAGCGTAGGGAATAAAACTACTATTACAACCCCCAAAAAAACAACAGTAAGAAAAATGTTGGATAGCGTAGGGGTAAAAATTACTATTCCCACTCCAGAGAGTGCAACAGTAGGGAAAGTGTTGGATAGCGTAGGGGTAAAAATTACTATTCCAACTCCAGAGAGTGCAACAGTAGGGAAAGTGTTGGATAGCGTAGGGGTAGAAATTACTATTCCCACTCCAGGGAGTGCAACAGTAGGGAAAGCGTTGGATAGCGGGAGGGTAAAAATTACTATTCCCACTCCAGTGAGTGCAACAGTAGGGAAAGTGTTGGATAGCGTAGGGGTAAAAATTACTATTCCCACTCCAGAGAGTGCAACAGTAGGGAAAGTGTTGGATAGCGTAGGGGTAAAAATTACTATTCCCACTCCAGAGAGTGCAACAGTAGGGAAAGTGTTGGATAGCGTAGGGGTAAAAATTACTATTCCAACTCCAGAAAGTGCAACAGTAGGGGAAGTGTTGGATAGCGTAGAAGTTACAAATAACATACTTATAAATAAATTAATTTTTTTAAATAATTAATGAATTATTAAATAACTCTAAACTATTTACCAATACCAATAAATAATTATTAAAAACATAATTACCAATAGAAAATGTATTAACAATAAATTAATAATACATACCAATAAATAATAATTAATAAATATTAATTACTAAATAATAAATATTGAACAATAAAATATTTTTAATAACAAAAACATATACATTATTAAAACTTAATTACCAATTAACTAATATTAAACAATTAAATGATTTTTATACCAATAATAATAATAATTAAACATTAATTATCAATTAATAAATAATTCTTAATATATTAATTAAATTTATCAATAAATAATATTTAATAATATTTAATTACCAATTAATGATAAAACAACAATAAATTAATTTTTGGAACCAAAAAATTGTAATTTAAAAAAATTACCTATTAATAATTAATATCCAATAAATTAATTATCAATACCCAAAAATAAATTTAATAATTACTTAATTAGATTTCAATTACTTCTAAAAGTATTCCCCTATAAACGCACAACACACTCCAATGATAAAATAATACACTTAACATAATGATCAATTAATCAATTAATAAAAATTAATAACTAATTAATAATAATTAATTACCAATTAATAATAATTGATTACCAATTATCAATTAACAATAATATAATTATCAATACCAATTAATTAAAATAAATTATAAGTTAATTACATTTAAATTACATGATGATCAATTAATCAATTAATAAAAATTAATCACCAATTAATAAAAATTAATTACCAATTATTAATTAATTAACAATTATATAATTATCAATAACAATTAATTAAAATAAATTATAACTTAATTACAATTAAATTACTTCCCACCCTATTCCCCTATAAACCCACAACCCGCTACAGAACTTAAACGCAAAAATAATTAAAATTAATTTATAATTCCTAAAAATTAATAATTAATTTAGTATAATTAAATTACTTCCCACCCTATTCCCCTATAAACCCACAACCCGCTACAGTACAAAAAAAAAATGAACTTAAAAAAAAATGTTATTAACATATACAAATTGTATACATATATTTTTAAACAAGTAGAACACTTAACAAAAACACATATAACACATACTTATTAAAAACATAACAAAATACATAACAATAATACAAATATCGATATTAGTAACATCGATATTAAAAATTCGATATTACTTACCTTAGGGTCGATATTCTGTCCATCGATATTCTGTCCCTTCGGTATTCTGTCCCTTCGATATTTTAACTTCGATATTATTGTATATCGATATATTATTTTCGATATTTTGACTGCTCACCCCTCGAACCACGATGCAAGCAGCAGCGATGATGTCAGTGCAAAGCGGCGTCATCAGTGATACCAGGGTGGTGGCGTGAATTGAGTCGGTGAGGAGTGCGGTGACCACAGGTCACGGTGCAAGCAGTGGCTCGGTGGCGGCAGCGGGTAGCATTGTCGGTGAGATCAGGGTTGCGGTGCAAAGTGCGGCGGTGCTCTCTTGCCTGCATTCAGGACACAGAGTCAGCAGTGGCATCGTTGACGGCGTCGGGTTGATTTTTTTCTGTTGCAGGGGGCCAGCTCTACCTCAAGCCCTTGGAGAAACTCACACAAAGAAGTTGCTAAAAGTTCAGTCCAGTCCTTTCACTGCCCAAGATAGAAGCAGCCACTGCAGGCCAGCACAGCAAAGCACACAGCAAAGTGGTAGTTCCTCCTCACAGCTTCTCAAGCTCTTCTTCTTGGCAGTCTTCTTGGTCCCAAAAGTGTTCTAAAGTTCTGGGGTCTGGGCCCCAATATTTATACTACATTTCTCTTTGTTCTCTTGGGCAGAGAGTGTCTGTGCTTATTCCAAACCAGTTTGGTCTTCTCTGGCCCAGATTCCAGGCAGGAGGTGGATACAGCATTGTTCAAGGCAGACCAGTCCCATTCAGGTGCAAGGAAATCTCCTCCCACTACTCTAAATGCAGCCCAGGTCTATTCATTCCAGCCCTGACTCATCCAGGAAAGGCAGGACACACCACAACCACCCCAGTGGCTGTCTGAAGAGAATGAACATCCCCCTCCCCTGTCACTACAAAGCCAGACAGTCATTCCACAACCCAGCAGAGGCACACAGGATGGCTAAGCAAGAAAATACCCACTTTCAACACGCAGACACTGCAGTGACAGGTCTGAGATACTTTTACAGGCCTACTTGTGGGTGGCACTATCAGTGCTGCAGGCCCACAAGCAGCATTTGATTTACAGGCCCTGGTACTCTCAGTGCACTTTACTATGGACTTACCATTAAATCAAACATGCCAATCATGGAAACACCAATTCATAACATATTTATAATAGGGGCACTTGCCCTTTGACGCTGAACAGTAGTGAGAAAGTGCACAGAGACACTAAACCGTCAAAATCAGGAGGTCAGAAAGCAAAAAAGACTGGGGAAACACGCCAAAAGATGCCAGGTCTAACATTGCATTTTGCAAAAATAGGGGTTCTTGGCCCCCAACGACCCTCAGTAGTTAAGGGGACTTCATCTGTTAACCAGTGGTGTGCCAGAAAGCCCTTGTGCGGAGTGGTTGAGAAAGAGGGCTGGCGTCTGACTACCTCTTAGCAATTCAGCTTTTTGGGGACTTACTTGTGGCAACCATATGGGTTGTTGGCCCCCGATATCCCTCAGCAGTCAAGGGGACTTTATCCCCTAGCCAGTAGTATGCTAGGAGGCCCTTGTGTAGAGTGGTTTAGAGAGGTGGCTTGGCCTCAGACATCTCAGCAATCCTGCTGTGGGGGATTTAATTGTCGCAACAATGGGGGTTCTTGGCCCCTCATGACACTCAGCAGCCAAGGTGACTTCATCCCCCAACCAGTAGTGCACTAGCAGGCCTCTGTGCAGAGTGTTTGAGAAAGGGGGCAGGGCTTCCGATGAGGTTTCAGCAATTCTTAGCAAGCTCATTTCTGACCTTTATTTTGCCTCTTTCTGCTTGTTTCTGACCTTTACTTTGCCTCTTTCTGCTCGTTTCTCACCTTTATCATGCATCTGTATGCTCATTTCTTACCTATTTTCACCCTCGTTCTGCTCATTTCTCACCTTTTTTGCCTCTTCCTGCTCGTTGATGACATTTATTTTGCCTCTTTCTGCTCATTTCTCACCTTTACCATTCCTCTTTCTGCTCGCTTTTGACCTCTATTCTCCCTCTTTCTGCTCATTTCTCAGCTATATCTTGCATATTTCTGCTCATTTCAGCCCTTAATGTTGCCTCTTTCTGCTCATTTCTCACCTTTATCATCCCTCTAATTGCTCGTTTCTGACCTTTATTCTCGTCTTTCTGCTCATTTCTCACCTTTAACTTGCCTCTTTCGGATCTTTGTTGACCTTTACTCTGCCTCTTTCTGCTTGTTTCAGACCTTTATTTTGCATCTTTCTGCTCATTTCTATACTCTATTCTGCCTCTTGCTGCTCCTTTCTGACCTCTATTCTGCCTCTTACCTTTTTAGCCTCTTTCTGCTCATTGCTGACCTTTACTCTGCCTTTCTTTCTGCTCGTTTTTGACCTTTAGTCTGCCTCTTTCTACTCGTTTATCTTCTTTATCCTACCTCTTTCTGCTTGTTGCCGACCTTTATTCTGCCTCTTTCTGCACATTTCTGACCTTTATTCTGCCTCTTGCTGCTCATTTCTGACCTTTATTTTGCATCTTTCTGCTCATTTGCCACCTTTATCTTGCCTCTTTCTGACGTTTATTCTGCCTCTCTTCTAATTTCTGACCTTTATTTAGCCTCTTTCTGGTCTTCGTAGGGACCGTGGGGGGAGCCTCAAGGCACCTGGGATCCCAACTGGTTCCGGCCTCCTGCTGGAGCCAGCATTGCTTTCACACAGAGGTAGTTATTAAACATGCAGCTCTCTGTGTGTGAAAGCAATTAGTCTCTTTCCCTGTTCGCTTGACAGCAGGCAGGGTAACAGACAAAAGCTCTGCTTCTAGCAAGTGAGAGCATTTTCACAGCTCTCGCTTGCTGGAAGCGGAGTGTTTGCTGTGAATTGGTCGCTCCCATGGGAGGCGGCGGGCCCCGGGGGCAGGTGGACCGAGCAGGCCCACCCACATACATATTTTTAAAGGCCCCGGGGAGGTTGTGGTCCCTGGGAATTAGGGGGGGCTGCGCGGGACCCCCACATTTATTTTGGATTTGCCCAGGGGAAGTAGCAGTCCCCAGGGCACAGGGGTCGCTGCACGGGTGCCCCCACATAAATTAGCAGCACTCCCATGGGAGGTGGTGGTCCCCATGGCTTTTATAAGCCCGAGGAGAGGGGCCCGTGTTCCCCTGTCCTATGTTTATGTGCTGCCCCCTGTACTTGGCCCACCCAGGGTCATTAAAAAGCAGGCGTGGTAGCTCGCACATGTTTTATTTTTTGGTATTTATCCTGTGAATATTGCATTTTTGTGGCAATTAAAAAAAAATGCTTTTTTGGCCTTGCCGGATCCCATGGAGACCCCTAGACCAAGGCTCGGGGATCAGGGTATTACTACCCTGACCCAATATCTTTTTAAAACTCTTTTTGTGGGATTCAGCGAAGCCTGAGTCCCAAGGTGGCTGCCAACACTTCCTGGTTGATGTGTTGGCAGACAATCAGCGCTCTGCATTTCCCTGCATGAACTCGCTGTTTTTTGCGAAGTCGTTGCGGTCACATATAACAGTAACTGTATTCTCTTCAATTTCTCAACAGCTACTTAATGGATTTTCATCAAATAACAGAAAGCACAATCTGCGTAACCAATTCTACCTTTCTGCTGAATTTGGCGGAATTCCGTCCAACGGTTTGGGCTGTAGTCACGTTCAAAGGTCCTATGGGAATTGACATGGGAAAATACACTTTTTTTTATACCCCTTTTTCTTGGCCCCTGCTTGATGGATTACCCCCAAACTTTCCATGCACAAGACCTAATTTGACACTTTTTTGGAAAATTTCATAAATATTTGTCAAAATATGCTTTTTCTATGGAAACATGGTCCTAACTATAACTACCTACAGCCAATAGGTAGTTATATTTAGGACCAAAGTTTCCATAGGAAAAGCATTTTGTTGTGCCAGTAACTTTGGCACAGCTTGACAAATCTACACACATTTTCAAAAAACGTCCCCTTTTTGCTTCAGCTGCTGTGTACACATTTTCATGGTGATCCGTCAAGCAGGGGCCTAGAAAATAGGGGTATCCCAAAAATCGTTTTCCTTATGTTATGTCTAAGGGGGTTTTTCAATTTTTGAACATGACTATTTCCCAAACCGCTGAACGGAATTGCACCAAATTTGGCAGAAAGCTAGATGTTGGTCCAAAAAGCGTGCTTTTTGTGATTTGGTATAAATCTGTTCAGTAATTTAGAAATAGTTAAGTTTAAAAAATATGGATATCTGGGAATCCGTAGAGGACTCATGGATCCTATGGAAATTTGATTGGCTGCCAACACTTTAACCAGGAAGTGTTGGCAGCCATCTTGGGACTCGGCTTCAAGCCGAGTCCCACAAAAAATGTAAATGAAAAAGGGGCAGCATAGGAATACCCTGACACCCCAGATATGGTGGGCAGGTCCCACAGGGTCCTCGCTGGGAGTTTAAAACATTTTTTTAATTGAATTTTGCTAAAAATTCATGGGTGGATCTGTGGCAAAAAAAAATTCTGAAAGAAAAGGAAGGTTACAGGGATGTTATAGTTAGGCTCAGGTTTCACTCGTTCAAAAGCAGTGAAATTCAGCAGTTATAGTTCGCTGAGCTAACTATAACTCTCGCCCCTGCAATGCTCTGCTTATGACGTCACATATTCCATCACTCATGACATGGTCGTTGACATCACTGATGACCTTTCAAATGACAACACTGATGACATCGTCCACAAAATCACTAATGCACCCACTCACACCCCCATAGAAACTTTCATACACCCACTCCAACTCACACACAACCATTTACAAACCCTTTCACAGACCCATACCAGTTCCTACACACCCACTCACTGATTCATAGATCTACACACAAATCTACTCACTCACCCATACTGCCACTCATACACCCACTCACTCACTAAAACAGGCACTGACATATCCAGTCTTACACACATACAGCTACTCACATATTGAGTCAGTTACCCATAGAGCTACTCACACACCTACTAAATCACAAAGCCACTCACTCGCTCATACTCTTATACACACACCCACTTACTTGCTCATACATATACTAAGACATACTCTCTTACCTATACAGTCACTGACACAAGCGCACACTCATCCATACAGTCACTCACACATTCACTCACTCACCCATACAGTCACTCAATTATCCCATAACTCACCTATACTGCCTTTCACAAACCCAGTTACTCACTCATATGCAACTGATACATCCACTCACTCACCCACACAGCCATATACACACTCACTCACCCATAAAGCCCCTCACACATTCACTCACAAGCCCATACAGCCACTGATTCACCCACTTACTCATCCATATAGGGAGTCACACAACCCCCGGCACAGATACTCAGACACACATACAGGTACACAGGCAAACAATCAATCACCCATACTGCCACTCACGTATACACTCACACACCCATACGGCCACTTAGACACCAACTGACAGACTGATACAAACATTCACACAACCAGTCACTCAACCATACATTCACTGAGACACCGAATCACTCACTTATAAAGTCAGTCATGCACCCACTGAACCATCCATACAGGCACTCATAAACTCACTGATTCACCAATATACCTTGGTGTATATATTTACCACTCATAGACTTTTTAAAAACACTCACAGTCACTAGATGATGGCATCAGTGATGTCATCAGTGAAGTCATTTGAGATGTCATTAGTGATGTCATGAGTGATGTCACTGACCATGTCATGAGTGATGTAAAATGTGAGGTCATAAGCAGTACATTGCGGGGGTGCGAGTTTTAGTTAGCTGAGCTAACTATAACTGCTGAATTTCACTGGTTTTGTACAAGTGAAACCTGGGCCTAACTATAACATCCCGGGAACCTTTGTTTTTTCAGTGAGTATATATATATATATATATTCACTGAAAAAACCATAGGTTTTAGGGACAGTTATAGTTACAAATTAGCATTAAAAAAACCTTTGAAATTCACTGAAAAAACCATAGGTTTCAGACACGTTATAGTTACAAATTAGCATTTAAAAAACCTTTGAAATTCACTGAAAAAACCATAGGTTTTAGGGACAGTTATAGTTACTTGGACATTGCACTCGTACAAAACCCGTGAAATTCCCCCGTTATAGTTAGTCCAGGTAACTATAACTCGCGCCCCACAATGCACTGCTGATGACGTCACTTATTACATCACTCATGACATGGTCAGTGACATCACTGATGACATCACTGATGACATCTCAAATGACATCACTGATGACATCATCCAGTGACTGTGTGTTTCTGTAAAGTTTAAATATTTTTAATATATATAGGAAAAGACGTATTGAAGAATGAGTGGGTGTGTAAGTGTCTGTATGGATGATTTAGTAGGTGTGTGACTGACTGTATAAGTGAGTGATTTAATGTATCTTACTGAATGCATGGGTTAGTGACTAAACTGGGTGAATGTCTGTATCCGTCTGTCTGTTGCTGTGTAAGTGGCTGCATATGTTTGTGAATAGCTACATGAGTGTCTATTTGAGTTATTGAATGCTTGTGTGAGTATCTGTATGGGTGCCTGAGTGTTTGTGTGGGAGGGGTGTGTGCGACTCTGTGCATAGATGTGTGAGTGGGCGATTCACTGGGTGGATAGTTTCAAGAGTGCATCTATGATAGACTGTATGAGTGGATATGTGTGTGTAAGAGTGTGGTAGTGAGTGAATGTATGTGCCAGTGGTACATGTGTGAGTAACTACATATGTGAAAGGCAGAATATATGTGTGTTATAGTATTTAAATGGCTATAAGTGAGAGTGTGTGATAGTGAGAGTGGCTGTATGGATGCGTGTGTGCTTGTATCAGTTATTGTATAAGAGCGTAAGAATGTGCTAGTATTTGTATGATTAAGTGAGCTGGTGTGTGTATAACTGTATAGGTGAGTAAATGGCAGTGTGTTTAATTATTTGCATGACTGACTAGGTGTGTGAGTACCTCTATGGATGAGTGGCGGTGTTTGAGTGTTTATATAGGAGTAAGAGTGCATATGATAGTCCTGTACTGAGTGACCATAAGTATGAGTGACTGTACGGGTGAGTGAGTGGATGTGTGTGTGTAGACCTAAGAATCAGTGAGTGGGTATGTAGTTATTGGTGTTGGAGTGTCTATGGTTTTGCGAATGGCAGTCTGTAATTTAGAGTGGGTGTATCAAAAGTTATATTAGGGTGTGAGGAGCTGCATCAGATTATCACAAGGATGATGTCATCAGTGATGTCATTTGAGATGTCATCAGTGATGTCATCAGTGATGTCACTGACCATGTCATGAGTGATGTAATAAGTGACGTCATCAGCAGTGCATTGCGGGGCGCGAGTTATAGTTACCTGGACTAACTATAACGGGGGAATTTCACGGGTTTTGTACGAGTGCAATGTCCAAGTAACTATAACTGTCCCTAAAACCTATGGTTTTTTCAGTGAATTTCAAAGGTTTTTTAAATGCTAATTTGTAACTATAACGTGTCTGAAACCTATGGTTTTTTCAGTGAATTTCAAAGGTTTTTTTAATGCTAATTTGTAACTATAACTGTCCCTAAAACCTATGGTTTTTTCAGTGAATTTCAAAGGTTTTTTAAATGCTAATTTGTAACTATAACGTGTCTGAAACCTATGGTTTTTTCAGTGAATTTCAACGGTTTTTTAAATGATAATATTTAGTTGTAAGATTTTTACATGTATTGTTTTGATACTAATTTTCTACAGATGTTTATCTGTTTAATTTACATATTTTGTTTTTGAAAAAATATTTATATATTTGTAATATAAATCGCAAAAAATGTTTTCGAAAATATTGTAACATAAATATTTTTTGTTTTGTTTTATAATTTGTTAATAAATGTAAAAAAAAAAAATTTTTTTTTTTTTTGGAGTCGCGCACCGGCAGCGTACCTTACAAGATCAGTGCGCGAATTGTACCCGCCATTTTCTTAAAGTCGTGAAGGATCCGCGTAGGGTGTGCGATGGATGCGTGTATTATAGTTACGTGATATGCGTATGTTACGTGTTGTGCGCGATTAGTATGCGACCGGTTCGCGCTTCCTACGTTTACACATTCGTGACA
The DNA here is from genome assembly GCA_963921515.1 of Calotriton arnoldi. Classification (NCBI taxonomy): domain Eukaryota; kingdom Metazoa; phylum Chordata; class Amphibia; order Caudata; family Salamandridae; genus Calotriton; species Calotriton arnoldi. Next base: position 335,728 of record CAWUFW010009794.1, read on the forward strand.
CATGCGCATTATACTACGCAGCTCTTGCGCGGACACGCGCCCAGCGTGACGTCATATGCGTGCTGTACGCGCTGTGTACGCGACTCCCGCGAATTTTTATATGTTCTAAAATGACATATATATGTCTTTAATACACATATTAGGGCCAGACATTATCTTACTTATGCATAAAAATAATTTATTTTTACATGTAATAAAGTTATTTTACTTTTAAATGCAATTTCGCTACTTCGCGTTGGGTGCGTGCTGCGTGTGCGCACGGTACGCGGATCCCATGTGACTTAAAAAAAAAGCTTTTGATTGGTTGATAACATTTCCCATTGTAACTATTGAAGGACCCCACCCATTTCCATCATTCTTCTTTGAGCTTCTTTGGAGACACATCTCTGCATTGAAGAAGAACTGCTATATCTGAAATAAGAAGATGGCTTCTTCACAACAGCAAGAAGAGGAGTCACAACATTCTTCAGAAGAAGAATTTGTGCAAGAGGACCCACGTCCACAAAGGCATGTATCGGTGGTGTGGAAGTTTTTCACTTTTCCAGAGGGCCAAAAGAAGGTTAATGCAACGAAAGTCAGCTGCCGGATCTGTGAGAGGGTGCTGTCTAGAGGTAGTGCTGACAAGAAATATTCTTGTGGTACTGCCTCTATGTACAAGCATTTGAAAACAATCCATCCACTGAACCTGGCTCGGGAGGAGTCTCGTAGAGCTGCATTGAAACAACAACCAGTTCCTTCTACATCTGGTACTGCTACACCTTCAACATCTTTGGACATACGTCCTGAATTTGCCTTCTTAAAACAGCACTGTGTGAAGTGCAACAAACTCATTTCCTATGGCGAACAATCCGTGGAAGCTGTTTGTGCTGCACAGCGCAATCACCACTGTTAGACTTTTTTTTTTTGTGTGTTTTCCAGGAATGAAATGTAATTCCTGAGGTTTCCTGTTTTTTTCCTTTTTTTGTTTATTATTTCCTAAAAAACACCCCAAAAAAAAAATAATAGTTCAAAAAATCAAAAAAAATATAAAAAAAAGAAAAGAAAAAAAAGTTCTTTTCAGAACTAACTTCTCTGGTTAAAGAAAGAACTATATTTGTTTGTTAATGTGTGAAAGGTTGGTTAATGTATATTTATAACTTAGAGAGTGCCTGGGTGAATGTATAAGTGTTTTGGTTTTGGCGCAACGAATGGCTTTGTGGGTGTTGCTGAATAAGTCAACAGAAGACTGCAAGGGGACTGACAGGATGTTTGCTGCAGTGTATGGATACTGACTGGGGATTTGAAGGTGTGAAAGACAAGTGTGTAGGTGGTTAGAGAACCGCATGCATAGTGGATAGGGGTTTGAAACAGTCTATGTGCTAAGACCTGGTTCACTGAATGAATACTTGGGTACTGACTGAACGATTAGAGTACTGCAAGGAGAGTGCCTAGGTGAATGTATAAGTGGTTGGGTTTTGGCGCAGCGAATGGATTTGTACGTGTTGCTGAATGAGTCAACAGAGGACTGCAAGGGGAGTGACAGGATGTTTGCTGTAGTGTATGGTTAGTTAGTGGGGATTTGAAGGTGTGAAAGACAAGTGTGTAGGTGGTTAGAGAACCACATGCATAGTGATTAAGGGTTTGAAGCAGTCTATGTGCTAAGGCCTAAGTCACTGAATGAGTACTTGGGTACAGAATGAACGATTAGAGTACTACAAGGAGAGTGCCTGGGTGAATGTATAAGTGGTTGGGTTTTAGCGCAGCGAATGGATTTTTAGGTGTTGCTGAATGAGTCAACAGAGGACTGCAAGGGGAGTGACAGGATGTTTGCTGGAGTGTATGGATACTGACTGGGGATTTGAACGTGTGAAAGACAAGTGTGTAGGTGGTTAGAGAACCGCATGCATAGTGGTTAAGGGTTTGAAGCAGTCTATGTGCTAAGGCCTGGGTCACTGAATGAGTACTTGGGTACAGAATGAACGATTAGAGTACTACAAGGAGAGTGCCTGGGTGAATGTATAAGTGGTTGAGTTTTGGCGCAGCGAATGGATTTTTAGGTGTTGCTAAATGAGTCAACAGAGGACTGCAAGGGGAGTGACAGGATGTTTGCTGGAGTGTATGGATACTGACTGGGGAATTGAAGGTGTGAAAGACAAGTGTGTAGGTGGTTAAAGAACCGCATGCATAGTGGATAGGGGTTTGAAGCACTCTATGTGCTAAGGCCTGTGTCACTGAATGTGTACTTGGGTACTGACTGAACGATTAGAGTACTGCAAGGAGAGTGCCTGGGTGAATGTATAAGTGTTTAGTTTTTGGCGCAGCGAATGGATTTGTAGGTGTTGCTGAATGAGTCAACGGAGGACTGCAAGTGTAGTGACAGGATGTTTGCTGGAGTGTATGGATAGTGACTGGGGAATTGAAGGTGTGAAAGACAAGTGTGTAGGTGGTTAGAGAACTGCATGCATAGTGGATAGGGGTTTGAAACAGTCTATGTGCTAAGGCCTGGGTCACTGAATGAGTACTTGGGTATAGACTGAACGATTAGAGTAGTACAAGGAGAGTGCCTGGGTGAATGTATAAGTGGTTTGGTTTTGGCGCAGCGAATGGATTTTTAGGTGTTACTGAATGAGTCAACAGAGGACTGCAAGGGTAGTGACAGGATGTTTGCTGGAGTGTATGGATACTGACTGGGGATTTGAAGGTGTGAAAGACAAGTGTGTAGGTGGTTAGAGAACCGCATGCATAGTGGATAGGGGTTTGAAACAGTCTATGTGCTAAGGCCTGGTTCACTGAATGAATACTTGGGTACAGACTGAACGATTATAGTAGTACAAGGAGAGTGCCTGCGTGAATGTATAAGTGGTTTGGTTTTTGCGCAGCGAATGGATTTTTAGGTGTTGCTGAATGAGCCAACAGAAGACTGCAAGGGTAGTGACAGGATGTTTGCTGGAGTGTATGGATACTGACTGGGGAATTGAAGGTGTGAAAGACAAGTGTGTAGGTGGTTAGAGAACTGCATGCATAGTGGATAGGGGTTTGAAACAGTCTATGTGCTAAGGCCTGGGTCACTGAATGAGTACTTCGGTATAGACTGAACGATTAGAGTAGTACAAGGAGAGTGCCTGGGTGAATGTATAAGTGGTTGGGTTATTTGCGCAGGAAATGGATTTTTAGGTGTTGCTGAATGAGTCAACAGAGGACTGCAAGGGGAGTGACAGGATGTTTGCTGGAGTGTATGGATACTGACTGGGGATTTGAACGTGTGAAAGACAAGTGTGTAGGTGGTTAGAGAACCGCATGCATAGTGGTTAAGGGTTTGAAGCAGTCTATGTGCTAAGGCCTGGGTTACTGAATGAGTACTTGGGTACACACTGAACGATTATAGTAGTACAAGGAGAGTGCCTGCGTGAATGTATAAGTGGTTTGGTTTTTGCGCAGCGAATGGATTTTTAGGTGTTGCAGAATGAGTCAACAGAGGACTGCAAGGGGAGTGACAGGATGTTTGCTGCAGTGTATGGATACTGACTGGGGAATTGAAGGTGTGAAAGACAAGTGTGTAGGTGGTTAGAGAACTGCATGCATAGTGGATAGGGGTTTTAAACAGTCTATGTGCTAAGGCCTGGGTCACTGAATGAGTACTTCGGTATAGACTGAACGATTAGAGTAGTAGAAGGAGAGTGCCTGGGTGAATGTATAAGTAGTTGGGTTTTGGCGCAGCGAATGGATTTTTAGGTGTTACTGAATGAGTCAACAGAGGACTGCAAGGGGAGTGACAGGATGTTTGCTGGAGTGTATGGATACTGACTGGGGATTTGAACGTGTGAAAGACAAGTGTGTAGGTGGTTAGAGAACCGCATGCATAGTGGTTAAGGGTTTGAAGCAGTCTATGTGCTAAGGCCTGGGTCACTGAATGAGTACTTGGGTACACACTGAACGATTAGAGTAGTACAAGGAGAGTGCCTGGGTGAGTGTATAAGTGGTTGGGTTTTGGCGCAGCGAATGGATTTGTAGGTGTTGCTGAATGAGTCAACAGAGGACTGCAAGGGGAGTGACAGGATGTTTGCTGGAGTGTATGGATACTGACTGGGGATTTGAACGTGTGAAAGACAAGTGTGTAGGTGGTTAGAGAACCGCATGCATAGTGGTTAAGGGTTTGAAGCAGTCTATGTGCTAAGGCCTGGGTCACTGAATGAGTACTTGGGTACAGACTGAACGATTAGAGTAGTACAAGGAGAGTGCCTGGGTGAATGTATAAGTGGTTGGGTTTTGGCGCAGCGAATGGATTTTTACGTGTTGCTGAATGAGTCAACAGAGGACTGCAAGGGTAGTGACAGGATGTTTGCTGGAGTGTATGGATACTGTTTGGGTATTTGAAGGTGTGAAAGACAAGTGTGTAGGTGGTTAGAGAACAGCATGCATAGTGATTAAGGGTTTGAAGCAGTCTATGTGCTAAGGCCTAAGTCACTGAATGAGTACTTGGGTACAGAATGAACGATTAGAGTACTACAAGGAGAGTGCCTGGGTGAATGTCTAAGTGGTTGGGTTTTGGCGCAGCGAATGGATTTTTAGGTGTTGCTGAATGAGGCAACAGAGGACTGCAAGGGGAGTGACAGGATGTTTGCTGGAGTGTATGGATACTGACTGGGGATTTGAACGTGTGAAAGACAAGTGTGTAGGTGGTTAGAGAACCGCATGCATAGTGGTTAAGGGTTTGAAGCAGTCTATGTGCTAAGGCCTGGGTCACTGAATGAGTACTTCGGTACTGAATGAACGATTAGAGTACTACAAGGAGAGTGCCTGGGTGAATGTATAAGTGGTTGGGTTTTGGCACAGCGAATGGATTTTTAGGTGTTGCTGAATGAGTCAACATAGGACTGCAAGGGTAGTGACAGGATGTTTGCTGTAGTGTATGGTTAGTTAGTGGGGAATTGAAGGTGTGAAAGACAAGTGTGTAGGTGGTTAGAGAACCGCATGCATAGTGATTAAGGGTTTGAAGCAGTCTATGTGCTAAGGCCTAAGTCACTGAATGAGTACTTGGGTACTGAATGAACGATTAGAGTACTACAAGGAGAGTGCCTGGGTGAATGTATAAGTGGTTTGGTTTTGGCACAACGAATGGATTTTTACGTGTTGCTGAATGAGTCAACAGAGGAGTGCAAGGGTAGTGACAGGATGTTTGCTGGAGTGTATGGTTAGTGAGTGGGGAATTGAAGGTGTGAAAGACAAGTGTGTAGGTGGTTAGAGAACCGTATGCATAGTGATTTACGGTTTGAAGCAGTGTATGTGCTAAGGCCTGGTTCACTGAATGAGTACTTGGGTACAGAATGAATGATTAGAGTACTACAAGGAGAGTGCCTGGGTGAATGTATAAGTGGTTGGGTTTTGGTGCAGCGAATGGATTTGTAGGTGTTGCTGAATGAATAAACAGAGGACTGCAAGGGGAGTGACAGGATGTTTGCTGGAGTGTATGGATACTGACTGGGGAATTGAAGGTGTGAAAGACAAGAGTGTAGGTGGTTAGAGAACTGCATGCATAGTGTATAGGGGTTTGAAACAGTGTATGTGCTAAGGCCTGGGTCACTGAATGAGTACTTGGGTATAGACTGAACGATTAGAGTAGTACAAGGAGAGTGCCTGGGTCAATGTATAAGTTGTTGGCTTTTGGCGCAGCGAATGGATTTCTAGGTGTTGCTGAATGAGTCAACAGAGGACTGCAAGGGAGTGACAGGATGTTTGCTGGAGTGTATGGATAGTGACTGGGGAATTGAAGGTGTGAAAGACATGTGTGTAGGTGGTTATAGAACCGCATGCATAGTGGATATGGGTTTGAAGCATTGTATGTGCTAAGGCCTAGGTCACTGAATGAGTACTTGGGTACTGACTGAACGATGAGAGTACTGCAAGGAGAGTGCCTGGCTGAATGTATAAGTGTTTGGGTTTTGGCGCAGCGAATGGATTTGTAGGTGTTGCTGAATGAGTCAACAGAGGACTGCAAGGGGAGTGACAGGATGTTTGCTGGAGTGTATGGATAGTGACTGGGGAATTGAAGGTGTGAAAGACATGTGTGTAGGTGGTTAGAGAACTGCATGCATAGTGGATAGGGGTTTGAAGCAGTCTATGTGCTAAGGCCTGGGTCACTGAATGAGTAGTTGGGTACAGACTGAACGATTAGAGTAGTACAAGAAGAGTGCCTAGGTGAATGTATAAGTGTTTGGGTTTTGGTGCAGCGAATGGCTTTGTAGGTGTTGCTGAATGAGTCAACAGAGGACTGCAAGGGGAGTGACAGGCTGTGTCCTGGAGTGTATATATAGTGACTGGGGAATTGAAGGTGTGAAAAACATGTGTGTAGGTGGTTAGAGAACCGCATGCATAGTGGATAGGGGTTTGAAGCAGTCTATATAGTAAGGCCTGGGTCACTGAATGAGTACTTGGGTACAGACTGAACGATTAGAATACTGGAAGGAGAGTGCCTGGGTGAATGTATAAGTGGTTGGGTTTTGACACAGTGAATGAATTACTACATGGTGCTGGATGGCTGATTGGAAAAGTACAATTACAAAGACTCACTAGCCTGAAAGCAGTTAGGTGACTACATACATTTTACAAATTTCAGTACAACACTGCTAGTGTGAATGCCTGACTCATTCTGCAAATCCATAAGCAGTAATTTAGTTGTACTACAAGGTAACTTAATCATATAAATTAAAACACCCACAGAGCATCTTTCCAGATATATCTACACCGTCCATCCCCCTTTCTTCACCAGTGTCCTCTCACAGACCATTTTTCATTTTAATACTTAGTTAATTTTACCTTCACAGTAATAGTTATAAAAAACACTAATCATATTTCCCACTTGTTTTGTTAACTAAAATTTCTGAAAAATTAAAAATTGTAGAATTAGGATCTGTAAAAGAGAAGAAAAAATCGTTATAATATATAATATTATATTTTTTATAACACAACATAATTTTCACATTTTATAAATTATTTTCTTTGTCTTTTTTGCTGTTCTCAGAATACATTGAATTTCACTACAAATAGTGATTTCAATGTTACTCATCACATAACAGCGGGCAAAAAAACAAAACAATCAATAAGATTGTTTTAAAAACCCAAAACTACTTGTAAAATATTTTAAATATACTTAACTATTTATGAACATTACATAAAAACTTCCTGCTCAATAACATACCATATAATACAAATTACAGGTATATGAAATGTTCTCTCCTAAGAAAATGTTGTAACTTGAAATTCTATACACAGTAAATGTTTTTCTTTCAAAATATATGCTGAGAGGATGTGCAAGAAAAAGTCCATAATTAAAATATATACTTTTCCTCTAGGCCAAATAGTTTTTTTGAAATCCTTTAAATTAAAATTGTCCAATAGTAATCATATTAAGAAATATCAATAAATTCTTCAGAGGTTGAATTATGTTCCTAAAACTTTGGTTTTAAAAATATTAAGTATGAATTTGGTAATTCACTAGGCAAACGTTGTTTAAAATACAATTGAGCATCATTACAATATGTCCATCCTTTATTGCATTTTAAATACACAGTGTAATGTCCAGATGTTGTAGAAGGACCATGATGGAAAATAATTGATACTGCTACAAAAGTCCTTCCGGATATAGATAGTTGACTTGCTACAAAATGTTTAATTAAAGTTTCCAATTTTCTTCCATCAGCTCTACAACGTTGTATCATTAAAATTATGTATTGTCCAAATCTTTGTATAAATAATGTTGATAACATTTGTGATTTGCATTGGCTACACTCCATGTTTTGATTTGCTGCTTTAACTAGTTTATTGAAAGACACTGTTTTACAGTCTGGTAATGTCAAATATATAAATCTTTCAGTATCTATGTTAGTTGTACATGTAAACATACAATTTTCACATTCATGTTCCCATTTATAACGAAGGCCAAAAAGATTTTCAATTTGTATTCCCTCATTTTCTAATACTGTAAGCATATACATTAGAAATTCCTGAGCGTCTTGTTGAATATCCTGCGTAAATTGTGTACAACCAGAACATATATCCAAAAGATTACGAATATGAGAAACACTTTGTAATTTCCTTTTCTTAGTGTTCAATTTTTCATAAAAACAATGCAATATGGAACAAAATCTTTTTTCACGATTTTCCATGATTTGCTGTTGCAAACTTTCTAGAAAAAAACTACATTGACCACTACATTAGCATAGCAGTTGATACCTGAACTGTTTTCTAACTGATACCCAACAATCTCTTCAATACTATCCTTTTTCTTTTTGCTTGCAATATGAACATTATCTTCATTTTTTTCCTTCTGTATAACTTCACTACAGATATTCTCATATCTTCTTTTTCGATGTACTACACACTTTTCAAATACAGGATATTCACCTAAATTTGGAGTATACGCTCTTCTTAACCTATTATACTCTTTTACACAGTTTGCATCTGCAGTAATCTTTGACTCATCAAAATCAATCAAAAACAATCCAGATAAAGTTCTGACTCGGGACAAAGCAACATATGCCATACCCTCTTTAAACACGCTACTTCCAATGTTCACCAAAGCACTGTCTACACTCAATCCTTGAGATTTATGAATAGTGACTGCATATGCCAAAGAAAGTGGAAATTGTTTCCTACGGACATACAAATCTTTAACAAGCAAAAAACGAACAGAACAACGACCAATTTGTTTTACTTCTTCAATTTGATCAAATTTAATTTTTAAAAATTCAATTCCATCTGTTTTTTGATAATTAACAAAATTCACAACTTTCCCCATTGCTCCATTAACTAAACCTTTTTCCACATCCAAATTACGCCGTAAAATTACTCGACAGTTGACACATAGATATAAATTCTTTTCTAAACCAGCAGTTTTAGATATGGATTTTTCTAAAGAATCCAATTTTTTTTTCAATTTGTCCGTCAAAATAATAGTAATTCCTTCATGCTCTATTTTATCAATGGCTTCCATTTTTTTGATTTCTTGATTTTCTAGCTTCAAAAGTTGTTCATTGAAAATAGAACACTCACGGAGTGTTGGCATTAAACAAATTATAGATTTACTTTCAGCAATTTTCATATACATTTTTTCTGGAACTATATTTTCATTTGGAAACAAATTCTTAAATAGTCGACTTTGCAAAGCTTGTTTGCCTTCTTCTCTGAGAACTCCAATTCTTATATCTTGAAGTATAGATCCATAATTAACATCATTTGCCTGTCGCATATTTGTAATGAGTTCTTTGTATTCAAAATATGACCAAATATTAACGTTGCCAACACTTCCCAAAGACTTTCTGGTGTCTTCATGCACAAGTGTTTTAAATACTGGTTGTCCTTTTACAGGAGTAAGTTGCAGAAGATCTCCAAAAACTATGACATGTTTTCCTCCAAATAAGACATCATATTCTGTTTTAAGAATTTGCTGCATTCTTAAATGCACAAAAGCAAGCATTAAGTTTGAGACCATGCTTACTTCATCAATAATTAGAAGTTTCATTTTCTTTAGCACTCTTGAAACTTCATAACAAGCTTCTCCAGATAGCTTATGATATTCCAATTTGTTTTCATGCTCTACAGGTAGCATAAGTAAACGATGCAATGTAATTCCTTTAATATTGTGTGCTGCCAACCCAGTTGGAGCAGTTACAACACAAGACAAATGTGAGTCAGTTGTTTTCTGCAGATAACTGGTCAATACTTTAATTAAGAAACTTTTTCCTGTTCCAGCTTGACCACTGACATACATTCGGATAGGTTGAAATGATGTGCATGTGCATTCTTTCTTTTCATGAAGAAATCCATGGTCAATCTGTTGTCTCACTTGCTGATATATTTCTTTCTGTTCAATATTTAGTTGTTCTTCCAAGTTTCCTAAGTCCATAATATCTTCTTGAGCTTGATGCATTGCTGTTTCCACCTCATTCATTGCGATTGCTGCTTCATTTTGAACAATTGGTTGTCCTAGTGGATCTTCACTCAGTGGAGCAGAACTTTGACTGTCTTGAGAACTGTCTCTAGCAATCTCAGCTGCAATAGTAGCTTCTTGATCCATTTCATCGTTCAACATTTTCAGATAGTTAGCAAAAACTGGACATTCTATGGTATCTTTACAAGCATTGAAGGAATCTTCATAGCTCTGAAAATCCCCAAGTAATTCCAATTCTGTACGCCACGGTTTGAAGAGTTGCAAAAGTGCTAAATAGTAAAATTCCCTTTTCTGTTCAGTGTCACAACTCAGTTTTCTGTGATTAATCAAATTTCCTTTCCTTTGTTTCACCAAACATCCTTCTGAACCAATAACTGCATATTTTCCATCGTTTATGTTTTCTGTAGTATTCCGTTTAAAACTGTAGTATTGCAGCACTTCATATAGACATATGTTCTCAAGATTATGACTTCTATTTGGATAATATGTATCCAACATGTTTGTTTTGACAATATCTGTACTTTCTGGATCTTTTTCTGCTAAATATTCAATTTCTTGTACAGATTTAAGTACTCGATTTCGTGTTGCAGCAAGACCTAGACTCACCCAAATAATTGATCTAGATTTTGAGTATAAACTTGCAGATGATAACCGATCTGAGCATTCATATGCTCCAATTTCTCGATGGGATAACATCTTCAAACTGAAACTGTATAACTTCTTACTAAGACTCTTCTCATGAGCAATTTCTTCCCACATTTCTTTTAACTCTGTCTTTTCAGATTTTGTTATATAAGACGTGACATACCGGGCAACTGCAATCGAATTATCCGCAACATACTGAATATCCATATTAGCATTCCACATTGAGAGAATAACTGGATTATAATCATTAATATATTTTGATTCTTCACTTCTTCTCAAATTATATGTATTTTTGGGTGATTTCCTAGTGATGGTATGTCTCATAGCTGACATAAAACTGTTTACTCTTCCTTTGGATATTACAGGACGTGGAAATCCAAAACGACATTTGGTGTAAAACTTTTCCTTAGACTTGTACTTCCGTCGGCAGTATTTTCCACATCGATGATTTTGGAATCGTAACACTTGTTGTCTTAAGCTGTTCTCATCTGTTCTTTTTGGTATAGCACATGTCGCATATTCCTCAATAAAAGACAAAACGGTGTCATCCGAATCAGTTCCGAATTTAGGTGCATCCTTAATCCATAACAGCATATGTATATGAGGAGCACCTCTCGCTTGATACTCCTTTCTCCAAAAAAATCTAAAACTTCTCCAAGAGGAGGATTCTTTTTATTGCAGATAAAACACATCATAGCTTCAAACCTATGATTGAAATACCTGCATACATTAACAGGATCCAAAGAGCACAATTCTCCAGGTGTCTTGTATTCAATATTTTTTACATTTGAATTTGCCTCACGAAGAAATTCAAGTAAATCATCCCAAGCGTATTCAGCACAGCTTAGGGTAAGAAACCATGTAGGAGTTCCTAAGTTCCTTAGCATGCATTTAAGTTCTCCATGACGACGGTACCAATACTCATTAGTACCACGCTGACATGCCATCAAATTAATCAACTGAGATTCTAGATGATCGTCTCTCTGATGTACTTTATCCATAAATTGCTTTGCAGAAACATTTTGAAAATGTACTCCTGTTTTCAAAATGTGGTTGACTGCATATGAAAGTCCAGATAAGTCACTCTCAAACAAAAGATGAAATATATATGGGATACATTGTCGAAACCTTGGATCTTCTGCATACAATCTTGTTGTCCGATATTCAGATGCAGGAATCTGCACTGGTCGTTCATCATATCGTCCACCTTTTCCAGTTGGAAACAGCTGCGGAAAACAACGAGCTTCCAAACTTTTCTCCCATACACTCATGGGAGTACCCTTTGCTTTTTTCATTTGGAATAATTCAATTGTATTCCCCATCACTTCTTTCGAATGAAGTGGATGTACACTATAATGTTCATAGATTTCTTCACTTTTGGTCATGTCCACTTTTTCAATTTGTCCATTTGACGTTTCAGTATCATCTCCTAAAAGAATTTCTTCTTCTTCCACATATACATTTTTGTAGTAATCATTGTTTTGAATCAGATATAATGTTGCCTTTTGCGTTTTCCTAACATCCACTAATTCTTGCCAGATTTTCTTACTCTTAGTAGGAACACCATTAACTAGAATAAGTAGTGGCTCACTTTCTACATTCTCTCCACCAATAGTTTCAATATTTTTCTTTAAATCTAGAGGTAAATATACAACTCTTCCGTTTAATCCTCTCTGTAAATCTGTAGGAGGCAATTTACCTGTCTTAGGCTCCATACGAACAATAGCTTGAAATGGGTGCACACATTGAATCAGAATAGATTCATATGTATTTAAATCTATCAGTTCTGGAGGAATAGTTACCAACTCTAGATTATTATGGACAGCTCTAGCAGGCATTTTATTCTCGTTTAATTTGTTATAACAATATTTACAAATACGCTGATCAGAACCCAAATCAAAACAATCCTCTACGAACAAATAAGTTGCAAATTCCTTCCACTTATCATTATTTTCTCTTTCACTTTGTAAATACAGATCAACAGTCCTAGTCTGAATTTTATAGTGAGTTCGTCGGCAACAAATACAAGTATAATTTGGTCTTTCACATGAAATCACCTCAAACTTTGTAATTTGTTCTTCAAATTTTTTTGTAGTGGTATGTTGCACATTCTCCTCAACATTTTCCTGTATTAATGTGTCAGTTTCTGCACTCTCTTCTCCAGGACCAAAGTAACAAAACTCAATTTTATCACAAACATTTTTCACATCTGATACTGACCCACGCAAAAGAGCACTGTTCAACTCATTTAACATTAGTGCTGGACTTTTTGCATAATACAATCTTCTGACTAACTTTCGCATTTCAGAATGATGTACTGCTAACATCCTAAAATGATGAAAAACACTTTGACATACTTTTCTAGAAAGACAAGCGAGAGAATGTCCTTGCAAACCAGTATTTTTTCTCACTCTGCAAGGGTCTAGTCCTTGCAACATCTTAATCTTTTGCTTAACACTTTTTTTAGTATACTCTCGTAAGAAATTGCGTAAAATATCAATAGATTCTTGTCGTATACTACAAATACTACTGCAATCCCAAGTATACACTGGGGCTTTCGGTCGTCTCCCTACAACTTCATCCGCTAACACTTCTTCTACATTTCTGGAAACCATCTTCTCTTTCTCAATTGGACAACCATTTCTAACCTCATAAGCTCGACCACTGGTATCAACTGTATGCAATAAATTATTGGTCTGAAAATAACTCTCTTCATTAAAGAAAGGCTCTGAACTTGAAGTGTGTTTCCATTCACCCAAAAAAAATTCACAAAAATTAGTTCTGTTAATTACTCTTTTCTTCTTACTTTTATCCTTTAATAAATGGATTGCTTTATCTAGAGATCGAATTCTGTTTAAAACTAAAATGAATAATTTCCTTTTAATTCAAAAGTCTTTTCAACTAGAATTTCAATATGCTTCTTCTTTCGATAAAATACTGCTCTTTTTTTGATTTCCTCACATCTTTCAACAAATTAAGAACAACTCTATTATAAAAAATCTTTTTTCTGATTTCTTTATACTGACTCTGCCTTCTTTTACCATACATTGTGTTTTTTGAATGTAAATTCCCATTTTTTGTATTGTTTTTATTCATATTCTTTTTTCTGGTAGAACCATTTTCCATATTTTCCACATTTTGCACACTGTTTCTTGGCTTTGAAAGTTTTGCAATAAATTGTTTTGTTCTCTTACCAGAAGACTTAGGGGCCGATTCCGATCTCGGTCGGAGGCGCACCCAATACCATTCGGTCGGGAAAAAGCCATGCGAAAGCCTGTTTCCCGACCGAACCGTACGCGGGTCCGGCCGAGGAGTACGATGCGACTCGCCGACCGACTCGTCCGGGCGACCCGACCGCTCCGACCGACTCGTACCCGGATCGTACCGCTCCGACCGACTCGCTCGGACCCGATTCGCACCGCGCAATGGAGACGTTCTCCGGCCGGGTAAGTACGATGCGCACCTCGACCGCTCCGACCGACTCCGCGCCGTCCGACTCGAACTCGCTGTCGGAGCCGTACTTTGGGGGTCCGTGTCGGACCCCCTGTACGCGTACCCGCGCGAGCGCACACAGGGGGGACCCATGGGTCCCCCTACCTGTGCGTGTACGCCGCGAAGCGCTCGCGGCGTACTCGCTGTAGGGGGCGCCCTTGTCCGCCTCGCACCCATTGAGGCAATGGGAGCCCGCGTACGCGTTGTACGACCGGCTCCCATTGAGTTCAATGGGAGTCCGACCGACTCGTGTCCGATAACATACGGACGCATCGTACTCGTTCGGTCGGACTGCACGGGTCCGATTCGGTCGGAAATCTCTCCGGGTCCGGCTCGGTCGGAGAAATTTCCGGCCCGAATCGGAATCGACCCCTTATTGTTTTTCCCCACATGTTGTTGCTCATCCAATATTGTTTGTTGATTTTTCTTCAAATAATAGCCCTTTTTGTTTCCTTTTCTCTTTTCTGTTTTTTTAGGCATGATAAGTTTATTTTAATGATCCTAATCAATATCTGTAAAAAATAATTTTAAATACATTTATTGAAATAAATATATAAATTATACTTTTCTATTACTAAACAAACACATTGTATATAAAAAACATTTAAGCACTTTCTTTTCTAATGAATAATTAAAGGTGTAAAACAGAAGTGTGTTGGTGTTTAGAGGAGTGCATGCGTATTGGAGAGGAGTTTGTAATAGTGCATGTGTTAAGACCTGAGACAGTGCATGAGTACTTGGATACTGAGTGAACGATTACAGTACTGCAAGGAGAGTGTCTGGGTGAATGTATAACTTGTTGAGTTTTTGTGCAGCAAATGGATTTGTAGGTGTTGCTAAATGAATTAACAGAGGACTGCAAGGGTAGTGACAGGATGTTTGCTGCAGTGTATGGTTAGTGAGTGGGGAATTGAAGGTGTGAAAGACAAGTGAGTAGGTGGTTAGAGAACTGCATGCATAGTGATTATGGGTTTGAAGAAGTCTATGTGCTAAGGCCTGGGTCACTGAATGAGTACTTGGGTACAGACTAAACGATTAGAGTACTACAAGGAGAGTGCCTGGGTGAGTGTATAAGTGGTTGGTTTTTGGCGCAACGAATGGATTTTTACGTGTTGCTGAATGAGTCAACAGAGGACTGCAAGGGTAGTGACAGGATGTTTGCTGGAGTGTATGGATAATGACTGGGGAATTGAAGGTGTGAAAGACAAGTGTGTAGGTGGATAGAGAACCACATGCATAGTGGATAGGGTTTGAAGCAGTCTATGTGCTAAGGCCTGGGTCACTGAATGAGTACTTGGGTACAGACTGAACGATTAGAGTAGTACAAGGAGAGTGCCTGGGTGAGTGTATAAGTGGTTTGGTTTTGGCGCAGCGAATGGATTTTTAGGTGTTACTGAATGAGTCAACAGAGGACTGCAAGGGTAGTGACAGGATGTTTGCTGGAGTGTATGGATACTGACTGGGGATTTGAAGGTGTGAAAGACAAGTGTGTAGGTGGTTAGAGAACCGCATGCATAGTGATTAAGGGTTTGAAGCAGTCTATGTGCTAAGGCCTAAGTCACTGAATGAGTACTTGGGTACAGAATGAACGATTAGAGTACTACAAGGAGAGTGCCTGGGTGAATGTATAAGTGGTTGAGTTTTGGCGCAGCGAATGGATTTTTAGGTGTTGCTAAATGAGTCAACAGAGGACTGCAAGGGGAGTGACAGGATGTTTGCTGGAGTGTATGGATACTGACTGGGGAATTGAAGGTGTGAAAGACAAGTGTGTAGGTGGTTAAAGAACCGCATGCATAGTGGATAGGGGTTTGAAGCACTCTATGTGCTAAGGCCTGTGTCACTGAATGTGTACTTGGGTACTGACTGAACGATTAGAGTACTGCAAGGAGAGTGCCTGGGTGAATGTATAAGTGTTTAGTTTTTGGCGCAGCGAATGGATTTGTAGGTGTTGCTGAATGAGTCAACGGAGGACTGCAAGTGTAGTGACAGGATGTTTGCTGGAGTGTATGGATAGTGACTGGCGAATTGAAGGTGTGAAAGACAAGTGTGTAGGTGGTTAGAGAACTGCATGCATAGTGGATAGGGGTTTGAAACAGTCTATGTGCTAAGGCCTGGGTCACTGAATGAGTACTTGGGTATAGACTGAACGATTAGAGTAGTACAAGGAGAGTGCCTGGGTGAATGTATAAGTGGTTTGGTTTTGGCGCAGCGAATGGATTTTTAGGTGTTACTGAATGAGTCAACAGAGGACTGCAAGGGTAGTGACAGGATGTTTGCTGGAGTGTATGGATACTGACTGGGGATTTGAAGGTGTGAAAGACAAGTGTGTAGGTGGTTAGAGAACCGCATGCATAGTGGATAGGGGTTTGAAACAGTCTATGTGTTAAGGCCTGGTTCACTGAATGAATACTTGGGTACAGAATGAACGATTAGAGTAGTACAAGGAGAGTGCCTGGGTGAATGTATAAGTGGTTGGGTTATTTGCGCAGGAAATGGATTTTTAGGTGTTGCTGAATGAGTCAACAGAGGACTGCAAGGGGAGTGACAGGATGTTTGCTGGAGTGTATGGATACTGACTGGGGATTTGAACGTGTGAAAGACAAGTGTGTAGGTGGTTAGAGAACCGCATGCATAGTGATTAAGGGTTTGAAGCAGTCTATGTGCTAAGGCCTGGGTCACTGAATGAGTACTTGCGTACAGACCGAACGATTAGAGTAGTACAAGGAGAGTGCCTGGGTGAATGTATAAGTAGTTGGGTTTTGGCGCAGCGAATGGATTTGTAGGTGTTGCTGAATGAGTCAACAGAGGACTGCAAGGGGAGTGACAGGATGTTTGCTGGAGTGTATGGATACTGACTGGGGATTTGAACGTGTGAAAGACAAGTGTGTAGGTGGTTAGAGAACCGCATGCATAGTGGTTAAGGGTTTGAAGCAGTCTATGTGCTAAGGCCTGGGTCACTGAATGAGTACTTGGGTACAGACTGAACGATTAGAGTAGTACAAGGAGAGTGCCTGGGTGAATGTATAAGTGGTTGGGTTTTGGCACAGCGAATGGATTTTTACGTGTTGCTGAATGAGTCAACAGAGGACTGCAAGGGTAGTGACAGGATGTTTGCTGGAGTGTATGGATACTGTTTGGGGATTTGAAGGTGTGAAAGACAAGTGTGTAGGTGGTTAGAGAACAGCATGCATAGTGATTAAGGGTTTGAAGCAGTCTATGTGCTAAGGCCTAAGTCACTGAATGAGTACTTGGGTACAGAATGAACGATTAGAGTACTACAAGGAGAGTGCCTGGGTGAATGTCTAAGTGGTTGGGTTTTGGCGCAGCGAATGGATTTTTAGGTGTTGCTGAATGAGGCAACAGAGGACTGCAAGTGTAGTGACAGGATGTTTGCTGGAGTGTATGGATACTGACTGGGGATTTGAACGTGTGAAAGACAAGTGTGTAGGTGGTTAGAGAACCGCATGCATAGTGGTTAAGGGTTTGAAGCAGTCTATGTGCTAAGGCCTGGGTCACTGAATGAGTACTTCGGTACTGAATGAACGATTAGAGTACTACAAGGAGAGTGCCTGGGTGAATGTATAAGTGGTTGGGTTTTTGCGCAGCGAATGGATTTTTAGGTGTTGCTGAATGAGTCAACATAGGACTGCAAGGGTAGTGACAGGATGTTTGCTGTAGTGTATGGTTAGTTAGTGGGGAATTGAAGGTGTGAAAGACAAGTGTGTAGGTGGTTAGAGAACCACATGCATAGTGATTAAGGGTTTGAAGCAGTCTATGTGCTAAGGCCTAAGTCACTGAATGAGTACTTGGGTACTGAATGAACGATTAGAGTACTACAAGGAGAGTGCCTGGGTGAATGTGTAAGTGGTTTGGTTTTGGCACAACGAATGGATTTTTACGTGTTGCTGAATGAGTGAACAGAGGAGTGCAAGGGTAGTGACAGGATGTTTGCTGGAGTGTATGGTTAGTGAGTGGGGAATTGAAGGTGTGAAAGACAAGTGTGTAGGTGGTTAGAGAACCATATGCATAGTGATTTACGGTTTGAAGCAGTGTATGTGCTAAGGCCTGGTTCACTGAATGAGTACTTGGGTACAGAATGAATGATTAGAGTACTACAAGGAGAGTGCCTGGGTGAATGTATAAGTGGTTGGGTTTTGGTGCAGCGAATGGATTTGTAGGTGTTGCTGAATGAATAAACAGAGGACTGCAAGGGGAGTGACAGGATGTTTGCTGGAGTGTATGGATACTGACTGGGGAATTGAAGGTGTGAAAGACAAGAGTGTAGGTGGTTAGAGAACTGCATGCATAGTGTATAGGGGTTTGAAACAGTGTATGTGCTAAGGCCTGGGTCACTGAATAAGTACTTGGGTATAGACTGAACGATTAGAGTAGTACAAGGAGAGTGCCTGGGTCAATGTATAAGTGTTTTGGTTTTGGCGCAGCGAATGGATTTTTAGGTGTTGCTGAATGAGTCAACATAGGACTGCAAGGGTAGTGACAGGATGTTTGCTGTAGTGTATGGTTAGTTAGTGGGGAATTGAAGGTGTGAAAGACAAGTGTGTAGGTGGTTAGAGAACCGCATGCATAGTGATTAAGGGTTTGAAGCAGTCTATGTGCTAAGGCCTAAGTCACTGAATGAGTACTTGGGTACTGAATGAACGATTAGAGTACTACAAGGAGAGTGCCTGGGTGAATGTATAAGTGGTTTGGTTTTGGCGCAACGAATGGATTTTTACGTGTTGCTGAATGAGTCAACAGAGGAGTGCAAGGGTAGTGACAGGATGTTTGCTGGAGTGTATGGATAATGACTGGGGAATTGAAGGTGTGAAAGACAAGTGTGTAGGTGGATAGAGAACCACATGCATAGTGGATAGGGTTTGAAGCAGTCTATGTGCTAAGGCCTGGGTCACTGAATGAGTACTTGGGTACAGACTGAACGATCAGAGTAGTACAAGGAGAGTGCCTGGGTGAGTGTATAAGTGGTTGGGTTTTGGCGCAGCGAATGGATTTGTAGGTGTTGCTGAATGAGTCAACAGAGGACTGCAAGGGGAGTGACAGGATGTTTGCTGGAGTGTATGGATACTGACTGGGGATTTGAAGGTGTGAAAGACAAGTGTGTAGGTAGTTAGAGATCCGCATGCATAGTGGTTAAGGGTTTGAAGCAGTCTATGTGCTAAGGCCTGGGTCACTGAATGAGTACTTGGGTACTGAATGAACGATCAGAGTAGTACAAGGAGAGTGCCTGGGTGAGTGTATAAGTGGTTGGGTTTTGGCGCAGCGAATGGATTTGTAGGTGTTGCTGAATAAGTCAACAGAGGACTGCAAGGGGAGTGACAGGATGTTTGCTGGAGTGTATGGATACTGACTGGGGATTTGAAGGTGTGAAAGACAAGTGTGTAGGTGGTTAGAGAACCGCATGCATAGTGATTTACGGTTTGAAGCAGTCTATGTGCTAAGGCCTGGTTCACTGAATGAGTACTTGGGTACAGAATGAATGATTAGAGTACTACAAGGAGAGTGCCTGGGTGAATGTATAAGTGGTTAGGTTTTGGCGCAGCGAAAGGATTACTACATGGTGCTGGATGGCTGATTAGAGAATTGCAATTACAAAGACTCACTAGTCTGGAAGCAGTTAGGTGACTACATACATTCTACACATTTCACTACAACACTGCTAGTGTGAATGCCTGACTAATTGTGCGAATCCATAAGCAGTAACTAAGTTCTACTACTACTAAAACTTGACAGCAGCTTAGGTTTTTAAGCAGTTATGTGTCAGCAAAGACATAAAGTAACCACATGCTTCTGTCACAATGGTTTCACAGGTGCACACATACTCACAGTGTGATTCTAGAGAACCAAAACTATTCCCTGGGCTTTAGCAAAAGAGACGCACTAGTCTGGAAGAGGTTAGGAGACTGCATACATTCTACACATTTCACTACAGCATTGCTAGTGTGAATGCCTGAATAATTCTGCGGATCCATAAGCACTGACTGAGTTCTAATACTAGTGCAACTTGACAATAGGATGGGTTTTTAAACAGTTATGTGTTAGCAGAGACATAAAGTAACCACATGCTTCTGTCACAATTGTTACACAAGTGCACACATACTCACAGTGTGATTCTACACAAGCCAAACTATTCTCTGAAATTTATCAGAAGAGACTCACTAGCCTGGAAGCAGTTAGGTGACTACATACATTCTACACATTTCACTACAGCACTGCTAATGTGAATGCCTGACTCATTGTGCAAATCCATAAGCACTAACTAAGTTACACTACTACTGAAACTTGACAACAGGTTAGACTTTTAAGCAGTTATGTGTCAGCAAAGACATAAAGTAATCACAAGCTTCTGTCACAATGGTTGCAGAAGTGCACACATACTCACAGTGTGATTCTAGAGAACCAAAACTATTCCCTGTGCTTTAGCAAAAGAGACGCACTAGTCTGGAAAAGGTTATGTGACTGCATACATTCTACACATTTCACTACAGCATTGGTAGTGTGAATGCCTGAATAATTCTGCAAATCCATAAGCAGTGACTGAGTTCTAATACTACAAAACTTGACAACAGGATAGTAGAATAAATAATTATTCAACTATACCTTTCAACACAGTTTAAAAAATATATATTACTAAACAAAGGGGCAGATTTACAAGTCTCTTATGCCACATTTGCGTTACTTTTCCCATGTTAAAAGTGACGCAAAAGTGGCGCAAGAGGCTTCTAAAACTGCCCCATACTATTTTTAAAACAAACATCAAATACAATAAAAAATAATTAAAGTATACATCAGTACATTTAATAATATATTTAAAAAACACAGTTTCATTAAACTATCAAATCTTTTTTAAATAAACGTCCAAAATATATAACTCACCTATTAAATAAATCTGTTGAATTAAAAATCTCACACACTCAGTCAGGATTTTCTTTTTCACACAGAGAATGTAGATAAGCACACTCTCCAATATAAAATGAGTAATGGCAAACTTTCCCTCTAATTTTTCATACATATACACATGACTTTCCAGTGTTTTTCAAATTGTAAAATGAATTTCCATTGGTCATAGAGAATAATACTTTCCAACTGACATCTTTCCCCCTTGTTCTGAATATCAGTTTCCATAGCAACAGCTCATGCAACATTCAACTTAGCTGCCAGGTCACAAGTTCACCACACAATGTTGCAAATGACAACAGCAGGTGTGGTTGGCTTTGCAAAGCATTCACTAATCCTTTCTGCTGTACCTTGCAAACTTTTCATTATAACCAATAAAAAACATGCTTTCTAAACCATGAAAAATGCACCCTATATTAGAATGCAGAGTGTTCTTAAACAGCCAATCAAATCTCTACTTTCTTAAAAACAGCATGTTGTCCACCATTTTAGATAGATTTCATTTTCCCTCCTACCTACCTCAACTACAGACATCTTTTTATTACCTACATTCATCCCTTCAAGATGCTTTCAGTGTGGATTGTGGGACACAGCTATGTTTTCTGGTGCAAAAGGTATGCTGAAAGCAGAGGTATTGACAAAGATTTAGCTTTGCCAAATGTAGACATTAAATGGATTGGTCAGAGAGGATTAAAGTGGCACCAATTGATGCCATTGGTTAAATCCTTTTGCATCTCCAACACCCTGACCTCATAATTGTGCACTGTGGTGGCAATGACCTAGGCACTTTGACTGGGGTAGGTCTGGAAATGCTTATGAAGGACACCTTTGCAGAATTCATGTCACTTTTTCCCCAAACTGCCTTTGTCTATTCAAACATATGCCAAAGACAGAAATGGCAGTGGTCCAATCATTTTTGTCCACAGTTTGAGAAAGCTAGGAAACATGTCAATAAAGCTGTTTCTGCTTATCTCAGAGACTATAGGATGGGGTCCATTTTCAACAACAATCTGCGTTTTAATATGGATGGCATCTATAGGAGAGACGGTGTACATTTTACAGATGAGGGTAACAGAGTCTTTCTCATCAACTTTAGACTCTGCATCGGTACTTACTTGTAGGTACCATAATCTATCAATAAACACAAGGGCTCTTTTTAGAGCCACCCAAGATATAAATATATATACTTTATGTATATTTACTTTATTTTTTAAAATATTTGAGGGATTCGCGCACCCAACGCGTTTACCTTGGAGTCGCGCACCCAACGCGTTTCCACCAGGGGGCCGCGCTGGGAGTCGCGCACCCAACGCGTTCACACTAGGGGCCGCGCTAAGCGGCGCGCTGGGTGCGCGACTCCTTATTTCTCCGTAAAATTTTTGATAGCTCCTACCACTAATTTATATTCTCCCCGGGGACCCCATCCCCCGGGGCCTATACATAATAATGGAGACCGTGAGGGGAGCCCCAATGCCCCCACGGTCCCGCCGGCTCCCGCGTCCTTCGAGAGCCGGCAGTGCTTTTCCACATGGGGAGCTGCTGACATGCAGCTCCCCGTGTGGAAAAGCAATTTGCTTTAGATATTGGAAGAGAGAGCAGGTTTCCTATTCTCTCTCTTCCAAAATCCAAAGCAGTTTGCAATGACAGGACGGGAGCCGCGAGGCTCCCGTCCTGTCATTGCAAACTACAGTGTCCCGGGGGTAGGCACCCCGGGACACTGCAGGAGCCGGCCCTGGGGGGTGGCGGTCCCCAGGGCCATCAAGGGCTCCAGGAGGGGGGCCGCGCGGCCCCCCTCCCTTAAATTGCACAGCCCCGGGGAGGTGGTGGTCCCCGGGGCTTCAGGGGTCCAAAACGGACCCCCATTTTAAATCTTTAGTGCCCCGGGAGGTGGCGGTCCCGGGGCGTGTGGGGGGCCAAGTGCCCTCCCGCACCATTTTAAAATGAAAGCCCCGGGGGTGGCGGTCCCCGGGCTTGGGGGCCCTTTGAGGCCCCCCATACATAAATTTAACCCCCCCACCATGCCCCCGGGACTTGGGCCACCCGGGGGCAAAATACAATAGAAGCACGGGAGACCGCGCTTCGATTTTTTTATTTTTATCGGCAGGATCCGCGCACCCTGAGCGCATCCTGCCGATTTAAAAAAAAAAAAATGCTTTTTTCTGCCCAGGGGGTCCTTATGGGACCCCCTGAGCAGACCTAGGGGTCAGGGTGTTTCTACCCTGCCCCCTTTGTGCGCTTTGCGCACTTGTTTCTGTCCCTCGGTTCTACCGAGAGACAAAATGGCTGTCAACATTTCCTGAATCGGAATGTTGACAGCCAGCTGACAGCCAATTAACATGCAGCTCGTGATCGGGACGGTGCGCGCAGGGTGCGCTCAGGGTGCGCGAATCCTCCGTGCCCATAGATATATATGTACTTTTACTTTTTGATTTTCTCAGCAACTACTGAACGGATTTACACCATTTAACAAAAGGGTTCTTTCTGAACCAAGAACTACCTCTTTGCCAAATTTGGTGTAATTCCGTTCAGCAGTTCGGGCTGTAGCCGTGTCTAAAGTTTCCTATGGAAAATTGCATGGGGAAAACGCGTTTTGGGACCCCCTTTTTCTCGGCCCCCGCTTGACGAATCCCCCCGAGACTTTCAGGGTAGGAGCGGACCGGAGCGCCCCACAAAGTTTGAAAATTTTGCGAAGATACGTCAACCGGCAAGAGAGTTATTTCAAATAGAATGTCGCGGATTTCCTATGGATAATAGGTTGTAACTATAACTATCTACTGGCGACCGCCAGTAGATAATCTATATATATATATATATATACACACACACACACACACACACACACAGAGTCCGGGTTCAAAAGACACACACACACACACAGAGTCCGGGTACAAAAGCCAATGATGCTGCATTGTGAGCAGGGCTCCGGCAGTCCGTAATGTAAACATCCACGCTCCTCCAGTACAAAGTGTTACAGCAAACAAATGATGGACGGAATGCTGACAATGCAAACATTCTCCCCCAGTCAAAAGATCTGGGTTAAATCCATTGTTCTTTTGCCCACTACGCCACCCCAGTTTGGACCCAGCGATATGCAAATCAGTCTTGACCCTGTGCCCCATGGGAACAGTCCAGACCGAACTGCCAGACAGGTCCTCCCTGGACCGGAAACAAGCATCCTGGGACCGGTTTCAGGGTATGTCACCCTTCTTCAGCCAGGCTAGCTTGAATCCAGTGGCACAGTGAGCAAGGGACCCACGTCTGGGCATACCCATCCCACTTAGGGCGAAAAGTGTTACAGCAAACAAATGATGGACGGAATGCTGACAATGCAAACATTCTCCCCCAGTCAAAAGATCTGGGTTAAATCCATCGTTCTTTTGCCCACTACGCCACCCCAGTTTGGACCCAGCGATATGCAAATCAGTCTTGACCCTGTGCCCCATGGGAACAGTCCAGACCGAACTGCCAGACAGGTCCTCCCTGGACCGGAAACAAGCATCCTGGGACCGGTTTCAGGGTATGTCACCTTTCTTCAGCCAGGCTAGCTTGAATCCAGTGGCACAGTGAGCAAGGGACCCAAGTCTGGGCATACCCATCCCACTTAGGGTGAAAAGTGTTACAGCAAACAAATGATGGACGGAATGCTGACAATGCAAACATTCTCCCCCAGTCAAAAGATCTGGGTTAAATCCATCGTTCTTTTGCCCACTACGCCACCGCAGTTTGGACCCAGCGATATGCAAATCAGTCTTGACCCTGTGCCCCATGGGAACAGTCCAGACCGAACTGCCAGACAGGTCCTCCCTGGACCGGAAACTAGCATCCTGGGACCGGTTTCAGGGTATGTCACCCTTCTTCAGCCAGGCTAGCTTGAATCCAGTGGCACAGTGAGCAAGGGACCCACGTCTGGGCATACCCATCCCACTTAGGGCGAAAAGTGTTACAGCAAACAAATGATGGACGGAATGCTGACAATGCAAACATTCTCCCCCAGTCAAAAGATCTGGGTTAAATCCATCGTTCTTTTGCCCACTACGCCACCCCAGTTTGGACCCAGCGATATGCAAATCAGTCTTGACCCTGTGCCCCATGGGAACAGTCCAGACCGAACTGCCAGACAGGTCCTCCCTGGACCGGAAACAAGCATCCTGGGACCGGTTTCAGGGTATTACGGATTTAACCCAGATCTCTTGACTGGGGGTGAATGTTTTGATTTGTTCTGCATTCCGTCCATCAATTGTGTGTCTTTTGCTTCTTCGCCCTAAGTGCGCCGTGTATGCCCAGATGTGGGTCCCGTGCTCACTGTGCCACTGGAATCAAGCTATCCTGGCTGAAGAGGGGTGAAACCCCAAAACCGGTCCTAGGATGCTTGTTTCCGGTCCAGGGTGGACCTGGCTTGGCAATTCGGGCTGGACTGTTCCCATGAGGCACAGGGTCAAGACTGATTTGCATATGGTCAGGTCTAAACTGGGGTGGCATGGTGAGCAAAAGAATGATGGATTTAACCCAGATCTCTTGACTGGGGGTGAATGTTTTGATTTGTTCTGCATTCCGTCCATCAATTGTGTGTCTTTTGCTTCTTCGCCCTAAGTGCGCCAGGTATGCCCAGACGTGGGTCCCGTGCTCACTGTGCCACTGGAATCAAGCTATCCTGCCTGAAGAGGGCTGAAACCCCCGAAACCGGTCCTAGGATGCTTGTTTCCGGTCCAGGGTGGACCTGGCTTGGCAGTTCGGGCTGGACTGTTCCCATGAGGCACAGGGTCAAGACTGATTTGCATATGGCCAGGTCTAAACTGGGGTGGCATGGTGATCAAAAGAATGATGGATTTAACCCAGATCTCTTGACTGGGGGTGAATGTTTTGATTTGTTCTGCATTCCGTCCATCAATTGTGTGTCTTTTCCTCCAGTACAAAGGGCACGCTCAAACCAATCCTGTTACTGCAAGTAAGAGTTATTCCAACACTTGCTTCCCCCGATGCATTTCGGGGTAGCCTTAATCACTGGCCAAGGGAGTGCAACAAAACCCACAGTAAAATAAACATAATAAACATATAAAAGGGGTCAAATTGCACCATGCTGAGCACAAAGGTTAAAACAAGAAAACCATTTTGAAAGGTACATATACCAAATATAAACTGTGTTCCACCTTATGAATAAATCATAATGTTCATTTTGCAAGTTGCGCAAGCTATCAAAAATTGAAATAAAATAAATTCAGCTCAAGAATCACAGCAATTATAACATATTGCAAAATATTAGTTACAACATTATTACACCAATGTTGAAGGACTCTCTTCATTTGAATATAGTGAGTGTTGTACTGAAGAGCTGAACTGCACAGTTCCGGGCAAAAATAGGCAAAACACGTGTCCCTTTTCGGAAGGTCCTTAAACCAATTACAGTTAATGAAACATGTTAAGTCTAAAGCAATGCTCTTTTAAATATACTGAAGAGCTAAACTGCACAATTCTAGGCAAACAGATTAAACCACAAGCACCATTTTGAAAGGTGCACATACTAATGACAGTTTGTGGAACATGTTAAGACTGAAGTATAGCGATAGAAGTGCATACTGTTAGTTTTTCATGTTTTCTAAAATACTGGGCACGGTTCAACAGACAGGGCTATTGTACCATATTGTGAAGAGTATAATCATGGCATGATTATTACATCAATGTTATAGCACGCTATGCATACATGTTGTGCATGGTGTGTTTTGCATACTGGGATGGAATAACCACAAAGTGCCAACACATGCAATATTCTTATGACAATTAGCACAAAGATTATCAATACATGTGAAAGCATGCAGCACTTGTGAATAAACATGTCATGTACACACAGGTATACTGCAATACATGTTATGAACTGAGACAGGTTCCGAAGCTGCTATGGCAGTGCTTGTCATAACATCTAATAGATGATACACTCATAAAAATAATACTAAGTCTAAGGCCTAAGTGGGAAACAATGGGAAATACCCTAAGAACCTCAGTGATGGAGAAAAAATATAGCCGTCAATCAAGTCTATGTGGAAAATCTAAGAAGGGCTAGAACAGAAAATAAATAAAGGGGTCCAAATGGGTGCGTTGATTGTGCTAGCTCAAAATCACACCCAAGTGAACAAATGATGTCTCAAGTCAGAGGTACTCATCTGATGTGTTTGCTCGAAATCATGCTGGGCAAACAGTGTTTCAAGTCAGGAAAAGTCTTCTTCTAAAGTACCACAGTGAACGCTGTCTATGCTCATCACCAGTGAAGTGCAGTGACCTAAGTGAAAAACAAATAAAAGTGATTAAAAAAAGGGTTAAAACCATAACACTCCTGAAGTCAAGAAGTCAAAAGAAGCAAATGATCAACATTATGAGTTAGCCCAGATGTACTGAAATTTCCTTGTCACAGTTTAGGCCAAATGGTTCTCGTGTGTCAAAATCCCAAATAAAACTAGACTCTAGTTTGTGGAGTGCATTTTCTCTGCTACCCCCTCTGGTGTTATGGTAGAACAGAATCAAAACTATGAAACTCAGTATGTTCTTATTACAATAGTGTTTTCCGCAAAATGCATGGGCACTAATAATGCTGGTTTGTGTGTCGTATTGCCCTGAAATGCTCAAGCATCCTTTTCTTTGGTTTGTGTATCATGCTCCCTTATACAATAGGTCACAAGGGCATATTAGACAGTACTCAAGATTCAGAATTACAAGTTACAAATTTCCTGCTTACAAATTCCCTAGATGTATTGGGAATGGTCACTCTGGAAACACTAGAGCTATCTAAATATATATATATATATACTCACTAATTCAGGAAAGGTTACAGGGACGTTATAGTTAGGCGGAGACTTCACTCATACCAAACTAGTGAAAATGGGCAGTTATAGCTACCTGAGCTAACTACAACTTATGCCAATGCAATGTACTGCTTATGACCTCATATATTACTTCACTCATTACATGGTCAGTGAGATCACTCATGACATCACTGAAAACTCTAACTTCTGAATTTCAAGGATTTTGTATGAGTGAAATCTGAGCCTAACAATAATGTTTCCGTACCCTTTCATTTTTTAAGTGGTACTACGTTTTTGACATTCAGCAATGCAATGCTGTATTCTCATACTCATAATCGCTTCCAAACTGCACTACAAGGGGAAAATCTGCTCAAGGATGCAGCCGCAGTCACTGGCATTCTCTCGCGCTCACTGTCTTCAGAAAAAAAGCACCAGATGTCGCCGGCCTGGCCTAAAGTCGTGCTAGCAGCTGGCAAGTCTCGCTAGCACTCACTGGTGGTTGTCAAGTCTTGCTGGCACTTGCCGACGACCAGCAAATATCGCCAGCACTCGCGAGTGCTCGGCAAGACTTATCGTGCTCACCAGCGCATGCAAAATCCCAGCTCGAGTGAGCCAACCAAAAACAAATTCTGCTAAGAGGCAGAATGTAGAATTTATTGGGAGCACCACATTCTACATAGAACGAACGCAGAGTTCCCTCACTCTGCAAATTCCGGGAGAGGAGCGGAATTTTATATCAGGCCTACTCATTACATGGTCAGTGACATCACTGGTGACATCTCAAATTACATCACTGATGACATCCTTCAGTGAGTGTTTTCTAAAGGTTTCTGAGTGCTAAAGATATATACTAAGATACTACAAAAGTTAAATGAGTATAGTTTGTATACAACTAATGAGTGAAAATATTTGTAACGCATATTATGTGAGGGGCTGTGTGACTGCGTGTATCTGTGTGTGAGTAAGTGTCTGAGTGGCTCTATGAGTATGAGTGGATGTATGGGGAGTGAGTGACTTTGTGTGTGGCTGTGTGGTTGATGGAGTGGGTGTGTCAGTGGTGTATGGGTGAGTGAGTGGGTATGTGAGAGGCTGTATAAGTGAGAGATGGGGTTAGTGAGTAAGTGGCTGTGTGGATGAGTGAGTGGGTGCATAAGTGGTGAATGAATGAGTGAGTGAGTGAGTGTGTGAGTGACTATAGGTGAGTGAGCAAATGTGAGAGTAGGTATATGGGTGAGTGTGTGCTTGTGTCAGTGACTGTATAGGTGAGTGAGTACATGTGTTAGTATCTGTATGAGTAAGTGAGTGTGTGGGTGAATAAGCAGCTGTATGAGTGACTGAATGGGTGTGTGAGTAGGTGTGTGAGTAGTTGTAAGGGTGACTGACTCAGTATGTGAATGGCTGAATGGGTGTATGAGTGGGTGTGTTAGTATCTGTATGACTGGATGTGTGAGTGGCTGTATTGGTGTGTGAGTGGGTGCATGATTGGCTGTATGGGTGAGTGGCTCTATGAATCAGTGAGTGGGTGTGTGAGTACTTGTATGGGTCTGTGAATGGGTATATCAGTGGTTGTGTAGGAGTGGCTGTGGCTGTATGAGAGGTTGCATAGTGGTCTGAGTGGTTGCTCGCACACAATGTCAATGATATCATCAGTGATGTCATCAGGGATGTCATTGACCATGTCATGAAAGATGTAATTTTTTGATGTAATAAGCAGTGCATTGCGGGGGAGTAAGTTATAGTTAGCTCAAGTAGATATGTGAGAACGGACGTGCCAGTGCGATGTCAGGATGGCAAGGCGGCCGCAACCGAACCAGCACAAATGTTATAATATATATTAACAACTGGCGACCATTAGGACCTAGTTCCCATAGAATAGCATTATTTCACTTGCCTATAACCTTGGTGTGGTTTTACCAGTGGCGGCTCGCATAGGGCGTGCTGCGGGGTGGTGGGTGGGGCGGGGGAGGGGCAGGGTGGGGGGTAGTAAACTTGGACATACGGCGGAACGGAGGAAAGTAATTATTACGTTCTTCCCTTCCATCATATGTCCGAGTTTACAAGCCCCCCAACCTGCCCCTCCCCCGCCCTACCGCCCCGCAGCACGCCCTATGCGAGCTGCCACTGAGTTTTACCAATCTTCATGAAATTTTCCCAAAAAAGTGTCATAGTAGGTTCTGTGTGTCATGGAAATTTTGGGGTGATCTGTGCAGTGAGGCCCGAGAAATAGGGGTGCAAAATAAGTGTGCATTTGTAATGTTAATCCCCATAGGCATGTTTTGTCGAACCTACAGCCTGAACCGCTGGATGGAATTACATCAAATTTGGCAGAAAGGTTGATATTGTTGCGCAGATAGTGCTTTTTGTTATTTGGTGTAAATATGTTCAGTAGTTTTTGTAAAATTAAATCTGAACAATATAGTGATATAACTGCCCATGGGTATTTTGCAGCTATTTCATTTTTTTTAATTTTAGGCAGGATCCACGTAGGGTGCACGAATCCTGCCAGAAAAAATGTCAAAAACGAAGCGCGGTCTCCCGCACTTCATTTAATTAAGGCCCCGGGTGGGCCAGGTCCCGGGGGCAATGTTAAGAATACATGCGGGGGCTGCGCTGGCCCCCGCAGCCCTGGGGATCAGCACGTCCCTGGGGCTTTTTAATTGTAAATAAGCTTGAGGGGCTCCTGACCCCCATGCTGCCCCAGGGGCCACCATTTCCCTGGGGCATTCCTAAATTATGGGTGGGGGGCTTTGCGGGCCCCCCCAAGCCCCAGGGACCGTCACCTCCCTGGGACTTTAATGTTTGAATGCAGGATGGGGCCTCACACCCCCCAAGCCCCGGTGACAGCCACCTGCCTGGGGCAATGAATATTAAAATGATGTGTGGGGGGGCTCCTGCCCCACCGCAATACCCCGGGGAGGGAGGCATACATAATTTAAGGGTGGGGATCCGTTGCATACCCCCGGCCCTGGGGACCACCACCTCCCCGGGACTTTAAACTTGGTGGGAGGTGGGCCGTAGGGCCCCCTCCTGGAGCCTTAGATGGCCCTGGAGACTGCCACCCCCAGGGCCAGCTCCAGGGCATCCATTTAGGATGGGGTCCCCAAGGCCCAAAAATGGCCCAGGAGGGGGGCAATCGGCCCCTCTCCTTTTTAAAAAAAATAAAAAATGGTCAAGCCTCGGGGATGGGGTCCCCGGGGCCGATATCAGCTAATGGAACTGGGGGGCATTCATTTTTTTTTTCTCTCGTCATAGGATTCGCGAGCCCATCGCGGCTCTCAGCGCGGCCCCCCAGTGTAACGTTGCAGGTGGATTCACGGATCTACCTTAAATAAATAAATTAATGGTATGTAATTTAGAAGGTAGTGTTGCATTTCTGAAGTTTTTTATAGAGTTAGTGAGATTGAAGTTAATAATTATATTAAATTTGATAGAGTTAGTAATAATATTAAAAAAATAAAATAAAAGTTAAACTTGACAATGTATTGTGTTGTAGTACACTGAATTCGTGCTTTTGTTTTGCAGATTCGCGACGGGTTCGCGAATCCTCAAAAAATTAAAAAGAGAATGTATGTTTAAAAAAAAATAAGATTCACTGCTGGGGTATAGGGTGGCTCTAAAAAGAGCCCTTGTTTTCATTATGACTTTGTTGGGGCTACATGTAAGTGCGGATGCACAGCTTAAGGTTGTTGAGAAATACTCTGTTTCATTCATCTGTGAAGTGAACTCCATCACTTCTGTAGATGTCATCCATATCAAAACGTAGATTGTTGCTATAGATGGAGCCCATCCTATTGAAGGAATAAAAATTATGTTTTTATATTGTTTTACATGTTAGCATTCGCGGCGCCATTTTGTGTACAGGCACCATTTTGTATCATGATTGAAACTAATTCTTTTCCATTTTAAGAAACAGCCTTCTCTAGGTTATGTTTCTTTGGAACTGGGTTTTGCCACACTAATGAATGCACTGTTCTTATTAGCGCATACCTTTCTTCTGAGATGTAAGCCTTCTCCCACTTGTCAAGTGGCGGGCACAGGCAGGGTAACCTTGAAAGATAGATAATGTGTGCCCGGCCTCCGAATCAAAACTTACTCCTTTGTAATTTGCTGTCCAGCTGCATCTCTCTGGAAAATTCCATGATGGGCGTATTTTCCTTGGTTTTGAAATGCACATAATGTATTGTTATGCTTGCTGATGTCCGTCCCTCTGCAGCACTCCTTAGCAGCTGGGCAGATTGGGCTCCGCTCTGAGTGTACTCTGAATAAACGATTATTGGTTTGTATTCTGTACTGTCTGTCCGACTCTTCATTTTAGTGGAAGGCTGAGAGGTGGTCATTAGTGACCCGAGTGACCAAATTTGGGCCATTTCCTTCACTATGGTCTCTGAGGTAAGCAGAAACAGCTTTATTGACATTCTTCCTAGCTTTCTCAAGCTGTGGACAGAATTGATTTGACCACTTCCATTTCTGTCTTTGGCATATATTAGAGTATACAAAGACAGTTTGAGGGAAAAGCAACATCAATTGTGCAAAGGTGTCCTTCATTAGCATTTCCAGACCTACCACAGTCAAGGTGCCTAGGTCATTGCCACCACAGTGCACAATCATGAGGTCAGGGTGTTGGAGATGCAAAAAGGTTTTAACCAAAGGCATCAATTGGTGCCACTTTAATCCTCTCTGTGCAATCCATTTAATATCCACATTTTGCAAACCTAGGTCTTTGGCAATACCTCTGCGTTCAGCATACCTTTTGCACCAGAAAACATAGCGTTGCCCTACAATCCATACTGTAAGCATCTTGAAGGGATGTCTGGAAGGAATGAAAAGATGTCTGTGGCTCAGGTAGTCAGTTGGTAGAATGAGAGGTATCGAAAAATGGTGGAGAAGATGTTGTTTTTGAAAAAGCCGATTAGTGATTGGCTGTTCATTAAGATTGTGCACACAAAAATAGGATGCATGTTACTTTCCTGAAGAAGCATGTTTTTTATTGGTTATTAAAAAAATGTTTGAAAGGTACAGTAGATACGATAAGGTAATATTTTGCAAAAGTCAACCACACCTGCTATTTGCATTTGGAAGCTGTGCTGAACTTGAAAATATGGTGAACTTGTGACCTACCAGTACAGTTGAATGTTGCAGAAACTGTTACTTTGGAAACTAGGATTAAGCAGAATGAAGGAAGGGTTGAAACTTAACTGTGGTTTTAAAATATGAAATTGTAATTTATATATAAGTGATATGCTATTAAAGTAAGATTTCCCAAATCAGTACTATGTTTAGAAGTGGTGTGTTCTTAAAAAATAATACTAGTATTATTAGAAATAGGTTTTTGAGCTCCCGTAAGGGTTTGCTGCTCCATCGCGACGCTTTACTGAGGCACCATGGTGGAGTCGCGACTCCTGAAAATTACAGAACCAGTTTGGGCACTTTAAGAAGACAGTTACAAAGGGTTAATATGTCTACCAATAGAAATGTGTTTTCCAATTTGAAATGATGTAGAAAGCAATTTGATTTGTTACTTACATTTATTTGTGTGCAGAAAGAGAGGGAAAGTTTGCCATTACTGGTTTTACCTTGTTGAGAGTTATGCATTACATTTAATGTGTGCAAAGAAAATCTTTTACGAGTTTCTGATATTTCATGTTCTGCAATACTATTTCAAAGGTGAGTTACAAATTTGTAAGTTGTGTTATATATTATGTAGTAGTGCTTCACTCTTTGTAGTGATCTTTTTACATTTAAAAGCTTTATTTTTAAAGTTTTGAAATTATTTAAGAAGTGTGAATGCTTGAAATATATTACAAAATGTACAGATATGTATTGTACTTTGTTTTATTGTGCTGAAATGATGATTGAAATAGTTTGTGCATAGTAATATGTCTAAATTGGTAGATGGATTAGTGATTATGTTAGTTTGTATGAGTCCGTGGAAAGGTACTGTTGAAGTATGCCGCATAATTTTAGGTGTCTCTTTCAAATTTGAAGTGCAGTGTGTCAAGTTTTAAGGTGTGCATGGACTTGTGAGTGAGGTATGTGTGTACTTGTACATGTATTCTCATACGTGTTATGTATCTGAAGATGCTAGATGTATAAAACACAAGTGTACGCCTATTTGTATGTTTCTTTTACATATGATGCCACTAGGAAAAGGTGCAGACACATACATGCATGCTTTCAGCAATATGGTGAGACTTACAACAGAGACATGTGAAGGGTTGCTGCTTGGTATTTGGCTAGGCCCAACACTGTGAGTAGTAGTAGAATGGTGAAGCTGCAGCTCAAAATTGAGGTTTAAGACATATTGGCAGAAAGATTAGTGATTAGGCTACTTTGTATGAGTGTGTGGAAAGGTACACTTCAAATACACCGCATAATTTTTGGTGTCTACTTGAAATGGGAAGTGCAGTCTGTGAAGTTTTAAGGTCTGCATGCTCTTGTGAGTGAGGTCTGTCTCTACTTACAAAGGTATTCTGATATGTGTTATGCATCTGAAGGTACTAGACATATAAAGCACAGGTATACGTCTATTTGTGTGTTTCTTTTATATATGATGGTACTAGCAAAAGGTAAAGACACATGTATTTATTTTAATTTTATTTTTAGTGTTTTATAGAGCGCGAACTTGACCTGTGAGGGTATCAGAGCGCTTTACACGGTATACAGGGGTGAACAAACAAAAAGTCTAAGATACAGACATATATATACAGGGGTGACCAAACAAAAGTCTAAAGTACAGAGGTATACAAAAATATACAAAACGGCAGGCGAGGGGCAGGGGTGTTGGGAACATGTGGGAAAAGGGGATACAAGTTTATGGTTACAGTTATAGTTAGGATCAATAAAAACAAGAGCCCCACATTATCTCGGCGGGGTGAATTGGTGGTCTGAGGTAGAAGCGATAGTCTTAGATTCGTCGGGCACATTTTGGTGGTTGAGGGCGGCCTTAGACGAGGAATTTACCCATGAGGAAAGTTTTGGCCTCCTTCTTGAAACGTGCTAGAGAGGGGATTCTTCTGATGGCGGGGGGGAGAGAGTTCCAAATTCTTGGTGCTGCTCCGGAGAAGGCCCTATTGTAGGTTCTTTTTTTCTGAAAACGGGCAGGTTGGAGCAAGAGGTTTCTAGCGGACCGGGAGTTTCTGCTTCCCCCGGATACCACTAGTTTCTGTGCCAGGTAAGTGGGGGAGTTTGTGTGTAAAGCCTTGTGTGTGATGCAAGCCAGTTTCAGCTGTATTCTGGCCTCTAGAGGGAGCCAGTTCAGCGCTTTCATATGTGGAGAGATGTGGTCGAATTTCCTGGTGCCGGTGAGTAGCCTGGCGGCCGCGTTGAGGCAGGCTTTTAGAGGTGCCAAGGAGATCTTGGGTAATCCCGTGAGGGTGGAACATCCATATTCCAGTCTAGAGATGACTAGTGCTTGGGCTGCCATTTTTAGGTCAGGAGCATCGATGAAAGGTTTCAGCTTCCACAGGTAGTTTAGGTGGAATCTGGCTGATTTAGCCATTGAGTTAATGTGGTCTCGCATGTTCAGGTTACAGTCGAGGATTATGCCCAGAGATTTGGCAGAGTCCACAATGGTCGGCGGGCAGTTTAAGGCTGTGATGGCCTTGATCCACAACTGAATCTCCGGGTTGGCCTTTGAGGGGGAGATTAGGAGAAATTCAGTTTTCTTTGCGTTGAGTTTGAGTTGGTTAGCGGCTAGCCATTGGACCGTCAGTTTCAAGGTCTCGTTCAGGGAGAGGATCTCCTCGAGTGATGAAATATTGATGTATATTTGGGTGTCATCCGCGTACATATGGTAGGAGATGTTGGCAGTACGAAGAACTTCGGTGAGTGGCTCTAGGTAAAGATTAAAGAGGGTGGGGGACAGGGTTGAACCTTGGGGGACTCCGACAGTGACCGGGGTGGGGGCTGATAGGTTGCCGTTAATGAGGAATCTCTGAGATCGGTTGTGGAGGAAGGACCTGAACCATTCTAGGACAACACCATCCAGACCCATCCTGAGTTCAAGGCGTTCGAGTAGTTTTGCATGGTTCACAGTATCGAAGGCGGAAGATAGGTCTAAGAGGATTAGAAGGCAGGTTTTGCCTTGGTCTATGGCTTGAGGGCGTCGTCCACGATGTGGAGCATAGTGGTTTCAGTGCTGTGCCCCGGTCTGAATCCAGATTGGAAGTCATCAAGTAGGTGGAAGTTGTTGATGTGCTGACTTAGTTGCTGTTGTACACACTTCTCTAATACTTTGGCTAGCAGAGGGATATTGGAGATAGGTCTGAAATTGTCGGGGAGGCTGGATCCAGCGATGGTTTTTTTAAAATAGGAAGGACTTGACCGGCTTTCAAGGGGTCTGGGATCGATCCCTGTTGGAGAGAGGCGTTGATTATTGCAGTCCAGCAAGGGACAATGGATTGGGAGGCAGCAGCGAGGCAGTTGGATGGTAGTGTGTCATTAAAGTGGTTGTTTGGGTTTAAGGTAGAGAGGATTTTAGAGATGGAGTCTTCGTCATAGTATTCGAAGTCGGTCCAGCGTGCTTGGTTTTTAGGTGAGGTCAGTGGAGGTAGCGCGGGAAAGGGGGGCAGGTCTGGAAGGGGTTGAGAGTGAGTGGAGGTATTGAGTTCAATTCCTAATGCCGTGATTTTATCAGTGAAGAAGGAGGAGAATTCTTCAGACGATATTAGAGACTTGGGAGATTCTTTCGTTGTTTTAGCCAGTTTATTTGATTGGTGTTTGACCAGTTCAAAGAGCTTGCGGGGTCTATTCTTGGCATTCTCCAATTCCGATCTGAAGTATTCTTTTTTTGAATTGAGGATATGTTTGTTGTAGGAGTTTCTCGCCTGGCGGAGAAGTTTTAGATGCGTAGCAGAGGGGTGCTGTCTCCAGATTCTTTCAGATTGCCGTAGGGATCTCCTCTGCAAATTGAGGGAACCAGAGAACCAGGGGTTTCTGTCTTTGATTTGTGTTCTTTTTAGTTTTAGGGGGCAAGGTCGTCTAGAATGTTTGAAATAGACGCCGAGTAATGAGCATTGAGGTCACTGACCGTAGTTATGTGCGAGGGGGGGGGAGGTCAGATTTGCAACGAGCCTCCAGTTTCCTAAGGTCAAGGTTCTTAGTGTCTCTGACCCAGCGTTTGGGAATCACCGGTTGCGGTGTCTTTGTCTTGAGGGTCCCAGGTACAACGAAGGAGATGGTATGGTGGTCAGACCAGTCACATGGGTCTGAGGAGATAAGCTTGACTGAGGATTCCTTAGAAATGATCCAGTCAAGGGTGGCCCCTTTTGAGTGAGTTGGCAGAGAGCAGGCTTGAGTCAGGGCTTGATCGGTTAGGAGGTCTTTGATGGCGTTGACGTAGGGATCTTTAGGGTCATTCCAGTGCAGGTTGAAATCACCCAGGAAAATCTCTTTGGCATTGGAGGAAATCCTAGTTGTGATGATTTCCAAGAGGTGATCGGTGAAAGAGTTGTTCGAACCTGGGGGTGGTAAAAGATGTGCAAGTTGCAAAGATGTAATGAGTTGCTGCAAATGGAGAGTGCGAGGTATTCGCAGGAGTCGGTGGTGTCCGCCACGAGTTCCGTGACAAGGAGGGAGGATCGGTAGATGCAAGCGATGCCTCCTCCTTTTCTGCTAGATTGTCTGTCTAGTCTAGCAATGCTGTAGTTGGGAGGGACTAATAAGTCTAGGCAAGGGGAAGAGTATTCATTGAGCCAGGATTCTGTTAGTATAGCTAGGTCTAAGTTTTTGTTCAGGAATATGGTGAGACTTACAACAGAGACATGTGAACTGTTGCTGCTTTGTATTTGGCTAGGCCCTACAGCCTGAGTAGTAGTAGAATGGTGAAGCTGCAGCTCAAACGTGAGGTTTAAGACATGTTGGCAGACGAATTAGTGATCAGGCTACTTTGTATGAGTCTGTGGAAAACTACACTTGAAATACACCGCATAATTTTTGGTGTCTGCTTGAAATGGGAAGTGCAGTCTGTGAAGTTTTAATGTCTGCATAGTGTTGTGACTGATGTATGTATGTACTTACACATGTATTCTCATACGTCTCATGCATTTGAAGATGTCGACATATCAAACACAGGTATACGTCTATTTGTAT
Organism: Calotriton arnoldi; assembly: GCA_963921515.1. NCBI lineage: Eukaryota > Metazoa > Chordata > Amphibia > Caudata > Salamandridae > Calotriton > Calotriton arnoldi. Next base: position 373,582 of record CAWUFW010009794.1, read on the forward strand.
GTTTATTTTATGTATGATGGCACTAGCAAAAGGTACAGAGACATGCATACATGCTTTTAGGAATACAGTGAGATTTACAACCGAAACATACAAAGGGTTGCTGCTTTATATTTGGCTAAGCCCAACACCCTGAGTAGTAGTAGAATGGTTAATCTGCAGCACAAAAGTGAGGTTTAAAACATGTTGGCAGAGGGATTAGTGATTAGGCTACTTTGTATGAGTCTGTGGGAAGGTACAGTTGAAATACACAGTATAATTTTTGGTGTCTGCTTGAAATGGGAACTGCAGTCTCTAAAGTTTTAAGGTGTGCATGGTCTTGTGACTGAGGTATGTGTCTACTTGCACATGTATTCTTATACGTGTTATGCATCTGAAGATGCTAGATGTATAAAACACAGGGATACGTCTATTTGCATCGTTCCCAGTATAGAGGACAGTCCAAGGATCCTGTTCCCAGATAGTGTTGCCCAATTTGGTTGAGTTAGGTGGAGGAGATTAATTCGAGGCACTGGACCTAACCAGCCTCAAATTTGTAATAGTACTGAAAGAAATGAGCATTTACTCCTCCTTAATTAGTATTTGTTTCCTATGGTCAAGAAAGAGTCCCGGTTGTTGTATGTTGATTAGAAATATTTTATTCTTTGTTTATTCTTTTTTATAACAACCTTTACGGTTTCATCCTCATTTTTCCAGGGTGTTATTGAATTACATTGTTGGTAATGCGGCATTACAACAACCGGGACTCTTTCTTGACCATAGGAAATCAAATACTAATTAAGGTGTAGTATATGCTCATACATCTATTTGTATGTTTCTTTTACATATGATGCCACTAGGAAAAGGTGCAGAGACATGCATACATGCTTTCAGGAATATGGTGACACTTACAAGAGAGACATGTGAAGGATTGCTGCTTTATATTTGGGTAGGCCCAATACCCTGAGTAGTAAAGAATGGTAAAGCTGCAGCACAAAAGTGAGGTTTAAGACATGTTGGTAGAGGCATTAGTGATTTGGCTACTTTGTATGAGTCTGCGGAAAGGAACAGTTGAAATACATTGTAAAATTTTAGGTGTCTGCTTCAAATGGGAAGTGCAGTCTGTGAAGTTTTAAGGCCTGCATGGGTTTGTGACTGAGGTATGTTTGTATTCTCATATGTCTCATGCATTTGAAGATGTAGACATAAAACACAGGCATACGTCTATCTGTATGTTTCTTTTATATATGATGGCACTAGCAAAATGTATTGACACATGCATGCTTCAGGAATATGGTGAGATTTACAACAGAGAAATGTGAAGGGGTGCTGCTTTGTATTTGGCTAGGCCCAACACTGTGAGTAGTAGTAGAATGGTGAAGCTGCAGCACAAAAGTGAGGTTTAAGACATGTTGGCAGACGGATTAGTGATTAAGATATTTTGTATGAGTCTGTGGAAAGGTACACTTGAGGTACGTTGCATAAATTTAGGTGTCTCCTTCAAATGGGAAGTGTAGTCTGTCAACTTTAAGGGACTTCATGGTCTTGTGACTGTGGTATGTCTCTACTTGCTCATGTATTGTCACATGTGTTATGTCTATGAAGATACTAGACGTGTAAAACACAGGTATACATCTATTTGTATGTTTCTTTTATATATGATGCCACTAGCAAAAGGTACAGACATATGCATGCATGATTTGAGAATCATGTTGAGACTTATAATAGTGACATTGGAAGGGTTGCTGTTTTAAATTTAGCTAGGACCAAGATTCTGAGTAGTTGTTTAAACCTGAAGCTGCAAGAGAAAAGTGAGGTTTAAACCATGTTGTGAAAAGGATTAGTGATTAGGCTACTTGCTATGAGTCTGTGTAGAGGTACACTTGAAGTATGTTGCCTAAATATAGGTGTTCCCTTGAAATGGGAACGGCAGTCTGTGAAGTTTAAGGGACTTTATGGTCTTGTGAATAACATATGTGTCTACTTCTGCATCTATTGTCTGATGTGTTATGCATTCTGAACCTGGTTGATTTGCCTACTGGTAGAGACATCTTTTAGTTCTGCTCTGTTGGTCTGTTGCAGAGCTTGTGATGTCTTCTGAATGAAGGAATTATGCAGTGTCTGATATAGCTTGTTCAATACCCAGGTGCCATATTTTATGAGCAGAAATGAATATATATACACTTTTTCTTTTACACAAATTTAGACAGCATGCGCTCTGAGACACACATATTCAACTATATTACTTTTATAAGTCTCACCATATTTATCAAGGCATATATACATCACTCTGTGCATTTTGGATACCTGTGTTTCACATTGTATGGTCTCTAAATTTGTGTAAAAAAAAGTCTATGTATTCCTCTCTGCTCGTAAAACATGGCACCTGACTATTGAACAGGCTATTTGAGCAGCTCCATCACACCTATATACAGAAGACATCAGAGGCTGTGCGACTGAATGATAGAGCAGAACTGAGAGATTTGTCCACCAGTAGCTAAACCAACTAGGCTTTCAAGCTACAATGTTTAGATGCATAAGAGATAAGATAATAGATGTAGAGGTAGATACATACCTCAGTTACAAGAGCACACAGAGTTTTAAATTTAACAGATTACATTTTTTCATTTTAAGTAGACATGTAAACCTATTCGGCCTACTTCAAGTGTACATTTGCACAAAGTGATAGCAAGTAGTGTAATCACTAATTCTTTTGTCAACATGTCTTAAACCTTACTTTTCTGTTGAAGTTTCAGTTTTGACCAGCTGCTTAGAATCTTGAGACTAGCCAAATTTAAAACAGCAATCTCAACCATGTTACTGTTTAAACATGTGTGTTCTTATCACATGTTTGTTAATATATAAAGTATAATATTCAAAATATTTATGTGTTATGGAGACATTTGCAATGTAATTGAAAGTATTTGTTTATTTATTGATATAAATATTTATATATAATTATTTTAAAAGTATAAAATTATTTAACAAATGATTTAACTTTTGTTTGTTTTTCAGATATTTACATTTATTGGTAGGAAAGATTGACTATGGCAAAAAAAGATCAAAAGAGAAGACAAGAAAAAAAACAGTACAATTTAAAGGAAAGAGAATAGGGGAAATTACATGAAGTGCAAAATGTTACACTGAAGAAAAAGACTTCTGGTAAGAGTTTGTTAAAAGACTTTTACAGAATGTAAAGTATTTTTAAAATGTTGATGAGAGAAAGAAAAGTTCAACAACAAATCAGAAGGAAAGGAAAAAAGGACAGGATAATAGAAAATCATGTTATGGAAAAAAAATCCATGTTGAAAGAAGTCTGAAAGAATATAAAGTCATAAGGAAGAGAATGTATAGAAGTAGAGTACTACAACACTTGTTGAAAGATTGTAAAAAATATAAAAGAAGATCAGCAGCTTATAAGAAAAAGCAACAAATTGAAAGTGTAGTAGAAAAAGCTTTTGAAATAAAAATAAAATTATTTATATCAATATTGAAGAGAATGACATCAATGGATAAAACAATGCTGTTTATGAAGGAGAAAAGCAAAAGAAAAGACTGGTTAATAGAAGTAAAATTGTCACTGGGGAATGGAAGCATAGATCTAGTACTGGGCCTTACTTTAATGAAGAAAGTTATTTCCAACAGAACACATTAGTTCATGCGGTTTGAGTTGGCTACTGATCATCGTATTTGTAAATATTGTTACAACAAATTAGATGAGAACAAAATGCCAGCTAGAGCAGTACATTATAACTTAGGGGCATATTCTCAAGAACGTGTGGTAACCACTGCAAGTGTAGCTTAACGCAACCCTTCACATCGCAGTCCATCTCGGGAAAACAACTCTGTGTCAAAGTGGTATTCACAACACGGCGGTACTATGCGATAGTCACACGACAACGCGTCAAATGAACGTGTTAAAAACAACGCGACGCCGCAAAAACGCGAAACCCCAACGCGAAAATAGTAGCGATGATGCCAATCGCGATACAAAAATCTACGAAAACCAGCCAACAGGCCTGCAATTCCCACGTGTCATGCGGGAAAATGCACTATAAAAGTAGAAAAAAAACATACCAACAAAAGCCAAACAACAGCGAAGCACAATGGAGGCATCCGGAGCAAGTACAGAGGACAACCAGAACCCCACAAGCCCCCCGGAGGAACAGCCAGGGACCTCAGGGTCAGGGAAGGGCAAGGACAAGAAGAGTAGGAAGAAGCGGTTCAGTCCGCAGGAAAACAGGATCCTGATAACTGAGGTGATAGAACACCATCAACCACTGTTCATCACCTCCACTGTGTCACTGGCAATTAAAAATGGAATATGGCAGACCATCGTGGACAAGGTGAATGCAGTCGGAGTGCTGAAGAGGACAATGGACGAGGTCAAGAGGCGCTGGAATGATGTGAAGCGCAAAACCAAGCTGAAACTCGCAAACAACCGGAAGGCAGCAATGCAGACTGGAGGTGGGAGTTCAGCGCCACAGGAGGAGCTGGACGAGATGGAGGAAATGGTGTCCACAGTCATCAGTGGGGAGACGGTGGCAGGAGTTGGGGGAACAGACACTGCTCAACATGACCGGACACAACAGCAACAGGGTGAGTAACCACCAGGGACTGGGGGGACGGGGGGAGATGGGCACAATGGCACACATGCACAATTAAGCATAGCACATCTGCGTCCAATCCATGCCCCAGACCCACAACTCCCACCAAGAGACCAATGCACACAGGTATGCAACATCTCAGCACTGCATAAGCACAGAACCCAGAGGCACCCCGCATGAAAGGGATAAGGGCAGCTAAATCAGAGCTGCAGGGGTGACTCCCCCAAAATGCGGCACACACACATCACATGCAGAGCACATCAACATTGACAACGATGTGGTACAAACCGCAACACATCCACAACAGAACAGAGGACACAACTGGTGGCGCATGTGCGTAGAAACTGGCCAATCACATTTGGCACTGCAGGGAAATGTGAGTTGACAATGTACAAGTACAAACACACATCCGTGATGTAGTTGGAATGTCCACTGTCCCGCATCAAATAGGCAGCTCCCCCCAAACAGTCACAATGTACACTGCCATGCAGTCTGAATGTAAACATGTACAATGCGTCAAAATACATGTGAACACGATGTTAAACTGCATCTCCCCTTCACATTGCAGGGGGAAATCGAATACCTCCTGCAGAGCAGTCCGAACCTCTCTTCTCCGATGACGAAGAGGACCAACACACCTTCGACTCCGACGCCCTCCAACAGCTCGTGGAGAGCCTCTGCAGCCCACTTCCAGGATCAGGGCAGCCCAGCTGCCAAGAGGAGAACCCACCCCCTGCACAGCACACACAGCAGGCAGCACCCACCACCACGGCTGCCTCCCAGGACCCCCACGACGAACACATGGACTTCCAACGCCGTGTGTTGGGGTGCCAGGAGAAGCTGGCTGAACAGGTGCAGGTGGGGTTCGACCGCATGGCAGCGAAACTAGACGCCATACATGGGTGTCTAAGTCCCATCAGGGACCACTCACAGTCCCTAACGGACACCCACAGTCCGCTCCATGCTCTCCAACGGACCATGGCTGACATCGCTAGAGTCCTGACTCTGCGACAAGAATGACTGTCTAGTCAGAGTGCCTCCAGCGATCTCGCCCGGGAGTTGGAACACATGCGGAGGATCATGGAGAACATGGAGAGGATGCAGGTGGAAAGAGTGGCTGCCCCGGCTGCACACCAGCGAGAGGTAGCTGGGTCCCTCAATGCCCTGAAGACCCTCCTCATGGCATTGCTGCCACAAGGCCTGGCGATGATGCATGCTGCTGCTACCACCCCATCCACATCTCTGGCCCCTGATGTGTCAGTGCCACACAGTGCTGGAGACAGAACACCACCACCCATATGTGAGGCACATGCAACAGCAGAGGACGAAGATGCGGATGAATCTGCCATAGTGGTCAGGAGGACGCAGTAACATTCATCTACACCATGTGGCCTGTTTCTGCTTGGTTCTGCCCTCTGCATCATCACCTTCCACTGTCCTCTGATGCACTCTGCGACACTCACCTTGGACCTCGACATGGACTGCCATATTCTGTTTGGTCACCAATGACACAGCTATCAGACTGCGGACTGAAGTCCTCCTCTCATGATGTACCTGTCATTCCCTGAAGGACTCTGGCTGGCCCTCCATGGGCCGACAATGTGAAGTGGGGTTGGCATGGCCCTGTACTGCTCCAGCTGCAACACTCCCTTGAATGTGCAATAAACATTCATATTCACACAGATGTGTCATGTCTATGATCTTTCAAGTGTGGAAGTATGGATGAATGTAGGGTCAGTGATTCCCCCTTATGTCCATGTTGCCCATGTTGTGGGACTTTTGTCACAGGGTGACACATTGCCGATTGCGGTCCAGGTGGTGCCGACACTACAACAGAGACACATCCATTAGTCACTTCCTTGTCCAGCCCAGGACGGAACCACGCCCAGAGCCCCGGGGTCATTGTTCACACCCTTACGCTGGACTGGCATATGCCAGGACAGCCCACTCCAATTACACACACACGGGGGGACGAAAACGCTACATGTCCCAGGTCTTCACTGTTGGGATCTGCAGCTCACAGGTCTAGTTGTCAGCATGCCACAGCCACTCCCTCACGGCTGGTGTACACCCACACCATACCCATCCAGCACAGGTGTCACAGGACATGTGACCCTGCCAATAAAAAGGGCCTGGCGCACGTGCTGGACGCCATTTCCACTCTCTCTGACTGGGTGTCTCCGTGTGGTTCTCATGTATGCATGAGGGCCTAGGGCCCTGCCACCTCACATTGCCCAGTGCCGGGGGTGACATGATGGTGTCCGCACCACGGGAATCAATCATTAAGGGTCCATGGCTAGCGGTGCACAGACTTGGTGGCACCGGATACACTGCGGCAGGCACAGGCATACCGCCACAGGACGGTGTCTTGCGGTGCAGTGAGATAGGGCCACCTAAAGTTCTGAGCGGGTGTGCAGCCTGCAATGATGCGCCGTCCTGGCGGTCCGGACTGGCAAGGATTAGTGTGAGCCCTGCTGGACCGCAGTGTCGGCCTGAGCCAGCGCGCAGGGCGGGCCTCCTGCCACGTGGCGTTGCCTCGCGGTTCACAAAGTTAGTGGCACCTCAAGCGCTGTGCGGTTGTGCAGCCTGCGATGATGCCGTGTGCACTGATGTGGTCTCTGCCAAAGTGAAATCAAGACCCAGAATCATGTGTGTGACCTGGTGGCCCGCGGTGCGGGGCTGCATGATGTGGAGCGTGCCATGGTTGTGGGCACCGGGCTTGGAGATCCCTCTGGAACATGGTGGGCCCTCTTGGAGACACGCCGGTGGCAGACGGTGAGCAGTGAGGCCTGGTTGCGCAGGGGCGGGCAATCACCGCTGGGTGGCGGGAGGGGCTGGGGTGCAGCAGCCTGTGTGCGCAGGGGCGGGCAAGCGATGATGGCGTGTGCAACTGTATGGACTCTGCCATTCATGTCTCTGGAAACTGTTTCAGATGAGGGACCTGGGGGACTGCTGTGAATACCGGCACGTGGTTGGAGACACACCATTGGCAGCAGGTGAGCAGTGAGGCCTAGGTCTGCAGTGTCGGCACTCTCTCACCCTCTCTTTCTCTCTCCCTGTCTTTCTCTCTCCCTCTCTCTCTCTCCCTCTCTCTTTCTCTCTTTCTCTCTTCCTCTCTTTCTCTCTCCCTCTCTCCCTCTCACCCTCTCTCCCTCTCTCTCCCTCTCTCCCTCTCTCTTTCTCTCTCCCTCTCTCCCTCTCTCCCTCTCTCTTTCTCTCCCTCTCTCCCTCTCTCTTTCTCTCTTGCCCTCTCTCTCTCTGTACTTTGATGGGCGCATGGCACACCTTCTGATCCAGATTTCTGTTTTGCAGGCTGTGACTTACAGAATGTCCTGAGACGACCCGCCATGCCTCTTCAGATTTGTTTTTTTTGGTTTCTTCTGTAATAAACGTATTGTTTGGATATTATGATATGGATGTATGATTTCCCTTTTTCTGACCACACATGTATGTTGGGTGTTGTGATTGTGCGACTTCAGGTGATTTGTTTGGTTCATGATTTCGTGGAGTTGAGGTGCAATATCTTTGTCTGAAGGGGGGTGGGGGTGCCTGGGGTAGGGCCCGGGGGGTGGGGGTGGTCCTGGGGGTGGTGGCGGTGGGTGTTGTTGATCTATTGGGGCCCCCGGGCTGCATGATCGGTTGCTCCAGGGCATCTGTTGTTCTTCATGTGTGGCTATGGGCTGTGCTCCCTTGTCTGGTGCCGGTTGTCGTCCGACTTTACACCAGGTAGGAGCAGGTGTTAGTTTCCTGCTGCTAACGCACCTTAGCGCATGTTTTGTGATCTTATCGCCGATCTGGCTGGTCGTTGAGAATGTTGTGGAGTGGTGTTGTCTCGGCTTTTTGCACTGGAACGCCTACTCTGCATATCATTAGCGTTAGTTGCCGGGGTCATCTGTGGTGATGTTTTTTGCGACTGCTATCACAGGTAAACTGGTGTTATGGGCTGTTAGCACCAGCTTGGGAATGGGGAGATAAATTTATCGCGGATTTGGCTGCGATAAAGTGCCGATGACTCGGCGATAGCTCCTTGAGAATATGCCCCTTAGAGTTGGTAGCTATTCCTCCGGAACTGGCAGATTTGAATGCATATGTGTCCATTCTTATTCAATCTGTGCACCCATTTCACACTATAGTTCCTATGGAGCCTAAAACAGGTAAGCTGCCTCCAACAGATTAACAAAGAGGTCTGAAAGGAAGAGTTGTGTACTTGCCTTTAGATTTTAAGAAAAATATTGAAACTATTGGTATAGACAGGGAGGACCATGACCCAGTAGTTTTTCTAGTTAATGCTGTGCCAACAAAGAGTCGAAAAATATGGCAAGAGCTTGTAGATGTTAATAAACTTCAAAAGGCTACATTATATCTGGTACAGATTAATATTTATTATATGAATGTAAATGTCGATAAACAGGAAATATGCTTAGAAGATGAAGCAGAAATTTCAAGTGGCCAAATAGAAAAAGTGGACAAGTCTAGGGCTGAAGAGATCTATGAACATTACACTATACATCCTCTACATGGAAAAGAAGTGATAGGAAAGAGTATTGAATTATTTCAAATGAAGGAAGCAAAGGGAACTCCTATGAGTATATGGGAAAAAAGTTTAGAAGTTCGTTGTTTTCCACAGCTGTTCCACACTGGAGAAGGTGGACGATTTGATGAGCAAGCTGTACAGATTACAGCTTCAGAATACCTCTTGACAAGATTGTACTCTGAAGATCCGAGATTTCGACAGTGTATTCCATATATATTCCATCTTCTGTTTGAAAGTGATTTGTCTGCACTTTCATATGCAGTGAACCACATATTAAAAACAGGAGTTCATCTTCAACATGTTTCTGCAAAAGAATTCATGGACAAAGCACAACAAAGAGATGAAAATTTAGAATCACAGTTAGCTAATATGATGGCATGTCAACGTGGTACCAATGAATATTGGTTTCATCGTCAGGGAGAACCTAAATGTATGTTAAGAAACTTGGGTACCCCCACATGGTTTTTAACACTTAGCTGTGCTGAATATGCGTGGGACGATTTACTTGAATTTCTATGAGAAACAAATTCAAATGTAAAAAATATGGAATCGAAAACACCTGGAGAACTCTGTTCCTTGGAGCCTGTAAATGTCTGCAGGTATTTTAACCATAGGTTTCAAATATGATGACATTTATCTGCAATAAAAATATTCCTCCTCTTGGAGAAGTTACTGATATCTTTTGGCCAGAAGAGTACCAAGCCAGAGGTGCTCCTCATATACATATACTATTATGGATCAAGAATGCTCCAAAATTTGGAACTGATACTGATGAAAGTGTTTGTCTTTCATCGAACAGTATGTTACCTGTGCCATTCCAAGAGAAGGAGGAGAAAACAGCTTAAGACAACGAGTTTTACAGTTTCAATGTCATTGATGTGGAAAATACTGTCGACGAAAATACAATTCTAAAGGGAAATTTTACACAAAATGTCGTTTTGGATTCCCAAAACGACATAGTTTTATGTCAGCAGTAAGGCATACAATAACTCGAAAATCTCCGAAGAATACATACAACTTAAAAAGAACTGAAGATTCAAATTATATTAATGACTACAATACAGTGATTTTGAAAATGTGGAATGCAAACATGGATATTCAATATGTTGCAGATAATTCAATTGCTGTTGCTCGCTATGTTACATCATATATAACCAAATCTGAAAAGACAGAAATGAAAGAAATTTGGGAAGAAATTTCACAAGAAAAGAGTCTTAGCAAGAAATTATACAGCTTTAGCTTGTAGATGCTTTCCCATCGAGAGATTGGATCCTATGAATGTTCGGATCGCTTGAGCTCTGCCAGTTTATATTCAAAGTCAAGAGGAATCCTTGGGTAAGTTTAGGTCTTGATTCCACACGAAATAGAGTATTGAAAAAATTACAAGAAATAGAATACTTAGCACTGAATGAGCCAGAAAGTACAGATATTCTTAAAACTAATATGTTGGATACATACTATCCTAAAAGGAGTCCATATCTGGAAAAACTATGTTTGTATGAAATACTTCAACATTACCGCTTTAAAAGAAATGTTACAGAAAATATAAAAGAAGAAAAATATGCAGTAATTGGATGTGATGGATGTTTGGTAAAACATGCCAAAGGAAATCTTATCAACCACAGAAAACTCAGCTGCGAAATTCCATATAAGAGGGAATTTTTCTATTTAGCACTTCTACAAATGTTTAAGCCTTGGCATAGTGAAACGGAATTACTGGGACATTTTTACTGCTATGAAGATTCTTTTAATGCATGTAAAGATAGCATTCAATGCACAATTTTCCCTACATAACTACAAATGTTAAATGAAGAGATTGAACAAGAAAGTACTATTGCAGCTGAAATAGCTAGAGACAGTTCTCAAGACAGTCAAAGTTCTGTTCCACTAAGTCAAAATCCACTGGGACAACCAATTATTGAAAATGAAGCAGTAATAGTGTGAATGAGGTAGAAACTGCAGTGCAACTAGCACAAAAAAATATTACTCCGTGGGAAAACTTAAAAGAACAACTAAATATTGAACAGAAAGAAATATATCTACAAGTGAAAGTACAGATACAACATGGTTTGCTACATGAAAAAAAAGAATGCCAATGTTCATCATTTAAACCTATTCTAATGTACATCAGCGAACAAGCTGGAATAGGAAAACGTTTCTTAATTAATGTTTGACAAGTTATCTACAGAAAACTACAGTATCACATTTATCTTGCGTTGTAACAGCTCCAACTGGATTAGGAGCACACAACATTAAATGGATTACTTTACAGCGATTACTTATGCTACCTGTTGAACATGATAATAAATAGGAATATCAAAAACTATCTGGGGAAGCTTGTTATGAAGTCTCAAGAGTACTGAAGAAAATGAAACTTTTAATCATTGATGAGGTGAGCATGGTCTCAAACGTAATGCTTGCCTTTGTACATTTAAGAATGCAACAGATTTTAAAAACAGGTTACAATGTTTTGTTTGGAGGAAAACATTTCATTGTATTTGGAGATCTACTACAACTTACTCCGGTAAAAGGACAACCTGTTTTTAAAACACTTGTCCATGAAGACACTAGGAAATCTTTGGGAAGTATTGGAAATGTGAACATTTGGTTACATTTTGAATATAAAAAACGTATAAAGAATATGCGACAAGCTATTGATGAAGATTATGGAAATATTCTTTAAGATATAAGAATTGGTGTCTTGACGAAACATGGTAAACAAGCTTTAGAAAGTCGGCTACTAAGGAACTTGTTTACAAGTGGAAACACAGCGGCTGAAATAATGTACAATAAGCTTGGAGAAAACAAGTCGATAGTTTGCTTAATTCCTACACTGCAAGAGTGTTCTACATTTAATCAAGAACTTTTGAAACTGGAAAAACAGAAAATAGTGGAAATTGAAGCTAATGATAGAATTGAACACCAGGGAGTGACTATTCTTCTCACAGACAAACTACAGGCTAAATTGCATACTTTGGAAAAGTCTGTATCTAAAACTGCAGGCTTAGAAAAGACTTTACATGTATGTATAAACTGTCGGGTAATTCTACGGCATAATTTGAATGTAGAAGACGGTTTAGTAAATGGAGCAATGGGAAAAGTGATTGATTTTGTGAAATTTCAGACCAGAGATGGAATAGAATTTTTGATAATATATTTTGATCAGAATAAAGAGGTAAGATGAATTGGGCGGTGTGTTGTACGTTTTTTACTTGTAAAAGATTTGTATGTTCGCAGAAAACAGTTTCATCTGTCCTTAGCATTTGCAGTAACTATTCATATTTCTCAAGGCTTAAGTATAGACAGTGCTTTTGTAAATATTGGAAGTACAGTGTTCAAAGAGGGAATGGCATATGTAGCATTATCTCGAGTAAGAACATTGTCTGGTTTGTATTTGATAGATTTCGATGAGAAAATGGTTAGTGCTGATGCAAATTGTGTAAGAGAGTATAATCGTTTAAGAAGACTTCATGCTCCTGATTTAGGAGAATATCCCATATAGGAGAAACGTATAGTCTTTCCAAAACAGAAATATGTCAAAGATGGAATTGAGGTTCAAAAAAAGAAAACAAATGAAGAGAAACTTGAAGGCGTAAAGAAAAAGAAAATGGAAACTGTTGATGAGATTGTAGGATACCAGTTGGCAAATAGTTCAGGTATCAACTGCTATTCTAATGTGATTCTGAATGTTGTGTTTTATCTAGAAGAGCTTCACTGTGAAATCATGGGAAATCATGAAAAAAGATTCTGTTCTTTATTACATCATGTATTTCAACAGTTGGTAACTTACAGAAGTAAATTTCATACTGCTTCTGGCGTTCAACATCTTTTGGATATATGTATTGGTTCTTTGACATTTACTTTTAATGTACAACAAGATGCACAAGAATTTCTAATGCTTATTCTTGGAGTGTTAGAACATGAAGGAAAAACACACAAGATGATGGACGGAATGTTGCACATTGGCAAACATTCACCCCCAGTCACAGATCTGGGTTTAATCCATCGTTATTTTGCTTCACCACGCCACCCCAGTTCAGACATAGCCATATGCAAATCAGTCTTGACCCTGTGCCTCATGGGAACAGTCCAGACCGAACTGCCAAGCCATGTCTTCCCTGGACCGGAATCAAGCATCCTAGGACCGGTTTCGGGCTTTCAGCCCTCGTCAGCCAGGATAGCTTGACTCCAGTGGCGTAGTGAGCACGGGACCCACGTCTGGGCATACCCTTCCCACTTAGGGCGAAATGCAAAACACACAAGATGATGGACGGAATGTTGCACATTGGCAAACATTCACCCCCAGTCACAGATCTGGGTTTAATCCATCGTTATTTTGCTTCACCACGCCACCCCAGTTCAGACATAGCCATATGCAAATCAGTCTTGACCCTGTGCCTCATGGGAACAGTCCAGACCGAACTGCCAAGCCATGTCTTCCCTGGACCGGAATCAAGCATCCTAGGACCGGTTTCGGGCTTTCAGCCCTCATCAGCCAGGATAGCTTGACTCCAGTGGCGTAGTGAGCACGGGACCCACGTCTGGGCATACCCTTCCCACTTAGGGCAAAATGCAAAGCACACAAGATGATGGACGGAATGTTGCACATTGGCAAACATTCACCCCCAGTCACAGATCTGGGTTTAATCCATCGTTATTTTGCTTCACCACGCCACCCCAGTTCAGACATAGCCATATGCAAATCAGTCTTGACCCTGTGCCTCATGGGAACAGTCCAGACCGAACTGCCAAGCCATGTCTTCCCTGGACCGGAATCAAGCATCCTAGGACCGGTTTCGGGCTTTCAGCCCTCGTCAGCCAGGATAGCTTGACTCCAGTGGCGTAGTGAGCACGGGACCCACGTCTGGGCATACCCCATACAGATTGAAAACTTCTTTGGACTAAATTACAGATGGGATCATAAATGTGAAGAGTGTTCATTTACTACCATCACTGAAATACAAACAGAAAGATTCATATGCTTGACGATACCAGAGTGCAAATCAGTACCTTTTAACAAATTGATTAAAACAGCCAATCAGGATATGAAATGTTCACATTGTAGATCAGAGATGTTGTCTACATTACATATAGAAAGATTTGGAAAATATCTCATTTTAATGCTTCAACTTTGTAGAGCAAATGGAAGAAAATTGGAAATGAAATTTAAAAATTTCAATGCAAGTCAAATATCTACTTCAGGAAGAACTTTTATAGCAGTGGCTATTATTTTCCATGATGCACCTACTACAACATCTGGACACTATACTGTGTATTTGAAGTGTAATAAAGGATGGACACATTGCAATGATGCCCACTTGCAATTAAACCCTAGATTGCCTTATGAATTACCAAATTCATATTTGTTATTTTTGAAGCCAAAGTTTTGAGTACATCATTCCGCCAATTGGGGAAATGTGAATAGAAACTAAACGTGACTGTAAACTATTAGTATTTATAATTAGTGTTTGGATTATTATTTGCGGTTATTGATATTGCATTTGGAAAATTCTGTTTAAAAGGAAATAGTTTATATATTTGTTGTCTATTTTGTACCAGATGTAAATGAGAGTCTATATTTTGGCACATGTATTTGAGATAAATAATAGAGTTTATGTAGATGAAGAAAGTAATTAACAAAGTGTGGATAGAAAAGTACATAGCTACACATATTGAAAGTGATGCTTTATAATGATTTTCTTTTTTTTTTCTACAATCAATTAGATTGTTTTTTTCCCTGCTGTTCAATGATGATATCACATTGAAATCACTGTGTCTGGTGAAGCTAATTGGGATCTGAGAACAGCAGAAAAGGGAATCTGAAAATGTTATTTAATTCTAAATTTATGTTGAGTTGCTAACAATATAATCTTAAAATTTCAGTAATATATTATCATTAAATAACAGTTTTTCTTCTTCTTTATTGTAGTTACTGTTCAAGTTTGAGAAGAGTTTTAATACTACTCTAAAATATTTCTACTGAGTAATGTATCTAAATTATTTAAAAGGTAAGAACACATAATATAAGATGCATGATAACGTGAAAAAATGTTTAAAGTTTAATTATATGTTATTTGTTTGTAATATACATAATGTTGATCCTTTAAACTACTTCAAAATGTTCATTATGTTGCTCATGTAATCAAGGAGGTAGTTATCCTTACATGTAGACACTACCCATACACTTATGCATTCTCTGAAGCAAAAGTTTTGCACTAATAGCAAAAAAACAGTAATTATTCTTGCATTCTTTCTTTTACATAGGCACTACCCATGCACTCATTCAATTACCCAAGCAGTACCGCTGCACTTATGCAATCACCTAGGCACTACTGATGCACTCATGCAATCACCTAAATACTACTATTCCACTTAACCATTCACTCAGGCACTACCCATGCACTCATTCATTCACTCAGGCACTACCCATGCCTTCAACCAATGACCCAGGCATCACCCTTGCACTACTATTTTCACTCAGGTACTTTTGATACACTCATCAAATCATCAAGAAAGTACCCCTGCAGTCATGCAATCACTGAGGCACTAGTCTTGCACTCAACCATTCACTCTGGACCTATCCATGCACTCATCCATTCATTCAGGCACTACCTATACCCTCATAAAAATGACCCAGGCATTACTCTTGCACCCATCCTTGAACTCAAGCACTACTCATACACTCATCCAATCACTCAGGCACTACCCCTGCACTTCTGTAATCACCCAGGCACTACCCATGCACTCATGCAATCACTCAGGCACTATTCTTGCACTCAGCCATTCACTTAGGCAATACCCATGCACTCGTGCAATGACCTAGGCACTACTGCTGCACTCATGCAATCACTCTGGCACTACTCTTGCAGTCAACCATTCACTCATACACTACCCATGCACTCATTCACTCCCTAAAGCACTACCCATGCACTCTTTCAATGACCCAGGGATTAGCCTTCCACTCTTACTTTCACTCAGGTACTTCTCATGCACTCATCCAATTACCCAGGCACTATCCCTGCACTCATGCAATCACCCAGGCACTACTCTTGCACTCAACCATTCACTCAGGCACTACTCATGCACTCATCCATTCTCTCAGGCACTACCCATGTACTCATCGAATGACCCAGGCATTACTCTTGCAGTCATCGTTTTACTCAGGCACTACCAATGCACTGATCTAAGCACCCCGATATTACTCTTGCACTCATGAAGTCACTCAGGCACAACCCATGCACTCATCTAATCACCCAGGCAGAATCCCTGCACTTATGTAATTACCCAGGCACTGCCCATGCACTCATGAAATCACTTAGGGACTACCCATGCAGTTATGCAATCACTCAGCCAGTACTTTTGTATTCAACCATTCACTCAGGCACTACCTATGCACTCATCCATTCCCTCAAGCACTACTCATGCAGTCATCCAATGACCCAGGGATTACTCTTGCACACATACATTTACTCATGTACTTCGTATGCGCATATACAATCACCCAGGCACCACCCCTGCGCTCATGCAATCACCCAGGCACTGCCTATGTACTTATGCAATCACTCAGGCACTACTCTTGCACTCAACCATTCACTCAGGCACTACCCATTCATTCATCCATTCCCTCAAGCAGTAGCAATGCACTCATACAATGACCCAGGCATTACTCTTGCAGATATCCTTTTACTCAGACACTACCCATGCACTGATCTAAGCACCCAGAGATTACCCTTGCACTCATGAACTGACTCATGCACTACTCATGCACTCAGCCAATCACCGAGACAGTACCTCTGTACTTTTGCAATCACCCAGGGACTACCCTTGCACTCATGCAGTCACTCAGGAGCTACTCTTGCACTCAACCATACACTCAGGCACTAGCCATGCACCCATCCATTCACTCAGGCACTACCAATGCATTTGTGAAATCACCCAGGCATTACTCTTGCACCAATCCTTCCACTCAAGCACTACTCATACACTCATCCCATTACTCAAGCACTACCCCTGCACTCAGGCAATCACCCAGGCACTACCCATGCACTCATGAAATCACTCAGGCACTACTCTTACACTCAGCCATTTACTTAGGCAGTACCCATGCACTCATCCATTCACTCAGGCACCACCTATGCACTCATCCAATGATGCAGGCAGTAGCCTTGCACTCATCCATTCCCTCAAGCAGTACCCATGCACTCATCCAATGACCCAGGCATTACTCTTGCAGACATCCCTTTACTCAGACACCACCCATGCACTGATCTAAGCACCCAGAGATTACCCTTGCACTCATGAAGTGACTCAGGCACTACTCATGCACTCATCCAATCACCAAGACAGTACCTCTGCACTTATGAATTCACCCAAGGACTATGCATAAACTCATGCAATCACTCAGGAACTACTCTTGCACTCAACCATACACTCTGGCACTACCCATGCACTCATCCATTCACTCAGGCACTACCTATGCATTCATGAAATCACCCAGGCATTACCTTTGCACCCATCCTTCCACTCAAGCACTACCTATGCACTCATCCAATCACCCAGGCACTACCACTGCACTCATGCAATCACCCAGGCCCTACCAATGCACTCATGCAATCACTCAGGCACTACTCTTCCACTCAACCATTCACTCAGGCACTACCCATGCACTCATCTATTCACTCAGGCAGCACCCATGCACTTGTCAAATGGCCCAGGCATTACCCTTGCACTCATACTTTCACTCAGGTACTTCTTTTGCACTCATACAATCAGCCAGGCATTTTCCTTGCACTCATACTTTCAGTCAGGTACTTTTGATACACTCATCAAATCATCCAGATACTACCACTGCAGTCATGCAGTCACTGAGGCACTACTCTTGCACTCAACCATTTACTCAGGCATTACCCATGCACTCATTCATTCACTCACGCACTACATATACATGCATCCAATGACTCAGGCATTGCTCTTGCACCCATCCTTCCACTCAAGCTCTACTCATACACTCATCCAATCACTCAGGCACTACCCCTGCACTTCTGTAATCACCCAGGCACTACCCATGCACTCATGCAATCACTCAGGAACTACTCTTGCACTCAACCATACACTCAGGCACTACCCGTGCACTCATCCATTCTCTCAGGCACTACCCATGTACTCATCGAATGACCCAGGCATTACTCTTGCAGTCATCGTTTTACTCAGGCACTACCAATGCACTGATCTAAGCACCCAGATATTACTCTTGCACTCATGAAGTCACTCAGGCACAACCCATGCACTCATCTAATCACCCAGGCAGAATCCCTGCACTTATGTAATTACCCAGGCACTGCCCATGCACTCATGAAATCACTTAGGGACTACCCATGCAGTTATGCAATCACTCAGCCAGTACTTTTGCATTCAACCATTCACTCAGGCACTACCTATGCACTCATCCATTCCCTCAAGCACTACTCATGCAGTCATCCAATGACCCAGGGATTACTCTTGCACACATACATTTACTCATGTACTTCGTATGCGCATATACAATCACCCAGGCACCACCCCTGCGCTCATGCAATCACCCAGGCACTGCCTATGTACTTATGCAATCACTCAGGCACTACTCTTGCACTCAACCATTCACTCAGGCACTACCCATTCATTCATCCATTCCCTCAAGCAGTAGCAATGCACTCATACAATGACCCAGGCATTACTCTTGCAGATATCCTTTTACTCAGACACTACCCATGCACTGATCTAAGCACCCAGAGATTACCCTTGCACTCATGAACTGACTCATGCACTACTCATGCACTCAGCCAATCACCGAGACAGTACCTCTGTACTTTTGCAATCACCCAGGGACTACCCTTGCACTCATGCAGTCACTCAGGAGCTACTCTTGCACTCAACCATACACTCAGGCACTAGCCATGCACCCATCCATTCACTCAGGCACTACCAATGCATTTGTGAAATCACCCAGGCATTACTCTTGCACCAATCCTTCCACTCAAGCACTACTCATACACTCATCCCATTACTCAAGCACTACCCCTGCACTCAGGCAATCACCCAGGCACTACCCATGCACTCATGAAATCACTCAGGCACTACTCTTACACTCAGCCATTTACTTAGGCAGTACCCATGCACTCATCCATTCACTCAGGCACCACCTATGCACTCATCCAATGATGCAGGCAGTAGCCTTGCACTCATCCATTCCCTCAAGCAGTACCCATGCACTCATCCAATGACCCAGGCATTACTCTTGCAGACATCCCTTTACTCAGACACCACCCATGCACTGATCTAAGCACCCAGAGATTACCCTTGCACTCATGAAGTGACTCAGGCACTACTCATGCACTCATCCAATCACCAAGACAGTACCTCTGCACTTATGCAATCACCCAAGGACTATGCATGAACTCATGCAATCACTCAGGAACTACTCTTGCACTCAACCATACACTCTGGCACTACCCATGCACTCATCCATTCACTCAGGCACTACCTATGCATTCATGAAATCACCCAGGCATTACCTTTGCACCCATCCTTCCACTCAAGCACTACCTATGCACTCATCCAATCACCCAGGCACTACCACTGCACTCATGCAATCACCCAGGCCCTACCAATGCACTCATGCAATCACTCAGGCACTACTCTTCCACTCAACCATTCACTCAGGCACTACCCATGCACTCATCTATTCACTCAGGCAGCACCCTTGCACTTGTCAAATGGCCCAGGCATTACCCTTGCACTCATACTTTCACTCAGGTACTTCTTTTGCACTCATACAATCAGCCAGGCATTTTCCTTGGACTCATACTTTCAGTCAGGTACTTTTGATACACTCATCAAATCATCCAGATACTACCACTGCAGTCATGCAATCACTGAGGCACTACTCTTGCACTCAACCATTTACTCAGGCATTACCCATGCACTCATTCATTCACTCACGCACTACATATACATGCATCCAATGACTCAGGCATTGCTCTTGCACCCATCCTTCCACTCAAGCTCTACTCATACACTCATCCAATCACTCAGGCACTACCCCTGCACTTCTGTAATCACCCAGGCACTACGCATGCACTCATGCAATCACTCAGGAACTACTCTTGCACTCAACCATACACTCAGGCACTACCCGTGCACTCATCCATTCTCTCAGGCACTACCCATGCATTTGTGAAATCACCCAGGCATTACTCTTGCACCAATCCTTCTACTCAAGCACTACTCATACACTCATCCCATTACTCAGGCACTACCCCTGCACTCATACAATCACCCAGGTACTACCCATGCACTCATGAAATCACTCAGGCACTACTCTTATACTCAGCCATTCACTTAGGCAGTACCCATGCACTCATCCATTCACTCAGGCACCACCTATGCACTCATCCAATGATGCAGTCATTAGCCTTGCACTCATCCATTTCCTCAAGCAGTACCCATGCACTCATCCAATGACTCAGGCATTACTCTTGCAGATGTCCCTTTACTCAGACACTACCCGTGCACTGATCTAAGCACCCAGAGATTACCCTTGCACTCATGAAGTGACTCAGGCACTACTCATGCACTCATTCAATCACCCAGACAGTACCTCTGCACTTATGCAATCACCCAAGGACTATGCATACACTCATGCAATCACTCAGGAACTACTCTTGCACTCAACCATACACTCAGGCATTACCCATGCACTCATCCATTTAACCAGGCACAATCTATGCATTTGTGAAATCCCCCAGACATTACCTTCACACCCATCCTTCCACTCAGGCACTACCTATGCACTCATCCAATCACCCAGGCACTACCAATGCACTCATGCAATAACTCAGACACTACTCTTCCACTCAACCATTCACTTAGGCACTACCCATGCGCTCATCTAGTCACTCAGGCACTACCCATGCACTCATCAAATGACCCAGGTGTTACCCTTGCACTCATACTTTCACTCAGGTACTTCTATTGCACTCATACAATCAGCCAGGCATTACCCTTGCACTCATACTTTCAGTCAGGTACTTTTGATACACTCATCAAATCATCCAGATACTACCCCTGCAGTCATGCAATCACTGAGGCACTACTCTTGCACTCAACCATTCACTCAGGCATTACCCATGCACTCATTCATTCACTCATGCACTACCTATACACGCATCCAATGACTCAGGCATTGCTCTTTCACCCGTCCTTCCACTCAAGCTCCACTCACACACTCATCCCATCACTCAGGCACTACCCCTGCACTCATGCAATTACCCAGGCACTACCCATGCACTCATGCAATCACTCAGGTACTACTCTTGCACTCAGCCATTCACTTAGGCAGTACCCATGCACTCATCCATTCACTCAGGCACTACCTATGCACTCATCCAATGATGCAGGTATTGGCCTTGCATCCATCCTTCCACTGAGGCACTACCCATACACTAATCCAATCACCCAGGCACTACCACTGCACTCATGCAATTACCCAGGCCCTACCTATGCACTCATGCAATCACTCAGGCACTACTCTTCCACTCAATCATTTACTCAGGCACTACCCATGCACTCATCTATTCACTCAGACACTACCCATGCACTCGTCAAATGACCCAGGCATTACCCTTGTACTCATACTTTCACTCAGGTACTTCCTATGCACTCATACAATCAACCAGGCAGTACCCCTGCACTCTTGCAATCATCCAAGCACTATCCATGCACTCATGCAATCACTCAGGCATTACTGTAGAACTCATCCATTCCCTCAAATACTACCCATGCACTCATTCACTCACTGAGACACTACTTATACACAATTCTAACATTAATCATGCACACATTCATTCAATCAATCACTTTCATTAAGAACAATTTTTCTATTTTTTACCAGTTTAGGTGGTTCTATTAGAACCTTTTTTATAGAACAATTTTATATTTCTTTTGTATTTTCTGAACATTTTTTTGGGTGTTTTTAATTTTTTTAAACAAAAATAAAAGTAAAAGTGTCCAACTCTGTTGTTTATGTTTAACATAGAAACAAAGATAATAAAACAAACAAAAAAAATAGCATTTGTGGTTTCTGAGGAGCGTCTTGATGGTGTCGATAGAGAGTTCACCCACACACAGAGTTGTAAGACAGTGGCAGCATGTGATGCCACCATCTGCCAACTCAGGAACTATCAGGGGTTGTGGAGTTGTCAAAACAACCCCTGCAGATGTTGATGGTTGTTGTCCATCATTGTTGGCTGCTTCCTCCTGTCTTCGTCGCTCCACCTCACGTGCCAGGCGAATAGGATGCATTGTCTCCAGATGTTTTTTCATCGAAGAAGTACCACAAGAGTACTTCTTCTCTGAGTCTCTTGACAGCACTTTGTGACAGATAGTGCATGTCACTTTCCTGGCAATAACTTTCTTTTCACCTTCGGCACGGTGAAGAAGGCCCATACCACAATCTCTTTTCTCTTTTTTACTGGCTCCTCCACCTCCTCCATCTCCTCCTCGTGGTCCTCAGGGAATGATGATGCCATTTTCAGATCTCCAAAATGAAAAACACCAAAAAAAAAAAAATCCCAGAGCCTACAAAATAGGTTGTTTTCAAACAGACACACCCAAAAAGAAAGGACTTTAAGAGGTCTTTCATTACACCCACCAACAGAATGAAAAGCTGTTCAACCAATAACAAGCTTTCTTTCTATGTCACATGGAGTCGCGTAGGGGTCGCGCACCCTACGCATATCCCTCGCGCACCCATGAAATGTACTTAATGTCATCTAAAACTGTAAATTACTATCAAGATATTGTGTTTCAAAGTATTTCAATGAAAACTCTATATGCAAAACCAATGTTTAAATTAGAAAGTCATATTTCAGACTTTTGAAATTACGCAGGAGTCGCATCTCCTACGTGAACCCGGAAATACGTGACAGCAGGATTCACGCACCCACTGCGTAGAACCGTGTCCCGTATGCGATATCATCACGTCCACAAAAATCCATTAAATCATTCGAAAACAAATTTAAAACACCTTTATTACTATTTTTATGTAGTCAGTAATAAAACTCTACAACTAAAACATATATTAATTCATTCTAAATGTGTTTTTGAGAGTGAGATTCGTATTCCAGGTCTGCGCACCCACCGCGTAGGATCCCGTATGGTGCGCGACCCTTTTTTGTAAAATAAAAAAAAATAGATAAAAAAAGAGTTATTATAAGAAAACAACAAAACAACTTTCATAGTAGTAAAAGCAATCTTCCAAAATTTAACTTAGCAAAAAATACTTGAAAAAAAAGCAATGCATTTAAAAAAAAAAAATTTTTCAATTGAAAATTCTTTTATATAATATCACACTGATCAAAATTACAAACAATAAAACTGTTAGTTCAAATAGATAACACTCTTAATCTTTCATCAGCTATGTTATATATTTTTTCAAAAACAGATTATAATTAATTTAAAACATGATAAAAATATTTAAAAAGACATACAAAAAATAGTTTCAAACATCTTTTCATAAATAAAATGATCTAAAAAAACTTAGAAATTCATTGAATAAAACATAGGTTTCAGGTACGTAATAGTTAGGAATTAGCATTTAAAAAACCTTAGAAATTCACTGAAAAAAAACAGAGGTTTCAGGGACATTATAGTTAGGAATTAGCATCTAAAAAACTTAAGAAATTCACTGAAAAAACCACAGGTTTCAGGGTCGTTATAGTTAGGCTGACATTTTACTCATACAAAACCAGAGAAATTCGGCCATTATAATTACCTGAGCTAACTATAACTTGCACCCCCGCCATGCACTGCTGATGACGTCACATATTACATCACTCATGACATGGTCAGTGACATCACTGATGACATCTCAAATGACATCACTGATAACATCATCCACTTAATATCCGATGCACCTCCTCACACCCTAATATCACCTTCCATACACCCACTCTAAAATACAGACTAACTTTTTTCAAACAATAGACACGCCAATACCAGTTAGTACATACCTGCTCACTAATTCATATGTCTACACACACACATGCACTCACTCACCCATAGATTCACTCATACATGCAGTCACTTATCAATACAGCTACTGATATATGCACGCATACACCCTAACAGACACTAACACTGACACTCACCCAAAGGCTTTCTCACACACCTAGTCAGTCACCCAAAGAATAAATCACACTGCCATTTACTCACCTATACAGTTATACACACACCACCTCACCTATTCATACAGATGGTAACACATACTTACTCTCTTCTACAATCACTGAAACAAGCACACACTTACCCATATAGTCACTCTCACATTCACTCACTCACACATACAGTCACTTATATACTTCAACACTCACATATACTGCCTTTCACATATGCAGTTACTCACCCATATACCACTGAGATATCCATACACTCACCAACAAAGCCATACGCACACTCATTCAACCATACCGTCCCTCACAGACGCAATCATGAACCCATACACCCAGGGATTCACCCACTCATACATCCATGCAGGGAGTCACACAGCCCCTCACCCACACATACACTAAGGCACCCATATAGGTACTCAAACAACTAATAAATAACCCATATAGGCACTCATGTACCTACTCATCAACCCATGCAGCCACTTACACACCAGCTGACAGACTGATACACACATTTACACAGATTAGTCACTCACCCATACATTGACTAAGACACGTTTAATAGCTCACTCATACAGTCAGTCACGCACCCAACAAATCATCCACACAGACACTCATACACCCAGTTATTCTTTAAATACACCTTGGCATATATATGTATATATATATATATATATATATATATATATATTCACTGAAAAAACCATAGGTTAAAGGCACGTTATAGTTAGAAATTAGCATTTAAAAAACCTTTGAAATTCACTGAAAAAAACATAGGTTTCAGACACGTTATAGTTAGAAATTTGCATTTAAAAAACCTTTGAAATTCACTGAAAAAACCATAAGTTTTAGGGACAGTTATAGTTAGTTGGACATTGCACTCGTACAAAACCCGTGAAATTCCCCCGTTATAGTTAGTTCAGCTAACTATAACTCGCGCCCCGCAATGCACTGCTGATGACGTCACATATTACATCACTCATGACATGGTCAGTGACATCACTGATGACATCACTGATGACATCTCAAATGACATCACTGATGACATGATGCAGTGACTGTGTGTTTCTGTAAAGTTTAAATATTTTTAATATATATAGGGAAAGGCGTATTGAAGAATGAGTGGGTGTATAAGTGTCTGTATGGATGATTTAGTAGGTGCGTGACTAACTCTATAAGTGAGTGATTAAACATATCTTACTGAATGCATGGGTTAGTGACTAAACTGGGTGAATGTCTGAATCCGTCTGTCTGTTGCTGTGTAAGTGGCTGCATTGGTTTGTGAATAGCTACATGAGTGTCTATATGAGTTATTGATTGGTTGTCTGAGTATCTGTATGGGTGCCTGAGTGTTTGTGTGGGTGGGGTGTGTGCGACTCTGTGCATAGATGTGTGAGTGGGTGATTCACTGGGTGGATGGTTTCAAGAGTGCATCTGTGATAGACTGTATGGGTGGGTAAGTGTGTGTAAGAGTGTGTTAGTGAGTGAATGTATGTCCCAGTGGTACATGTGTGAGTAACTACATATGTGAAAGGCAGTATATATGTGTGTTGGAGTATATAAATAGCTATAAGCTGAGAGTGTGTGATTGTGAGAGTGACTGTATGGATGAGTGTGTGCTTGTATCAGTCATTGTATAAGAGCATAAGAATATGCTAGTATTTGTATGAGTAAGTGAGCTGGTGTGTGTATAACTGTATAGGTGAGTAAATGGCAGTGTGTTTAATTATTTGCATGACTGACTAGGTGTGTGAGTACCTCTATGGATGAGTGGCAGTGTTTGAGTGTCTATATAGGAGTATGAGTGCTTATGCTAGTCCTGTACTGAGTGACCGTAAGTATGAGTGAATGTACGGGTGAGTGAGTGGATGTGTGTGTAGACCTAAGAATCAGTGAGTGGGTATATAGTTATTGGTGTTGGAGTGTCTATGGTTTTGCGAATGGCAGTCTGTAATTTAGAGTGGGTGTATCAAAGGTTATATTAGGGTGTGAGGTGGTGCATCAGATTATCACGTGGATGATGTCATCAGTGATGTCATCAGTGATGTCATTTGAGATGTCATCAGTGATGTCATCAGTGATGTCACTGACCATGTCATGAGTGATGTAATATGTGACGTCATCAGCAGTGCATTGCGGGGGCGCGAGTTATAGTTAGCTGAACTAACTATAACGGGGGAATTTCATGGGTTTTGTACGAGTGCAATGTCCAACTAACTATAACTGTCCCTAAAACTTATGGTTTTTTCAGTGAATTTCAAAGGTTTTTTAAATGCAAATTTCTAACTATAACGTGTCTGAAACCTATGTTTTTTTCAGTGAATTTCAAAGGTTTTTTAAATGCTAATTTCTAACTATAACGTGCCTGAAACCTATGGTTTTTTCAGTGAATTTCAAAGGTTTTTTAAATGCTAATTTCTAACTATAACGTGTCTGAAACCTATGGTTTTTTCAGTGAATTTTAAAGGTTTTTTAAATGCTAATTTCTAACTATAACGTGCCTGAAACCTATGGTTTTTTCAGTGAATTCCAAAGGTTTTTTAAATGCTAATTGCTAACTATAACGTGCCTGAAACCTATGGTTTTTTCAGTGAATTTCAAAGGTTTTTTAAATGCTAATTCCTAACTATAACATGTCTGAAACCTATGGTTTTTTTCAGTGAATTTCCAAGGTTTTGTAAATGACAATTTTTAAATGTATTAATTGTTATCTTTATTTTTTTGATACTGATTTTCTACATTTTTTTAAACTATTTATTTTTAAATTACATTGTAATTACATTATACATTACATTACAAAATATACTTTCTCAGAATGAATTACTTTAGTTTAAATTCTTTGCAAATAGGCAATAGACTTTTAAGTACAGTAATTACAGTTGTTGCAATGGGCAACACAATTTCAAACACAATGCAACATTGAGCTCAATGTGAATTTCTAGTTAAATGCAATTAGTTACTTTATGGATTACTTTTCTAACCACAGGACTGGATCCTAGATTCAGTCCTGGGACATCTCCTGTAAACAGTTGAGTAAAAGCGTTTTGGTTACAGTAGTGATTTTTAAGCAATATTATTGTATTTTAAAAGTTGACACTTCGAAACTTTTTCACATAGAATCAACAATGTTATCCTATGGGAGGAAATTCACTTAGCAGGTAAGTAGTGTTATCGTTACTTTTTCTTACTCAGTGGTGGATCCTGGATCCAGCACTGGTGCATCTCCTGTAAACAGTTGAAAGAATGCGTTTAAGTCATACAGGCGATTTTTAAGGAATATTTGTAGTTTGTGAAAATCGACACTGAAACTTTTCTGCTGAAAACCAGACAATGGATTCCTATGGAAGGAAATACAAGTTACTGGTAAGTACGGTTAGAATTACTTTTCAGTGTCAGTGCTGGGCTAAAAGATGCAGCACTGGGTTCTCTCCTGGTAACAGGTGAGTAAATCGGAATTCGCAGTTCGGCTGATTTTAGAGGACTATTATAAAGTTCCAAAACTCCACACTTAGAAGAATTTCCAAGTGAAACCAGTCAATGTTAGACTATGGAAGGAAATTCAAGTTATTGGTAAGTACAGTTAGAATTACTTTTCAGGATCTGTACTGGGCTGAAAGATGCAGCACTGAGGTCTCTCCTGATAACAGGTGAGTAAATTGGAATTCGCAGTTCAGCTGATTTTAGAGGAATATTATAAAGTTCCAAAACTCCACACTTAGAAGAATTTCCGAGTGAAACCAGTCAATGTTAGCCTATGGAAGGAAATTCAAGTTACTGGTAAGTACGGTTAGAATTACTTTTCAGGGTCAGTGCTGGGCTAAAAGATGCAGCACTGGGTTCTCTCCTGATAACAGGTGAGTAAATCGGAATTCGTAGTTTGGCTGATTTTAGAGGAATATTATAAAGTTCCAAAACTCCACACTAAGAAGAATTTCCAAGTGAAACCAGTCAATGTTAGCCTATGGAAGGAAATTCAAGTTACTGGTAAGTACGGTTAGAATTACTTTTCAGGATCTGTACTGGGCTGAAAGATGCAGCACTGAGGTCTCTCCTGATAACAGGTGAGTAAATCGGAATTCGTAGTGCGGCTGATTTTAGAGGATTATTTGCGCAATGGTGAAGGAAGGGGTGGGGCCTGAGGTGACATGTCTGCAAACACGCCCGTGGCGCGTTTTAAGTTGGGGGATTAAGTCCCCTTGAATCATGAGGGTCCCTGAGGTCCAACTAGCCCACCCTGTACCTCCAGTATGTGCCAGGGAGCTGCGTTGCAGAGAGGTGTTCAGAGGCCACGCCCCTTTTACACCTCTCTGCAACGCAGCTCTGTGGCGCTTTCTGGATGTACCTGGTGGGCTAGTTGGCCCCAGGGACCCTCAGGATTGAAGGGATTTAATTCCCCATCTTAAAACACGCCACGGGGCCTGTTTGCACACATGTCACCTGAAGCCCCGCCCCTCCCTTCACCACTGTGCAAACGCGCCCCATGGCGCGTTTTAAGTTGGGGGATTAAGTCCCCTTGAATACTGAGGGTCCCTGGAGTCCAACTAGCCCACCATGTACCTCCAAAAGCGCCACAGAGCTGCGTTGCAGAGAGGTGTAAAAGGGGCGTGGCCTCTGTACACCTCTCTGCAACGCAGCCCCCTGGCGCATACTGGAGGTTCCTGGTGGGCTAGTTGGCCCCCAGGGACCCCCAGTATTCAAGGGGAATTACTTCCCCTTCTTAAAACGCGCCAGGGGGCCTGTTTGCAGACTGCTGCAGGGAGGGGGGCGGGGCCTCCGGCACGATTGCATTTTTTTTTTGTTTTTTTCCTTTTTTTTTATGGGAGGGGGGCTGCGTGGTCCCCCTTCCCTCAGCCACTTTTGGCCCCGGTGACCCCATCCCCCGGGGCCCCGAGCATTTAAAAAAAAAAAACGGGAAGGGGGCCGCGTGGCCCCCCTTCCCTGGGCCTCTATTGGCCCCGGGGACCCCATCCCCCGGGGCATGCCCTCTTTTTTAATTTAAAAAAAAAAATATTTGGAGGGGGGCTGCGTGGCCCCCCTCCTCAGGACATTTAAGGCCCCGGGGACCCCATCCCCCGGAGCCGGCCTTGCCCTTTTTTAATTTTTTAATTTTTTTATTGGGAGGGGGGCTGCGTGGCCCCCCTCCCGGGCCACTTATGGCCCCAGGGACCCCATACCCCGGGGCCTGGACTCTCGTTGGAGACTGTGGGCGGGTCCCCAATGCCCCCACAGTCCCAGCCGGCTCCCCGCCTCCTGCGCGAGCCGGCATTGCTTTTCCACATGGGGAGCAGCTAACATGCTGCTCCCCGTGTGGAAAGCAATTAGTTTGCATTTTGAAAGAGAGAGCAGGTTTCCTGCTCTCTCTTTCAAAATGCAAACCAAGTTTGCTATGACAGGACGGGAGCCGCGAGGCTCCCGTCCTGTCATAGCAAACTACAGTGTCCCGGGGGTAGGCACCCCGGGACACTGCAGGAGCCGGCCCTGGGGGGTGGTGGTCCCCAGGGCCATCACTGGCTCCAGGAGGGGGGCCGCATGGCCCCCCTCCCAACTTGTTCAGAGCCCCGGGGAAGTACGGACCCCCATATTTAAATCTTTAGTGCCCCGGGGAGGTGGCGGTCCCCGGGGCGTGTGGGGAGGCTGGAGCCCCCCCACACAGGTTTTTAAAATAAAAATAAAGAAGCCCCTGGGGGTGGCGGTCCCCGGGGCAGCGGGAGGGCAAAGAGCACTCCCGCCATCATTTTTTAATAAAGCCCCGGGCGGTGGCGGTCCCCGGGGCTTGGGGGGCCTTAGAGGCCCCCCCATAAACAATAAACCCACCCCCCGCATGCCCCCGGGACTTGGGCCACCCGGGGGCAAATTTGCATTGAGGCGCGGGAGACCGCGCTTCGATTTTTTTTTTCCGGCAGGATTTGCGCACCGTGAGCGCATCCTGCCGATTTAAAAAAAATAAATAAAAAAAAATGTTTGCCCTGGGGTCCTTATAGGACCCTCTGAGCAGGGCTAGGGGGTCAGGGTGTTTCTACCCTGCCCCCTTTTTGCGTTTTGCGCCCTTGTTTTTGTCTTTTCTTGTCCCTCAGTTCTACCGAGGAACAAGATGGCTGCCAACACTTCCTGGTTTGGAGTGTTGACAGCCAATTAGCATGCAGCTCGTGGTCGGGAGGGTGCGCGGATCCTCCGTGCCTCTAAATATCGAAACTTTATTTTGGATTTTCTCAGCTACTACTGAACGGATTTACACCATTTTTAAAAAGGGTGCTTTCTTAACCAATCACTACCTTTTTGCCAAATTTGGTGAAATTCCGTTCAGCAGTTTTTGCTGTAGCCTTGCATAAAGTTTCCTATGGGAAATCGATATTTTTCACTCTTATTTTTTGAATTTCTCTGTAACTACTGAACGGATTTACACCATTTAAAAAAGGTCGCTTTCTGAACCAAGCGCTACCTTTTGCAAAATTTGGTGTAATTCCGTTCAGCAGTTCGGGCTGTAGCCGTGGCTAAAATTTCCTATGGGAATTAACATGGAAAAAACGGAGAAAACGCGTTTTGAGACCCCCCTCTTTTTCTCGGCCCCCGCTTGACGAATCAACCTGAGACTTTCAGGGTAGGAGCGGAGCGCCCCAACAAGTTGGAAGCTTTCGCGAAGATTCGTCAACCGGCGCAAGAGTTATTTCAGATAGAATGTTGCGGATTTCCTATGGATAAAGGTCCTAACTATAACTATCTACTGGCGACCGCCAGTAGATAATAAATATATATATATATATATTACCTACTGGCGGTCGCCAGTAGGTAGTTATAGTTAGAACCTAGTTTCCATAGGAAAAACATTTTTTGATTTGCTAATAACTTTGGCGTTGTTTGACGAATCTTCCTGAAATTGTCCAAAAAAAAGTCTATCCAGGTCAGCTCCTATCCTGAAAGTTTGGGGGTGATTCGTCAAGCGGGGGCTGAGAAAAAACTCGTTTTCTCCATGTTAATTTTCATAGGAAATTTTGCGACGAGCTACAGCCCGAACTGCTGAACTGAATTACCCCAAATTTGGCAAAAAGGTAGAGCTTGGTTCAGAAAGCGACCTTTTTTTTAAATGGTGTGAATCCGTTCAGTAGTTGTTGAGAAATTCAAAAAATAAGAGTCAAAAAATCAATTTCCCATAGGAAACTTTGTGCAAGGCTATAGTCTAAACTACTGAAAGGAATTACTCCACATTTGGCAGAAAGGTAGTGCTTGGGTCAAAAAGTGACCTTTTTAAAAATGGTGTAAATCCGTTCAGTAGTTGCTGAGAAATTAGAAAAATAAAAGTTTCAATATCTGGGCGGAGCCTAAGTCGCGTGCGCGAGCTTCACTGTTATTGGCTGCTAGTAGTCCAAACCAGGAAGTGTTGGCAGCCATCTTGTGGCTCGGTAGAAGCGAGTCACCCAAAAACGGAGAAACAAAGGTATCAAACAAGAGAAGGGGGCAGGGTAGAAAAACCCTGACCCCCTAGGGCTGCTTAGGGCCCAAAAAATCATTTAAAAAAAAAAAAAATCGGCAAAAATTCTCGCTGGGGTCGCGGGTTCTCGCGCTTCATTTTAATGAGGCCCTTGGGTGGACTAGGTTCCGGGGGTATTTCTTAAAAAATAATAGCAGGGGCTCGCAGGGGTTGTGGGGGTGCGCTGGGGTCCGCGCAGCCCCGGGGCTTCGCTCATGTTCGAAGGGGGTTGCGCGGCCCCCGTTCTGGAGCCTTCTATGTGCTTGTAACTTTGGCGTAGTTTGACGAATCTTTATGAAATTATCGAAAAAGTTTCTCTTTTTTTGATTAGCTCTTATATTGAAAGTTTGGGGGTGAATGGTGTAGGAGGGGCTGAGAAAAAAGAGGGTCCTAAAACGTGTTTTCTGCATGTAATTTCCATACGAAACTTTACAGAAGACTACAGGTGAAACTGCTGAACGGAATTACGCCAAATTTGGTATGGAGAAAGGTGAGGGTCCAGAAAGCACGCTTTTGTTTAAATTGTGTAAATCCGTTCAGTAGTTTTTGAGAAATATCAAATTTTACTGATATCGATATTTGAGAATTCTGACATGTGATTGGCTGAGGGGTTACAAGCACCAGCTTGCGGCTTATTGGCTGTGAATGGTTGAAACCAGGAAGTGTTGCCAGCCATTTTGTGATTTACTCCGTCAGCTCGCACCTCTCCGTGTAGAAGCCATTGGGTTCGTAGTTTTACCTCTGCGAGGCAACACTGGCATCTGTGTCTGTGTGAGATATGCCTTTCACGCTGCCTCTCTTCATATCACCAGGTCGCGGCTATGCCTTTAGAAGGCAGTCCGTTGGCTCGGAGCTCTGTGAGTCAGTCTGTCGGTACGATCCCCTACACTACCCAAACACCACTGCACTGTCGTAAACTCTAAAACACTACCCTCAGCACGATCCCCTACCCTACCCAAACACCACTGCACTACCCTAAACCCTAAATCTACCCCCAGCACGACCCCCTACCCAAACACCACTGCACTACCCTAAACCCTAAAATACTACCCCTAGCACAACCCCCTACACTACCCAAACACCACTGCATTGTCGTAAACCCTAAAACACTACTCCCAGCATGACCCCCTACACTACACAAACACCACTGCACTACCCTAAACCCCAAAACAGTACTCCCAGCATGACCCCTTACACTACCCAAACATTACTGCATTGTCGTAAACTCTAAAACACTACCTCCAGCACGATTCTTACACTACCCAAACACCACTGCACTACCTTAAACCCTAAAACGCTACCTCCAGCACGAACCCCCTACAGTACACAAACACCACTGTACTACCCTAAAGCATAAAACAGTACCAGTCCATGAGTTCACAGGTCTGCATCTGCGAGCTGTGGTGTCCCTAGCTGTACATGTGCGAGCCAGTCCGTTAGGTGATAGGTGTGTCTCTGCTAGCAGGGCCGTTGGCCCATTGGTGTCCCCTTGCGAGTTAGACCCGAGCTCTCCCTCTGCGAGCCAGCACGCTGGTGTGCGTTTGCGAGCCGACGGCCCGTAGCTCTCCCTGTGCGAGCTGAGCCGACGGGCCGCAGGTCTCCCTGTGCTAGCCAGATCGCAGCTGTCACTCTGCGAACCGATATTGAGAATATAAGGCGGCTCTAAAAAGAGCCCTTGTGTTTATTAGTTGGAGCTACATATAAGTGCGGATGCACAGCTTCAGGTTATTCAGAAAAACTCGATTTCCCTGATCTGTGAAGTGTACTCCATCACTTCTGTAGATATCAGCCATATCAAAATGTATGTTGTTGTTGTAGATCGACCCCATTCTATGGTCTCTGAGGTATGCAGACACAGCTTTGTTGACATTCTTCCTAGATTTTTCAATCTGAGGACAAAATTGGTTTGACCATTTCCACTTCTGTCTTTGGCATATATTGGAATATACAAAGACAGCTTGAGGCAAAAGCAACATCAATTGTCGAAAGGTGTCTTTCATTAGCATTTACAAACCTACACCAGTCAATGTGCCTAGGTCGTTTCCACCACAGTGCACAATCATGAGGTCAGGGTGTTGGAGATGCAAACAGGTTTTAACCAAAGGCAACAATTGGTGCCACTTCAATCCTCTCTGTCCAAACCATTTAATGTCCACATTTTGTAAACCTAGGTCTAAGTCAATACGTCTCTGTTCTGCATACCTCTTGCACCAGAAAACATAGCTATGTCCTACGATCCACACTCGCATTTTGAAGGTATGGCTGGGAAGTATGGATAGATGTCTGTAGCTCATGCAGTCCGTTCGTAGAATAAGAGATATGTTTAAAGGTGGGGAACTACTTTTTTTCTCATTCAAAACGATAACTGATTGGGAGATGAAAAGCATTGTTTTTTAAAAGTAGGGTGCACATTCGTTTTGTGGAAAAGCATCTTTGTGATTGGTTAAGAAATTGCAGTTTAAACGTGGAGTACATATCATAGGATGAAATTTGGTCAACTCAACCACACCTGCTACTTGCATTTGGAAAGCACTGTTCAAACTTAAAACAATTGTGAACTTTTAACCTGCACGTGTTGTAGAATGTTCTAGAAAGTGTGATGATAGAATACGTTGCACTTCTGACTTCTATGTGTCCTTGAATATTAAAAAAACTGTTTATATGGAAAATTCAAAAATAACCAATAGAGAGAAGTTTTGCAATCTAAAAGAATCAAGGAACTATTCTAATTTGTTCTTTACATGTATTTATGTGTGGAGTAACAAAATTACAGACACAACAGCACCAGGAAGAGGAACAAGCAGTGAATGGGGGGACGGGGGAGATGGGCACAATGGCACACATGCACAATTAAGTACAGCACAACTACAGACAAACCATGGCTAAAATGAAACACACCAACAAGGAGCACAAGTCACACAACCCGCCAACATCACACCACTGAACAAGCACAGAAGTGAAAACCACACTGCCTGAAAGGGAGAAGGCTGAACAATACCTCACATGAAGGGACATCTCACACAGAATGCAGCACACACACATAGGAAGCAGAGCACACCAACATCCAACACACTGTTGTCCAAACACAAACATTCACACAATCTAACACAGGACACAAATGCACTCGCCTGTGGCGGATAAACGTCCAAAAGCGTCAGTACGAAACAGGCACATGAGAACGCATAAGTACAAACCCACAGTCTGGATGGGGTAGCAATTCACGTATGGCAGGCAGCCAGAGAGTCCGTGACACACACATTGGCATACAAATGAAGACACAAAACATTTGGAGACAAGTGAAAATGTGGAAACTTTATAAAAAAAAGTGTGTGTCAGTACGGCCAAGAGTAGTGCCACGATATGCAGACAAATGCAGCAGCATGCCTGAATAAGGAACGTAGGAAAACGTCCATGTTCACCTCGGGGTAGTCCATCACCAACACACATCAGTGTCAAGCAGCGTTGGTTGTCCGCGCTCGGACATGAGTCGACACCAATGCAGCCATGTCCACTGTCGTCTTGGGACATGTGACCAGATGCACAATGTGCAATGATGCGGCGGGACACGTGCAATGTGGCACATCGAGTCGTGGTTGCAGGTACCTTGTCACTCGTCCATGAACGCTAGTGCAGCTGCGTAAGCCACTATCTCTCATGAGTGATGGTTGGCCACAATATTTGACATGTCGTCGACGTAATCCATCAGCTGACCGGGACAGATGTGCTGACTCCAACCACTGTACCCAATGTGCACCAAAGCAGAATCGGGAAGTGGGTCAATTTGCTCACTGCATACTACGTCACGTGCAATCTCCCAAGCCCAGTTCCCAACATGCATGCCAAACATCCATGCATGCCATAAACGGCCATCACCATGACACTCCTGGTCGTGGGCCAACAGGGGGCGCACACACCCGTCGTAATCCATGTCAGCTACGCACACGTTGGAGAGGCACACGTCCATGCACCACTTGGATAGGCACGTGCGACATTGCAATACAGGTTGAACGCAGGTGACGTCCGCAATGCGGAAGCTCAGCCGGTAAGTGATCCGCAGCACTGCCAAAGGCAGTGCACCCAGGACATGCAGCATACGTGCAAGGTATAGGTGGACGTGAATGGAGTCGACCATGTGTTCGGGATGCCCTGCCATTGCGTCAGTGGCTCTGCTTGTAGCTGCACTGGCTTGCCGTGTGGCAGTCTTGTGGATGAAATGGCACAGCTTGGTGCAATGAGCCGGGTCTGTGTGCAATGGGTGCAGGGCAGGGGTGTGGTGGGAGTACGTGTGAAGGCCATTTCACGCACGCTAACTACGACGAAGGACTTTTGAGTGTGGGATGTGTACTCATTGTTCTCAAATCGGGCAGTGCGTACTGTGGGAGACGGATGCAAATATTATCGTATCTGTCAGGGGGGGCTGGCCACTTGCAAGTTCCTTCTCAGAGCAGCAGATGTGTTAGGGCAAGATAGCTCAGACAAAGAACCTTTCATCCCTACAGTAACTCCTCCAGCTGCATTCATACAGGATGTGTACAAAGGCCGGTCGTGGGTGTTGTGGGATGTCTGCAACCCTGGTCATCATGGATGAGATGCCCAGCACGTGCCACATGGGCGGGTTCACTGTGTGTTACGTTGCCAAACAGCTGCTCCTCCCTCCCATGAGCCCCCACACTTTTGTGCGCTGCGCTGTTGTATCCCGTGCACTCCTATGGCACACCATTGTAATGCCTATCCGCGCATGTCCTGCGGCATTCCAATCACACCGTGACACTGCCGTTTGGAGGTGGTGCATGCCACTTTACAACTTCGACTGCTGCGGCCCTTGTGGCGGCCACACCAGAACACAGAGACACACTTACCGCACTTCTTGCACATGGACATGTCCGAGACACCCCGTTCCCCTTGCCGGATAGGCACACCCCTGCGCTGACCTGTGTACGCCGGACCAGCACACACCGCTTGTGCATGCAGGAGATGCATGCGTAGCTACATGTCCAGGCTCACTGCCAACGCTGAGGTGACATGGTAACGTCCGCTGAAGACAGCACACTGTGATTGCAGGGCCCGTACCCATCATGCTAACACAATGACCACATGGACACACTTGCTCAGATGCGGGTTCACGGCCGTTGGCGGTCCTGGGGTTGTTGCGATGAGTGTTGTGGCCCTCATGGGTATCCGTGTATCATGCTCATTGACTCTATGGCACCTGTGGGTGTTCCGGTGTGGCTCTTGGCTGTGTTCCCTTTCATGCTGCAGGTAGTCGTCCTGCTTAACACCAACAGAAAGCAGGTGTAAAATTCCTGGTGCTAACAAGGCTTATTGCCGGAATTTGTTTCGCATCGCAGTTTTTGCCTTTCGTTGTGAAAGTTGTGATGTGGTTTTTTCGTGTACAGAAAAATAAACGAACTGGGCAGTGTATCCCGTCAAGATTCAGCACCTGACCCACTATTCCCAATCAATATAAATACAATGAGATTTCTTCATTGATTTTGTGTGTACACTGTAAATGCACCCACTACCACAGTGCAATTCAATACAGGATTTTAGTATTTAGAATAAATCGCAAAGGTGCACCTCGTGTGTTTTTGCATGGGAACGCCTACTCTGCATCTCATTATCAGCACTTTAATGCAACTAAAGTTGAGATAAATCTAACACACTATTCAGAAGCTGGTGCAAACTTCAGACATCACCAGTATTCCCGCGATAACTGCCCCAAAATTTAACACCATGGTGGACACCACTAAATAACAGTAATAAGAACGAGAAAGAGTCACACAGCACTTAAGTAACAACCAAAAACTTTATTGAAATTTTTTTTTTTATCAAACTTTATTTTTTCGTACATATAGAGGATAAACTAAATCTAACAAACTGAACACAAAACAACAAGGCGGAAGACTCCTGTCGGGTCCATTAATGTCGACGACACAGCCTGGAAAATAAAGCACAAAATAAGGACGTGTGTAATGCGCATATCAAAGGAGTGAGACACAGAGAAAGAGAGAAGGAAAAAAAGCCAGAGAGAAAAAGAGAGGGAAGGAAAGAAAGAAAGGGAGTGAGAAAGGGAGAAGGGAGAGAGAGTGAGAGAGATACAAGGAAAGGAAGGAAGAGAGTGAGAGAGAGAGTGAAGAGAGGGAAGTAAGAGAGAGAGAGAGAGAGACACTGCCGCCCCTGCGCATCCATGACCAAATAATTACCTGCTGCCACCGGAGTGTCTACCAGTGGGCACTCCACGTGCCCGTGAAAGCTCCAGGGCCCGGTCCCGCCACCATGGCTTGGTGGACATTATGTGGACCCGCTCCGCAGCCCAGAAGATCCCACACATGTCGCTGAGCCCTGAGTCATCAATGGCGGAGAGCACATGAGCTTTTGGTGCCGCTAACCCTGTGCAACCCAAGTCAGCGCCACGTGGTGGTAGGCCGCTGACGGCCATACAACTTAGGGTGCGACTAACCCTGTGCAACTCAAGTCCACGCCACGTGGTGGTAGGCCCCTGACGGCCACATCAGCTTCGGGTGGCACTAACCCTGTGCAACTCAAGTCCACGCCACGTGGTAGTAGGCCCCTGATGGCTGTACAGCTCAGGGTGCGACTAACCCTCTGCGCAAGTTTTCATGGACTCTTTATGATTGAGACCCGTGGAGCATCCGCCATCCAGTCACCACCGGCAATAAAGGATGTGACATTGTCGATCCATTATATTTGTGTGGTCACATGGCCTGTGACGCATGTGCCGGATGGGTGTGGTGTGTGTGCAAACCTGCCCTCAGGGAGTGGCCGTGACATGTTGACAGCTAGACCACTGACCTACACACCAACAGCGAGTACGCCTGTGACAGGTAGCTATGTGGGGGTGTGAAAACATGTTTTCTCAATGGATTTTCCATAGGAAACTTTAGACAAGGCTACAGGTCAAACTGCTGAATGGAATTACGCCAAATTTGGTAGGGAGAAAGGTCTTGGTCCAGAAAGCGCGCTTTCTCGCATCGAGTGAAAATATAAAAGAAAGGTCCCGGGGGCAATTTAATATACCGGAGCTCTGTCTGTGCGAGATAACCCTTTCACGCTCCCTCTGCCCAACATCACCACTTCGCAGCTATGCCGTTAGAAGCCAGTCAGTCGGCTCACAGCTCTCTACCTTTGCGAGCTAGTACGATGCTGTGCCTGTACCTCTGCGAGCTACTACGCTGCTGTTCCTTTGGGAGCGGACGGCTCGTAGTACTGCATCTGTGAGTCGAGCGGACGGGCCGCAGTTGTCCCTCTGCGAGCCTGGGTGCGAACTGTTTATAAGTCACACTACATAAGCATTGAAAAGCCATTTTGTGATTCAGTCTGTCAGCTAGCATCTGTCCGAGGCATTTCTGAAAACATACCGGAGTTCTTTCTGTGAGAGATACCCCTTTCACGCTGCCTCTCCCCACATCAGCAGGTAACGCACCCTCTTCCCACATTAGCAACATACCCCCAACAACCTTCTTGGGCCCGGAATTGTCCCTGTGCGGTTGGACAAACAAGAATCTTAGTCATGTATAGATTTACATATAAAACATTTTTATTTAAACAAAACAACAACAAATAAAACTGAAGGGAGTCTGGTGCTGTGGTCGCTGCCACGAAGTTGGGGTCACTGCAATTCAGGGCTCAGGACACAGTTCCACATGTGGGATCGGCTTGTATTGAACAGGGTTAGTGGCACCACGTGTCGCGCCTTGTGTTGTACAGGGTTAGTGGCACCACGTGTCGCCGGCCTTGCATATGGAAATATGCCTCACTGATCGAAGGGAGTCTGGTGCTGTGGTCGCTGCCACGGACTTGGGGTCTCTGCCATTCAGGACTCAGGACACAGTTCCACATGTGGGATCGGCTTGTATTGAACAGGGTTAGTGGCACCACGTGTCGCGCCTTGTGTTGTACAGGGTTAGTGGCACCACGTGTCGCTGGCCTTGCATATGGAAATATGCCTCACTGATCGAAGGGAGTCTGGTGCTGTGGTCACTGCCACGGACTTGAGGTCACTGCCATTCAGGACTCAGGACACAGTTCCACATGTGGGATTGGCTTGTGTTGAACAGGGTTAGTGGCACCACGTGTCGCCGGCTTGTGTTGAACAGGGTTAGTGGCTCCACGTGTCGCGGCTTGTGTTGAACAGGGTTAGTGGCACCACGTGTCCAAAATTCGAATTGCGAGCTCTGCTGCCCGCAGTGTAGACTGCTAATGAGTGTTCATTTGCACTTGAAGATGAATTTGGTGATTGTACTAAAGCTATAACTGATATAAAAAAAGTTCTTGAAGCAAGGATACTAAAAGGATATTATGTAGGTTTTAGGCCTGTGATAGTTACTTGCCTACTGGACTCTGTAATTCATGAATCAAGACTTAATTTTAATTGTGAGCCCTGATGACCGCAGTGTAGGCCAGAGGTAGCGGTCAGCAAGGGCCCACAGCCACGTGGCGTTGAGTTGAGGTGCACAGTTAGTGGCACCAGAAGCATTGAGAATGTATGAGCCTGTGATGCTGCTTGGTGCGGACGGGCCGCACTGGGAGCAACGTCTCTTGCCTACTGGACTGCGCCATCTGCAATCGCGACTGTATCTGAATTGTGAGCCCTGCTGACTGCAGTGTAGGCCAGAGGTAGCGGTGAGCAAGGGCCCACAGCCACGTGCATAGGTTGGTGGCCCCACCGGCCTGTGTAGTTCAGGTTCAATGGCACCACGTGTCGCCGGCCTTCCATATGCAAATACGCCTCACTAATCGAAGGGAGTCTGGTGCTGTGGTCGCTGCCACGAAGTTGGGGTCACTGCCATTCAGGAGTCAGGACACAGTTCCACATGTGGGATCGGCTTGTGTTGAACAGGGTTAGTGGCACCACGTGTCGCCGGCCTTGCACATGGAAATATGCCTAACTGATCGAAGGGAGTCTGGTTTTGTGGTCGCTGCCACAGACTTGGGGTCACTGCCATTCAGGACTCAGGACACAGTTCCACATGTGGGATCGGCTTGTGTTGAACAGGGTTAGTGGCACCACGTGTCACTGGCTTGTGTTGAACAGGGTTAGTGGCACCACGTGTCGCGGCTTGTGTTGAACAGGGTTAGTGGCACCACGTGTCCAAAATTAGAATTACGAGCTCTACTGCCCGCAGTGTAGACTGCTAATGAGTGTTCGTTTGCACTTGAAGATGAATTTGGTGATTGTACTAAAGCTATAACTGATATAAAAAAAGTTCTTGAAGCAAGGATACTAAAAGGATATTATGTAGGTTTTAGGCCTGTGATAGTTACTTGCCTACTGGACTCTGTAATTAATGAATCAAGACTTAATTTTAATTGTGAGCCCTGATGACCGCAGTGTAGGCCAGAGGTAGCGGTCAGCAAGGGCCCACAGCCATGTGACGTTGACTTGAGCTGCACAGATTGGGAGCATACAATCTTCTTAACCGATTATACTCTCTTACACAATTTGCATCGGTACTAATCTTGAATTGTTAGCCCTGCTAACCGCATTGTAGGCCGGAGGCAGCGGTCATCAAGGGCCCACAGCCACGTGGCGTTGACTTGAGCTGCACAGAGTTAGTGGTACTTGAAGCACTTAGCGTGTGCGCAGTCAGCGATGATGCGTGGTCCGGGCTGGCCGCACGTGTAGCAATGTCTGTTGCCTACTGGACTGCAGCATCTGCAATTGCGAGTCGCTCTGAATTGTGAGCCCTACCTACCACAGTGGAGGCAGGAGGCAGCGGTGAGGAAGGGCCCACAGGCACGTGTTGTTGACTTGAGCAATGTCTCTTGCCTACTCTACTGCGTCATCTGCAATCTCGACTCCATCTGAATTGTGAGCCCTACTGACCGCAGTGTAGGCCGGAGGCAGCGGTCAGGAAGGGCCCACAGCCATGTGCTGTTGACTTGAGCAATGTCTCTTGCCTACTGGACTGCGTCATCTGCAATCTCGACTCCATCTGAATTGTGAGCCCTACTGACCGCAGTGTAGGCCGGAGGCAGTGGTCAGGAAGGGCCCACAGCCATGTGCTGTTGACTTGAGCAAGGTCTCTTGCCTACTGGACTGTGTCATCTGCAATCGCGACTCGATCTGAATTGTGAGCCTTGCTGTCCGCAGTGTATATCGAAGGCAGTACTTTGTACAGACATAAGTCCGTGGTGCTGTGCCGCTGGGGGCCTGTGTGGCGGAAGCCAGCGATCGGCTGAGGAGGCTGGCGGTCATGTTGGCGGCCTCGTGGCAGGGTGAGGGGCGGCGCCCTGGCAGACGCTTTGGCCTTCCCACAAGTGAACCACGCCCAGAGCTCCGGCCTATTTATTCACACTCCTACGCTGAAGTGGCGTACGTCGGACCAGCCCACTCCGGTTACGCTTATGCTTACAGGGGGGGACGACACAGCTACATGACTGAGATCTTCCCTAGTGTTTGACGTAACATGGTTGGGTCCACTGTCCACAACACTACAAGCAGCAGTAGTATTTGTGCACATGGAGAGGTGTGTGTTCTGCATACTGAGATGTGTCCAGCACATCACCGCTACACTTTGCATTGTGTGCATTGTTAAACATGGGTGAATTACTTCCTTCACATATAGTTTGTTCACATCTGTCCCAATATTCAGCTTTGTGTGGCTGAGGGGCCATGCCCTTTTCGAAAAGTTCGCTGACTTGCTCTGCGCTGCCTCTGTGGTAGAGGGGGGGGTCCTGGGGGTGGTGGTGGGTGTTGTGGCATTCTTGGGTGTCGGAGCTGCTTGATCAGTAGGTCTATGACATGTGTTGGTCTTCAGATGTGGCTCTGGGCTGGGCTCCCTTTCATACTGTATGTAGTTGTTTAATATTTAAAAAACAAGAAGACATATAGTTTAAATAACAAATAAAAAAATTACAGTAGGGAGAGGGGTGGTACGGGGGGGAGGTCCTGAGGGTTGTGGCAGTGGGTGTTGTGTCCTTCTTGGGTGTCGGAAAAAACTATAGGTTAAATGAACATTATAATTAGAAGTTAGCATTAAAAAAAACATTGAAATTCACTGAAAAAACCATACGTTTCAGGGACGTTATAGATAGAAGTTAGTATTTAAAAAACCTTTGAAATTCACTGAAAAAACCATAGGTCTCAGGCACGTTATAGTTAGAAATTGGCATTTAAAAAAACCTTTGAAATTCACTGAAAAAACCATAGGTTTCAGGCACGTTA
This sequence comes from Calotriton arnoldi, assembly GCA_963921515.1. NCBI lineage: Eukaryota > Metazoa > Chordata > Amphibia > Caudata > Salamandridae > Calotriton > Calotriton arnoldi. The sequence goes on from CAWUFW010009794.1 coordinate 416,555, forward strand.
TAGTTAGAAATTAGCATTTCAAAAACCTTAGAAATTCACTGAAAAAAACATAGGTTTCAGGGACGTTATAGTTAGTTGGACATTTAACTCATACAAAACCATAGAAATTCCACCGTTATAGTTAGTTCAGCTAACTATAACTCGCGCCCCCGCAATGCACTGCTGATGACGTCACATATTACATCATTCATGACATGGTCAATGACATCACTGATGACATCACTGATGCCATCTCAAATGACATCACTGATGACATCATCCAGTGAATGTAGCTTTCTTTAAAATTTAAATATGTATTATATATATATATAGAAGCCCAATCTTTGACCCAAGATAATAAAACGGTTATAAACTTGGCAAATATCAATCTTACCAAAGCTGAAGAACAAATATTGAGTCTTGGACTGTCCCACTGTCCAGAAAGCAATTTTAACTATGCTAGAACTAGAATGGACGTATATCGTTGCATAAGAAAACTAAAGCTTCGAAAGTACTACATGCTGAAAGATAAAGATAAATGTCAAAATCCAACAATTTCAACAGACAGCGATATGTCATTGCTATCGGACCTACAGGATTTATGGATTGAAGGCCATTTAAGTGACAGCCAAAACACCAGCTCAGAAACAACAATGGGGGAAGCTCAGGCGCAAATATAGAACCTACCAAACCGACTCCATTCAGAGGCAAATCTACATTCAACCCTATAATGGGACGCGATTCTATAGATATTTTTAATGAACAGATTGTTGCCCAGCTCAAACGTTTGCATCACAAAGTTCAAAACACCAAAAATAAGTACAACCAACGTGATATGACTTACAATAAGCTGATAAATCGATTGGAAAAAGAGAGCTCCATTGTCATCAGAAATGCTGACAAAGGCGGAAATTTAGTGATATGGGATAAAAAAGACTACATTAAAGAGGCATTATCACAATTGAGCGATCAATCATGTTACACAAAATGCAATGGGGCAGAACTAAAACAAATCTACAAAAATTACAATGCCAAACTCAATACTTGGAAGACCAAAAAATTAATAACCAATGAAGAATACAATTTTTTGAAGAATGAATTTCCAGTAACTCCATCGATTTATTTTATCCCAAAAATCAACAAAGACTCTCAACACCCACCAGGAAGGCCAATCATATCAGCCTGTAGTGGATTCTTAGAACATACATCTCAATATGTTGATCATTTTTTACAGGGTTTTGTCCAGGCGTTACCATCATACGTACGGGATACAAATGACTTTTTAAAAAAACTGAATGACTGTACTTGGGAAAGCAACTATCTTTTAATAGCACTTGATGTGACCTCGCTATATACAAGCATAAAACACTGTGATGGTTTAAATGCACTTACACATTATTTGTCCAAAAGAACAGAGCCACAGACGCAACACAGCCAAATGTTGATTGAAATGGTGTCTATCTGTTTAGAAAATAACATATTTATGTTCAACAGCATGCTCTTTAAACAAACTAGAGGTGTAGCCATGGGTGCCAGCTTCTCTCCCAGCTATGCGTGTCTACACATGGGCTGGTGGGAGAAGCTGGTACTCAAGGTGCAATACAAGGAACAGATAGAGAACAACATTAAGATGTGGCTTCGTTATATCGATGATCTCTTCGTAATATGGCAAGGCACACAACAGGAAGCATATGAATTCATTCACAATATCAACAACAATACATTAAATCTACATTTTACTGCCACAGTCAGTATAGATTCTGTCAATTTTCTAGATATGCAGGTGTATATAAAGGACAATAAGATAGAAACAAAGCTCTATCGAAAGGAGACAGCTGGTAATGCAACTCTACATGCCAGCAGTGCACATCCAAGGCATTTAATAAATAGCATCCCCTATGGGGAAAAGCTAAGACTGAAAAGAGTGAATAGTGATCCAGAATCTCTCAAACAGGCTCAAGAGGAAAGCAAAAGGAGGTTCCTGCAAAGAGGCTATTCACCTAAAACCATAGATAGTGCAATTGCTAAATCCATGACAGTCACACGATTAGATTTGATTCAGGGTAAATATCATACAGAAATACTCACTGAGTCTGCTATTTCCATACAACCAAAACCACAAGAATTCAGAGTTATTATGGAATTCAGTAAACAGCATAAGGAAATACGCAGTATCCTAAAGCGCAATTGGCCTTTGGTTTTAGATGACCCCATAATAGGAACCTCTCTACCGAGCAACATTTCAATCACTCATAGTAGGGCTCCCTCTATGCGAGATAAATTGGTCAAGACAAGTCCAGAGATAATAGAAAGCTGCAACTGGCTAGCAACACATAAAGGGGTTTTTAAGTGCAAAGTATGCAAAGCTTGCAGACATGGGGTCAACACAACAACATACATAACCCCTTTTAGTCCTAAGAAGCACAAGATCCAGAAACTTTTAACCTGTAAAACAGAATTTGTAGTTTATGTCCTGATATGTCCGTGTGGCTTACAATACATTGGGAGCACAAAACTCCAAGCCCACAAGCGCATTCTACAGCATTTGCGAGCAATCAACAATCAGGATAATACATACCCCGTTGCAAGACACTTCAGGGACTGGCATAATTCAAAAAGCGATGACCTAAAATTTTTCCTCATAGACTCAGTGCCTGCGAGTAGAAGAGGAGGCAACAGGGAGGAAAAATTACGCAGGTTAGAAACTAGATACATTCTAGAAATGGATTCGAAACAGCCAGGAGGTCTTAACATCACAGATGACCTACACACCTGCATCTAGATTATGACATAGTAACAACAAATGAGAGAAAATGTATATCATCGCTGCTACAGATTCTAAACTATGAGATACAACTTTTTAACTTTTATATCAGATGTTTTAAGTTATTTATATATCTATGTATTTTTTTATATATATTTATATATTTATAGAATCTTATATATTATGTCTGCATATACAAAATAGACACCCACTATTTTAGATCAACTACAGCCAGGAGGACTTAACATCACAGATGACTTATGCACCTGCATCTAGATTATGACATAGTAACATCAAATGAGAGAAAATGAATATCACCGTTGCTATAGATTCTAAACTATGAAATACAACTTTTTAACTTTTGTATCAGATGTTTTAGGTTATTTATTTATATATTTATGTATTTATATATATTTATATATTTATAAAATCTTTTATAATACATCTGTATATACAAAATAGACACCCACTATTTAGATCAACTATAGTCTAGCAGGGCAACTATACTTGTTATGGAATATATAATTTACCCACGAAAGGTCAACTGACTTTGACACAACACGACATCTAGCAAACGAGACCCACTACATTGCAAACCGGGAAACAAGAGTTCCTAGGGTATTCAAACTAGCATAAGAGGCTTAAATAAGCTGATACAAACTCTAACATTGACATCAAGATTGTCTAAATTTCAAAAGTGTTGAAACAAACACCATTCAGCTGACCCAGCATGCAACGAAAAAGTAAACCCACTGAGGGCGTGGCATGCTATAAATAAGTATACCAGAACTGCCTGTGAGTCATTCCAAGAGCGACCTCTGATGAAAGGCAGCAGCCTAGAAACGCATCAGGTCTGTAACATGTTACCAGCGAACAATGATGCAAGATTGTGCCAGAAAGTGAAAGCCAGGTGGTTCAGCTTGCCGTGTGTGCGCTCCCAAAAGTTCTTGGACCTTTGGTGGAAAAAATTATCACGCTGCAGTCCTGTCGCGGGGAGCAGCACCGTCCTTGATAATTAAAGGAAGCCGTGGGTCGGAACTGGATCCGGACCCATTTTGCGGCACGGCGAACTGTGGCGAGAATTACTTGCACCTTGTTCTGGGGCCCACTAAGGGTGGAAAAACATGCTTGGAAAGTGATAACGATAGCAGGACCTACTAAAGGTATTATTTGTTCTGGAGGGAACTACGGGACCCAGCATGCAACGAAAAGTAAACCCACTGAGGGTGTGGCATGCTATAAATAAGTATACCAGAACTGCCTGTGAGTCATTCCAAGAGCGACCTCTGATGAAAGGCAGCAGCCTAGAAAATGCGTCAGGTCTGTAACATGTTACCAGCGAACAATGATGCAAGATTGTGCCACAAAGTGAAAGCCAGGTGGTTCAGCTTGCCGTGTGTGCGCTCCCAAAGTTCTTGGACCTTTGGTGGAAAAAAAAAATATATATATATATATATATTATCTACTGGCGGTCGCCAGTAAATAGTTATAGTTAGGACCTATTTTCCATAGGAAATTGACAACATTCTATTTCCAATACCTTTGGCGCCAATTGACGAATCTTCGCAAAATTTTCAAAACTCATGGAGCGCTTCGGTCCGCTTGTATCCTGAAAGATTTGGGGTGATTCGGCAAGCGGGGGCCGAGAAAAAAGGGGGGTCCCAAAACATGTTTTCTCCATGTTAATACCCATAGGAAATTTTAGACACGGCTACAGCCCGAACTGCTGAACGGAATTACACCAAATTTGGCAAAAATGTAGCGCTTGGTTCAGAAAGCGACCTTTTTTTTAAATGGTGTAAATCCGTTCAGTAGTTGCGGAGAAATTCAAAAAATAAGAGTAAAAAAATCAACTTTATGCAAGGCTACAGCTCGAACTTCTGAACGGAATTACACCAAATTTGGCAAAGAGGTAGTTCTTGGTTCAGAAAGAACCCTTTTGTTAAATGGTGTAAATCCGTTCAGTAGTTGCTGAGAAAATCAAAAGTAAAAACACATATATATCTATGGCCGCGGAGGGTCCGCGCACCCTCCCGATCACGAGCTGTATGCTAATTGGCTGTCAACACTCCAGAAACACCCTGACCCCCTAGGCCTGCTCAGGGGGTCCCACAAGGACCCCCAGGGCCCAAAAAAGCATTTAAAAAAAAAAAAAAATCGGCGGGATGCGCTTAGAATGCGCAGGTTCCGCCGTGAAAAAAAAAAACGAAGCGCGGACTCCCGCGCTTCGTTGTTATTTGGACCCCGGGTGGGCCATGTCCTGGGGGCATGCGGGGGTTCATAAAATATTTGTTTGGGGGCCTCTAAGGCACCCCCAAGCCCCGGGGACCGCCATCCCCCGGGGCTTTGATTTTAAAATGGTGCGGGAGGGCACTCGGCCCTCCCACAGCCCCGGGGACCGCCACCCCCCGGGGCTTTTTAAAAAAAATGTAAATGACCTGTGTGGGGGGAGGGGGGGCTCGAGCCCCCTACACACACCCCGGGGACCGCCACCTCCCCGGGGCACTAAGAATTTTAAAGTGGGGGTCAGTTTCGGACCCCCGAAGCCCCGGGGACCACCACCTCCCCGGGGCTGTGCAATTGTTGGGAGGGGGGCCGCGCGGCCCCCCTCCTGGAGCCTGTGATGGCCCTGGGGACCACCACGCCCCAGGGCCGGCTCCTGCAGTGTCCCGGGGTGCTCACCCCCGGGACACTGCTGTTTGCTATGACAGGGCGGGAGCATCGCGGCTCCCGTCCTGACATAGCAAATTTGCTTTGAATTTTGGATGAGAGAGCAGGAAACCTGCTCTCTCTTCCAAAATTCAAAGCAAGTTGCTACCACACGGGGAGCAGCATCTTAGCAGCTCCCCATGTGGAAAAGCAACGCCGGCTCCGAGGACGCGGGGAGCCGGCGGGACCGTGAGGGGATTGGGGTCCCCCCCACGGTCCCCAACGGAGAGGGCCGGACCCGGGGGATGTGGTCCCTGGGGCTAACCAGTGGCCCGTGAGGGGGGCCACGCGGCCCCCTTCCCCAAATTTTTTTAAAACAAAGGCCGGCCCCGGGGGATGGGGTTCCCGGGGCCATAAGTGACCTGAGGAGGGGGGCAACGCAGCCCCCCTCCAAAACAATAAAAAATAAAATAAAGGCCATGCCCCGGGGGATGAGGTCCCCGGGGCCGATTAAGGCCTCGGGAGGGGGGCCACGCGGCCCCCTTCCAATTTTTTTTTTTTTAAACAGGGGGCAGGCCCTGGGGCATGGGGTCCCCAGGGCCAATCAATTAGAAAAGAAGGGGGCCACACAGCCCCCTTCTTAAAAAATAAATAAATAAAAGACCGGCATCGCGCCGGAGGCCACGCCCCCTCCTTGCAGCACTCTGCAAACGCGCCCCCTGGCGCGTTTGCAGATCGGGAACGAATTCCCCTTGAATACTGGGGGTCCCTGGGGGCCAGCTAGCCCACCAGGAACCTCCAGTATGCGCCAGGGAGCTGCGTTGCAGAGAGGTGTTCTGAGGCCACACCCCTTTTACACATCTCTGCAACGCAGCTCTGTGGCGCTTAATGGAAGGTAGCTGGTGGGCTAGTTGCACCCCAGGGACCCTCAGGATTCAAGGGGAGTTAATCCCCCAACTTAAAACGCGCCACGGGGCGCGTTTGCACAGTGGTGAAGGGAGGGTGCGGGGCCTGAGGTGACATGTGTGCAAACATGCCCTGTGGCGTGTTTTAAGATGGGGGATTAAGTCCCCTTGAATCCTGAGGGTCCCTGGGGTCCAACTAGCCCACCAGGTACCTCCAGTAAGCACCACAGAGCTGCGTTGCAGAGAGGTGTAAAAAGGGGCGTGGCCTCGGACCACCTCTCTGCAACGCAGGCCTGTGGCGCTTACTGGAAGTACCTGGTGGGCTAGTTGGGCCCCAGGGACCCTCAGGATTCAAGGTGACCTAATCCTGCAACTTAAAACGCGCCACAGGGCGCGTTTGCACAGTGGTGAAGGGAGGGGGCAGGGCCTGAGGTGACATGTGTGCAAACACGCCCTGTGGCGTGTTTTAAGTTGGGGGATTAAGTCCCCTTGAATCCTGAGGGTCCCTGGGGTCCAACTAGCACACCAGGTACCTCCAGTAAGCGCCACAGAGCTGTGTTGCAGAGAGGTGTAAAAAGGGGCGTGGCCTTGGACCACCTCTCTGCAACACAGGCTTGTGGTGCTTACTGGAAGTACCTGGTGGGCTAGTTGGGCCCCAGGGACCCTCAGGATTCAAGGTGACCTAATCTCCCAACTCAAAACGCGCCACGGGGCGCGTTTGACACAGTGGTGAAGGGAGGGCGGGGCCTCAGGTGACATGTGCGCAAACACGCCCTGTGGTGCGTTTTAAGTTGGGGAATTAATTCCCTTTGAATCCTGAGGGACCCTGGGGGCCAACTAGCCCACCAGGTACCTTCAGAAAGCACAACAGAGTTGCGTTGCAGAGAGGTGAAAAAGGTGCGTGGCCTCGGAACGCCTCTCTGCAACTCAGCTCTGTGGTCCTAACTGGAGGTACCTGGTGGGCTAGTTGGGCCCCAGGGACCCTCAGGATTCAAGGGGACTTAATCCCGCAACTTAAAATGCGCCACGTGGTGCGTTTGCACACATCTCACCTCAGGCCCCCCCTCCCTTCACCACTGTGCAAACGCGCCCCGTTGCGCGTTTTAAGAGGTAGTTTTAATCCCCCTGCCCTATTATGTACTAGGGACTTACAGAGGAGGTCATGCTAATCACAGGGGTACCCCAACGCATAGTGTTCCCTAGTGTATGTAGGTGTTTTCACTGTATTCTAAGTGTCTTTTAGCATATCACTGGCTCTGGTTAGTCAGAGTCAGTTACCACCAGTACCCGTCTGAAAAGGTTGTGGGCACAGGATGATTTTGCAACAAGGCCTCTTTCTGCTCCTCTGATGGTTCTTTCTGCACCTCTTTTGCTTCTTCCTGCACTTTTCTTCGTCTTTGTGGACTTCTGTTGCTTCTTTCTGCATTTCTTTTGCTTCTTTCTGTGCGTTTTTTCTTCTTTCTTCACATGTCATACCTCTGTAGGCATAGTTAGAAACTAGCATTTAAAAAACCTTTGAAATTCACTGAAAAAACCATAGGTTTCAGGCACGTTATAGTTAGAAATTAGCATTTAAAAAACCTTAGAAATTCACTGAAAAAACCATACGTTTCAGGCACGTTATAGTTAGAAATTAGCATTTAAAAAACCTTAGAAATTCACTGAAAAAACCATTGGTTTTAGGGAAAGTTATAGTTAGTTGGACATTGCACTCGTACAAAACGTGTGAAATTCCCCCGTTATAGTTAGTTCGGCTAACTATAACTCGCTTGCCAGCAATGCACTGCTGATGATGTCACATATTACATCACTCATGACATGGTCAGTGACATCACTGATGACATCACTCATGACATCATCCAGTGACTGTGTGTTTCTGTAAAGTTTAAATATGTTTAATATATATAGGGAAAGGCGTATTGAAGAATGAGTGGGTGTATAAGTGTCTGAATGGATGATTTAGTAGGTGCGTGACTAACTCTGTAAGTGAGTGATTAAACGTATCTTACTGAATGCATGGGTTAGTGACTAAACTGGGAGAATGTCTGTATCCGTCTGTCTGTTGCTGTGTAAGTGGCTGCATGGGTTTGTGAATAGCTACATAAGTGTCTATATGAGTTATTGATTGGTTGTCTGAGTATCTGTATGGGTGCCTGAGTGTTTGTGTGGGTGGGGTGTGTGTGACTCTGTGCATAGATGTGTGAGTGGGTGATTCACTGGGTGCATGGTTTCAAGAGTGCATCTGTGATGGACTGTATGAGTGGGTGAGTGTGTGTATGGGTGTGTTTGTGAGTGAATGTATATCTCAGTGGTACATGTGTGAGTAACTACATATGTGAAAGGCAGTATATATGTGTGTTGGAGTATATAAATGGCTATAAGTGATAGTGTGTGATTGTGAGAGTGGCTGTATGGATGAGTGTGTACTTGTATCAGTGATTGTATAAGAGCGTAAGAATGTGCTAGTATTTGTATGAGTAAGTGAGCTGGTGTGTGTATAACTGTATAGGTGAGTAAATAGCAAGTGTGATTAATTATTTGCATGACTGACTAGGTGTGTGAGTACCTCTATGGATGAGTGGCGGTGTGTGAGTGTCTATGTAGGTGTATGAGTGCATATGATAGTCCTGTACTGAGTGACCGTAAGTATGAGTGACTGTACGGGTGAGTGAGTGGATGTGTGTGTAGACCTAAGAATCAGTGAGTGGGTATGTAGTTATTGGTGTTGGAGTGTCTATGGTTTTGCGAATGGCAGTCTGTAATTTAGAGTGGGTGTATCAAAGGTTATATTAGGGTGTGAGGAGGTGCATCAGATTATCACATGGATGATGTCATCAGTGATGTCATCAGTGATGTCATTTGAGATGTCATCAGTGATGTCACTGACCATGTCATGAGTGATGTAATATGTGACGTCATCAGCAGTGCATTGCGGGGGCGCGAGTTAGTTAGCTGAACTAACTATAACGGGGGAATTTCACGGGTTTTGTACGAGTGCAATGTCCAACTAACTATAACTTTCCCTAAAACCTATGTTTTTTTCAGTGAATATATATATATATATATATATATATATCATTCTTCAACTTTTTAGAAACACTCACAGTCACTGGATGATGTCATCAGTGATGTCATTTGAGATGTCATCAGTGATGTCATCAGTGATGTCACTGACCATGTCATGAGTGATGTAATATGTGACGTCATCAGCAGTGCATTGTGGGGGCGCGAGTTATAGTTAGCTCAGGTAACTATAACGCCCGAATTTCTCTGGTTCTGTACGAGTAAAATGTCAGCCTAACTATAACGACCCTGAAACCTGTGGTTTTTTCAGTGAATTTCTAAGGTTTTTTAAATGCTCATTCCTAACTATAATGTCCCTGAAACCATATGTCACCTACTGACAACTGCCAGTAGATAGTCATAGATAGGACCTAGTTTCCATAGGAAAAGTGGCCCCATTTGATGAATCTTCACAAAACTTTCAACACTAGTACGCATCTGAGTTCAGCTGCTGTGTGGAAAGCTTTAGGGTTATTTCTTCAAGCACGCACGGTGCAATAGGAGGGGTCCCAAAACACATATTCCCCATGCACTTTCCCAAAAGGATTTTAGACACTGCAACAGCCCAAACCGCTGGACGGAATTTAATTAAATATGGCAGAAACTTAGCTCTTGGTCCATAAAGATTAATTTTGTAATTTGGTGTAAATCCTTTTAGAGTTTTTGATTTATTTAAGAAAGTAGAAATATAGAGATCTAGGGATGCTGATCTCCCATGGATCTGAAAAATCTCATGCTGAGATCTGATTGGCTGCCAACACTTCAACCAAGAATTGTTGTCAGCCTTCTTGGGACTCAGACTCAGCCGAGTTCCTAAAAAAAGGTGAAAAAAACCAAGGTGACAGGGTAGGACTACCCTGAACCATTAGGCCTGGTGGTGGGGTCCAACAAGGACACAGCAGGGGGTGAAACAAATTGGTTTTCTTCAATTATGCCATGATTTCACAGTCCACAAAATCTCTGCAAGATTGAAAAAAAACGAGTGTTGGCTCCGACGCTTGTTTTTGTTTATGCCCCCAGGTGGGTCAGGGGTAGATTCATTATTATAATGGGGGTCATGCATGGCCCCCTCCCCGTGATGATTTCAGCCCTGGGACCACCACCCACCTGGCGCCCAGCCATACATACTTAGGGGGAGGCGATTTTGGCTCCAGAGACCGCCACCTCCCGGGGACTGGCCAAACATAATTTGGGGGAGGGGTGCCATGTGACCCTCCTTTCTGAACCATGTTTTAGTCCTAGGGACCGCAACCACGTGGCCCTGTGTGAAATTAAAAGGGAGAGGGGCCTACCCTCCCAGAGTCATTAATGGCCCTGGGGACCCCATCTCCCAGGACCATGCTCAGCTATGCCCTGGGGTACCCAACCCCAGGGCATAGCAAGTTTGCTTGGCAGGAGCAATTTAAAGCTCCCTTCTAGTGAGAGCAAACAGTAAGTCCGCTCCCAGAGGGCGGGAGCAGGAAAAATTCTCCAGACCGCAGGGAGCTGACTTTTCATTTGTTTCTCTGCCCTTTGTGAAACAGGCATGAAAACTGATGAAAAAATTGCTTCTGCATGCAGGGAGCAGCATTTTGTGCTGCTCCCTGCCTTTGGGAGCATTGCCTACTCCCAATGGAGGTAGGAAGCTAACAGGTCAGTGGGGCATTTGGGGCTCCACCTGCTTTCACCAATAAGGATATGGTTGGTGCCCTGGGTGGCCACCAGGACACCCACCCTTAGTTGGCCAAGCCCCGGGGAGTGATGTCCCCAGGGTTGAAATCAGCCTGGGAAGGAAGCCCACATGGCCCCCTCCCCCTTCATAGCTTAGTTGAAGCTCCACTTCTGTAAAGGACAAATAATTCTAACTTCTTGGGCTTGGCAAAGCAAGTGTGTTTCCTCTATAGTTCCATGTCAAAAAACAATCTGAATTCTTTAATGGAGGTGAATGCATGGTTGATCTATTGGAGTGCAATCTGCTCTGTAGGGACTGTGATGAGTGGGTTCTTTCTTGTCATCTCCTGGTGAGAGCAGAACCCAAGGTTTTCCCTTTTAATTACCCTGCATGCACAAATACCCAAAATCCCATGCAAGCTCCACATGTTTGGTTCTGCCCCGTTTTCCTTAGTAGTATGCAAAGGTCTTCCCGCCTTTTGCCAGGATGATGGACAGCTTACCAACAGACCCCCCAGCGTGTTTTCTGCCGATATTGCTGATGTGTTCTTGATACCAAGGAATATCTACCAAAAGACACACTTACTTCATATAGTTTAGAGAAAGTTCCCTTGCTTGGTGGAGATTTATCACTTTGTAGTCTTGTCCTCTTTTCTAGACGAGGATTCATGTTATCATAGATTTCTGGAAGATGACACATGAGGAAATTAGCCCAAGGAGGGGGGCTGCATGTGGTGTGTTGGCCCCTGCTGCCGCTCACAGCTGAAGGCATGGGGTTAGCAGCATGCAGATGGTTGGCCACAGGCCAGGCCCTTCAGCCCACTCCCCACAGTGCATGGCCAAAGTACGTGCCCGGCAGTAGATAGATTAAAATTTAGTAATTAAATATTACTTTACATTAAAATACATAGAAATTCACTGAAAAACCAAAAAGTCACAGGTATGTTATATTTAGGAAATAGTATTTAAAAGACATTAGAAATTCACTAAAAAAATCAAAGGTTACAGGGACATTATAGTTTGGCTCAGATTTTACACGCACAAAACCGTAGAAATTCATCAGTAATAGCTAGAGTTATCTCAAGTCACTATAAATCGTTCCCTAAGATAACTATAACTTGCGTCATTGCCATGCACTGCTATTTACCCCACATATTGTGTCACTCATAACATCTTCCATGACATCATTGATAATATCACTGCAACATTTGCCGTAAAATTAATGATGAGAAAACTGTGCATGGCGGGGGCGCTAGTTATAATTACCTTGGGGATTGAGTTATTGTTATATAAAAAATCCATAATGCTTTATAGATGTCATAGATTTGATGAAATTATAAAGTATGTGTAATTTTCATTGGAAGTAAAAATTTTGAAATTTATTTGGTGGCATTATGTTTTTAAACTTTTATTTTTATGGGAGACTATCAATTGCTGCTTAAGCATCCAAACTGCTCTAACTGATTGGAGTACCATTTGGAACAGCATTATCTAACCTGGAAGTGATAAATAGAGCTTGACACATTCTAATGTGACCTCTTTAGAAACTTAGAGCAGTTCACATTTTTGAGGACCATGATGTGCTTACTCGTAGGAAGGCAGACCAGCTGATTATGTAATGAATATGGAGTGCCCTAATTCTCTACTTTAAAGCAAAATATTGTAGGACATATTTATCGGTATTTCACATGAGGCAATGCAGCAAGACACCTTGCTGTGCTGCATTGCGCTGCGTGAAATGGAGAGGGCAGGATTGCACCATATCTAAATGAAAAAGAATGCAGCACATGTAGAAAGAGTAGAAGACAAGGAGGAATAAAGATATTTCTGCGTGTTACACCTCCCCAGAAAGGTGTACCATTTAAATGCATTCCTAGGTTTACAACAAACAATGAGGTATCCCTCTCCAGACCTAGACTCCACCACACTATGGGCCCGATTAGGAGTTTGATGGTGCGGCGGCGGGACGGCCACGCTGCCAAACTGCCAAACATGTGTGAGAACCGCGTGCCGTATAGTGACTGTTTTAGTCATTTGGCATTCCCACGACGTTCCCATGGCGGTGCCTATAAAATAGGCACCCCAATCGGAACGTCAAATGAAGTTCCAGCACGGCATGGACTGTGAAGTCCATGCCATGCTGGAACTGGGGGTGCGTGCACATAGGGGGGCACATGCTGTGCCCCCCCTGTGTCCATTAACATGGAGTGAGGCACAAGGGGGACCTGTAGGGCCCCATATATTTCCTCATCGCCACTGTTTTCATGGAGGAAAGACCTCCATCAAATCAGTGGCAGTGAGGAAAGTTGTAATATGCTTGGCGGGACCACTGCAGTCCCTCCAAGCATATTGATGCCTCTTGACTGCCTAGTCAGTGGCAGAGGCGGTGGTCCCAGGGTGGCACGGCCACCAAAGTCGTAATGTGGTGGTCTGACGACCGCCCCACCACGAGTCCGACGGTCCAAGGTCCGCCAGACTCGTATTCAGGCCCTTAGTGGTGGGAAAAAACTTTTTTTTTATATATAACCCTCACCCACTCTAATAGTGGCATGCTTCATCATCGGGTTCACCCTGACTCCTAAAGGTCAGGGTGAGCTCAAACATGTTCCAGGGAGCTCTTTGAATAATTTTGATTTTGGGTTTATTTTTACAGACAATACAATTTCTCATCCATCGTCTTTATTGACGGGGTGGATGGGAAAGATTAAAAACTATATGAGGGGCATTCAGGATATTGTGGTCCTATGACCCTATAATTAAAATGCCAACATGTTTCTGACCTACTCTATTGCTCTAACAAAGCTCCTGGGCATTCATCAGGGCGGTCTAGAAAAGTTCCCCCAATTACACATTACTGTGCTGCAGATCATGTGTGGCATTAGCCATGCTATTTACTGCATGCAATGATTATGGTGTACTTGCCTGCTTGGAAGTACCTCAAAGAACAGAATTTCTTGTCACAAGAGTGTATTTTATCAAAAGGTGCACTCTTAACCCTCTCATAACAATGCTTATATAAAGAAATGAGATTAATGTGCCCCTAGATTCTTGGTGTTGCATTACTATGTAGCATAGTTTCTCGTGCTGTGCCTGCTATGCTTGTACAAGACACAAACAACCAAACTTTGGTGTGGGTTGTCACCTGTCTAATAAAAAGACAACTCAGTCTCAGCATCACAAAACATTTACCACTTCCACGTAGTTTCAATAATTCTTTGTATTTTCTTAAGAACCCAATCTATCTGACGAATCACCAGATGGTCGTGACTTGAGATCATGGTTTTTCAAATAACAAAACAAATAATGTCATGCTGTATGGAAATGCACTGACCCTGATAGTAGGCTAATTATACTCATCACGGAGTGGTGGGGGGAGGCCCTAGTCACACTCTAAGTTTACCATAATAGGAGTAAAAACAAACAATCGCCGCAATGTCAGTGTTATTTGCAATAACTGGTGCTGTGCTTGTGCTAGTGTTAACAAAGGCCCCCAGTTTGACATGAACAAAATTGGGCCATAAAAAATGCCTCAGATGCTGGCTACTTACATCATAAAGGGTCCCTACCCTCAGCGAACCTATTTGGCATACCTCTTTCCGTGGCTGATGTCCGTGAACTGCAAAGGGAGGCTGTTTTATCCCACGAGCCAGCTTTCTTCAATGTTTTGACCCTTAGGCCAATTGCTGCCTTATCTTTCAGCTGTGATGCATTTAAGAGCCTGTTAAGCCTGGCAGGCGAGGCCAGCGCTTCCTGCAGGTGTGGGCAGGAAATTCCCATAGAGGTGCGTGAACCCTATAGGGGCATGGCCACAAAGACGCAAGTCTGCCTGTCTTGTTATTGATCGGAGGAGTGGCATTCGACCACTATCCAGCCCCCTCAACTGGGAACTCTATGAAGAGGACCCACGTCTGCTACACGTGTGGTCCAAACTGCCCCAGAGATGCGCGAGCCCAATCTAAGCACAGCCACAAAGACGCAAGTGCTTTGCCTTTTGTTAATGAAAAGAGTAGTCTGGCACCTTCCCTAGGAAGCTTAGGTGGGAGGGCCCAAGTGTGAAGAATACATGTGGGATCAAAATCGTCTCTCAGTATTTCTCAGAGTAGTCATAAGTGCATTATGGGAGACGAGGTCCTCCCTACAGGGGAGAGGGAATGATAACTTTACTTTATGAAAAAGGCAGTGCCTTGTCAATAACAGATTTTGGTTGTGAGGGTAATGATGGTGTTCAGAAAAAATATTGAAGTCAAAATATCATCATACCAATATATCATCTCTAAAATATCGTGATATGGAAATATCGTCTGCAAGAATATCATTGTCAAGAATATTGATTTTAAGGTAAGTAATATCTGTTCTTAAAATATCGAAGTCATTAATATTGTTTACAAAAAAATAGTTGTTTATAATATTGTTTTTAATTATTGTTACGTATTTTAGTATATATTTTAAATATATATTATGTGAATTTTTGTTTAATTATTGTTTATGTTTTTTAATATAGTTGTTAATTTTTAGTAGTTATGAAATTTATTTTTATTTTTTGTGATTTTTAGTACCGTAGTGGGCAGTGGGTTTATAGGGGTACAGGGTGGGGAGTAATTTATTTATAATAAATAGTAAATTAGGTTTTTATAATTATTATTTATTTAAATGGTAATTAATTATGTTAATTGTGCAACTAACTTTTTAATATAAAATGTGGGTGCAGGTTGTGGGGTTTATAAGGGTATAGGGTGGGAAGTAATTGAAATGTAATTAAATAATAATTAGTTGTTAATTAATATATGTATTTAATTGATAATTATGTTAATTGTGTTGATAATTCTTTTTTAATTTTAGGTGCAGGTTGTGGAGTTTATGGGGGTACTGGGTAGGAAGTAAATGAATTCTAAATAATTACTAATTAGTTGTTAATTTATATTAATTATTTAATTGATAATTAATTATGGTAATTATGTAATTTGTTTATTTTATTTTACATTTTAAGTGTGGGTTGTGGGGTTTATAGGGGTATAGGTTGGGAAGTAAATTAATTCCAAGTAATTAATTTTTAGTTTTTAATTAATAATTATTTAATTGATAATTAATTATGTTACTTGAGCAATTACATTTGTTTATCTTACATTTTAGTTCTGGGTTTTGTAGGGGTATAGGGTGAGAATGTTATTTACATTATAATTAATTTTGTAAGTGATATTCATTATTAAATTGATAATTAAGCACATTTTGTAATTCATTTTTTGTTGTGTGTTTTGTGGGGTATATTGTGGGAAGTAAATTAATTATAATTAAGTCAAGATTAATTTTTAATGATTGATAATTAGTTTATTGATCAATATTTATGTTAATAGCTTAAATAATTAGTTTTTTAAAGTTAAGTTTTAGGTGTGGGCTGTGAGTTTAGTAGGGGAATATGGTGGAAAGTAACACAAATAAAATTATTTAATAAATAGTTTTTGTTAATAAATAATTTTTAAATACAATCATTTATTTAAATTTCTTTTAATTTTAATTATAATATTATTTGTAGTTATTTATATGTATTTAACACTGTCATGTATTTATTTTATTTAACTTTTAATATAAAATATATTTGTATTTTTTTACATATTTATATATGTTTATTTGTTTAATGTTTTTGTTTGCTTTTAATGTTGCACTGCCTGGAGTGGAAACAGAAAATTTGACCCCTTTGCAATCCAACACTTTCCCTACTGTTGCACTGACTGGAGTGGGAATAGTAAATTTGACCCCTCTGCAATCCAACACTTTCCCTACTGTTGTATTTAATGGAGTGGGCATAGTAAATTTTACCCCTCTCCAATCCAACACTTTCTCTACTGTTTCACAGAGAGGAGTAGGAATAGTACATTTTTCCCCTCCGCAATCCAACGCTTCCCCTACTGTTGCACTGACTGGAGTGGGAATAGTAAATGTTACCCTCCGCAATCCAACACTTTCCCTACTGTTACACTGACATCAGTGGGCAATAGTAAATTTTATCCCTCCACAAACCAACACATTCCCTAGTGTTTCACTGACTGGAGTGGGAATAGTAAATTTTACCCCTCTGCAATCCAACACTTCTCTTACTGTTCCACTGACTGGAGTGGGAATAGTAAAATGTACTCCTCCGTAATCGAACACTTTCCCTACTGTTCCACTGACTGGATTGGGAATAGTAAATTTTACGCCTGTGTGATGTAATAGTTTCCCTAGTGTTGCGTGAAATGAAAGTAGTAAAGCTTATACATCTTTAGCAGAAGAATTTGGGAGAGGAGTTGGCCTAATGGCTAGGGCGGTCGACCTTGAATCTGGGGAACTGGGTTCGAGTCTCGGCACTGACACTGAACATCCTGTGATTCTGGGCAAATCACTTAGGGGCCGATTCCGATCTCGGTCGGAGGCGCACCCAATACCATTCGGTCGGGAAAAAAGCCATGCGAAAGCCTGTTTCCCGACCGATCCATACAGTACACGCGAACGAGCAAGTACGATGCGCACAACAGCAAAAATCCGGCCGAGCCGTACTCACCCAAACCAGGTCCTGTTCTCCGACCGATGCGAATCCGGAAACGCCGAATCGAGTCGCACGGAAGGAAAAATGCAGCCCCGTCCGGCCGGACAAGTACGATGCGCTTTCCGTACGCGCCGAACCCGTCGCTACGCACGGCACGTCAAAGCATCCGGGAGAGGCGCACATAAGCTCCGATTCGCGCCACAACACGATCCACGGCTCCGAGACGAACACGGCAGCGGCGAGGACGACGCGAGGCGGCGAGGACGAGGCGAAGCGGCGAGGACGAGGCGAGCGACGAGGACGACACGAAGCAACGAGAAGGACGAGCGACACGAACCAACCATGAATCCCTTCGTCCCGATCATACCAATATTCTACATTTACTACCGGAACAGGCACGGACGCGTACGGCGCAGAAGGTAAGCCAGACACCAACCACAAAACACATACAACACGTACACGACACATCACACACACACACGGGGATGCTGAATATACTTACACCAGCAACAGCAGCACCATAGGGGCGGGATGCCCATCACCAATGCCACATATGCACACAGGGGCCTGAATGCGCACCACCACCCCTACCCAGGGGTGGCATGATGCCTACCACTACTACCACCCTCACCCAGGGGGGCAGGATGCCTACCACGACTACCACCCTCACCCAGGGGGGCAGGATGCCTACCACTACTACCACCCTTAGCCAGGGGGCAGGATGCCCACCACTACTACCACCCTTAGCCAGGGGGCAGGATGCCCACCACTACTACCACCCTCACCCAGGGGGGCAGGATGCCTACCACTACTACCACCCTCACCCAGGGGGCAGGATGCCTACCACTACTACCACCCTTAGCCAGGGGGGCAGGATGCCCACCACTACTACCACCCTCACCCAGGGGGGCAGGATGCCTACCACTACTACCACCCTCACCCAGGGGGGCAGGATGCCTACCACTACTACCACCCTCACCCAGGGGGGGCAGGATGCCTACCACTACTACCACCCTTAGCCAGGGGGGCAGGATGCCCACCACTACTACCACCCTCACCCAGGGGGGGGCAGGATGCCTACCACTACTACCACCCTCACCCAGGGGGGCAGGATGCCTACCACTACTACCACCTTCACCCAGGGGGGCAGGATGCCTACCACCACCCTTAGCCAGGGGGCAGGATGCCTACCACTACTACCACCCCCACTCATAGGATGGACAATGCATGACACAACCAGCACACCACAAACTAGGGAATGCAAGAAGAAGACATCCCCCAACACCATGACAAGCGTGTGTAGACTGTGTCAAATGCCTACAACACCGAACATGACTTTGAACATACAATGTGACCCCCTAGCACATGTGCCACACATATATGTGTGTGGCACCCACAATGCAAGCAGGCCATGACCATTGTGGCAATGGGGTCCAAACCCCCATCATCACAGTGACCAAAAGGTAAGTGTGGGGTCCATAGCTGAAGCACATTTTGAACATTGTGGCAATGGGGTCCAAACCCCCATCATCACAGTGACCAAAATGTAAGTGTGGGGTCCATAGCAGAAGCACATTTTGAACATTGTGGCAATGGGGTCCAAACCCCCATCATCACAGTGACCAAAAGGCAAGTGTTGGCAAAGTAAGAGGTGCAACTGCCAAACTGCATGGATGATTCCTGGTCACAGAACAACAAACACATCAGTGGCAAAGTAGTGTATGTGTCCCATTGCAACATAAATTGGGGGAGCCAAATCCTGCAGTGCAAATAAGACATAACTTTGGCCATGTGCAGACAAACAACACCCATGGGGGCTGACACCGTCAACAATCATCAATGACACAATGACAGAAGTGACCATCCGAATGCAGACCCACATATTTGCACCAATGGGCACACACATGCAGATACCCTGTGGAGACTGCAGATGTGAGGCGAACAGATACCATACCATGGCAGCAATGGGACACACAATCAACAATTAGCAACAAATGAGGGCTCCCGTCCCATCAGCCTGGTCATGGAAGTGCCAACGGAATCATCAGCACAGATCCAACACACTTGTATAGCAATGTTGCACTGACAACACAGATGAGTCCTTCCCCATTGATGCCCAAACCTGCATGTTCACTGGAGATGGCCACACGGTCAGGGAAGTAGACGAATAGAACAATGGCAGGCACAACAGATGTGCAGGGGTGGAAGCCACAGATGTGAAGTTGCCAATCTAAGTAGGAAATCTCATTGCCAAATACTGAACACATGACACCCTCAGATGCTGCTATGGATGACATGGATACACCACAGGATAGGACACATAACCCCTGGACCACATGGGTTCCTGCACAGTAACACTTCATTATCATGAGACCAAATATCACCATCACTGCAGCAAGGGCATTGTTAGCATCATCAACATCATGTACATCAGAAGCAAAAGCACTAGAGAACAGAAAGTTGCTTTATTCAGCATATGTGGCATTAAAAGTAGAAGTCCGGTAGAACATAAACAAAGGCCAATGGCCAGTCCATCAACAAAGTCACAAGTGGGTGACAGTGGCAGATGCCACCCTACACATGCCTGCACAAAACCAGGGACAATCCACTAGGAGGGGCAACCGGGGGGTAGGCCAGGCACCGCAGGGACAGGATCAGGGCTCACCAGGAGGAAGCAGGGAAGGGGTGGTGGGTGCTGGAGAGCCACTGACAACTGCAGTGGAGGTGTCTGACATGGTGTGTGCCGGCACAACTGGGGGCATGGCTCAGATGTTGTGGGTGCCGGCACGACTGCAGTGGACCCTGCAGATGGAGTGGACAGGTCCGCCACTGCAGTGCCCAAGTCAGACAGGGTGGTAGTGGACTCCACTGCAGTGCCTACCACCAGGGGAGGAGAATGGGGAACAGGCAAGGTGGGCTGGACAGAGGGGAGGACACCCTCACCACATCAGTGGCACAGACAAGCGCAGCGGGGGGTGTGGTGCCGGGAGAGCAAGTGGCAGGAGAAGGCCGGAGCCTCTTGGGGATGGTATATCTGTGGGTGGGGGAACCTGGGGCAGGGTGTGGCGGGGGCACCTGTGGAGTGGGGGCCTGAGGGATGGAGGAAGGTGACCTGGTGCTTGAGCTGCAGGGCGGCGGCGGGGTCTTGCTCTTACCACTCCGGGGGGACTTGCGGGTGGGGGCCTCAGTCTGTCTGCGCCTGGGGGAGGGTGTCCGGGGGCGAGGGGCACTCTGCTCCGTGTGGGGGGGCTTCCTCTTCCCCCTGAATGCTGTATCAGCTGGATCGGAGGGGAAGAGGCCGAGGTCACTGAGGAAGAGGCGCTGGGTCTTTGGGGTTGCAGGTGAAGCAAGGGAGGGTGCTTTGGAGGGAGAGGCAAGTGAGGACTGCGCAGTGCCCGTGGATGCGTGTGTGTGTACCAGGGCCCCATCCCCTGTGAGTCTGGTTTCAGTCCCCTGACTGTGCGTGCGTGTGCGTTTAGTTTGTGGCGTGTGTGTCTGTGTGCTGGATGTGTGTGTGCTGGTGTGTGCCTGTTCCGGTGTGTGTGTGCTTGGGACGGGCAAGGTGCTGGGGAGTGTGGATGGAGCAGAGGCAGGAGGGGTGAGGGACTGTCTGAGGAGGGACACTGCTGCCGTCAGGGAGGAGTCCATGGACCTGTTGCCCCTCTGTAGGTCAGACATGCTCGATGAGATGCCCTCCATGAACGACACCAGCTGAGTCAACAGTGCGGTGTGCGCATGGAGGACACTCAGCATGGCTGTCTGCCCTACATGGAGCTGGCGAAGGAGGTACACAGACTCCTCACTCAGGGCAGCAGGGGACACAGGGGCAGGGGGTGCGGTGCCTGGGCCAAAGGAGACACGCTCCCGAACATGGGAGCCTCCACGGACGTGGGGAATGGGAGCCGATGGGAGGGCGGTGGTGGTGCTGGTGGTGGCGGGGACAGCAACACTAGCTGGGGTGTGGTGGCTGCTGACACCCGCCTCCACAAGGGAGTCATCCTCCGAGTTGCTCTGGTCCTCAGCTGAGGTGGATGGTGCTGAGGATTCCTAGGTGTGGCTCCCCTTGCCCTCCGTGCCACTGGGTCCCTCCGACCACTCCTCGGCTGCTGACCCAGTCTGGCTCTCTGGCTCCTCCTGGTCCGTGGAGCTGTCCCCTTCCGTGGCCGTGGATGTATCTGCAAACAATGGGGAAACAGACAGACATCAGTCACCTGCACCAAACGCACACACCACTGTGAGCACAGCACATCACAGAGCAAGCCCTGGCATCATTAGTTGTACATTGCTAAAAGTGCCCTAAGTGAACAGGAGAAGCCAATTGTCAGTCTGATGCCAAGCATGGCACTCACATCCCACATGGCCTTGCACCCATCTGTCTGGTGTCTGTTGGATTGCAACACCCCAGTGTGGACACATGCACCAAGTACACAGTAGTTGGACAGTGCAGAGGACACGGTGTGGACACATCACAGCTCTTGCCACTGAGTCAGTACAGGTTTCCGGATGAAAGGGATGCCCAGAGTCAAATAGGAAATGCATGTGATGCATACCAGCGACAGACACCATGATGCACCCATGTCCTGATAGCCAGCGCCACTATGGTGTGCATGTAGCACATGTCACTCCCCTGCAGGACCACAAATAAGTTGACACATGCCATGGCAGAGGCATGACTGTTAAGTCATACATCACTGTCTCAGTGATGTATGACTTGGCAGCCAGACAACAACACTATGCACTGTGTCACAATAGTAGGTCATGGGGAATGCAAGTCCTGGAGCTGCACAAGTGCACATGTACATCCCCCACACAACACATCATCTCAACCCTCATCTGTCCAGGTCACACCTATTGGACATATGGGAGACCTGTGACACTACCCTCTGAACCTGAGCCCCTCACAATTTGCTGTGAATGGGGAACAGCTGCCTGAACATCACATTTGCATACCCCAGTCTGCACGGGCAGCTGATCAAACACCTATGTGACACACAAGTATCGTCTCCTATGGTCACATCTCCAGGGGCATGCTGAGCCCCTACCAAGAAACACCCCAGCAGTCCTGGCAACTAATCCACAGCACACTGACACAGAGGCAGACACCGGAGGGGTCAAATCACTGTGCACAATGTGTCAGCTGATACACGGGAGTGGGAGTACAGAGTGCATTGCATGGCCTGGAGTAGGCATGACTGTCCTGCTCCACATGAATGAGGATGTGCCCTGGACAGTGGATAGCTGGCTATGTATGTGTGACACACGTAATCTGCACACTCCTGGGGCACAAACATTGTTCCCACCCGCTGCATGGGCGTGTGCCACATACCCCAGGCACATGTGGTGGCTCAGCTCAGCAAGTGGACCGCATATCAAAGCAACACGCAGATCACATGTCCAAACCCAGGCGTTGTGTGAACAATGGACCCACCCATGATGCCCACAACAGAGTTAGGGAAACAGATGCTGTCCCCCACCTTTAGTGAAGCAAACTGCAAGGACACAGACCCAAGTGACACAATTCCCTGACTGTAAGGGCCACACCTGGGTATCAGATGAGCAGTGGGCAGTGCACAATAGAGGGACATGGCTCCTGGACAACATGACTGCTGCACTGTGGCAGTTGAACCAGGCCAGAGGAGGGCACAAAGCATGTAATACAGAGTTCACAGTGCAGTCTTTGACTCACCCCCTCCTTGCTGCTGTCTGGCCTTCAGCTGCCCATCCAGGTCTGGAAACACCACCGCCAGGATCTGGAGCATGTGGGGGTCAGGGTCTGTGTTCCGCCCCTCCTTCGAGGAGGCGACAGCTTCAGCTGGACCCGTGCAATCCTCCGGGTCCAGCCCCGAAGGTCCTGCCACCTCTTCTGGCAGTTGCGGATCCGGCGCTTGTAGACCCCCACGGACCGGACAGCCCGGACGATGTCCTTCCAGATTTCCTGCTTCCGATGGGCATTAACCTGTCAGGATGACAAAGTGAAAAGGCCATTACCACACATGCAACATATCCATACATGACACAGTTGTATATACATGTCTCAATCACAGGGGCACATGATGTACACAGGCAGTGCAAAGCTGACCATGGACAGTTTGCCAGACGTCACTACATGGTATCATTGCATGGGAAGTAAAACCATGTTCAAATGCACTGTCACTGCACCATACCTGTCCAGTGCAAGTCACTACACACTATGGGGGTGACAACTACTCAGTGAGCCTGCTAGCCAGTGGCGTGCAGACTCTCAGCCTTGCTAGTCAGACAAAATGCACATTCAGAAAGGCAGTGCACAGAACACTCACCTGCTCCCCTGGTGTCCCATACAGCTTGCTGTACTGTGGAAGTAGGCTGTCCAGCAGGGCCTGGTTCTCTTCAAGGCTGAAGGCTGGGGCTCTCTCCACAGTACGTGCCATTGCAGGGTCCAGAGGGGCAGAGACAGCAGCAGTGCAGTGGCAGATGTCGTCTTGGAGCATGTAGTGCAGGCAAGTGGGCTCTCAGGGGAACAGCCAGCAATATATATGTGCTGGAGAGGCAGATACTGTCCCTTGTGTCCAAAGTGATAGGTCCAAGTCGTTTGCATCTTCTGAATCTGGCCAATCCATGGAATAGCAGCACCAAAACACGCCCACAGCATCCTTCAAATCTTCAACTTCATGACATACATGATTTTGCAACATTGTTGTGGGTGACCAACTGATTTTCCAGCAACCGACTCGTTCGAAATTCGAAAACGCGTCCGTTGCCAGGCAAGCCCATTGTCAATGGGTGCGCACCGATCGGTCCATTGCGGTACAACGCGCACAGGGGTACAACGCGTACCCGCACACATTGAAAGCAATGGGCCGGCCGGAGGCACCGATCGGTCCATTGCAGTTCAACGCGCACAGGGGTACAACGCGTACCCGCACACATTGAAAGCAATGGGCCGGCCGGAGGCACCGATCGGTCCATTGCAGTTCAACGCGCACAGGGGTACAACGCGTACCCGCACACATTGAAAGCAATGGGCCGGCCGGAGGCACCGATCGGTCCATTGCAGTTCAACGCGCACAGGGGTAAAACGCGTACCCGCACACATTGAAAGCAATGGGCCGGCCGGAGGCACCAATCGGTCCATTGCAGTTCAACGCGCACAGGGTACAACGCGTACCCGCACACATTGAAAGCAATGGGCCGGCCGGAGGCACCGATCGGTCCATTGCAGTTCAACGCGCACAGGGTACAACGCGTGCCCGCACACATTGAAAGCAATGGGCCGGCCGGAGGCACTGGTCGGTCCATTGCAGTTCAACGCGCACAGGGGTACAACGCGTACCCGCACACATTGAAAGCAATGGGCCGGCCGGAGGCACCGATCGGTCCATTGCAGTTCAACGCGCACAGGGGTACAACGCGTACCCGCACACATTGAAAGGAATGGGCCGGCCGGAGGCACCGATCGGTCCATTGCTGTTCAACGTGCACAGGGGTACAACGCGTACCCGCACACATTGAAAGCAATGGGCCGGCCGGAGGCACCGATCGGTCCATTGCAGTTCAACGCGCACAGGGGTACAACGCGTACCCGCACACATTGAAAGCAATGGGCCGGCCGGAGGCACCGATCGGTCCATTGCAGTTCAACGCATCACTGTACATGTGACTGGCATATGTCAGCATGCCTGTCTCAGATGGACATATGCCAGCCACAGATAGCTCCCAGGGAGTGAGGGGCACACCTACCACACGACAGCCTGTCCAAACTTTATCATAAGGCATGTAAGGCTGCATTTCCTATTGTGTGTATGTTGGTGTACATGTTGTCCTGTGGGTGTCACCTGTGGGCAGCCACCCCCAGGCTGTGCACGTGTTCATGGGGACAGGATCCTGGGTGTTACGTGTACGTGACCACTGTGATGTGCAACTGTTCATATCTGTGCATGTGCCATGGTCACATTTCACAGTGGTGTATGTGTATGTCATGTCACATACCCCGTGAGTCCCATGTGGGACGGTATGTTTGAGCCAGGGTGTCCCAGTGGCACAATAGTGATGGTCCTCCACAGTCTTTGTGCATGTGGTGTTTACAATGTCTCTGATTTCATGTGCACAATGGGAGACAGTCTCCACATCCACGTTGTGTGTGCATGGACTCTGATGTTGTGCGTGTGTGTCACAGACGTCCATGTCTGTCCTGCCGTGGCAAGTGGGGCCACTACCTGTGGGGGTCATGGTTGTTTTGCTGTGGTGTATACATGATACTCCATGTAATGCCAGTGTCCATGTGGCATTACAGGGTCCCTGGGAATGTACCTGTCATTGAGCTGTGGTGCCTGGGGCACATCTGTCCTCACATGTCCCTGTGGGGGTTATTGTGACACGGCAGCAGGAGATGGGAACTGTGACACGGCCTCATGATATCCAATGGGCCAACCTGGGACTAATTGATGGCACCGGTTGGACCGTGTTGACAGATGTTGGCCATGTATGTACCATACATGTCCTTCCGGTACTGCACACTTCATGTAGTTGTGCCTCATAATGATGTATGTTGGGATCTTGAGTGTGTTCAATGCCGCATATGTGGGGTGACTGACAATCTTGCTTACTTCTCCTCTGCACTGCAGGGCTCCTGCTGTCCATCGGCCATTCCCAGACCTGGCAACGATGGTGGAACGGGACAGCATCCGACGGTACCGCTTCACCAGGCAGCTGATTGAGGATTTGGCAGTGCAGTTGTCCCCACATTTGCAGCCTGGCCGGCCGTATCCTACAGCGCTGACCCCCAAGGTGAAGGTGATGGCAGCCCTACACTTCTTTGCCACTGGTACCTTCCAACATACTGTGGCGACTGCTGGTGGGATGTCACAGACCATGTTCAGCCGTGTGCTCCGCGATGTTTTGGCGGCAATGTTGCTCTTCCTGAACCGGTACATCTATTTCCCTAGACTGCGACGACTCACTGACGTGAAGAGTGACTTTTATGCCCTGGGGAGGATGCCGCATGTAATTGGCTCCATTGATGGGACACATGTGGCTTTGGTACCACCACAGGCCCAGGAGCAGGCCTACAGGAACCGCAAGCACTACCACTCGGTCAATGCACTGGTGGTGTGTCTTGCAGACATGACCATCACACACGTGTGTGCCCGTTTCCCTGGTTCAGCACACGATGCCTTTGTGATGAGGAGTAGTCGCATCCCCAGGATGATGGCACAGATGCAGAACCAGCGTGCCTGGCTTGTCGGTGTGTACTGACTTTGTGCCATTGTGTGTGATCTGATCTGTAGTATTCCGCCCACTGTTCCAAGTCAGCTAATGTGCACTTGTCTGTCCGTAGGTGACTCGGGATACCCCAACATGCCGTGGTTGCTGACACCCCTCAGGAACCCTGTGACACCTGCCCAGATGCGCTACAATGAGGCACATGGTCGGACCAGGAGAGTGATTGAGCGGACCTTTGGTCTCCTGAAGAGCCGCTTCCGCTGCCTGGACAAGACCGGAGGGTCCCTCCCATATGCCCCTGCGAAAGTGTGCAAGATTATCATCGTCTGCTGCATGCTCCACAACCTGGCAGTGCGGAAGGAGTTGCCTCTCATCCAGGATGACAATGACCAACATCCGCCACCTGTGGAGGATCCTGGCCTGGACCACGATGCCAGTGACGATGATGATGATGATGATGATGGTGATGGTGATGTCCGCACACAGCTCATCACCAACTTCTTTAGCTGAATGTGAGTATCCTGAGGTGTCATGTCAATGATGTGAGTTGGCATGATGTGTGGGTGGTGCTCTGGTGCTGTGGGAGTGTGTCCATGGGCCACTTGACTGGATGTGTGTTGCGATGTGTGCTAACAGGTGGGCTGTACTCCCCAACAGTGTTGACATGCTAACTTGGTTCTGGGTGGGTATCTTGTAACATGTATTGTGCATGTGTTTTGCTGTTCTGTCCTGTACTCCATTGCTTTTGACTGTGTGTCATTTCTGTCCTTCACAGGGTACTTTCAGATTCGTTTGGTCAACTGTGTCCACCGACGACGTGATTGCACATCCAGGCTGGTAGCTGTTGTGTCCCTACAGGTGATGTGCGCCACACCCATGGACTTCCTTCCGTCTACAGTTGTTGACTGTGTGCCCGCTGCCAGGTGGGGTTACCTTGCATCTGTAGTGGTTACGGCATGTTGCAACTGTGTAATAAACCTGTGCTTCACTTTGTGATGTGCGTTGTCTGTGGTCACATATTTGACTGCCATTTGCTTACTGCACCTGTGGGCTACTTGACTACAACTGGGAATGGGTGTGGTGTCTGTGCATTGCACCGTCTTCCCTGGCAACATCAGTGTAGGCAATGAGTCAGATGGCCTAGGTGTGTATGTGTCGTGTAGCCCTGGTGGTGTGTCTCCCTCATGTGTGTCACGTTTCCTGTACTCACATGCCTGTGTTGTCCTTGCTGTTGCAGTTCGCATACACAGTGTAATTTTGCAGTTCATCATCCCCATAACAGCACCCACGTTGGAATCACGACAGAGGCAAGTATGGTGTATTAGTGTGTTTATTGTGATACATTTGTGTTAATAGTGCATAGGATGGGTTGTGCTGTACATGAATCTTGCAATCCCAAGTTCCTAGGTGAATTGAAAGTCCGGGTAGACAGGATCCCCAGTATCGGGGCCACAGTTGTCTGACACATTGGTCCAACTTGTACTCCCCATGCAATGTGTGGGAGTAGTGTTGCCGTCAACAGGGTGAACAGTCTGTGCACAAAGGCGAACATCCAGAACAGGTTCAGGCTTCCTGGGAGTTGCGCTTGGCCATCGGCCTCTCACTTTTCCCTCCTCGGACGACCCCTCTTCTTGGGGGGGGGCCCTCAAGTGCAGGCTGCTGCGGTGCAGGGGACTCTCCGCCAGAGTCCTCCTCCCTCCCTGTGGCAGTTGCAGTTTGTTCGGCACCAGATGTTGTTGGCACACAGGGAGGTGTGGACTGGTTGCTGTTCATCTGGCGGAGGCATTGTAAAATGTCCCTGTGCACCGCCGTCATCTCATGCAGTGCATCCCACTTGGACTCCACGCGGGACATGTGTGAGTCCACACGGGACATGTGTGACTCCACGTGGGACATGTGGGAGTCCAAGCGGGCATGATGGGCAGCCTGCTGCTGTTTAATGTCTCTGAGGAGCCTCACTACCTGGCTGAGCTCTCCGGTGCTGGACTGGTACGCATCAGCTATGCGTACCAGTTGTGGGTCATCATGCACACCAGCAACGTCTGCAAGCAGCGACCTCTGTCTCCCACCCCTCCCACCACCCCTGCTGACATGTGCAGTGTGTGCAGTGGCACGCACAGATAACCCTGGTCCACCTTGGGGGTTGGTGGTGGTGGTGGTGGCCATGGCCCCAGGTTGGTCCAGGGTCACTGTGCTGGTGTTGCTCCTTATTCTGTCCATGTCGGCAGGGATGGTATTCGTGGTGACAGTCGTTGGAGGGGTGGGTGCAGGGGGTGCAGCTGGTGGTCCTGCTGGTGCTGCAGCTGGTGGTCCTGCTGGTGCTGCATGTTGACTTGCACCGGATGAGCCAGGTTGTTCTTCATCGTCCGAGGAGGACAGAGGCTGTACGACGCCAGTGAGCTCGGCATCCTCTTGAGCCTGGGACTGGGACTCCTCAGCGTCTGCTGCTGTGTCCCCATCATCACCTGTTTTTGGGAGACACAAACAATGTATGTCATGTTTCTGCAGGCATCAATGGTTGACACACATGACAGTTGTGACTGTGCCTCTGGGTGCGGGCCTGTACATTGCATTGTCCTGAGTCGTCACAGTCAGGGGTTGATATTGGTGTGGCACATTGTCCTGCATTATTTGGGCATTTCTATGTATTTTCTGGGGTGTGAACATGGTCTGCATTGGTTGTGTTTGGTTAGCAGCCGGACCTCCTTCCCACCCACCCAGCCAGTCAGTTATCCCACCATGGAACGTGCTTGCGTTGCAGGGAGTGTAAGTTGTCTCTCAGGATGTCAGTCAGTGGTGTTCTGCTGTTTGTTGGTGCACAGTTGCCAGCAGGGCCTTGTGCTCCCCACAGCAGTAGCCAGTGTCCGCCATCTTGTGAGTCCTTCTCCACTCCCTGTGATGTGAGCATGGTTCAGGGTGGTGTTGATGGGACAGTTGTGGGGGTGACCAATATCAGTGACTACGACTCCCATCATGCTATTGCCTCCACCCCCCTTCCCAGCATGTCCATGCTTCCTTCCTTTTGACTCTGCTTCCCTGTGGGGTGGGCTGGCTGTGCTGACAGGATGGCTGGGAGTGTTGTCCTGGCAGTTGTTTGGCTAAGAGTCCCAAGAGTGTCCCTGTGCTTCACACAACATAACCCAGGGTGGTGGTTCTTTGTGGGATCTTGTGTTAGGATGGAGGGCATTGCATTCTACCAGGTGGGTACTGTGTAGTTTGTGTTGGGGTGTGTGTGTGAGGGGAGGTGCTTGTGACTATAGTCAGTGCTGCAAGTCCCCCTTCCCACCCAGCCAGCCAGATATCCCACCATGGAACGTGCTTGCATTGCAGGGAGTGGAAGTTGTCTCTCAGGATGTCAGTCAGTGGTGTCCTGCTGTTTGTTGGTGCACATTTGCCAGCAGGGCCTTGTGCTCCCCACAGCAGTAGCCAGTGTCAGCCATCTTGTGAGTCCTTCTCCACTCCCTGTGATGTGAGCATGGTTCAGGGTGGTGTTGATGGGACAGTTGTGGGGGTGACCAATATCAGTGACTACGACTCCCATCATGCTATTGCCTCCACCCCCTTCCCAGCATGCCCATGCTTCCTTCCTTTTGACTCTGCTTCCCTGTGGGGTGGGCTGGCTGTGCTGACAGGATGGCTGGGAGTGTTGTCCTGGCAGTTGTTTGGCTAAGAGTCCCAAGAGTGTCCCTGTGCTTCACACAACATAACCCAGGGTGGTGGTTCTTTGTGGGATCTTGTGTTGGGATGGAGGGCATTGCATACTACCAGGTGGGTACTGTGGAGTTTGTGTTGGGGTGTGTGTGTGAGGGGAGGTGCTTGTGACTATAGTCAGTGCTGCAAGTCCCCCTTCCCACCCAGCCAGCCAGATATCCCACCATGGAACGTGCTTGCATTGCAGGGAGTGGAAGTTGTCTCTCAGGATGTCAGTCAGTGGTGTCCTGCTGTTTGTTGGTGCACATTTGCCAGCAGGGCCTTGTGCTCCCCACAGCAGTAGCCAGTGTCAGCCATCTTGTGAGTCCTTCTCCACTCCCTGTGATGTGAGCATGGTTCAGGGTGGTGTTGATGGGACAGTTGTGGGGGTGACCAATATCAGTGACTACGACTCCCATCATGCTATTGCCTCCACCCCCTTCCCAGCATGCCCATGCTTCCTTCCTTTGACTCTGCTTCCCTGTGGGGTGGGCTGGCTGTGCTGACAGGATGGCTGGGAGTGTTGTCCTGGCAGTTGTTTGGCTAAGAGTCCCAAGAGTGTCCCTGTGCTTCACACAACATAACCCAGGGTGGTGGTTCTTTGTGGGATCTTGTGTTAGGATGGAGGGCATTGCATTCTACCAGGTGGGTACTGTGGAGTTTGTGTTGGGGGGTGTGTGTGAGGGGAGGTGCTTGTGACTATAGTCAGTGCTGCAAGTCCCCCTTCCCACCCAGCCAGCCAGATATCCCACCATGGAACGTGCTTGCATTGCAGGGAGTGGAAGTTGTCTCTCAGGATGTCAGTCAGTGGTGTCCTGCTGTTTGTTGGTGCACAGTTGCCAGCAGGGCCTTGTGCTCCCCACAGCAGTAGCCAGTGTCAGCCATCTTGTGAGTCCTTCTCCACTCCCTGTGATGTGCGCATGGTTCATGGTGGTGTTGATGGGACAGTTGTGGGGGGCAATATGTGTGACTGCGACTCCCATTATGCTATTGGCTACACTGACTTGGCCAGCATACACAGAATTCCTTCCTTTGAGTGGTCTTCACTGTGTGTTGGTGTTGTTGTGGTGGCTACATGTCTGGATGTGTTTGTTAGTTCTATTTGTGCCACTGCCTAGCTGTAGTTGTAGTTGTGTTTGTACATGTGATGGCACGGTTGGATGTAACTTTTTGATGGCATGTGTTGTGTTTATCTGACTGACATACACATTTTGGGATGATTCTGTTCTGGTTGCTGTGTAATTGCTATGAGTGCATGGTTTGACTCTCCCCTTGACAGTGATGTGTGTGTGTTTTGTGTCAGAATATTGTGTACATTTGTTGTGTACTCACCAGGCTCTGGGATGTTCTCTAGTCCATATACGCTCACTGGCGGAAGGATGGCCCGCACCTTCTCCTCCCAGGGCCTGAGGTATACTGGCTTGGCAGGAGGGCCACTGCCGGTGTATTGGCTGATGAGGTAGTCTTTCTTGAGCAGCTCCCGGACCCTCCTGCGCACGTCATACCACCTGTTCTGGATGTCGGTCTTTGTGCGCAGACATGGTGATTGTGCGTTCACCCTGTTGATGATCCTCTCCCACATCTTGGTTTTCTGGGAGATGGGGGTCTGTTGGACCAGTGCGCCAAACAGCTGTGGCTCTACCCTGAGGATCTCGTCTACCAGGACTTCCAATTCACAATCTAGGAACTTGTGATTCTTCTTGGGGGGCATGGTGATGGGTGGTGATGGTGAGTGATGTGTGTGTTGGTGTGCAGGTGAGGGTGTGTGAGTGTGTGTTTTGCTGGGTGTATGTGAGGTAGGTATTTGTTGGTGTGCTGATGGTGTGTGACTTGTGTGAGGGATGAGCTGTGGGTGTGTGGTTGCTTTCTCTTGGGTGCTGGCAGTGGAATGGCATTTGCAAAGGCTCATGGTAGTGATTTGTGTCCTTTATATAGGTGGAGTTGTGGGTGTGTCTTTGTTCTCTGTCCCCACCCCCCAGTATTTATTGGCTTGGTAATTGCTTGTTTGGCCTTTTTTTGGGTGATTTTTCCTTTGTGCTGTTTGTGTATGTTGGAAACGTTCGTGTGACCGAGTCGGACCCTGCATTGGTCTCGTACGGTGTTCTCCGTTTCGTTCACGCTGTGTTTGTGCAGTTTTCTATGCTGCATACGCGTCGGTCGCGGTGTATTGTGTTGCTTCGGCTCGGTTTTGTATGCGTGTCGGTCGTACGGCTTGCCCTCCGTCCGACTCGCTCGTGGTTTTCGCGCCTTGCATCGTACTTTGCGGTTTGGAGTTAGCGTGTACGTTTCGGTCGGATTTGTTCCGGGTGCGTGTCGGTCGGTTGGATTCGCGTGTTTTTCCGGCCGGATTGCTATTTTCCGTGCGGCTCGGTCGGTCGACTTGGTTTCGTTACGTGTCGGTCGGATTTTCGCGCCTTGCATCGTACTTGGCGTGTCGTGCGCCACGGGTACGTGTCGGTCGGTATTTTTTCCGGATCCGAGTCGGTCGGTGCTTTTTCCGGCCCGAATCGGAATCGACCCCTAAATCTCCCCGTGGCTAACAAAAAAATGAATGTGTCCTCATGTAACGCTACTGGTGCTATGTAAAGCGCTCTGATACCCAATACCTTCGGGTCAAGTTTGCGCCAATTAAAACTACCTAAAAAAGCAAAAAAAAATTGCTTACCTTTGTATAAATTGTAGTGGGAATAGTATGTGTATTAATTGTAAATTTATATAATTTATGTTATATTGTTACAATTTGTATGATTATGTTTTTGATTGTTTAAAATTATGATATTCATAATATTTATAATTATTAATGTTTTTATTGTACAAAATATTTTTACAAAATTGTAAGAAATTAATGTTGTCTACTTTTTTATTTTAGTTAAAATGTTTTTTTTCAATATTTTATGTTATTAGTACATGTATACATATATAAATATTTATTTAGTTGTTAATAGTTATTTGTTATATTATTACATATTATTACATTATTTAAAAAAAAATCTGAAATTATACTATAAATTAAAATTACTGTTTAATAATAGTTTTTTAACTAGATAAATGTAAATATATATACACAATGCTAGAAATCCTACTGAATTACGCCTGGAAAGACAGGGGAGTCATCATGGAGGAAATCAAACATATCAAAGACGAATTAAACTGAACAAGAAACCATCACCAAATTCTTGTGTGAACTCAAACAGAGACTAAGTACTCATGAAGAGGACATTAAGGCAAGGAAACAGAGGAAACTTCATAGGGACTGTGTTGACTATGAAACTGGAAGAATCCTAACCTACAGTAGAAAATATGATCACCTGTATAACACAGTGGAATCTATCAAAATCAACACAAATCTTAACCGGCAAACAACTGAAGACACAGGGGCCAGTCCGAGTGATGCTGACACGGATAACTCAACTACGTCACTGACATCACACAACTCCGGTAGTTCAATATCTAGTAACGAGGCAGAAATCAGACCTAAGACTTTTTTAGACGAGTACTGGCTCCTTCGCCGGGGCTGGCAAACAACACGGAATACCCCAGAGCCCAAGAACAGAAACTCGAACCCTCGAGGAAGAGGCAGAGGAAGAGGTCGGGGCACCAACGTAAAAGAAGGAAAAGACTCAGGCAAAGGAAGAGGGAACAAGAAGGAGCGCATGGGAAGTACACCAACACAACAGCCTTATAATGGATGACGAAAAGGTAAATTGCACTATTGTGAACCTCACTGACAAACCTCTCAGTGATCTTGAAAAAAGAACGCTGTGTCTGGGCCTAACATTCTTCTCCACAGAACCTCTCAACTATGTTAACACTCGCATAGATCTGTTCAAATTTTGCCGCAAACTTAAGCTCAAGAAATTGCATAAATTGAAACCCAGCCAGAATAAGGAACTATGTACTAACCAAAGGGCCACTACCAATGAAAAACTGAATATCAGTGACATTGATACTCTTATGACATTGCATGAGTTAGAGAATTGTGGAGCAACCAGTAATACTGACGTTTACCAGATATTGAATGACATGGAAGTTAGATATGACATTGCAGCATCTACCGAGTTCAAACCCAAATCTACATTCCTCCCCAACATGCCGCATGACAATATGGATACATTTCAGGACATTGTAACCAACCAAATGCTGAGGTTCAGACAGAAATCATGGTTCAATAAGTCTGGTTCACCATCATACAATCTCACTGCTGCACAAAAAAATGCCATCAACAACCTAGCCACTGACAACACCATAGTCATTAGGCCAGCAGATAAGAGAGGGAACGTGGTGATCCTCAGCAGAGACATGTATGTAGCGGAAGCCATACGCCAGCTGAGTGGTCCTTTGTTTTATGTCAGACCTGACAAAAAGGAGTACACGAAGAGCATAACCGACATCTGGACCAGCCTATGTAACTTGAGGGATAAAGGTCTCTTAGAATGGGAAGAATATTGTTTTTAAAAAAAAGACTTTCCCAAGCTCCCTGTTCTATATCTCCTTCCTAAAATCCATAAGAACCTTTCAAACCCCCCTGGTAGGCCCATAGTGTCTTCCAAAGGCAGTGTCTTGGAAAATGTGTCTAGATATTTGGACCATTTTCTGAGAGACCATGTGGTTACACTACCTTCGTATGTGAAAGACACCAAAGACTTCCTCATTAAATTGCAAGGGTTCCAATGGCGGAGTGATCTTCTGCTTATCACCATGGATGTCAGCTCGCTTTATACGATCATTGAGCACGAGCACAGCATTTCGGCTTGCGCCAAATACCTGTCCAAAAGACCTGTTAGACATCTGGAACATACCAGTATGATCATTGAAATGATCAGGTACTGTCTCAAAAAATAATTTCTTCCTGTTTGATGGTAATATTTTCAAACAGATCCTTGGCACCACAATGGGGACATGCTTCACTCCCAGTCTTGCAAATTTGTTCCTGGGAGCCTGGGAAGAAGAAATACAGAATGATACCAGGCTCGGTGATGATTTCGAAAAGATGATCTTATGGCTCAGGTATATAGATGACCTGTTTGTGATTTGGAATGGGACCATCTGTGAAGCCAATGATTTCATACACAAATTGAATCTCAACAATCTCAACCTGGTACTCACCAGTAACATTAGCAATACCTCAGTTGAGTTTTTGGACGTGAGGGTAGAAATCCTCAATAACATCATACATACCAGTTTGTTTAGAAAAGCTACGGCTGGGAACAGCTTGCTCCATGCAATGAGCAGTCATCCAGATAACCTCAAATGGAGTATCCCGTATGGGGAACTCTTAAGGGCCAAACGGAACAGCAGTTCTGAAGAATCATTCTTGTCTGAGCAGAATACCATGCTTACCAGATTAGTTGAAAGAGGATACCCCAGTTCGGTTCTGCGTAAGGCAATTGAAAAAGTCAGAGTGGTCAACAGAACCACGACCCTTGAGAGTAGGGATAAGACCTGTGCATCCACTGAAATGGATGACACCACCCGGGTCATTCTCACCTTCAATGGAAATTCAAATGAAATGCAAAAAGTCCTTACAAAGAATTGGGAGATATTGAGGAAAGATCCTGTCATAGGCAATTCCATCCCGAGAGACCGCACATCACCTATAGAAAAGGGCGCAGCCTTAGAGACATACTTGTCCATAGTGATATCACATGGGTTGATGAAACCAAAGGGATCAACTTGCAGGGCTTTCTCCCATCCGGCCACTGCAAGGCATGCTGCAGGAGCCGCATGAGAAAAGAGTTCCTCAGTACCAGTACCAATGCCACGATTCATATCAAACAGTTTCTCACCTGCAGCTCCTCCTTTGTTGTATATGTCTTAGAGTGCCCATGCAATCTGCGCTATGTTGGGAGCACCACACTCATGGCCAAAAAGAGGGTCCTTGAACATATGAGGGCCATCACCAACAAGGACCAACACTACCCAATAGCAAGGCATTTTGAGACACACCATTACTCAGACAGTTCCAAATTACAGTACTTTATCATTGAACAAGTGACTGCCAAACACAGAGGGGGCAGTTTAGTACTGTCACTCAGGAAGCATGAATCAAGGTACATTATGGACCTGGGTACACGCTACCCTGGGGGTCATAATATATTGATGAAGAGATTGCCATACACTTACATGAGGATTAGTTTGCTCCATGTATTAAGAATGTGTAACGTTGCACTGCCAACATATACATGTTTTTACAGCCTGTATCCTCTGTCAGTGTTTTTATCTAACTTCTTCCAACTTGACTTTCTATCTCTTTACAGGAGAAAAGGAAGGGACCTACTGGACTGGACCGGTATTTCTACTTGGGTTCCCTACCCTTTTCTTTGTGACATCATCCTCCAGATGTTCCGGTCATCCCAGCTAAGAATTTTCACTTTTCTTTTCTTTGCCGCATCACTTTATATTATATCATGGTGTACCGTATGTTTTCACTTTCTGGTTCTCTGACGGAGCAACTTATAATTTGAGTACTACCACCTGCCACATAGCCCAATAGGGGCAGATTGTACACATCAGCATTGCTTTGACACTATCTGACACCAAGTCGCTACTCTGTGGGAACTATTCCGCAATTGTGTCTTTGTGACCATGTCTACTAGCGGCTTATAGTGTTTCATCTCTGAAGAACTACCACCCTGCAAAAACAACAGTTGATGGACAGAATGCAGAACAATGTCATACATTCACCCCAGGACAGAGATCTGGGCCTAAATCCATCGTTTTTTGCTCACCATGCCATTCCAGTTTGAACCCAGCCATATGCAAATCAGTCTTGACCCTGTGCCTCATGGGAACAGTCCAGCCCGAACTGCCAAGCCAGGTCCTCCCTGGACAGGAAACAAGTATCCTAGGACCGGTTTTGGGGTTTCACCCCTCTTCAGCCAGGATAGCTTGATTCCAGTGGCATGGAGAGCACGGGACCCACGTCTGGGCATACCCATCCCACTCGGGGTGACAAATGCAAAAACCGTCCATCAATTGTGTGTCTTTTGCTTTCTCGCCCTAAGTGCGCCAGGTATGCCCAGACGTGGGTCCTGGGCTCACTGTTCCACTGGAATCAAGCTATCCTGGCTGATGAGGGGTGAAACCCCGAAACCGGTCCTAGGATGCTTGTTTCTGGTCCAGGGAGGATCTGGCTTGGCAGTTCGGGCTGGACTGTTCCTTTGAGGCACAGGGTCAAGACTGATTTGCATATGGCCAGGTCTAAACTGGGGTGGCATAGTGAGCAAAAGAATGATGGATTTAACCCAGATCTCTTGACTGAGGGTGAATGATTTGATTTGTTCTGCATTCCGTCCATCAATTGTGTGTCTTTTGCTTTCTCGCCCTAAGTGTGCCAGGTATGCCCAGACGTGGGTCCTGGGCTCACTGTGCCACTGGAATCAATCTATCCTGGCTGATGAGGGGTGAAAGCCCGAAACCGGTCCTAGGATGTTGTTTCCGGTCCAGGGAGGACCTGGCTTGGCAGATCGGGCTGGACTGTTCCCATGAGGCACAGGGTCAAGACTGATTTGCATATGGCCAGGTCTAAACTGGGGTGGCATAGTGAGCAAAAGAATGATGGATTTAACCCAGATCTCTTGACTGGGGGTGAATGTTTTGATTTGTTCTGCATTCCGTCCATCAATTGTGTGTCTTTTGAAGAACTACCACCCTGCCGCATAGGCTGCACACATCAGCATTGCTCTGACACTATCTGACACAAAGTTGCTACTCTGTAGAAATGATTCCGTTATTATGTCTTTATGACCATGTCTACTAGTGGCTTACAGTGTTTCATCTGTGAAGAACTACGCCAGATGGTAACACCTGTCTTCGAATGTATACTATTGCTTATACTGTTGACTACTGTTGCATGATTTATATGTATACATTTCTCTTCAGGACATCAATTACTGTTGAAAGGTGTGCCATCCAGCAGCACCGGACACTATGTCGATTAGCATATCAGTACATTAGTATTTCCCACGTTGCCATCAGCTGATATTTTCTAGGTCGAGAGCAATATTTGCAATTTATCCATTGTATTAATCAATAGGCAACAGTACACATTCTGTTATATATTTACGTTGTGACCTTGTGATAACATGCAGTATTGTGTGTTGTACTCATGTACATTACAAGATGGCAACCGCTTTCAGTAGGGAGTCCTATGTTTATGTCGCACTAAGAACAACATGTCCCATTTTTGTTTCTAATTGTGTGCATGTAAACTGTTCCGTTTCACTCGGCACTTTGGTGTGATCAAGGCCGCTTGACGGCCGAAACGCGTCACGTTGCGATTTATGAAGCAATAAATCGATCATTGTGGATATCCTTGTGTGGTTCCTGAGAGCACGTCCAACTTCGCCTTTGCTTTGGGATATATATATATACAGGATACAGGGGATTTCTTACGCAAAATTGAAAGTGTAAAATGGGAACCTGGATGTGTGCTCATATCCTTAGATGTAACTGCGTTATATACGAGCATCCATCACCAGGATGGCTTGAGGGCTGTTGCATATTTCTTAAACACTTGCCCCATGGGCTGGTATTTGCATAACAAAATGCTTCTGACAATGATCTCGACATGTTTGGAAAATAACTTCTTTCTCTTCCAAAATCAAGTTTTCCAACAGGTCAGGGGTGTAACCATGGGGGCCTGCTTCTCTCCAAGCTATGCTTGTCTACATATGGGCTTTTGGGAGGAGCAGGTACTTCACGCAAGTCATGGTGAAACCCTGATCAAGCATGTCCTATGTTGGTATAGGTACATAGATGACCTGTTTTTAATATGGAAGGGCACTGAGCAGTCTGCACACACTTTTATTGAACAACTTAACATTAACAATCTTAATCTCAAGTTCACTGCCCAAATGAGTAAGGAGAGCATTTTTAATCTTGATGTGGAAGTCTTTGTAAATAACAACAGATTAGAAACAAGACTTCATAGAAAATCTACGGCAGGCAACACGGTCCTACATGCCCATAGCCACCATCCGCCACATTTAATTAAAAGCATCCCCTTTGGGGAAATGCTGCGGATACGCAGGATATGTAGCTCTGATAAGGAATGCAGACAGGCACAGTATGAATGCAGAGAGAGATTCTTGGAGAGGGGTTATTCTGAGGAGACACTAGACATAGCCATGTCTAAAGCCAACAAAATACAGAGGCATGCTGCACTCACCAATAGAGTAGCTACAACAGACAGTCAGTTACAACAAGAGCAATCTACGCGCCTTATACTGACATTTAGCAAGCAGCATAAGACATTACGGAGAATCATCAATAAAAGCTGGCCCCTAGTGTGCAATGATCCTGTCCTTGGAATTAAGTTGCCGAAATCTCCTACTATCACCTTCAGAAAAGCCCGCTCCATGAGTAACTCCCTTGTCAGAAGCAGTCCGGAAGTTAGACAAAAGAAAAACTGGCTCAATAGTAGAATGGGGTTTTTGAAATGTGCAACTTGCAAAGCCTGCAGACACGGCAAGAATGCATCCTCTTACCACACTCCATTTCAACCTAGACCAGTGAGAATCACAAAAGCGCTGAACTGTAAGACTGAATATGCGGTATATGTGCTGGAGTGCTCATGTGGCCTGCAGTACATGGGTAGCACGAAACTGCAGGTGCACAAGCGAGTGCTCCAGCACATCAGAGCTATTGTCAACAGTGACGCTGCTTACCCAGTGGCAAGACACTTTAAGGAAACACATGACAACAACTTATCACACTTTAAGTACTTTGTCATTGATGCAGTACTGCCATTGAGAAGGGGTGGAAATCGAGAGCAACTACTGAGACAAATGGAAACTAGATACATCTTAGAGTTGGATGGTAAAACACCCCAGGGGCTGAACTCAAGCGAGGATTTTTTCACCTGCCTCTGACCATTTCAAGTTTACCTGCAACACACTGTATAAACCTGTAGTTCTGCCGCCTCCCATCATGTTTTTAAAAAAAAACACTAGTGTATTTTAACATTTCTTTTTTTTAATCTTGCACATCCAAGCACGGCTGTGAGTTGGTATTGTGCAAGCACTGGCACTTTATGTATTAGCACTTGGCACTTTCCTTTTTCTATCCAAGGGGTACAATCCATGGCCCACTGGGGCAGGACATATGTATATATAATTCTGCAGTGTAATATTTCTGACTCAGAGTAAATGTTTTTCTAGTAACTAGTATTAAAGGGTCATTTTCCTTGAGCTTAGTTACGTGAAAAGAAGCCTTATGACGTGACCAGTTTATATGTTGACATAAGAGTTTAGATATGCAATTTCGCAACTAATCCATTGGTCACATTTATTGGTCATTATAACAGGATATTGTAGTTCCGATTTTAGCATTTATATGGGATTTTTATAATAATGTTATTAGAGGCTGTTTAAATATTTATTTATTTATACATATTTATTATCTTTGCGTTATTTGCACCTTTGATATTTATCATGGTACTGTAATGCATATTTGCACATACTACACTGCAATTATGATAAACAACAACAATGAATGCAATTGGTTGTCTATGTCTATGATTACCCATGGTTCAATTATCACGTGTGTTTGAGGACTGGCACTTTAAAT
The DNA here is from genome assembly GCA_963921515.1 of Calotriton arnoldi. Taxonomy (NCBI): domain Eukaryota; kingdom Metazoa; phylum Chordata; class Amphibia; order Caudata; family Salamandridae; genus Calotriton; species Calotriton arnoldi. Next base: position 457,545 of record CAWUFW010009794.1, read on the forward strand.
TGTTGAAAAAATTGTCCATCGGCGCATCATGTGATCAAGGCCTCTGCGAGGCTGAAACGCGTAATGGCGGTGGTGCAGGGCATCTTCTAATAAAATCTGTGTGCACCGATACCTGGGTCTGTCTTCGTCTTTCCGGTGGACTGTGGTGGCGAAGTACTGTGGATATATATATATATATATATATATATATATATATATATATATATATATACGTATATATATATATATATATATATATACATGTGTGTGCGTCTAACTTTTTTTAAAGTTAATTTGTTATATTTATTGAAATATATATTAAATCTATAATGATAATTAATGTTACTATGTAATGTATTTAGTATTTAATAATTAAATGAATATATATTTGAAAAACAATATTTAATACAATGATATTAATGACAACAATATTTTGTTTTCAATATTTTTGTACTTACAGTTATAAGTATAGGATGACAATATTTTTGACATCAATATTTTGGTCACAATATTTTGTTATGGGGATATTTTCATAGGAGATATTTTGTCAGTGTACCGGTAATTATTAGTTCAATGTATTTTTCCTTGTAGATCAAAAAGTAAATTAATCATAGAGTTTATTTGACCCAAAATCAGGGAATGGAATACTTATACTTATGTATACATGAGAACTCAGGAAATGTGTGACTTCATGAACTGTTGATGATGTACCGGTGAAGAATTACCCCATCAGTGATATTTACAATGTTTCTTCTGCTGCAGGACCTATCAGAGGTTCAGTTGTTGCCATGGTATATCATTATTGAGCCCACCTTTATTTGTCTGGAGTTTATAAACCCATCTTTGCTCTTTTTCTAAGAGCTTGTACGTAATGTCTCCTTGGAGTGAGTTTCTCACTGATTGACCATTTAAGGTCTCTGTCTGTGTGTTTTTTTCTCCAGGAATTGTGAACTGAGTTTACATGATGGTCTCCTACATTGGATGGTACGTCTCTGCTCACTTATCCGGATTTTCACTTTCCTGATGGTCATTCCGATATATCGGAGCCGGCATAGGCATGTGATGATGTTAATTACAATGCTACTCTTACAGTTGGTATGAGCCCTTTGTTCCCATGCTGATGTTAGTCCCGGGTTGTGTGGTTTTGATTGTTTAGTAAGAGGGCACACAGAGCAGTTACAGCATGTATTGTGCCCTGTCACTGGCGGGAGGTCCCACAATGCGGCTTGTTGTTCTGAGGCCCCTTGCCTAGTATTACTATGCACAAGTATGTCCCTAATACTTCTATTCCATTTGAATGAAAACTTTGGTTTAGAAAAGGATAGCTGATTTGATGTAAATATATACCAGTGTGTCACCTACCTGAAAGCTCCAGCGGTCGGGAGACATAAACTGATCTGACCCTCCTTGTCCACCCCGGAAGTCAGGCGGAAGAGAGGAGCCAAGGAACCCTGTGTGAGGCCGTAAAACTGGAAGAAGATGCGTGGCGGGGAGAGACTGGAACGCGAGAGAAGGAAGTGAAGGAAGATGGAGAAGTAGCAGCGGGAGAGGAGAAGAACGAAGCCCCAGGCCAATCAAGTGTGGAGGAAGCGGAATTAATCGGGAGAGTGACCGGCGCAGCAGTGACATCAGAGGCAGCAGTCCGAGAACCCAGGAGAGGAGTCTCCTGTCTGCTTGGAGCTACACCAACCATGCCACGCCCCTGGAGGGACGTGGCTGCACCAGGGGCGTGCAAAACTCTCTATTAAGGGCCAGAGGACAGAGTTGGGTGAGGGGGGAAAGGAATGCAGAAAATAAACCAAACCTGATTTAAACTTAGTCAGAACAGGCTGTATGAGTGTTATATATACATGATCCTTTGCTTTGGGAAATCCTCGTTCTTTTTTGTGAAGGAGTAAAAAGAAGGCAGAGGTCCCCTCTACCTTACTCTCCTGCCACCTAAAACCCCCTTCCCCCCTTTTCACATCCTACCACTAACCATATTCTACAGCGGAGGAAGGCAACACCCCCAAACCTTTACTAATCTCACAAGAAGAAATCAAATTCCCCCCAACAATAAGTTCATACATGCATTTATGTTTCTGTTGAGGGTATTGGCGGACAGGAACTCCGGCGACCCTGCAGAGAAAGAAGACGTCATAAACTCCTGCTTTGGCCTTCCTTCTATTTACAACATTGCTCAGTTCTAGAAAAGAAAAATGATTTTTTTCCTGATAAAATAAAGAGAAAAAGGACTACATCAGCCCTTCTAGTGTTTTTTTTGGGTGACTCCCCATCTCAACGGCTGACACAGTTTTCGTTGACTATTTTTTTATACTGTTTGATGAGGAGTAATATATGCTGACGAAGATAAGGGTATCTTTGTCTTATTTCTCCAGTAGGGCCTCTCTTGAATATGTTGTGCCCATTTCTGGGCCTTTTTGATGATTTTTTAAGGATACACTTTTTCTCTAAGTTTGCCAGTGAGAATGTCCGCTTCTTTTTTAAAATTCCTCAGAACATTCCCAGGTTTACCGATCTTAGTAAATCTGGGAATGCACCTAAATCTACTGGTGGATAGGTGAGAACCACCACACTCCACCAATGAAGTGCCTACCTTGGACATATTAACGCAAGGCAGTGACTTGCGCTGCCATGCGTTTTTCCAGATTTACCAAGCGACTCAAGGCCATGCAAGGTGGCCTTTACGTGGCTTGGTAAATATCATTATGGGCCTGATTACGAGTCTGGCTGTCCTCAGACCACTAGACTTGTGGTGGGCGGCCCTGGTGGTCTTCCGTCCACCACATTACGACCTTTGTGGTTGTGTTGCCCTGGGACCACTGACTCCTCCAGGGAACCGCCGTTCCCTGGCAGTGGCGCACAGTCAAGAGGCATCAATATGCTTGGCAGGACTACCGCAGTCCCGCAAAACATATTATGACTTTCCTCACTGCCACTGATATTATGGAGGTCTTTCCTCCATGAAAACAGTGGTAGTGAGGAAAGAAAAGTAGCCCTACAGGGCCCCCTTGGGCCTCACTCCATGTCGATGCACGTAGGGGGTACAATATGTGCGCCCCCTGTGTGCATGCACCGCCAGTTTCAGCACGGCATGGACTTCACAGTCCATGCCGTGCTAGGACGTCCTTTGACATTTCCATTGCACCTGTGGGAACACCAAAGAATCGCCTGCAAATGACTAAAAAAGTCATTATATAGCGGTCGGTTCTCACACTGGTTTGACGGTGTGGTGGCGGGGCAGTCCCTGTCAAACTCGCAATCGGTCCCTATTTGTTTTGCATCACCCTTGCACTACCTTGCGTGGTACAAGGGCAACACAAAACCTTTATAAATATACCCCTGGATTTCTCTGAAGCCCAGGCCACACTTTAAAAATGAGGCAGTCGTGCACTTACTTAACCTTGAGCTCTCTTTCGAATTACAGGAAAAGGCATATGGCTTTTTGGTGGCCTGATCTCACTACATCATCTTGAGGTCACCTTGTTGATGAAAGCCATTTTATTAGTGGCATTTAGTTTAGAAAGTGGACTTGAAGAAGCACAGTATTGCTCTACACAATGCCTTCATGGCATCAGTGAGCTTCGTGTATTACTGTAACCTGAAGGCTTCTCTTCAGACTGCTTCCTAAAGGAATAAAGAGACCTGTAAATCTGTACCAGAGGTCACCAGCTCCACAATTTACTCCTGAAAGTCCTGTCTGCTACTTTGCTCCTCTGACCTGCTGAGGACTCACAAATGCCAAGAAGTCCTGAAATTGCCTGTTAGCAGTAAGTTCCAAGACTGCTGTGCGCTTTGCTGAAATTGTGATGCCTGGTTGCTAATTGTAATTTATGCCTTCCTGTGCATATTTGATTTGAAAGCTTTGTTACTGACGATCCCCGCATACTTTGCAGGAATTATTTTCAGCAAAAACCCACATTTTGATTTTCCTGATCACTGTTTACGACAACGAGGTGCTAACGCATAACTGCTGTATGAGTTAGAAAAAAGCTGACTTTTATTAATCGACTGGGATGATGAGACTAAGATAATCTGGTTGAATCACATCTTCGTGTTCTTTTTAAGGGCATCTCCTCTTATCCGAAGGTTTTTCAACTCTCAATAAACTCTTCCCATCAAGAGACAGTTGGCTGGCTACATCAAGACTATAGAGTCCTGTTTTCAGTAGCGGCTCCTCGAGGGAGTGCTGCGGTGGGGCGGGGCGGGGGAGGGGTAGTAAACTCCGAAATTGGGCCGAACAAAGTTGAGTAAAGAAATAAATACATTTTTTTAAAAAACGAATTACATTGCACGCTGCATCGCTGATTTGGCGTTGCAGCGCGCGCAATGTAATTTCTTTTGTTTATTTATTTCTTTACTCAACTTTGTTCGGCCCAATTCCGGAGTTTACTACACCCCACCCTGCCCCTCCCCTGCCCCTGCCCCGGCCCACCGCCCCGCAGCACTCCCTCGAGGAGCCGCTACTGCCTGTTTTGACTGAGCCTCCTTCAACATGACTATCAAAACAAATATCAGACCTCGCAAGCCTCATAAGAAAAAAAGTATTTGTACCTGGATGACTCGTGAAGATTTGCTCCAGAAAATTGGCATAATTCCAAAGGTAACTTTTCACTGAGACCAAAATACTATGGGGCAGATTTACAAGCCCCTTGCGCCACTTTTGCGTCACTTTCCCCATGTTAAAAATGACGCAAAAGTGGCGCAAGGGGCTTGTAAATCTGCCCCCATGTATATAAAAGAGCTGCACCCGAGAGTAATATTTCTTTCTTCCGTGTTCATATACATAAGACTGAAAGGGGCATTTAAAATATTACATAATAGTTAGTGAAATGCAGGTTATCATTTGTGCCCATCTAATTTTAGCAATGTCTGCTGTACGTGAGAAGATTCTACCACACCTTTAATGTGTAAAATACTGCACAAATGATCACTGCAATTCAGTTTTACCCTCTGACTTATGCAGATGTATAGATGATGCTCTAAATAATGTTCTCACCATTTCAGCTATTTTCCCCAGAAATGTATTGCTTAATAGAGTTGCCCATAGTTGTGGGTTGAACTCACAACAATTACCTAGAAACAGTTCAACAACTTTCGTTCCATCTTCTTTATTATTTTTCTTCAGAATCTTGTTGCTATTATTTACTTGATTTCTGTTTTGTTCTAAAGATTTTATTGAGATTTTAAGAGAAATACAATAAAACAGGCAACCACAAACTATCATTGCATGGGATTGTGGGGTGCCTGATTAGTCTGATAATAAATCTGATAATAAAAAAGGTAGAGATACTACAGGAGTACAGTCGTTTACGTTGGAGTTGACATAGCATGACAAAGTTGAAACCCTATTTTACGTACAGAATTAAATTACATGATTCAGAAATATGTATCTTGGAGATACAAAGATAGTCTGAGCTTAATATACCCACCAAGTGCGGTCATGAGAGTCAAGAGGCATAGAGGTGGTAAAAGCAGTATAGTATAGCTTAAAAGATAGACTATAAAGAGAGAAGTATAAAGAGAGAAGGAGAAGTGGGAGGTGGAGAAGAGAAGAGAAAAGAAAATAGAGAATAGAAATTAAAGAAAAGACAAAAAGAGTAGGGAGATAGGAGAATTAATGGGAACATGCCATGTTCAACCCTGAACATTAACAGTAGATCGGGATATCAGACCATGAAGGGACAGTTAAAACTACTGCAGATTGTGCATTAAAGTATCTAATGGTCTCCAAATATGTTGGGATGTAATGGGGTTGCCGGTGCACTTTGCTTGGGCAGTGTGCGTGCTCCTTAGGTAGGTGACCCTTGCCCATCACGTGTGGTAGGAAATATTGTTAGTGGACTTCCAATCTAGAAGGATGACCTTCAGGGCAATGGTGGTCAGTAAATCGAGAAGAGTGAGGTCTGAGTTTAGGGGCTCAATTGGAATTACGGATGCATTTAGGCCAAGTATAATTGTTGGAAAATCAAGTGAAATGGGAGTGTTAAAAATGTATGCAGTTGGGAAGTAAAAGCTTCCCAAAAAGAAGTTAAACATGCACATAAAAACCCCATATATTCTTGTTTTCCGCATGCTGATATGCATGACCAGCAGGTTTCATAATCTATTAGATCTGTTTAAAGAGTCTACCCGGGGTCCTGTTGGGGTAATTTGATGCGCAAAATGTGTTTGTATTAACTAAGGGGTTAGCTTGTTTTGAAGTAAGAGGTGACGAATTTTAGACAAGGCCTCAACTGGGATGGGTGATTTACCTTAATTAGAGAATAGCTTGTGACACCTTTCACATGTTCTGACATATCAATGAAAAAACATCTATCCCGCATTCCCTTGCCGCAGCAGCAATAGCACTGGATGCGGAGAGAGCCTTTGACAAGGTTTCCTGGCCATTCTTAGAAGCCGCCTTATATAGATATAACCTAGGTGAAATTTATATTAAAATGATCATGTCCCTGTTCAATAACCACTCAAATTGAATGAAAATCAATGGAGCCTTGTCTCGGCCTTTAGCTTTACACGTCAAAGTTGCCCACTCTCCCCTTTGTCATTCTTTCTAGCCATAGATCCCCTGCTGTTAACGCAAAAATAATCTACTGAAAACGGTGGCCTAAAATATGCAGACTCAGCGGCTGATATATATATTGGGGAGATGGTACTCAATCCAAATGATGCCAAATTTAATTGTAGGCAGATCTTAAGTTTGTAATACACACAAAAGAAGGGGTGAGGGTACGGACTCACCTACCCCGAACCCCCTGTAAACACTTTCTGCACCAGAAGGAGTAGGGAGTAATAAAATATGTAACGTAATGGCACATACAATCTATTCTAATACTGCCCTCACTCACACAAATGTGTGACATGCTTCATCATTGGGCTGCTACAAAAAACACCCCGGCGTAGCCACGCCTGGGGTGGAGCAATAGGGTAGGGGAAGACAATACAACACAAAGAGAGACACAAATAAATTCTAAAGTGACTGGGAGCGACGGTAGTGAAAGTGCAGTCAAGTGAATTAAAACTAGCTCGGAAGTGTCGCTGTGCCTAAAGTTTTAATCCTGGATCTTCCGGCCAGAATAAAAAAGTGCAAAGGATGGTGGTGAATGGGAGATTCTATGTGCTCCTAACACCCCTCCTTAACTGCGAAGTGGTCAACATGTTTCGGCCGTCAGTGTATGCCCCTCGTATCGGGTCACGCCGGCCTTCCTCAGGACTCTACCTTTCCCAGTAAGTTCTCCCTCACCTCCAATTGAGATGAGAGAAAATTAAAAGTCAGTTTCTTACGTATTGAGGAATTTTCACCAAAGGTTCATGTAGTTACGAGTTTACCCTACAGTCAAATTTGAAATGGCGGCTGGCAAGGGAGACCCCCTGTGGTCACACTTACATCAAGGGTGGTTCTCCGCCAACATTGCTCGTCCCCGTCCGCCGTGTGAGTGAGGGCAGTATTAGAATAGATTGTATGTGCCATTACGTTACATATTTTATTACTCCCTACTCCTTCTGGTGCAGAAAAAGATCTTAAGTTTGGCCACGGTGGAGACTACTCTGTCTCTGCCATGGTGAAACTTCTCAGATGGTCCTGCGGAGTAAGGACTATCATAGAAATGGCTACATGTCCGCCCGCCCAATTTAGATGGGTGGACATCTAGCCCTTTTTACTATTTCTTACTGCCGGTAAGGAACAGTAAAACCATTAAAATGGGGGAAGCCTCCTTTGGCGAGGGAAGCATTACTTTTTTTCTTTTCAAAAAGAACATCCAGTTTCAGGATTTTATTTTAATAGTCTTTGCTACAGGGCTGCATCCTTCCGACGCAGCCCTGTAGCAAACAGTAGAATGCATTGATAGGAACTGCTGTGATGGCTGTTCCTGCCAATGTCTTTATAAATGACCGCATACTTGGCGGTCGTTTAAAAATTAGGTGGACAGCCTCTCCACCATGAGGATGGCGTAATTTACACCATCCCCATGGCAGACCCATGGCTGTCCACCTATATCTAAATCAAGCCATTGGTTTTCAAAACGACTGCTTATGCAGATGATGTATTAATATTTACAGAAGCCACAGACATTCCTATATCTGCTATAATAAATATTATCAATACGTTCTCCAGCTGCTCTGGCTACTCCTTGAACAAGGATAATACTGAAGTTTTACCCTTAAAATACTATTCCTGTGTTGGAAATTCAAACTTGCAGCGGCCATCCAAGTACATCAAGTATTTAGGCATTTGGTTTTGCAAGGACCTTTTGGAATCCATAGCACAGACTGAACTAAAAACGATCTAAAAAATTAAGGAATCACTGACAACATGGTCACCAAGACATATTTTAAGGTGGGGCAGACTAGAAACTCTAAAGATGAAGGTGACCTCATTAGTCAAGTTCCTGTCTAGTATGCTCCCTATTTGCCTCTTGAAGATTATTTTTAAACCACTGATAAAATTACTTCTGACTTTCTGTGGTGCAAGAAGAAAGCCAGAATACGTTTTAAAAAGCTAATGATTAACTTCCAAGAAGGAGGAGGCAAGATTCAGAATTATTTCAACTACCAAACAGCATACCTGGCTATGCACGGCGCACAAAGATTTGAAATTGATCCCATCAAAATGCCTGCTTGATTTAGCATTGAATGACGTATTAGCCACCCCCTTACCTTAGTGGCAAAATTGATTATGTCGCACCTCTCTTTTTAACACTCTAATAAGATTGTTTAAGACACAATTACAGCTCTATTAACAGTGGACATAGCTCTCTATTCTAATATAAATAAATCTGACTCCATATCATTATGGAATATTAAGAAACTCCAGACTTCAGACTACAGTCTCCCCCACGATTGGTCCAAACTGGGCAAAAAAAGGTATCTCCCTAGTGGCAGATCTCTCTGCAGACTTCATACCTTTAACCTTTGCTGCTCTTCAAGAGATAAATGAGCTCTCAAAGATATTTTCTATGATTGTCCTAAATATCAATGTTTAGGTTTCCAAATTAAGACCCCTTTTAAAAACAACTCTTTTTGCCTCCCTTAAACACATGCAATCTGGGGGCCACATAGCATCCAAGATTTATAAATTCTTTACTAGATTTAAATTTATTTTTCTGAAATTATATCATATTTCCCCTAATTTAATCAATCAGTATGCCAAAGGTAACCAGTGATATAAGATTCGTGAGGCAAGCACCTCTATTAAGCATTTCAATTCTGGTCTCCTCCTCCGACATCTTGATGCCGTGCTCATGCCCGCCCACACCAGTCACACGATGTATGCCAGGAGGATGAAAGGAGAATGTGGAAAGGGATTCTCCATGGAAAAGGGGCCCGTCAATGCGGGAGTCAAGCCGGCTGGCCCACCTGACCCCCCGCTGGGCAGCAATTTTCCGGTCACTTAGACTGTAAACTGACAGCAGTAGCCTGTGAGGATTCAACACAGTTCTGCCACAGCTGTTGTCTTATCACCTACTCTTGCACGCCGCCACTGCGCCCGGCACGCTCATGGAGGTGGGTGTGCTCAGGTGTATGGCAGGGCAGCTGCGGAGGAGAAGGGACTGTGGGGCTGTGCGGCGGTGAGTGCAGAGCTACTTTGAGCAATCCTGGGCTATGCTGTTATTGCCTGTGCCGTTATGCTTTGACTCTTGTAGGTTGAGGCCGAGGCAGCTGAGGTTGCCAACTGCCACCATATCAATGGTCCACCCATCACACCGACTCACCACTATGGGGTATATTCACAAGAACGTGCGATAACTACCGCAAGAGTAGCGTAACGCAACTTTCAATATCGCAGCCTATCGTGGGAAAATAACCCTGTGTCAACGTGGAATTCACAACAAGGCGGTAGCAAGCGATAGTCTGCCGAAACCGCGGACAATGTCCGCGATACAACCACCACGACGGAGATAAAAACACAAACCACAACACCAAAAAACATGCGATGGGCCAAAGCGCGATGAGGAAATCAGCGACAAGCAGCGCCAGGCCTGCAACACACATCTGGCAGGCATCAAAAATCACCATAAAAGTAGAAAAAACACCCACACACAAACTGACCAACACACAAGCACCATGGAGGCAATGGGAGCAGGCGCAGAGGACGAGCGCAACCCCACAAGCACCCCGGACGACCAGCCTGGGACCTCGGGGACAGGGAAGGGCACGGACAAGAAGACGAGGAAGACCAAGTTCAGTCCACAGGCGAACAGGATAATAGTCACGGAGGTGATGGGACACCATCAACAACTCTTCGTCACCTCCAACGTGTCATTGGGCACCAAAACTGGAATATGGCGGGACATCGTCGACAAGGTGAATGCCGTCGGAGAGCACAAGCGGATAATGGACGAGGTCAAGAGGCGATGGAATGACATCAAGCGGAAGACCAAGGAGAAACTCACCGCCAACCAGAAGGCAGCAACGCAGACCGGAGGTGGGGGCCCAGTGCCACAGCTGGAGCTAGATGACATGGAGGAGCTGGTGTCGACAGTCATCAGTGTGGAGACTGTGGCTGGAGTCAGGGGACCGGACACTGCTCGACAGGACACAACACAACCGCAACAGGGTGAGTGACCACCAGGTACTGGGGGGACGGGTGGAGATGGCCCCAATGGCACACATGCACAAGGAAGCAGGGCACAGTGCACACCCACAATGACCCTGGGTCCTCACCCAGACCCACAGACTGTCACAATGTACAATGCCATGCTGTCTGAATGTCAACCTGTACCATGCGGCTACATACATGTGGACACATTGTAATACACCATCTCCCCTTCACATCGCAGGGGCATCGTCAACACTTCCTGCAGAGCAGTCCCAGCCACTCTTCTCTGATGACGAGGAGGACAACACCAGCATCGACACCCAATCCATCCAAGACATCATTGACCTCATCCGCCACTCACCTCCAGGATCAGGGCAGCCCAGCCACATCGATGAGACCCCACCCACCACCCAAACCACCCAGCAGGAGGCACCCACAGCCCCGGCACTCTCCCAAGACCCCCAGGAACAACACATGGCCTTCCAACGACGTGTGCTGGAGGTCCAGAGGGAGACGGCTGAGCAGGTGCGGGTGGGGTTCGACCTCATGGCTACCAAACTGGACGCCATCCATGGGTGTCTACGTCCGCCCCATGGTCTCCAACCAGCCCTGACTGACATCGCTGGAGTCATGACGCGGAGAGAAGAACACCTGTCCACTCAGAGTGGCTCCAGCGATGCCAGCCGTGAGCTGGCACACATGCAGAGGCTCATGGAGGACATGGTGCGGATGGAGGCGGAAAGGATGGCAGCCACCGCTGCACACCATCTAAATGTAGCAGGGATCTACCATGCCCTGCAGTACTTCATCATGGCATTTCTGCCACAAGACGTGTCTCTGATGAATGCGGCTGCCCCCACACCATCCACATCTCCGCCCCCTGGTGTGTCAGTGCCTCCCAGTGTGGCAGGCGTATCCACTCAGGCCCCTGATGTGTCAGTGGCACACAGTGCCACAGCCGGTACTGCAACACCCACAGGTGGGGCATAGCACACATCCGAGGACGAGGACTTGGATGGGTTGGCTCTCAGAAGGAGGCATTAGCATACATTTCCGCCACCTGGCCTGTTTCTGCTCGGTCCCGCACATGGCCTCATGACCTTCCACTGACCCCGATACACTCCGATGCACTCACCTTGGACAGCGACATGGACTGCCACATCCTGTTTGACGACCAATGACACGGCGACCAGACTGCGGACTGTACCCTTCCTCTTCCGCAGTACATGTCATCCCCGGATGGACTCTGGCTGGCCCTCCACGTGCCCATATTGAGTAGTGTGCTCGGCATTGCCCTGTACCGCTCCAGCTGCATAACTGCACTGGATGTGCAATAAACATCCAGTGACGCACTGCTGTGTCATGTCTTTCATCATTCATGTGTGAATGTGTGGATGAATGTAGGGACAGTGACTTCCCTTGCATCAATGATGTTCATCCTGTGGGATGCCAGTCAGAGGGTGCTACATTGCATTTTGTGTACCGGGTCCCGTGAACACTACAACAGGGACACACGCATTAGTCACTTCCTTGTCTGGACATGGACTGAACCACGCCCAGAGCCCACGAGTCATTGTTGCAAGCCCTGTGCTGGTCCGGCGTACGGCAGGCCAGACCACTCCGCTAACGCTCCGAGGGGGGGCCATCATTGCTACCCATCGCAGGTGTACTCGCTGGTGGTGTGCAGGTCACTGGTCTAGTTGTCAGCATGTCACAGCCACTCCCTGAGGGTAGGTTTGCACGCACACCACACCCATCCGGCACAGGCCATGTGACTCCGCCAACATAAGGGGCCGACGACGTCACATTCCCCTCTGCCGGTGGTGACTGGATGACGGATGCTCCACGGTTCTCAATCATTAAGGGCCCATGAGTTTTTGCGCACAGGGTTAGTGGCACACGAGGCCTTGTGGACGGCACGGGCCTACCACCACGTGGCGCAGACTGGGGTTGCACAGGGTTAGTGGCATACGTGGCCTTGTGGACGGCACGGGCCTACCACCACGTGGCGCAGACTGGTGTTGCACAGGGTTAGTGGCACACGAGGCCTTGTGGACGGCACGGGCCTACCACCACGTGGCGCAGACTGGGGTTGAACAGGGTTAGTGGCACACAGGGCCTTTCGGACGGCACAGGCACCCCGCCACGGGACGGTGACTTTGGGTGCACTGAGTCAGTGGCACCTTAAGCTGCTGAGCGGGTGTGCAGCCTGCGATGATGCCCCGTCCCGGCGGTCCGGACAGCTCAGGTTTTGTGTGCCCTGCTGGACCGCAGTGTAGGCCAGAGCCAGCGGGCAGCGCGGGCCTACCGCCACGTGGCGTCGCTTCCGGGATCCCAGAGTTGGTGGCACCCATTGGGCTGAGCGGGTGTGCAGCCTGCGATGGTGCCGGGTGCACTGGTATGTCCTATGCCATGGAGTAATCAAGACCCAGCACCAAACGTGAGACCTGGTGACCTGCGGAGCGGGGCTGCATGATGTGGAGGGTGCCATGTCCGCGGGCCCTGGGCTTGTGGCTTGCAGCGGCACATGGTGGGACCTCCTGTCTATGCGCCGGTGGCGGAAGGTGAGCATTGAGGCCTGGGTGTGCATGGGCGGGCATGCTCCGATGGGCGGCGGGTTGGGTTGGGGTGCCTCTGCCTGGGTGTGCATGGGCGGGCAGGCGATGTTGTCTTGTGCAAGTTTGTGTACTGTGCCAGTCATGTATCTGGACTCTGTTTCAGCTGACGGCTCTGACTCAGATGTGTGACCTGGTGTCCTGCTATACATACCAGCACGTGGTTGGAGATACACCGGTGGCAGCAGGTGAGCAGTGTGGCCTGGGTGCGCAGGGGCGGCACTCTCTCTCTCTCTCCTTCTCTTCCTCTCTCTCTCTCCTCTTCTCTCTCTCTCTCTCTCTCTCTCTCTTCCTCTCTCTCTCCCTCCCTCTCTTCCTCTCTCTCTCCTTCGCTCTCTCTCTGTCCTCTGATGTGCGCAGGACACACCTTCTCATCATGTTTTTTGTCTTACAGGCTGTGACCTACGTATTGTCCCGAGGGGAGCGGCCATGTGTCTTCATTTCATTTCGGTGTTCATTTTAATAAAGTTTCATTTGTTGCTTCGAAAGTGAATGTGTGCTGCTCATTTCTGTGATGACACATGCATATCACCAGTTGTGATTGTGCGACATCAAGTGGAATATTTTGTACATGTTTAGGTGTGGCTGATGTGGCATGTCTTTGGTTGGGGGGGTGCCAGGGAGGGGTGGTCCTGGGGGTGGTGGCGGTGGGTGCTGTGGCCCTCTTGGGTGTCCGGGCCGCATGATGGGTGGCTCCATGGCATCTGTTGCCCTTCCGATATAGCCCTGGGCTGTGCTCCCTTTTGGTTTGCAGGCTGCCGTCCGACTTTACACCAGAGCAGGTGTAGATTTCCTGGTGCTAACGCGCCTTATCGCCTGTTTTGTGTTTTTATCGCTGATGTGGCTGGTCATTGAGAATGTTGAGGTGTGTTGTTGTCGCGCCTTTTGGCACGGGAACGCCCACTCTGCATCTCATTAGCGATAGTTGCGCGGGTCCTCTGTGGCGATGTTTTTTGCGGCTGCTATCGCAGGGAAACTGGTGCTGTGGGCTGTTTACACCAGCTTAAGAATGGGGAGGTATATTTATCACGACTTTGGCTGCGATAAAGTGCCGTTAATTCAGCGATAGCTTCTTGTGAATATGCCCTTATGTTTCATGTCTTCTGTGTGGGTGGATGCAGTGGCTCGGGGAGAAGGTAAGTGACACTGCTGGAAGCTGTGAGCCTTGCTGCATTGTACTCCTTTCTTCCCCCCTTCTTTTAATACTCACCGTATGAGATGACTTCCTGCTTCATTGACCCTCATTGTGGTCACTGTTAAAAAGGCTTCACAGACCACTGATTAATACCTCCAACCTGACTGGATTGGGACATCTCCCAGTGCACCTTGTATATTGCTTGGTGCTGTACTGTGCGGAGAGTGTTCTGATTAAGCATTAAGCTTTTGAAATTTGGTGGATCCCCTATGCAACGAACTGGCAGCGGCGGAGTTGACGTCACTGGGAACATTTGGAAATTGGAACACGGAAGTCTCCAGTAAGTTTTGCCCACCATCTGGCCCGAGACATGGATAAGAAAAAAGAGTCCAGTGGAAGGGAATGTGCTATTAATCAACCACAAACCCAAAAGGGCACCACCTTGGGCTCCTTTCTGGCACGGGCTGTGAGCGTTGTCGCCAACGAGATTGATTTGGTGGAGGGGCATCTATCTCTTGGTCTAGGTGGTCAAGGGGGTCTTCCCCTGCAGAGTGGGGAGCAGCTACTGGTGGAGCCCTCCGCAGGGGTCTGTACCGACCGTCAAGTTCCATCTACATCTGTTTCCTCGCTGGTCAAGGAAAATGTGCTGCACCTGGAGGGGCATAGGGACATTAATATAGGTGAACTAGTGATGACGGAAGGGTCTCCAACTCTGGAGGACAACGTAGCAAAACTATGTAGCGAGTGAGTGGTCAGAAGAAAGAGACAAGCAAGACAAGGCCCAATTACTGGTTACGCCAAAAAGCAGAGGACCATTGCCCATCCACCTACTCGCATCAGCACACCGAAAGGTTCCAGCACTATGCAGGATGAGCCAGCACCAGCTCCTATTGGTAGGGGAATAGTAGAAGAAACAACACCGGGCTGATATAGTGTCTTGGACCAAGTCAAATCCATGGTCAGATCTGCTATGGACCCTCTACTGGAAAGATTGCTTCCCATGGAAGGGGCATTGAGGGTCCTGTCATCTAAAATTGAGCCTCTGTCGACACTCCCAGTTTTTAAGCAGTCCTCTTGAGCAAGTGTAGCCAAATGCCGAGGGCAGTGACAACACAGCCACCATCACCAATACAGTCACTAACCAAGCAGATCAGGCTGTCCAGTAGCCCTAGCTGCCTGCTGTTCCAGCCTTCTATCTGGAAATCCATCTGCAAATCTACCCATGTTGCCATATTGCCCGAGTGTCCATCTGCATTTTGCAGGGCCTCCAATGGTAGGGAGAAATTGGCTCAAGAAGAGCCTAATAGAGGTGGTAGGTTGTTTCCACAGGACCGGTTGATACACTCCCTTCAGTGCCGGCCTCTGCCTAAACTTGATCTACCCCAAGATTGCTGCCCTTACATGGCAGTACTGGCCAGGGTACCACCACTGCCCCAGGACAAGAAGGAGACACATTGGGAATTCAAGAACAGAGTGTGCCACTGGCTAATGCAGAACACCAAATTTGCCATTGCAGATTATGATGATATCCTATAAGTAAGGAGAGTTGGATGGATCGGACACACCTTGAAAACCATTGAAGGGGACTGTGTGATAATAAATTGCAGATATCCAGGCTTAGCACACCGGTTGATTAAAACTGGATGCAATCGGGGCAAGACAGATGCTTTATTTAGTATTGTTCCACTTGGGTTTTTTTTACAGACCGTGTCCACCTAGACAGTTAGGTAGAGGAAGGTCAGTGAGCAGGCATCCCAATACTGTAGGAGATTATGCTGTTCCAACTAGCAATAGATTTATACCGATATCTGGTTTGGACACTTATGATTGACTTTCCTTAAACTCTGCACGAGATATGGTCAGGGGCCCAGTAGTTGTCACAGAAGTAAGAGACTGCCCCAATGCCAGTAAAGGAAATGATGGTGCCTTTTCTGTAGGGGTGAGCCAAAGCAACCAAAGCGTCATAGCCACATATCGACCCATTCCAGAATCTACTGAGGTCCTCGTTCCCGCTCATCGATCTGAATCTCTTGTTGTTACACCCAGGGCGGTTCCCAAAGAGATTACTCCAACAATAAGGCTCCTTTCTAGGAATGTAACTGAATTGGCATCTAAAATAGACATTCCGGAGTGGTGTGACTTTACTGATCAAAATGATGTCTGTCTATTCCAAGAGACTTTGCCCCTGCAGCCACTCGACCGAACAGGTTATGTGACAAGGTAGCCACATCTATAGCAGCGGGTAGGCCCTCAGGGGGCCTAACGCTGTGGGTGAAAACCACCATTTTAGGCCTATTGAAGGAGGGTACAGTGAACTCCCCGACATTATTTGCCTCAGCCTGGCTGCTCACCTGGACATGACACTTTATATATATAATGTATACTGCTGATCCATCATGAAAACGTTGAAATCTAATATTGTAGATTGTCTGAACAAGCACTGAGCCTTATTCCCAGCTTCAGGAAGGAAAATAGTAGGGGGTGACTTTACCTGCCAATTCGAACCTTTAAGCATAGAAAGTCCTGCTATGGCAGCATATGAGGACGTCATCTGGTCCATACCAGAACTAGAAATTCCCCCCATCAAGGGCTGGTCACCTTTGGCAGTCCAAATCAACACCTTCACACTAAATCGGGGACTTTGTGCTTGCAATGGTAGGTCAGAGTCTGACAACAGAGGTAACCACATGTTTAATAGAACGAATCAGACCAGCCTAATTGACTACATAATGCTGGACGTTAAGCTCTGGCCATTCTTGGTGGATATGGCAGTCATACCACGATCAGATAGTGACCACAATGCCCTGACTCTTTTGCTAACACTGCCTTTTAGTATACAACATAGCACCTCAGGGGAGCACTTCGATAGAAGGCTGAGAGTTACTTGTAATAGTTGTACAGTCAGATGGAGCATGTTAAAATACTCCTAGAAGTCTATTAGTGAGATCTGTAGGATGGCTGTCACAGTTATGGAGGGCATGTTGCCACTGATTGGCGAGGGGAAAGCCCCTGAGTCACATGGGGCATAATTAAGACCCACAGCTGGCTGTATACGAACCTGAGGAGATTTTTTGTTTAGTTGAAACAGGGCGCTCAGTGGAAAGAAAGCAAACTAATTCCTGGTTTAATAAAGAGTGTAGGGAAACCAAGTCTGCGCTGATCCTTGCTATCAGGCAGAGTAACAGACCATTGATTCAGGATGCCAGATGATGCTTTAAATCTGTGCTATCAAGCGCCAAAATGAATGTGTAGGAAAGTAGGATCTGGTTCTATGGTTACCCCCACTTTTTTGCCAGGTGCTAAGCTGTATTTGACTAGTCTGACCGGGATCCTGCTAATCAGGACCCCAGTCTATCTGCTTTCTCCCTAAATTGTTGTGTTCAGTACTTAGGTGCATCACAGATTGGATACTGGGGTACCCTTATAAGACCCTAGTATATGGTACTAACGTACTCAGGGCATAGGTACCGCAGAGGTCTCCCATGGGCTGAAGCATGTATTATGCGACCCATGAGAGACCATTCAAAATGGATCTACAGGCCTGCCATTGCAGCCTGTGTAAGCTGGTGCTAGCACCACTAACTTAAGAAATAGGTTTCCTATATCTAGGGTCACTGCACTTAAAACCTATAAGTCACCCCTAAAGCAGGCCTTTGCAATCCAGAAGTCAGGGTTCTTCGTTCTAAGTGAGAGGGTGCCCCTGCATGAGCAGGACATGCTGCAGCCTACGGAGTCCATTCTCCTGCGTTGTCAGTGAGGCAGCCATATACTATATAGATGGGCACCGCGTAATTATGTGATAACCATCTCGAAAATGGTTGCAACAAATCCTATCATGTTTGGTATCAAACATGTTGGAATCATGGAGGCATGATTCCAAGCACTGGAAGAGCCCTCCGTTAGGCTCTCAGTGTTCCGATACCAGCTTTCTTGACCTGGTCAGCACAAAATGGTTGCTGCCGCCCAGAGACACGATTCTGCCCTCCTGCTGCTGAGCCAAGCTCGAGCAGGGGAAGGCAGAACAATAGGCATCCTGTCACAGGGAGGTGTGACCACCTCCCAGACAGGATTTAGTGTATTAGGATGGGGCGGGCGCGCTTGCCAGTGCCACTCAGTCTGCATGAGGGGCACATTTGGTGACCCTGTGCACAGTCAAGTTCAAACCAGTCCTGGGAGAAGTTGGCTCCCGCTCTGGCGTGAAACTGGACAAAGGACATGGGAGTCACCTTTCTTTCATATTAGCTTTATTCGACAGATATATCATCAAAGCAAAGCACAAGAAGCATTTCATAGGGTACAATATAAACACTATTAAGATCACAATTAAAAAAAAAAAAAAAACCCTTACTGCTAAAAAAGTTAAAAGAGTTAAAAATCTGTCAACTACAATGACAAAGTCACAACAATCAGTAAAACAGTGAAACAGATAAAACATCAAGTTATGATGGTGCATTAAAACCCTAGATGCGTTACAGTTCATCGTACAGTTTGCCGCACGGTCACGAGTAATTACATTAATATTATATCAAACCCTGTCAGACAGTACTGCTAGATCTAGCATACGAAAAGTCAGCTCCATAAATTCATATACAAAGACTAATGCAGACACAGCCCTTCACCCTGTGTGAAGTACCTGGGATCTAATGGCCCATGCCCAGCCCAAGAATTTTGCCAATGCAATGACGATGGGTGTTAGCGTTTCCGAGCGCAGTAATCTTAGCGCAACGTCATTCCTTCTAGTGCCCAAAGATCTACAAATAGGAGCTAGCCACATTCGGCGAGGAGCGGCATAAGCTGGGCAAACAAACAGCATATGGGCCAAAGACTCTAACTGGGCATGGCAAGAGGGACAGGATTCGTCGCCTGGAGTGTCCCATCTTGCTGTGAATGACCTTACTGGTAATGATGTAACCACACTATCCCCGGGAAAGTCCTGGGGGTGGGAACTAGAGGTGCGGGGCACTAGGAGCAGGCAGTCTCCAACATCAAATGTTCAACACAAAAAGGGGCCGCTCCCAGTATAGTGACCAAGGTGCTCAAGGATTAAATAGTGAGTGTGAACATCTCACAAAAAGTGAAGGACTGGCCTCACACACCACCAGGTGTCGTGCTTCATCATCAGCAGTCCTCGTCCTCTAGAAACTCGGTTTGGTAGAGGGCGGGCATACACCTGACGACAGGGATGAACTTCTAAACTAAGTGGGGGCCCGTGATGAGTGAGTGAGATTAAAAACCATTATAGTTACCAAATTAAATTTTAATATGAACAGCAGCTATATGGTATTAAAAACAAGTGAACGGTGAAATAGGGAAATTATTGTCCCTTCACCATGGTGAATATGGTCGACATGTTTCTGCCTTCTGGCCCGATTGGGTCCATGGCATTCATCAGGACCTAAAACAAGAGGGCTCCGTTCTTACCAACCTTGTGGTGAGAAGTTACCACTGTGTGGGGTGACCTATGTCGCACTCCACCGTAAAGTGGCTCGCGTTAAGCCTGAAATACAAAATGTACATGAAAATACAATGAGAAAAACCTAGGTCACTTTATAAAGGTCATCCAACCACATGCACAACATTTTTAAAAGTGAGTGGCTAAATGTGTGACACGTGACACTCATCTGTGCACACACTTAAGTATGAAAACATTGTATGTGAGAAATTCTCACATGTCTTACCCTAGGACAAGAACCTACATGCCCCATGGGAGGAGGAGACATGGAAGACCCCTGTAGTCAAACTCTAGAGGGGTAGAAGACAAAAGAGCAAAGACAAACAAAAAGTAGCACTAGTAAGTAAGTCAGGTCAGTCAGTAAGTCAGTTTTTTTATATAGCGCAGCTACTCACCCTTACGGGTCTCAAGGCGCTGGGGGCCGGAGTGGAAATTAAGTGAGCTATTGCCCAGAGTCACATGGTGCTGAGCTGAGCTGCCAGGGATCGAACAGTGAACCCTGTGCTCCGAAGTCAGCTGCCCTGGCCGCTGCACCACACCTCTCCACAAAATTTCAGGATTTCACATCTGATAGTCGCATAGCGTTAGGAGCCTGTAAGTGCTCACATGTTAATACCCATACATTCAGACATGCCAGCAATCACTCTCTTACTGCCTCAAGGTGCGTCTCCCTTGGTTGCACCTAGATGTGTGCTCCTTTCCTCCCCGATGATAACTGAATGTTTTGGGAGCGTGGTATTTATAGTGCTCTTAATTGGGCAGTGAGACATGCTATTAGCACCGTGATTGTAAAGTGCCTGCCAGGTTGTGGGATCCGGTGTCCCAAAGCGCGCCCAAAGATGTCTGCTATTGCACTGCCTGACCTGCTTGTAATGCCTTCCACTGTATGCCGTAGCCGGATAAGGAGATCCGGTGTCTGGACTGGTGAAGCGGTTTCGAGGACAGGCTTCTGCCTGGCCATGGGTGTTTCCCTTGTCCTCCAGTCAGAATGGGACCGGGCGTGGTTATGACCACGTGCATAGGTCGTAAGCAAAGGATGGGCGTACCTATGTCTCAATCGTGAAACAAGCCAATCGCATGTAAGGCTACGCGTCACGTGAGCACTATCCTACACTGCGTCATGGCTGGAAAACAGCCAATTGTGTGTAGAGATGCGTCTCTCGTGAACGCTGTTCACGCTGTTCCTCATCAGTAAGATTACATTTCTCATAGAGGCTCAAAAGACACATTAAAATCACCAGCAATTATGACATTAGAGCCCCTGGAATACCGGTCTAATAAAAAGTCAAGAGCCGCTATAACATCCGCCTTTTTCCCATTTGTCCCCCTCGCATAGACATTGTAAATGTCAACTATCTCTTGCTGTGCCCACTTCAACCTAATTATTAGGATATCCTTACTCTGGGACTGGAGTGTCTGGATATCAAAGCCAATCGCTTGGCGGACCCAGATTGATAAACCCCCTGAGGGTCGGCCTTTTCCCCCACTGATAGCTGGGATATGGTAATTTAGGTAGCCTGTGCGGTAGAGAGGATCCACCAGCCAGGTTTCCTGAAAAAGACAAATGCCAAAAAGCTCGATGAAGGTGTACTAATCGGGAGATGTGACCTTTGTCCTCAGCCCAGCTATGTTTCAAGACATCACAGATATCCCATATGAAGTAAGAAAGCCTGGCCCTTGCCCATAAGGATTATTAGATGAATCTCCCCTAGCAACCCGCGACCCTTTCTGCACAGGAAGTATTGTTGATAAGTTACTAGGCGCCAGATCGAGGGAGGTGCACGGGAGCTGACTAATAGGAAAGATGTAAGGTGGGGGTTCACAGCAAGATGGGGAAGCAACATGGGGTCCCAGATGGATTTGGGACTTGCTCGGCAGTCAATCATTAGATTCCAACGAAGAGGATCCTACTAAACAAGGGGATGGTTGCTCAAGTGGTCGCCTATGGGGATTACTAGGTGGAAAACGCCTGAACTGAATAGAAGACTTATCTGGAGGGCTTGTGCGAAATTCCAAAGCTAGGAGATTCTCAGCGAGAACAGGCCCCTTTAAGATGAGCTCAATACAATCTAGTGGATGTGCTCGGGAAGTAAGTCTACGTGCTCTGGTGATGTCTTCTCGAATAACTGAATGGCATCCCCTAACATAACGAATCCAATGGATAACTTTGTTAGTCAGGGAATCTACACTTTCAGTGCCGTTTCTAACATCACATTTAGGTACATTAACCATATAGATTTTAGGGGCTTGGAACAAGTTAGGGCTGTGCAAGTCACCCGGCGGCTTTTGTGAGTTATATAAAGAATTTCCTATTCTAGGTACAGGAGAAGGACTATTGTAGGTACGATATGTCTGAACTGGTGCTAAGTTTAAACTAGACTCGTTTGGACCCTGTGTCCGCACTATAGCCGTCGCTTCCTTGTATGTTGTGATGGGGGGAGACCGAGTAATGGCCTTATTAGAGGAGTCCTTATCTACAGTACCTGCCTCACGTACAGGCTGTTTTACCTGACTAGGTTTGGGTAACTGTCCTGGCTTGGGATTTATGTTCTCAGGGCGGAGAGGAACCTGCTGTAGTAGGAGATTAACCATAGAGGTAAGGCCCTCAATCATAGTTCGCATAGTCTCTACTTCTAGTCTAAGAGTGTTAATAAGACGATGTGTTTCTTGGTGTTCAGTGGTGGAACTTGATCCTAACTGTGTGCTAGGGGATTGAGGGTGCCGAAGGGGCGAAGAGGGGAGATCAATAACATATCCTCCCTATCGCCCTCTGGTGAGTCTGCTAAAAGAGAAAACCTGTTGGAACAGGAAATGTCAGATCCCAATAGTTGGTAGTTGTTTCCAAAGGACTTATTTGAAACCCCACATCCCCCCTCGATATCTGGCCTTCCCTCCTTTTGGGGTGCAGGACCTCCTATTCTAGCAGACTTGCAGAACATGGCTGGAATTTTTTGTTGGCGGCCCGGGCTGGGAATGGGGGATTGTGTGGGGCATTGGGAGGATTCAGTGCTATCAGGCTGCGAAGATTTATCTCCCTCTAATATATCCTCACATTCACTAATTGGTGTGTCTGTCCGATCTAGCACAGAGTTACTACCTGGATGTTTCCGTGCCTTCCTGGCCTTTTTCCCCTTATTATCTCTCCCAGTGCTTCCCCCGCCACGCCCAACTCCACTTCCTTCCATGGTTTTTCTTTTTCCCATTCTATAAACTTTAAGTTAATGACAGTTAAAAACGTACAGAAGCTTAGTAATGTCAATAGTCAGGTATGAAGCTAGATGCCCTTGAACACAAGCATGAAATGATTTAAAACGGTTAGTTCGATAATTAGAGTCCCAACTTGGCAGGGGAACAACGGAATTTAGCAGTACCGGGACAATAGAACGGTGGGCAGAGTGTAATCAAATTAGGTCGTAGCGTGGTCAATGGGCCATAAGCCAGATGAAAGGGGGATGGCCCTGCCCTGCCTCTTCCTGGCAATAACGGGCAAGGACGGGCCTGCCCTTGGCCCGCGCGTGTCCCACGTCGCGGGTGTGCGTTGGCGCTTTTGAGCACTTGCAGCCCCTCCTCCAGGCAGGCAAGATGACTTGTGGGGCTTGGAGTCCCCCACAGCACAGGAACCGAGGTTGTGGCGTCCCGCGTCGCGGGTGTGCGTTGGCGCTTTTGAGCCCTTGCAGCCCCTCCTCCAGGCAGGCAAGATGACTTGTGGGGCTTGGAGTCCCCCACAGCACAGGAACCGAGGTTGTGGCGTCCCGCGTCGCGGGTGTGCGTTGGCACTTTTGAGCGCTTGCAGCCCCTCCTCCAGGAAGCCAAGATGACTTGTGGGGCTTGGAGTCCCCCACAGCACAGGAACCGAGGTTGTGGCGTCCCACGTCACGGGTGTGCGTTGGTGCTTTTCAGCGCTTGCAGCCCCTCCTCCAGGCAGGCAAGATGACTTGTGGGGCTTGGAGTCCCCCACAGCAGAGGAACCGAGGTTGTGGCATCCCGCGTCGCGGGTGTGGTTTGGCGCTTTTGAGCACTTGCAGCCCCTCCTCCAGTCAGGCAAGATGACTTGTGGGGCTTGGAGTCCCCCACAGCACAGGAACCGAGGTTGTGGTGTCCCGCGTCGCGGGTGTGCATTGGCGCTTTTGAGCGCTTGCAGCCCCTCCCCAAGGCAGGCAAGAAGAGTTGTGGGGCTTGGAGTCCCCCACAGCACAGGAACCGAGGCTGTGGCATCCCGCGTCGCGGGTGTGCGTTGGCACTTTTGAGCGCTTGCAGCCCCTCCTCCAGGCAGGCAAGATGACTTGTGGGGCTTGGAGTCCCCCACAGCACAGGAACCAAAGTTGTGGCGAACCTCCTTCCTATCCAGACCCTCCCCTGAATCTTCCTGACCCTTTACCTAGGGTACTTAAGGGCTTACCTGGGTGTAGGTCCCTTGATTCGTCGTGGGATAAGATTCAGATCAGACACCACTGCTCTTCTACTGTCTGAGTACTCTGGACTTCATTTGGGCCTTGTTAGGTTTCAAATTCCCATCCCTGCAACGCACTCCTTTTACGTTATATTAGGTTAGCAATGTGTGGCTAAATATATGCCAGTTGTATTCACGTTATGCAACCCACTGAGTTATCCCCATAATGTGCAGGCTTCAGTTAGCGAGTGTGACTCCATTTTGCATTTTGCAATACTTATTAAGCTGCTTAGACTGTGCCCGAGTTAGGCCTCATGGCTTGTAATGCTTGCCTCAGCAGAACACTGTATTTCGTTATTATTTTTTCTTTCTGTCCAAGGCTGTTTCTCGACTTGCTAATGAGGAGACCATTCTGCTCTCACATACCTATCTAAGTGTGTAGTTCTGCTCCCACGTTAGGAGATGCTGAGACCCAGCACAGTGGCCTTGGGTCTCTGATAACATGTACCCATCTAGCAGGTGGTAGCTCATCTCCCTGTGCCTCCTTTGTTCATGTTCGGCCCAGGCCGTTAGTTTTCCATGGTGGGCGGGGTTGGAGGCTCCTGGGGAAGAATGATTACTCACTCTAGACTGTTGGGGAGTGAGTCCCTTGGCAGACATCTTAGGGTGCAGGTCATGATGGACTCCTCTGTAGAGCATTACTAATAAATGTAAGTTTGCATTCTCTACTGTCTGACCGACTCTTCAGTCTTGGGAAGGCATAGCATGTGGTTGTGAGAAAACCCGAGTGGCCCTAGAGGGCCACTTCCTTCAGTTGGCGCCCAAACAGGGACCCCGCAAGGTGATCCGACTCACCCGTAATCGGGTTGTAGGGTCGGGGGTGCATTTGGTCAGTTGGGCGGATCGGGGTACCCCAAACAAGACAGAGCTTGGTTCTCGTGGCTGCCCCGCCCGACTGATCGGGTGCCCCCTCGTCTAGTGGTCACCAGATGGGGTCCTGAGAAGGCAAAACCTTGGAGTTGACCGTTTGGTCCGAAGAGTTGGCAGTGGAGAATAACTTGACTCGACCTGTGAGCACCAGGTGAGTGATTTGAGTCTTGGAAAAATGGCGCCATTCTTGGACTGCACAAGCCTGCGGGCTGTGTCTTGATACAGTCTTCGGACTGTCTTGTCTGCAATTTTTGAACTGCCTTGCTTGAACGACACAAGTCGATGGGCTGTGTCTTGGTATGGTCTCCGGACTGTCTTGTCTTGAACCTGGTGGGTTTGCGGACCCTTGAAAAGGCACAGAGTGTTTGCGAGCAGTTCACCTGACCACATGAAAGTTTGGCCCATGCTTGAAAAGGCCCGGGACTGCCCGCGAACAATCTGCCGGACCAACTGGTAATTTGGTTAATGCTTGAAAACGGTTGGGGCTGGAGCCTGTCTTCTTGAATTTGATACAGTCCCTGGACTGTAGGGAGTGGTCACTGGACCGTTTCGGTTTGGTTCGTGACTAATATTGGTTGCTTTATCTTGTCTTTGTTTGTCGATTGTTGGTGTTATACTTGTCCGTTAGGGACAGTGCATGTGTCTTATATTAAGATGCCTTGTTTCAGAAAATTGGAGTGTTTTGGATGTCGATGTTGTTCTACTGATGCTCGATTGGAAGAGAGCCAGCCTGCACCTCCGGAGAGTTCTCCAAATTTTGACATATATACGTTAAACATGGTATTGGCCCTGTTATGTTTAGCACATTGTGGCATAAATATACGAGGGACAATGCTGAGCTACAGTTGCCACTTACTGGCTCATTTGATGAACAGAAATTGAACTTCTTGCAGGACAAGTTGTTTGCTAGGAGGAGCAGACAGTCGATGTTTGATTCTCTGAGAGTATGGCAGAAAGAAGCAAAGCAGCGACGATTGAGAGCAGAGAAAGAGGCCCGGAAGAGGCAGACGCAAACTATAACACAGAAAGCAGTAGCCAATGAAAGAGGAAAGATAGAGAAGGGTATAGAAAGTGCAGATAGAAAGTTTCGGTTACAAACAGATAAGTGCTATGTTACTAGAGAGGAAGGTGATGATTTAGTTGAAGAGCTATTGGATTCTCGTCCTCCTCCTCCTTATGCCCCTGAACGGATATACCCGGCAGTCACGACCTCTCAGACCTTGGCCTCTAGTGCCGCCCCTTCTAGCATTCCTGTTTCTAGCGCTACCGCTTCAGCCCCGGCCCCTCTTGCTTCTCTTGTACTCACACCAGTCACCGGGGCGGGTGCTGTTATCTCCCCTGCCCAGTCTATCAGTTCTGTGTCGACTGCTACGCCCCCTTTCACCCCTACCGCCCTGTCTCCCTACATGATGGTACCTGTCTCTGCGTCTGCTCCCTCCCCCATGAGTGTGACACACCAGGCACAGTTGAATGTCGAAACTCCGGCGCGTGGAGTGCATGATGTGAACTGGGCAGCAGCGCGAGATCGAATGGATAAAGTGTTGGTGCATTCTGCAGTGGGTGATGAGGAGAAGAAAATGGTGGCGAATCAAGCAGCTCAGTGGGCTCGGCACCCGATCTATAGCGCGGAGGATGTGTGGAGTGTGATGAAAGATTACGAGCCGTTTATACAGCAGCATGCCCTTAAACACATATCAGAGATGCTGATAGAGTTGTGGGAACAGTGTTTTCAAGGTGTTGCACCGCAAATAATATATGACATACGGGATAGGGTATATGCTGCAGGTATGGCTCCCAATGAGGTTTTTAGCAATATAACGACACTAGTGGGTTACCGAGGTAGATTGCTCCAGAAGATTCAAAAAATGGGGACACAGCATCCCATGAGGGAAGTTCATCCCATTTACCACCCTGAAATTCCAGAACTGCTCGATTCCGCCAATGCTGTGATTAGATAACGGGTTGACGCTCGGTTTCAGGAGCAATGGATCTATACTCCTTGGAAGAGGAGTGAGGTTCTATCCTTAAAGGGCCAGCTGCCGGACCCCCGGAAAAACACTACTGCATATTATAAAGAATTGACGGAGGCGGCTTCCTCCACAGTAATGACGCTAGCTGACATAGAGTTGTTTTTCGGCCTGTTGGTACCGGTGGATATATGGAGGCAGGTCCATACGCAGGATCTTGCACTGGAGTTGGGGGGAATGTGGGATGAGATCAGAGCTTGTGATAAGGAGCGTAAGCCCGGCGACAAGCCGAAAGCGGAGCTCCTTGCTTGGCCAGGGCGTATTATCACATACATGCACTCACTTATCCCGCCAAAGAGAGTGGATTGGGATAAGTTGACTCCGTGTCGCCAGAAGAAGGATGAGAGTGTGTCGGATTTCTTTACCAGATTCGAAGGGGTATTCTTAGATTTTAGTGGACAGGACCTGTCACAGGAAGGTGGTGTTCGTTTATTTGTCAACAGATTTGTCACTAACTTGCTTCCAGAGACTGCAACATGGTTGCAGGCTTCGGAAAGGACTTGGACGACATCATCCCCGTCAGTGATATTGAGCATGGCTCAATATTATGAACATAGAGAGAATGAGAACAAGGAAAGGGTGGAGAAAAAGTCAAAGGATTTGAAGACGAGGGTATTGATGCAGCAAGTTGCGAGGGGAATGCACGAGGTAGAGGTTTGAGTTCGGCCCAACGGCCGCCCCGGTCTGGCAGGGGTGGTGCTTCAAACACGCCCCTCTGGCTCAATCAATGTGCGTACTGCAAGCAGGAGGGACATTGGCAGAATGAGTGTCCGGAGTTGCTACAGAAGGGTGAGGCCCGAGGGGTCGAGGTTTTCGAGGACGCAGACGAGGAACAGGAGGTAGAGGGGGGATGCAGTCAGAGGACACGTCACACAATAGGCAGAGCAGGAATTATTTCGATGACCCCCGAGGACGACAGTACTATCTTGACGATTATGACATAGACGAAGTGACAGGGTTGTCTCACAGCTAGGACAGCCGAGGACAGGGCGAGGGACCAGTTTCTGTGCCTATAGATCAGCAGGGACCTTATGTCACTGCTGATTTACAGGGTACTACTGAAATTTCTTTAGTTGATACAGGGGCTATGAATAGCTCTGTTGCCCGTTCACTGGTCCCGGGGGCAGCTCTGTCTGGCCACAACAATGTGTCGGTGGGTTTCTCAGGTGTGCCGGTCATTAGCCCCATTTCCAAGCCCTTTGCTTTGACTATTGGCCCCTTTATGTCGATTCACCATTTTTACTGATGTCAAATTACGGGGAGAATTTGTTATAACTCGACTTGTTAAAAAGGCTGAATGCGACAATTTTTTGTTCTCCAGACGGCGTTTACATGACTATTGGACTGCAGGTAGCTCGTGACAAAAAGTGCTTTGCAAAGGATGCCCCCCTTCCAGCTGAGTTTAAAGATGTCCCGCGCAAGTTATGGCCACAGGAGACACGGATGTGGGGTTACTCCAGATCCCGCCAGTATCCGTACAGATTAGAGACAATGCTAAATTGCCATGTATTCCCCAGTACAAGATATCCCGGGCAGGAGAAAAGGCCTTATTGCAAATAATACAGGATTTGATTGAGTCTGGTGTGGTTGGAGAGACTGCGGCGAATGTGCGTAATAGCTCTATTCTTCCTATTCTTAAAAAGGCACCCTTGGATTCTTCTGATGCCCATCCTGACGTTTACCGCTTTGTGACAGACCTCAGAGAGGTTAATAATATTGTAGTTCCCCAATACCCTGTGGTTCCGGACATTACAGCAATCTTAACAATGATTCCCCCATCAGCGAAATTTTTCTCTGTAATTGACTTAAAAAATGCTTTCTTCAGCATACCGATCCATTCAGATAGCAGATATCTGTTTAGATTCGCAATAGCCTGTTGGAGCTTTAGATTTTGCCGTGCTCCACAAGGCTATACTGAAAGTCCTAGTATTTATAGCCAAGCCTTGAAAGCTCAATTGGACTCTTTGGAGCTTCCCCCTGGTAATGTGCTGTTGCAGTACGTTGACGACCTCCTGGTGGCCTCGGACAATGAGGAGGGTTGCAAAGACGCCACAGTTAAATTATTGTTGCATCTGGCACATCATGGACATGAGGTGTCCCTTTCCAAATTCCAATAATGTCGACAGCAGGTCACCTATTTAGGTCACCTACTGTCGAAGGAGGGTCGCAGACTAACACCTGAGCGCATAGCTGCCATTACTAACATGTCTGTCCCTAAAACCCAACGCGGGGTATGCGCGTTTATAGGGATAACATCGTATTGTCGGCATTGGATCCCTAACTACTCCCTACTAACAAAACCCCTTCTTTACCTGACCACCAAAGATGTGCATGAACCCTTGCCTTGGACACCTGCATGCCAGCAAGCTTTTGAACAATTAAAGACTGCGCTTTGTTCAGCTCCTGTGCTTTGTACTCCTGATTACCAGAAGCCTTTTGTGCTCTACGTGCATGAGGTGGATGTTTGCACGCTTTCTGTTCTAACACAGGTTTTCGGTGGTAAACAGAGAGCCTGCGCCTACTTCTCTGCCATGCTTGATAATGTCGCCAGAGCGCTCCCGAGCTGTCTGAGAGCTGCCGCGGCGGTGGCAGTTTCTATCAGGCAATCGGCAGGGCTCGTCCTTGATACTGCTCTCACAGTAATGGTATCCCATGCTGTGGATACGCTATTGAATAAGACAAAGATGCAGCATCTTACTAGTGCGCGTCTAACTGGCTATGAACTGACTCTGTTTGCTCCGCACATTACCATCAAGCGTTGTGCTACTCTGAATCCAGCCACTTTACTACCCCTCCCTTCGGAAGAAAAGGACAATGATGTCCATGATTGTTTATTTCGGACTGAGGAAGAAACGAAGGGACGGGTAGACTTGACTGACGTTCCCTTATCTGACCCCCAAGGGGAACTATATGTCGATGGCTCTTGTTTCAAATTACCAGATGGCACCACCACTGCAGCCTATGCAATCACAACGTTACACATTGTAGTTGAGACATCCCGTATTCCACACCAATCGGCCCAAGCTGCAGAGTTGGTTGCCCTCCTTAGGGCTTGTGAGTTGAGTGAGGGACTGGCTGTTAATATCTACACTGACAGCCAGTTCGCCTTTGGGGTGGCCCATAATTTTGGGCGCCTCTGGGCGGAGAGAGGGTTCTTGACTTCACATGGACTGCGAATTCAGAAGGGGCCATTGATACATAGATTGCTGTCCGCATTGACACTTCCAAGTAAGTTAGCAATTGTGAAATGTAGCGCTCATAAGGCTATTACAGATGATGTGGGGAGGGGAAATGCATTCGCAGACCAGACAGCTAAGGAGACAGCTCGATCAAAGATGACAAAGGTGTTAGTGGCAGGTCCAGCTAGGTGGGTCCCAGACAATGGAATGTTCGAGGACACCTTGGAGAATGTCAGGGAAATCCAGGGTGAGGCAACTTTAGATGAATTAGCGATGTGGGAGGAGAGAACAGGTCGCTTGGATGAGGATGGGTGTTGGACTGACTTGTCAGTGAAGCAACAATGGTTGCTGCCTAATTCATATGTGCTCTCTGTTGTTACCATGGCCCGTGGCCCGGCGCACATTAGTGCCAAAGGAATATGCAAGTTGCTGGACCCAGTATGGGAATGATAATATCGCTAAGAAAGCACGCACCTAGTGAAGCATTGCATCATTTGTCTGAAGCATAACCCTGGGAAAGGTACCCCTACACCCGCTGGTAACTTTGCACTGCCTTCCTTCCCTTTCGAGGGTCTCCAGATGGATTTCATTGAAATGGAACGAGTTAATAACATAAAGTATGTGCTGGTAGTGATCTGCGCATTCAGTAAATGGATTGAGGCCTACCCCACTAAAGAGAATACAGCTATGGCGACGGCAAAGGCACTTCTAAAAGAGTACTTCCCGCGCTATGGGTTGCCACGCATGATCTGGAGTGACAACGGAAGTCACTTCAATGCAAAAGTCATTGAATTGGTGTGCACAGGTTTGCATATTAAGCAGACGTTTCATGTAGCGAATCATCCCCAGTCAGCAGGTCTGGTTGAGAAGTACAATGGTACTCTCAAAATGAAGCTAGCAAAGATCCAAGAAAGCACAGGACTGCGATGGCCAGATGCATTACCCTTGGCTTTATTGTCTACCAGAGTGACAAGGCATTCTAGAACAGGGTTGTCCCCGTATGAGGTGGTCTTCGGACGCCCTGCTAATGTTTGGGGCATCTCCAGACCCAAGCGCTTTTCCGAGATAGAGTGCCCCCTGCTTGTAGACTATCTGTATGAATGGTCTAAAGATTTTCGTTCTCTTCATCAACAGATACAAGGCACATTGCGGCCAGTACCAGAGGGGCCAGGGCATTGCATACAGCCCGGCGACTATGTGATGATTAAGAAATTCCAACGAAAAAGCAGCCTGGAGCCGAGGTGGAAGGGGCGTGTCACTGTTCTCCTCGCCACCAGAACGGCTGTAAAGGTAGACGGCAGAAAGCACTGGATCCATACATCTCATGTGAAATGGGTGCCTCTCCCGCTCCCGTACGACCATTGGGTCAACGAAGGCATCGGTGATCAGGAGTGTGAGAAGGTGCCATGCTTCGTTCCCTTCTCTGATGCCCGGGTGAAGTGGGCGCAGGCAGACGAAGAAAGTGATGCAGTTCTGTCCGAGGTGACCCCACCAGAGATAAGGTCCGCCCCGGATAACACCGTCTCTAACCCACCGGAATCTGAGTCTCGATGCCCATCTGATCCTGAGTTTCTGCCCCTTTTTGTTGATGAAACAGTGCCTTGAGTTACAAAGTATAATCTGAGGCCCCGAAAGAAGGACGGTGCACCAGCCGAACAGTCTAGGAGTTAGGGAAGGACTTGAGCTTAGGGCGCAGGTGCTGTGCCTAAGGTGCCTGTATTAGACTAGGGTGAACAACACTGGTGCACTGCCTTGGACACTGGACAGGATAGTTGAGGGCATTTGCCCAGGAGGGAGGTTGCCCTATCCTGAAAGAAGAAGGATTTGTTTTTTCTGCAAGGGCTGCGATCGTGCAGCTCCTCCGTGGGAGTGCTTCATAGCACCGTTGTTGATCAATCAATCAATCAATCATGTCACTTATAAAGCGCACTACATACCCGCGAGGGTCTCAAGGCGCTGGGGGAAGAGGGGGTGGTGCTGCTACTGATCGAAGAGCCAGGTCTTGAGGAGTCTTCTGAAGGCCAGTAGGTCTTGGGTCTGTCGGAGGTTGGTGGGGAGGGTGTTCCAGGTCTTGGCGGCGAGGTGGGAGAAGGATCTGCCGCCGGCGGTCGTTTTCCGGATGCGGGGGACTGTGGCGAGGGCGAGGCTGGTCGAGCGGAGCTGGCGGGTGGGGGTGTAGAAGCTGAGTCGTCTGTTGAGGTAGGCTGGTCCGGAGTTGTGGAGTGCTTTGTGTGCGTGGGTGAGGAGCTTGAAGGTTATCCTCTTGTTGACAGGGAGCCAGTGCAGGTCTCTCAGGTGGGGTGTGATGTGGCTGCGTCGGGGGATGTCGAGGATAAGACGTGCAGAGGCGTTCTGGATGCGTTGCAGCCGTCTCAGGAGCTTAGCCGTCGTTCCTGCGTAGAGGGCGTTTCCGTGAGTCCAGCCTGCTGGTGACGAGGGCCTGGGTGACTGTTTTTCTTGTTTCGGTGGGGATCCACTTGAAGATCCTGCGGAGCATTCGGAGGATGTTGAAGCAGGATGAGGAAACGGCGTTGACCTGCTTAGTCATGGAGAGGGTGGGGTCGAGGATGACCCCTAGGTTGCATACGTGGTCGGTGGGTGGCGGGGCTGTTCCCAGTGATGTTGGCCACCAGGAGTCGTCCCAGGCTGAAGGGTTGGAACCAAGGATGAGGACCTCCGTCTTGTCCGAGTTCAGCTTCAGGCGGCTGGTCCTCATCCATTCGGCGACGGCCTTCATTCCTTCGTGGAGGTGGGCTTTGGCGGTGTGAGGGTCTTTGGTGAGGGAGAGGATCAGCTGGGTGTCGTCGGCGTAGGAGATGATGTTGAGGTTGTGCTGTCGGGCGACGTGGGCGAGGGGTGCCATGTAGATGTTGAACAGCGTTGGGCTGAGGGAGGAGCCTTGGGGTACGCCGCAGATGATCTTGGTGGCCTTGGATCGGAAGGGGGCGAGGCGGACGCTTTGTGTTCTGCCGGAAAGGAAGGATGTGGTCCAGTCCAGGGCCTTCTCTTGGATCCCGGCGTCGTGAAGGCGTGTTCGTAGTGTGTGGTGGCAGACCGTGTCGAAGGCGGCTGATAGGTCCAGGAGGATGAGGGATGCTGTTTCTCCGTTGTCTAGCAGGGTCCTGATGTCATCGGTGGCGGCGATGAGGGCGGTTTCGGTGCTGTGGTTGCTGCGGAAGCCGGACTGGGAAGGGTCCAGGATGTTGTTCTCCTCGAGGTAGCGGGTCAGTTGTTTGTTGACGATTTTCTCGGTGACCTTCGCGGGGAACGGGAGCAGAGAGATGGGTCGGTCGGAAGTTCTTGAGGTCCTTGGGGTCTGCCTTGGGTTTCTTGAGTAAGGCGGTGATCTCGGCGTGCTTCCAGCTTTCCGGGAAGGTTGCTGTCTCGAAGGAGATGTTGATTATTTTCCGGAGATGGGGCGCGATGGCTGTACTGGCTTTGTTGAAGATGTGGTGAGGGCACGGGTCTAGCGGTGAACCGGAGTGGATGGTGTTCATGATCTCGCTGGTGTCCTCGTCGTTGATGTTGGTCCAGGAGAGCAGGCGGTTGGTGGTTGTGGGAACAATAGGAGCCTGCCAGCCAGGCTCTAAACGGACGCTGGTTGATTTGTGGCCTCTGGTACTGTTGTTGCAATAAGTGGCTCTAGCCCATGAATTTTTCTTTCCCTTTTTGCACCTATAAGTTGTCCTTGAAGTTCTCCAAATGTATCCCTTTGGTCGTCCTATCCCTGATGAGGAGCAGCCCTTTGCGGCTCCGAGTCCCACTCCAGATGGTCCTGTTTGGTCCTCTTGGTCTACTAAGAGTAAAATAGTGTTTGTTGTAATAATTTTGATTTCCCTGATGGTCGTATTTGGGGTGTTCTGGTACTTAGAGGAACAAAATCCCATGCACACCTTGATAGGGACTACCCGGGTTCCAGCAGAGTACTTGTTTGTCACATTGGCCCCACATAAGGAGATACATAGACAGACTTATGCACAAAATGCTTTTGTTCAGATGCTTCATCGAGTACACAGTACTCCTAATGCCACGAATTGCTGGGTGTGTGGGCTACTCCCCTCAGTTATGCATAAAAATGATTTGCTAGTGTCATTGCCCCTGTCATATTTGGGTAGCTGTGAAGCCTGGTTCCAACTGCTCTCTATGGTATACATGCATTATCATGCAGACGTTATGAAAATGGTACAGGCAGACTACGAAGCAGTATTGGAGTATATAGTGGTACACCAGGGATACACATCCGGGGCAGATGTCAAGGAGGGTACCCTACACCCAGATGCTTGTATGAATGTATTTAAAGCTCACGAAAATGTCACCTGGTCACGAAATGAAATGCTAGATTTCCAAGGATTTAATGTCACTGAATACTTTAAATGTTTCCAGGAGCGCAATATCACTGAAGACAAAGCCATGCCTGTCCCTGTGATAAATGCAACAGCTAGTTTCTGTGTTGGGAAAATTTCAGTAGGACAGAGTCAATGTAACTACGCATACCGATTGAACACCACTAGCAGCCCACCTTTGCTTAAACCTCCGAATGTATACTTCATCTGTGGGGAACAGGCTTATACCTGGCTTCCGAGAGGGTGGTCTGGCCGGTGTTATGTTTCCTTTCTCTTGCCTCCTGTTTACATTGCACCGTCCAATTACCACAAGGATCATAGACTACAGCGTAGGGATCTACGGGTACACCGAGTTAGGAGAGTAGTCAACCCAGACGATATTGATCAGACATATACATCCTTGCAGCAATTTACTGACATAATGAAGGGCATTCTGCCGTTCTGGGGTCCCATGTTAGGGAAGGACTTGAGCCGTAATATTTGTCGCCTTCCTAGAGTAGTCGAGGGAGTTATTAATACTACTGCCGGTATACTGACTAATATTACAGTTAAGCTTCAGGCTACGAGGCTCGTTTCTCTTCAAAATCGAATGGTTTTAGATGTCATCCTGGCTGATAGGGGTGGATCCTGTCGCGTCATCGGCAGCAGCTGCTGTGTGTACATCCCTGATAGTGGCCCTACTGTGTATTACGCAATACAGAAATTACACAGACTTGCTTCGGATATCCATCAGGATAATGGTTCAGGATAATGGTTCATGGTCCCTCACAGGGTGGCTCTGGTGACATCATGGGGTTGGAAGATATTACTTGTCCTAATAGCCATTGCAGGAGTTATCTTTATCTGTTGCTTATGCATTAATTGCCTTCCAGCCTGTTGTACCTATTGTATGAGTAAACTTACCCCTACCCCTACATTGCCAAGAAGTGATAACAACATTTCTGTTATGATGATGCAGGAAATTCAGGATCTCATGCTCATAGATGAGGGCATCTTTGAGTATTAAATGATTTCAATGCTCATGTGTTGCTTGTTTTTCCCTTGTTACCTGAGTGACTATGTCATTCCTTCCTCTCCCTTAGAATTGTAAGGTTTCAAATTCCCATCCCTGCAACGCACTCCTTTTACGTTACATTAGGTTAGCAATGTGTGGCTAAATAGATGCCAGTTGTATTCACATTATGCAACCCACTGAGTTATCCCCGTAATGTGCAGGCTTCAATTAGCGAGTGTGACTCCATTTTGCATTTCGCAATCCTTATTAGGCTGCTTAGACTGTGCCTGAGTTAGGCCTCATGGCTCGAAATGCTTGCCTCAGCAGAACATTGTATTTCGTTATTATTTTTTCTTTCTGTCCAAGGCTGTTTCTCGACTTGCTAATGAGGAGACCATTCTGCTCTCACATACCTATCTAAGTGTGTAGTTCTGCTCCCACGTTAGGAGATGCTGAGACCCAGCACAGTGGCCTTGTGTCTCTGATAACATGTACCCATCTGGCAGGTGGTAGCTCATCTCCCTGTGCCTCCTTTGTTCATGTTCAGCCCAGGCCGGTAGTTTTCCATGGTGGGTGGGGTTGGAGGCTCCTGGGGAAGAATGATTACTCACTGTAGACTGTTGGGGAGTCAGTCCCTCGGCAGACATCTTAGGGTGCAGGTCATGATGTACTCCTCTGCAGAGCATTACTAATAAATGTTTGCATTCTCTACTGTCTGACCGACTCTTCATTCTTGGGAAGGCATAGCAGGAGGTTGTGAGAAAACCCGAGTGGCCCTAGAGGGCCACTTCCTTCAGTCTGACTTCGTCTCCCTTCCAGTCTGCTGCCACGTCTGCGCCAGTGCATCATACAGGAACCTTTCAAGGCCTGTGAAGCATCAAAGACACTTGAAGAAAATCTCCCTTGGAGTGAAGGAGTCACTCCCCTGCATTCGCAGGCACTGCAACTAAGTCAACCGGTCTGCAGATCCTGAGCTCCTCCGGACTCCATTGGCTCTGCAACACAGGTGGTTTTCCACAGCTACCGAGGCCAGCCCTGCCCACTCACCAAGTTTGAGGCCAGTATCCCTCATGGGGGTTCCAAAAACCAAACCCCTGTGCACCGCGTCCAACTTGCAGTTACAAAGGCTTGTTGGTTTCTTTCCAAGAATATCTTTGGGCTCCAAGTAGCCCCAACCTCGAGCACCTCCAGTGACCAGAATCTTCAGCCACACCGCATCGTGTGCATCGTGGCCTTCATCTTTTGGTGAGCTGCTTGAGGTCCTCTCGCTACTCCAGTGCCTCCGTCCTGTGCTTCCACTTGAGGCTCACACTTGTTTCTTGTGGGCTCCCCTGATTGCTCAGTTCTGCCCTGACTCCCCTGTCGTTGGAGAGTCCCTGGACCTTGCTAGTCCCGACGTTGCTCCTTCTTTGATTCCTGTGTGGCTTCCCTTTGCTAAGGCTTATTGGTGCTCCCACCAGACACTGACCCCTCAGTACTCAACATCCTTCATGGGACAGCTTGTGCACGGCTCCTGGTCCTCCGCAGCTTCACCTGGTCCTCACAGCTGCAGAGTCAAGGTCATTATCATCCATCCTACAACACCCGACATCAAAGGGCCTTCGTCTTCCAAGTCTCCTGGTCACCCCTGAGTGACATATACTCTGTCCCCTCTGCTTGCAGATACCTCTCATCTAGAATGCATCCTTGGATTCCACCGGACACTTTCTCCATCTTCAGCAGTGGCACTTTCCCTAAGTCCTCCATTGGGTTCGACGGTGGTTTCCGACACCACTTCACACGTATGCACCCAACTTCCCTGGTGTAGGTAATGTGGGTACTAGGGTATCCACGGGTGGGGTGGCTCTCTAACCTTCTGTTTTCCAAGGGGTTTCTTCAGGGTCCACTGGGAAGGGTCCTTAATCTTTAAAAATCCAACCGTGACTTACACGTAGAGTTGTACGGAGCATGCGGTCGTGTTCCCACACTGCACACGCTCTCTGTGGGGTCCATATCTACTCACCTTGGGTCCCCAGCACTTCTATGTCCTCTTGACATTGTCTTGACCCGAGTTGTGGCTCTTATACCACTTTCTTAGTATATGGTTTGATCCCCCCCTGGGGCCACTGTTCTTTTCGTGCTATTTACTGTGTTTCTTTGCTGAAGTATTGTGTGCATTGTGCATATCTCTGGGTAGGAGATATTTCTATGTTTTAGAGAGTATTATATAATAAATACATATTTTCGTAAATACTTTGTGTGGTTCTTTTTCACTTAATCTATACTATAATATTGGATTCTGGTAAAACAAGCTACCACTTAAGGAGCTTTCTAAGGTTGTCTAAGACCTCCTAAATCACCATAAGGGTTGTCCGGACTGGTGTAAGGTGTCCACTTACATAAGTGTACACCATATACCAGGCCAGCTTTTCACAGAATGGGAGCAGGGAAAATGGGAGGCCCACTTGGATGCTGCCAAACAGAAAGATCACTGCTCCTTCTGGAACCTGATAGCAACAGGTAGCAGAGATGGGTGCAGCACCATAGAAAACTGCATTGCAGCAAGTGACTGGGTGGCACATTCCTCCAGCCTGTATACGCAGAAGGGAGATCAGCAAGATAACATGGGGAGACAATTGGGTTTTGGGGAAATCTGCCAGTCGCAAATAGCCCTAGATAAGATGATTAGGAGTGACACAATTGTCCCCCTAAGGTCCACCATCGATGCACAACTAGTGGCACCCACTGATATCTCAGTGGATGAAATAACCCTGGAAATTAGGGGAATAGTTCCCAATAAAGTCCCAGGGCCAGACAAAATCCCTGATGACCTATTATTGAGTGAGAAAACTCTTCGGGGTGCTTACTTCGCAGTGTTGTTTTCAGTGATTCTGAAGGGGGCACTAATTTCACATACTTGGGCGGTGGTTGAAATAATCCCCATCTTTAAAAAAAGCTCATGTGACTTGCCTGCTAACTATCGACAATTATTCTTATTGATAGCATGCAGTGGGCAGATTACAGGATTGGTTTGCTGACAATGAGATCTTGACACCCTTCTCATCAGGCTTCAGAGAGTCCATGTTCACAATTGACCAAGTGTTCCGTTTACAAATGTTGTATTGGAAGACAGTCACAATGGGAGGGGGAGCCTTTATGTTGTGTTTGTGGACTTACTCTCTGCCTTTGACTTGGCACCAAGACCAACGCTCTTGCAGGTCCTCTCTGAGATGGGGGGGTCCCAAGATATATGTTAAACATCATAGTTAGGCTGCATTATAACAACTATGCGCAGGTTAAAAATGGTTGCACAGGCGAGCTAACCGATCTCTTCCCCATAACTAGAGGCATCAGACCGAGGGGTGTGCTAGGTCCCACAGTGCTTACTCTTTACATCAATGACCTTGTCAAATTCCTGGATCAGTGTGACAACCATGTGCCTAGACTAGCAAATATGAGGGTTCCTGCCCTCATGCTTGCTGTTGACATCTTATTGAACTCCAAAACACCCATGGGACTCCAGAAGCTGCTGGCCCAGTTTGATCATTTCTGCCAATTGAGGGGACTGGAGATCAATGTGAGCAAAACTAAGTACATGCTCCTGAACCCTGGGCGCTTGACTAGTACTCATGTCGCTCTAGCAGGGACCCCATTAAAACAAGTGTGCACATTTATGTATCTAGACTTCATTCTGACTGAGCATATGAGGTGGAAAGCTCACGTAATATAGCGATGATTAAAAGCGGAGCAAGTAGTGGATGGTATCCTAAAGATGGCACGTAGCTCTCAGTATCGACCCATCCTGCCAGCGATACAGATTTACAAACTTAAGGCCCTAAGGGTCAGCAGCCTACGGTGCTGAGCTCTGGGTGCATCTGGATGCAAACTCACTGGTGGTGGTGAAAAATTGCTTAAGCACTCCCCTCCTTCCACTTAGGCTGGACTGTGGGGTTATAGAACTCTCCGACAGACTTTCATAGTGTCCCATACTTTACTGGAGAAGGATATGGGCTACCCCTGAGTTATCAGCCTACCAAAAACGGTTAGAGGAAATTTTAGCGCTGGGGGGCCCTGTTAGAATTTCATGGCTAAAGCATGTGAAGGGCATGTTGTCAGAGATTGGTCTTAATGGTCTATGGAGTGCCCCGGACCAGGCGGGGGCTACTTCCAAATCACTCATCAAGACCACATTTTGGCAACACAGAGACAATTGCCTTTACACACAGCCGAGCATGGTTCGTTAACAGATGCTTTTCTTACAGTTAAGGACTCCTTTAAGCAGGAGGACTTTCTTGGCAAAATAGAACCTTCCCTAGATAGGTGACTGAACTTGCAATTCTGATATATAAACGTGCCTCTCCAGACATTTCCTGCTAAGTGGGAGCATACATCACGGGTTAATGGGTTAAAGTGCCCATCTTGTGGGGACTAAAAAGAAACTATTAAGCACATTATCTTTTTCTGTCCAACCTATTTGAGTTACAGGAGGTGCTGGATATTCCCGCTCTGCCAAAATCTGGGAGTTAGGGAACATAAAGTAGCACTCAGGATTTCTGAGACACAATACAAGCAGACTGATAGCTTTTGCTCTCTCTCGTTATCTGATGTGTGTGTAGAAAGAAAGGCACAAGATCAGTACTTTCCAGGGGAACCCGAAAAATGGTCATCTGTAAAATGGCATTTATAATAACAAACGGAGAATAGGATGTGCAATACTTATTTGTGGAACATAGGAACCGTATTAGAGTATTTATATATCTTAACCTTTATTGCATGATCATTCTATTTTATTGTGAATAACCTATATATAATTCCTTGCCCAGTTATAGGATTAGCTGGCCACACAATCAAGGAAGAAGTTCATACTGGGAGATATCGGCTGTTGTTTTGATGTTCTGCACAAGGCATCCCTGTTTCTGGAGACCGCCTAAAAGTAAAGCGTTATGCGCTATCCTAATGTTCACATTATTTTACTTTTAAATTATATATCATAAAATGGTTTTATTGTTGTCTTTATCTTCTGTGCTTTTATGGCTTTAAGCTGAAATACATTTTTATTGATATTTTCCCTAATCAAAGTGTTGTTTGTGTTATGGCATACTTGCACTCCCTTGTACTTCTTCCTGAAAGTAAACTATTACCTTCTTCCCTCTCTGCACTATCTAACAGCAAGCCAAGTACACTTTAAAGAAATATTTGATTTTCATCTTGACTGCCTCCTGAACAGACTTATGTGGGAGTCTTGTTGTAGACATAAGTGTCTTTTGTCATTCTCACCCTTGGCCTTCTAGCTCAATTTCTGACACTATTTATTAGCTTTAGTAATAAGTGCACACGTTTTCATTTACAAATTGTATTAACATAAATGCATATACTTGCAATCAAAGGCTTATTCCTGCATTTTATTTTCTGAACTGATAATTTATCCAACTTCTCAATTCTAAAGAGCTGTACAAGAGAACCACTCAGCACTCACTGATGTAGACTAAAAAATGGAGCACAGATGAGCCTAAGGAAATACTGCCCTATGGAGCCCCTTCTAGTCACTCCTAAGCAGACTCAGGGAACTCTTTCTTCCTGGTGATTGTAGAATTTGCATTCAGGTCCTCTGAAGCTGTCCTATCAGGTGTGTGCCTGCTCATGTGACAAACAGGGCAATGTCTGTGATTTTTACAAGCATGAGAGGCCTAAACAAGCTATCTGGCACCTTGGAACTTAAAGGTGGCTTACTTGAGATCCATGTATTGGAAGTCTGGAGATGCCTATAAGCTTTGCACCTCATTTTATGCAATTGGGGCTGTGGAAAGTTCTGCAAGCAGTATCTTGACATGGAGGAACTTGTATAACGCTTCCTACTATTTTGCTTGTTGACAGGGACCTAACACAGAAGAGGCTTTAGCATGTTAGGGATCTGTCTGACCAGCAACTCATGGGTCCTGTTTATAATTAGTAAGAAGGGAGCTGGGTCAATCGAACAAAATTCATGCAGATTATGTTGTCCATGGTGGTGAATGAGGACATTGTCCTGTTTTTAAGATTTCTTCACAGGGACACCATGGCCTCTGTACCCTATTCTAAAGATCTAAAGTGTATGTCTTGTTTCCATATTAAAAGAGTATGATAGGGTTGTATTCTGACACCATTTCTGTTTAATTTGTACGTTAATAAACTGGAGCAGGCCCTGGCTGTCCTAAAAGTAGATTGTCCGCATATGGGGTTTTGCTGTCTGCTGGTGTTATTATAAGTGGATGATCTAGTTCACATGGCCAAAACCACTAGGTGCCTGCAGACCCTGTTGAACTCCTTTGCTAATTTTGTGGAGGAGCTGGATCTATCAGTCAATGAGAAAAAAATTATTTGTAATTTGTTTTGGTCCTCGTGCTACACAATCAGCTAGGTTTAACCTTGGGTCCTGTGCCCTTCCATAGTCTAGAATGTTTTAATACTTGGGCTTGGTGTTTGATTCTGCAATAAGTTGCCATCCCCTTATTAGTAGGAAAAAAGGAGGATTTTATTTGAGTAAACCCTGCTGTTTTTTAATTTTGCCTCGAGGTTGGGTAGGGACCTACTGGGGACTTATTGCAGATTTACAGCACCAAAAGTAACTCCAAAGTTGGCTAGGCAATGAGATTTGGGGATACATTAAACAGGTTAAGTTGTAGACAATGGACAATTCTTTTCAGAGACATCTCTCGTATATTCCACAAAGTGCCCCTTCATTCTTTGTGCAAGAAGAAATGGTATATACATAACTGATGTCATGGCCTTTCACCCCTTTCACTCGGGTTGGACATATGGTTAAGGCCTGGGATTAAACTAAGCCAGGAGATTTTAAGGGATTGTTACAAAAATGTTTCATGTAAGCGGAATGTCGAGATAGGTAAAGAAATAACGCCATGTATTAATCATACAGTCAAAGGTGTTTCAGCTATAGTAAATTGAAGTTGTTCTAATTTTCTAAATTGAGCATTGCGTATGTGGCGTCCTTCATCCCCATCAGTTGTTGTTTGCATGTCAAATTAAACAGCAGTAATAAATTACTACAGTTCAAGTAGTGCCATGGCACGCGTTCATTTTTAAGTTTTTGTAGTGTCCAGCTAAACTGCATAATAGATCTAAGCAGACTTTACCCATTATGCAATGTTGAAATGTCACTTTGCATGATATTAGTAACAGAAGATACAATGTTAATTAAATTGTAAATAAGAGAAGACAACTTATTAATACTTTTATCAACAACAGCAAGCACTTTATCCAAATTATCTTCGCCAATTTGTCTTAAATGTGCAGCATCTTCCGTCTGGGATAATTTCCAAATTTCTTTATAGGTAGCATAAATAAATCTTTTCAAGCATGGAGATGTGTGACCCAAAAGAAAATCTGATAATTAATTTCTTCGTGCATGCAGAGGCAGTTGTTTCACTGCAGACAGTGTGTCATGTTCCAACCATTGTTGGCACAATGTTCCCACTGAATAGGAGGAAATTATACCACAGTGTTGTGATTGATGGTATAGGGGACCGGGTCTGCTTGATTTGAACCCAGGTGTGGAGTGCAGAAAACAAGCATGACAACTATTAGGGCCTGATTCTGATGCGGTTAGGAAAGCATTCCCACCTAGGGCCTGATTCTGATGCAGTTAGGAAGGCCTCCTAATGGCATTTGCTCCTTCCAAATCGGATCGGGAACGTGTCTTCCCGACCCAGGGCCCAATTATGATGCGGTTAGGAACATATGCTCCCATTGAAGTCAATGGGAGTCCAACCAAATCGTATCTGGAAGCATTCGGATGCATCGTACTCCGTCGCTCGGACTCTCCCGATCCGAGTGGGTCGGAAACCATTTCCAAACCGATTCGGGCGGGAAGCTTTCCAACCCGCATCAGAATCAGGCCCTTAGGGGCCGATTCCGATTCGTGACGGTAATTTCTCCGACCGAGCCGTCCTCGGAGAGATTTCCGACCGAATCGGACCCGTGCAGTCCGACCGAACGAGTCCGATGCATTCGTATGCCACCGGACACGAGTCGGTCGGACTCCCATTGTACTCAATGGGAGACGGTCGTACAACGCGTACGCAGGCTCCCATTGCCTCAATGGGTGCGAGGCGGACAAGGGCGCCCCCTACAGCGAGTACACCGCGAAGCACTTCGCGGCGTACACGCACAGGTGAGGGGACCCTTGGGTCCCCCTGTGTGCGCCTCGCACGGGTACGCGTACAGGGGGTCCGACACGGACCCCCAAAGTATGGCTCCGACAGCGAGTTCGAGTCGGACGGCGCGAGTCGGTCGGAGCGGTCGAGGTGCGCATCGTACTTACCCGGCCAGAAAACGTCTCCATTGCGCGGTGCGAATCGGGTCCGAGCGAGTCGGTCGGAGCGGTACGATCCGGGTACGAGTCGGTCGGAGCGGTCGGGTCGCCCGGACGAGTCGGTCGGCGAATACGCATCGTACTCGCTCGCCCGGACGCGCGTACGACTCGGTCGGAAAATAGGGCTC
Organism: Calotriton arnoldi; assembly: GCA_963921515.1. Lineage (NCBI taxonomy): Eukaryota > Metazoa > Chordata > Amphibia > Caudata > Salamandridae > Calotriton > Calotriton arnoldi. The sequence continues at coordinate 501,604 of CAWUFW010009794.1, forward strand.
CGGATCGGATCCGGTAAAACCGAATCCGATTCGGAGCACTACCGGCCGAGATCGGAATCGGCCCCTTAGTGTGTACTGGCCACAATAACCACCCGTTAGGACATGAAAGTATGGAATTGAATGTACCTTTCTATACCATGCTATTTAGTTGGTATTCAATGTAATTTGTCAAACTTTGCCAGATATTAAATCAGGCAATAGAGGGAATTGTTGGGGCATTAATTTCTTTAATTTTTGCCAGTGCAATTAAGGTAGTCTGCTGGATTGTTTCATTCAAAAAAATAATTTGTGTGGGAATTAACCAGGCTTGAAATAAGGTTTCTATCCTGCCAAGATTTTGTTACCCAAATTGATTTTAAATCAATTGGACTTTCCAGTAATCATAGCCTTTAAAGGCTAACAAGTTAACACACTAAGCTGTATATGTGAGCTTGGTTTGTGTAAGCATATATATTTTTTGGTGGGGAGTCTAAATATCGATATCTTAATATCGATGTACAAAAATATCGAGTCTGTAATATCGATAGTATTAAATATCGATGTTTTGTATATCGATGTAGTAAATATCGTTTTGAAGTGTGTTGTGAAATATGGATGTAAGTAATATCTATTGTAAAAATATCGACATGTTAAAATATCGTTTTTGTATGTATTTTGAATTTTTTTAGAGTTATTGTTAAGTAGTAAAATGTTTTAAATGTTATAAAATAAAAGGATTATTTTATGTATTTTGAATTTTTTAGAGTTATTGTTAAGTAGTAAAATGTTTTAAATGTTATAAAATAAAAGGATTATTTTATATTGTTTTAGGAGCGGGTTGTTGGGTTTATAGGGGATAAGGGTGGGGAGTGTTTTAAAAATATTAATTTACTTTGTATAAATTTTAATATTTTTAATATGAATTTATAAATTAATTTTGAATTTGAAATTAAAAATTAGGAGTGGGATGTTGGGTTTATAGGGGATAAGGGTGGGGAGTGTTTTAAAAATATTATTTTAATTTGTATTAATTTTGAAATTTCAAATTATAATTTAAAATTTAATTTCGAATTTCAAATTAAAATTTAGGAGCGGGATGTTGGGTTTATAGGGGATAAGGGTGGGGAGTGTTTTAAAAAATATTAATTTAATTTGTATTAATTTAAATATTTTAAATATTAATTAAAAACTTTTTTCGAATTTCCAATTAAAATTTAGGAGCGGGATGTTGGATTTATAGGGGATAAGGGTGGGGAGTGTTTTAAAAATATTAATTTACTTTGTATAAATTTTAATAGTTTTTAATATGAATTTATAAATTAATTTTGAATTTGAAATTAAAATTTAGGAGTGGGATGTTGGGTTTATAGGGGATAAGGGTGGGGAGTGTTTTAAAAAATATTATTTTAATTTGTATTAATTTTGAAATTTCAAATTATAATTTAAAATTTAATTTCGAATTTCAAATTAAAATTTAGGAGCGGGATGTTGGGTTTATAGGGGATAAGGGTGGGGAGTGTTTAAAAAATATTAATTTAATTTGTATTAATTTAAATATTTTAAATATTAATTAAAAACTTTTTTCGAATTTCCAATTAAAATTTAGGAGCGGGATGTTGGATTTATAGGGGATAAGGGTGGTGAGTACTTTAAAATATATTATATTAATTTGTAAACATTTAAAAAATTAAAATATTAATTTAAAATTTCATTTCCAATTTAAAAAATCAATTTAGGAGTAGGATGTTGTGTTTAAAGGGGATAAGGGTGGTGATTTGAGAAAAATGAAACTTTTTATTTTAAAGATTAAAAAAATATTTTTATGTAAAGTCTAAATAAATTTCACAAGTTTAAAAAATGTGGGGAAATTTTCAAAAATATTGTCAAATTTATAACAAAATAGAAATTATAAAGTTTAAATTTTTAAAATAAATTATAAAGTATGAAAATATATGTGGTAGTGTAAATATGTCCTAAAAAAACATTGATGGAGTGGGAATAGTAAATTAATTAAATATAGTGTCCTGCACCTACCCAATTTTAATATACATTGGAGTAGGAATAATAAGTAAATTAGGTTTAGTGTCCAGCATTTACCCCAATTTAATACTGACTGGAGTGGGAATAGTAAATTAATTAAGGGGCCCATTACGATACCCGGCGTAAAAAAATCCGCCAGGCATGGAAGCGGCAAAAATCCGCCCGCACACACCGTCTGAACACCGACCACGCCATTACGATTACACAAACCGAAAACCGCCATCGGCGGAAAAATCCACACAAGATACCGCCCGCCATCGTCCGAGTCGGAGTCAAACCACCCGCCACGGACGGAAACACGCACGACAACACAAAACCGCCCGCCCTCACGGCCGACACACCGCACGTGAAATTACGATCGCACCGCCATGAGCGCGGGAAAACTACAAATATACCGCCCGCCAGCGCAAACAACGCCGATGAGAATCGACACGGCAGAAGCCATGGCGCCCACGTCCCTGCACAGAAACCATCCGCTGACAAAAACAATCGCACACAACATGGCCAACAAGTCCACACAGCAAGGCACGCACAAATACACAAGCACAGTACACATCCCGAAAACACCCCCCTGGACAAACAAAAACTACAAAGGCCAGAACCCCAGACACAACACACCTGAAAACAACAGACCATGAGGACACACCCACATAGGTAAGTACAAAAGCAGCACTCCCACAGACCACAACCCCTTGCAACATTGCAAACTAGAGAGGAGAGGAGAGGACACAGTGACACAGCAAGGACAGCAGCACACCACAGAAATGCACACATCACAACCACCACCACCACCACCACCACCACCAAACACCGGCACCACAAACCCCCTGCACATTACACAACACACACCGCACCAGCACCACAAACACCATGGCACCACAAAGAATGCCCAAGTTCACGCCCATGGAGCTGACGGTCATGGTCGACGAGATCATCAAGGTGCACCCACAAATCTATGGGAACCTGGTCCAGCACACACCACTAGCCACCAGAAAGAGAATGTGGAACCGGATCGTAGACCAGGTCAATGCAGTCGGGACCTTGCCCAGGAACAGAGTCGAAATAAACAAACGGTGGAATGACGTCAAGAGCCTGGTCAAGAAGAAGGAGAGCAAGAACAGAGAGCTGGCTGCCGTCACTGGCGGAGGGAATCCCGCGCTCTTCAAGACCTTCAAAGCGTGGGAGGAGAAGGTGCGAGTCATCATACATCCCGAGATCCTCGCCGGATTAGCAGGGGGAGTGGAGGCTGGTAAGTACAAACTAATGTATACCAGCACACCGCTATGTACTCACATGCACTACCACCATGCCACAGCTCCCAGGGACAAACACCCCCATGTCCAGCACACAATACACAACACATCACACACACATGCAACAGACACCACCACACACAGCCCAAACCGAACAACTGTAAGATGCGTGGGGACATGTGTACACTCAGCCAGCCACGTAACCACCAACAGGTCCCCAAATATGCCAGAAGCGCCACAACGAGCACCCACAACACCCATGTGTCCGCCATAGCTGCACTAACCGACAAGTAACAGGTAAGTGGCAGGAACACAAAGTGCAGTGGGTGGGAGGGTGGACAGCCCAAGTACAAAACACACCAGGCCCCTAGTCCCACAGCACAGCAAGGAGGAGCATCCCCCACACCCCACAGCCACGTGTCAGCCACCGCAGTGCACAACGACAGCCGAAAGGTAGACATCACGGTCCACAGCAATCGGTGTCAGTGGGTGTCCAGCCACCACCACGACCCACAACACCCCCCACCCCCACAGACCTGCAACATGGAGCACCCCCGCTTAGAACCATGTGGCATCCAGTACAGTGCACGCACGAACAACCTGCAGGTGGGAAACTGGACAGGGCTGGATTACTGGAGGCATGAGGACCGTAACACGACCAACACATGGGACATGTCACGTAGCAGACGAACACGCAGCACCGCCCACCGTCACGAACAAGTGAACAATGTGCACACGGACATGAACCACAGACTCACACCCCACATGACCCATCACAAACACAGCAACACCCAAGGAGCCACGTCTGCATGCACAAGCCACACTGAATATAGTACCACACGGCAGCCACTGTGCAACCCATCACACACAACCGAAACACCATTCAAGTCCTGTCCATGTAGCCCCTACTGCCTGTCAACCACACACCCCACAACTACGCCTATGTAAGACAAACAACACAAGACGCAACAGAGCGGAACAACATAAATGCACACGAACACCACTGAACCCATCAAACACACAGACACACCATGCACATACAACATACCATCCATCCCATCCGTCAGCCCCAGTCTCATGAAAGGCATGTCATCCGCACAGCTGCCACACATACAGCAGTCACGCTAAGATACATGCCCATGACCAACCATGTGCCAGAAGTCAATGAAGCGCACAACACACTGTGAGCAACAACACACAACATGGGCCACACCCACCCCCCGAGCACTGCAGTGATGCACATGGCACAGGGCAGCACGCACACCAAGGAGATGGGACAACTGCAATACGTTGGCTGGCACACAACCATCACTCACTCATAACGATGCGTCCAATGCCATGTCCAGTAATCACAACAGACAGCAAATATGCAGGCCATGTCAAGCATGCACACACCTCAAACCATGCACTGTCATGCTGCCACAACACATGTCACGTTCGGCACCCATGGCTCACAGCATGTACCCCAAAAGCATATTCCATCCCAAATGCGAATCTGGGGCATGGCCCCCATGTTGCCATATGCGTTCCTAAGCGTCCCATCTGAACACCAAAAGCAAAGTACAAACCAGACCCAGGATGGGCCAGGAGCCCGCATACACCAGAGTCACAATAAGTAGGGGCACAGCAACACACCCATCGGCATGGCCAATCCGTCCCATGCCACATGTGCACAGCACACAGTCCCATTGTCAAGCACACACAACTACAAATGCTACAGCCACACACACGCCTCCGGGAAACCCATGTACGAGATTGCACGAACTGTTAATGTCAGACGACAAATACATACTTCGCCAGGTGCAACACAATAACAAATCTCATTCTCTCCACAGGTGACGAACTGCTGGATGCTGGGGATGGAGACAGCAGCCAGCACAGCCAGCCTACAAGCCCCCAACGAGGACACACGGATGTGGAGGATCTGTCCTCCTCTTCGGACACAGACCACCAAGCAGGCCCATCTGGTGTGGCAGGGCCCAGCCGCTCCCCAGGACCCCTCCTACCCACCAACCCATCATCCAGGGCTGCTGAACATTCCCAGCCCCCTGCTGCCACTGTCGTTGCGGCCACACCCACGGTAATTGTGGCCACACCCACGGTCATTGCGGCCACACCCACGGTCATTGCGGCCACTACCATTGCCGCAACCGCCACCATCGCCGCACCGACCACCACCGCCGCCACCACCACCACGTCTTCGCTGGCACCAGCCCCAGCGCAGGTGGTGGCCCGGCCGACTGGATCCACCCTGGGAGCCACAGCGAGGACCGTGGTGAGCAATGTGGCTAGTGGGCAGGCCGGTGGCAGCAGTACTGGTAGGAGGAGCAGGGTCAGGGAAACGCAAGTCTCCCCTGGGAGCCATGCCCTGCCTCAAATGGCCAGAGTCTTGGGGCCTATGAAGAGGCCCAAGAACAATGGGTCAGGTCTGCTTCAGACACGCGGGAGGTGCTGGGGGTGCTGAGGTCCATGGACGCCCGTATGGGCCAACTCGTGGACCTCATGGGCCAGCTGGTGGTGGCGGTGAGGTCACAGCCAGGGACAGCAGCTCCCCCTCCGCCACCACCTGCCGGGGCGCAGGGTCGAGCAGCAGTGTCCAGTTCCCCTGCGTCCACAGCCAGTGAGCACACCTCACCCCCCACCAGCAGGTCGCCACCACACCCCCCCCTCCCAAACGTGGAAGGGGCCGTCCGAAGTACAAACAGATCTCCCGGGAGGACTACGCACGCTCCAGACGCAAGTGAGGCAGCCAGCCAGCCTTCCTTGACCACCCACTGCATTGACTTGGACTACGATCCCACTCCACACAGCCATCTGGATGGCATGTGTCTGTTGGACCATGGACATGGAACAAGTGGGTACACCCTGAGCATCACGCAGCCGTGACCGACAGCTCATTGTCACTACACGCACCACTTTTGTCATCACCTCGCACACAATCACATGTCACAGTTTGAAATAAATGCACCTCTTACACAAACTGCTGTTTGTGCCCTGTGTTTTATTTGTACGGAATACAACGGCCACCTTGGGCGGAAAGGCACCTGATGCGTGGCATGGCAATGGAACCGGAGGGCCTGTAGGGACCTAGGGGTGGGAGACAGAACAGGAGCACATTCAATGAGTGTGTCACACACCCATCACACAGTACATGTCAACAACTACAAGCAATGTACACACATCGCACAGAGCAATAGGGCACAATGCCACAGCCACCAACAGTGGCATACTACCCTGGCCATGGAGCGTTGACACACAGCACGCAGTGAACAAACGGCCACCCTGACACAGCACACACACACCTGCACAGATACAGCCACATCAGCCGTCGTACATGGACACTCACCGTCAAGTGAAGTAGTGGGCGATGAGCTGCTGCCGCACATTACCAGCTTCCTCCTCTCCGCTGTCCTCCTCACTCGAGCTGTCCTGGTCTGCGGGCTGGGGCCCTGGTTGATCTCCGTCATCCATGATGAGGGGGATCTGCTTCCGAATGGCCAGATTGTGCAGCATGCAGCACGCCACCACTATCTGGCACACCTTCTGTGGGGAGTACGCCAGCGCACCCCGGTGCGGTCCAGGCACCTGAACCTGGACTTGAGGAGGCCAAAGGTACGCTCGACCACACGTCTGGTCCTCCCATGTGCCTCATTGTAGCGATCGTCTGCTGGGGTGCGAGGATTCCTCAATGGACTGAGCAGCCATGCCCCATTCGGGTACGCAGAGTCACCTGGGTGTGAGGGACACAGAGAACCGTTGCTATTCCAACTGGACAGGGGACAGCATCGCACAACCAGCACGCTATACCACTCCACATACTCACCGACAATACAGCCACGATCCTGTTGCAGATTGGACATCAGTCATGGCAAGATGCTGTTGCGCATTATGTGTGCGTCATGGGCCGAGCCTGGGAACTTTGCACACACGTGGGTGATCACCATGTCCGCAAGGCACACCACTTGCACATTCAGGGAGTGCGTGTGCTTCCTGTTGCGGTACAGGTGCTCAGTGGCCTGTGGTGGAACAAGGCCAACATGTGTGCAGTCAATGGCTCCAACGACGTGTGGGATTCTGCCAAGGGCATAGAATGCACCCTTCACTGCCGCCAATTCACGAGCCCTGGGGAAGCGGATGTACCTGTTTCGGTACAGCATCATGGCTGCCAGTACATCCCTCAGCACCTTGCTGAACATGGGCTGGGACATCCCTCCTCCACTGCCCACTGTGTGCTGGAATGACCCAGTGGCGAAGAAATGCATGGCGGCCATCACCTTAGCCGTGGGGGTGACAGCTGTCGGATACACCCTGCGGGGACGGAGATGGGGTTCCAACATGGCACACAGTCGATGCAGGGTTGGCATGTCCAGCCGAAACTTCCTAATGACCTCTGTATCGTCCATGTCCGCCAGCAATTGGTATGGGCGGTCAATGTTCGGTCTCCGCCTAGGGAAAATGGCAGTGGACACATGTCAAAGCAACACAACACATAGCAATTTCGCATACACATCACTGACATGACTGAGCAAGCACATGAGCCACAGCCCAGCTGTCAAGCTGGGACGGCACGGCCACAATACACTTACACAGGTCTCCCAACAATGGCAATGGCTAGTGATACAAACCACTGCCATGTGCATGCACATGGGGATCTAGGCCCCAATGACTTGCGGGGCGTGCTGATGGGGACTGACTGCATATTCGTCAAGCGGCAACGCCACGGCAACATGAATGTCTGCTGAGCATGGAACTGCTTCCGAGGCTGCATGAGTATGGCACACGACGACGACGATGTGGGCACAGGCTGAGCGGCCAAAACAAGTGGGACCTGTGGCACGAGGGGATATGAGACAGTAGTAGGTGTCAGCACTGCACCCTATGTACAGCACTGTACGGATCACACCTCCCGAAACATTGACAGGTGTCCACATTGACAGCCCCATGCCAAGACGGCTGTGTGCTTGCAGTCACACGTCACAGGTGAGAGGTTACATTGCACGTGCCAGGTGGCAGATGTACATAGTGGGAGCTGGCATGTGTGTGCATGTGTCTCCTGTTCAGGATCCACCGGATGGGCGCTGACTCTGTACTGAGCATTGGACACAGCATGTTCCGTGGAAGGCTTGTGTGTGTGGGATGGTGGCACTGGATGTGCCTCCATTGGGTGGGGGGCCATGCACAGGGCGGGTACGTCGATGATTGCGCATTGTTGGTCACGGTGGGTGCACCCACTCAGATGTGTTGCCCTGTGTTCAATTCCTATGTCCGCATGATGATGGACTGTAGATGTGGGCAGACTACACATTGGTCGATGTGCTGTCTATATGCATGTGCCTTCACACCAGGCACAGCTGCCCCTGCACATGTGACCCCTGCTGGACTCGCTGCTGGGTCTGTGGAGCTGATGCACCTTCTGTGCGTGGGGCGGACAGCTCTCCTCACTTCCCTCATTGCGCATGTCATGACTTTGCCGCAGGTGACATGGATCATGGAGGGCCCACATGTACGCGTGGGTAGGCTACACATGATTGTTCACTGGTCGCCACCCCCAGTCAGTGTTTCGAATGGGAAGGTTGTCGTGCTGGTGGTATATTCGATGTGGCGGATGGGCGGGCCTAGGTGCGGGCTTACATTCCGGACATGGGGGGTAGTTGGATTGGCGACTAGTTGCAGTACACACGGGACACGTCTCATCCTTTCCACATCTGGGTCATCCCTTGTACTCACTGACAGTGATACAGTCATCTTCGCCCCAGCCCTCATGTCCTCCCCTCGCTCCCCCAATATGCATGTGCACCTGCGAGGCTAGCGCTTGCACAGGCAGCCCCAAGCTCGCACCAGAGAGGGCAAGGAGTGTATGTGTGGGTCCAGTTGCACGAGTGGGCTGTCTCAGGGTATGATGTGTTGCGGGACGCCGTCCACCTGCGTGGTGCCCCAAATGGAGACCCGGCCTGCATGGACTATGCATCACAGTCTTCGCCTTCCGGATCCGCCACCTGCGACACCCAGTGGCTGTGGCTGCCCTTGCGGCCATGCCGCGTCCGTCTGTGACTGATGGCCCACACATTCACTCTTTGGCCTCTCTGGGGAGGGCTCGGGGGTGGTGGCGCACGCGCTTGCACTTAGTCGCAATGGCATGTGGCGTGGTTGGTATAATGGGCAATGGATGGGATGGTGCGAGCCACCTCCCGTGACGTCAGTGCTGCTCGTGCTGTGGTGCGTCCCCCTACACTTCCATTTGACTTGTGCCATGCTAGACGTTGAGGTTCTATTGCCTGCGTGATATGACCAGGAGGAGCGCGAGGAGACCTCTCACACACCATGCTCCACTGCCATCCCGTTCCCTGTATCGCCTGTGCGGATTGACTATGTTGGGGTTACACCTGGTCGACTGGGGCTGTGTGTGCCTTGTCAAGGGGCATGGCGGGCGCACAACAGGATCCAGCTTGTCCACAGAGGGTGGGCTGAGGTGCGCCTGGTACCGCTTTGTACGTGTGCCCGGCTGCTGTGCACACACGTGTTCACTCCCCCCGACAGGTGTCCTCTCACAATGCCCAGGGAAGCGGTGGTGTACTGTTCATGACCCCTCCCGACACGGCGTGCTCCAACTTGGCATGTGCGCATCTACCCGTCACACCCACCCACCTGAGCACTGCGTCCATACGACTTCACACGACACATGTGTGTCTTCCACAGTTGTGCTACTCATTTGCGTTGACATCCAATACCAGTGGACTACATGGTCATGTCACGACTGCCGTGTACTTCACATACTCTCATCCTCTCTCATTCGTACTTGTGAAATGAGTCAGCGGAGACAGTTTTGGTTTCAAACATTATATTGAGTCTTCTGTCCTCTGTGATGCAGTATAGTGGACACTACTGGCAGCGGAATACATGTTGAGGATATACTGAGCATGATTGCAAATGGGATAGGGTGTGGGGTTACATGTGATTGGCTGTTGCATGTGGGATGTGGGCTTCAGAGTTACATCTGCTTGGCCAAGGCTGTGCTAATGTACATTTACGTATAGCTGCGGAGCTGCGGACTTTGACACAGACGGTATACATGTAGCCTACCAGACCGCTTGGCATCATGGGCACAGTCCATCTCAGTTCCATGTGACAGGTTTGCTGCGGTTGTTCCTCATGCACGCGTGCATGTGAGATGACATCAGGGCATGTGCTTGCGTGCATGCAGCGGCGTGCCACTTGTTGTTGCAATGTGGTGGTTACTGGACATGTCACAGTCACTGGGGTCGTGTTGTTGTTGTATGCACTTGTCGTCCATGCAAAGGTCCTGGTATGGGATTCCCGGGGCGGGGGTGGGAGGGGTGCAGCACCCACAGACTCCAGGCGACCTATTCATGTCCACTGAGCGGTGTGTGTGTCCATGGGCGCTGGATCCATGTCGTGTCCTGGTTGTTCGTGCAGTTCCGTCCATGTGGGTGCGATACACGGACCCCATGCCACTGCCTCCCACGATGCATGCGGTGTTCCTGGATGTGATGGGGAACAGTGTGCATGTCCCGGTCATATCCGATGTCATGGCGATGTCGTTGATGGTGTGGTAACAGTTGCCGGTCGTTTGGTATGGCTGTTGTGGTGGTGACTGGCCAGTCCGTGCAGAAGCTAAGCATGGGTGCGGGGTTGGACATCATAGGTCAATCGGGGAACCTGCGTTGTGGTCCGACGAATTTACAGGTTGTCAGGTATGCGATGCCGTCCAGCAGGGCTTCCATGTCATTGGTGGTGTACATGTTTGCCAGCCAATGTAGCGGATGGTGGCTGTCAAGGTGTTGTTCGTAAGTTGTCCCTTGGAGGACCATGATGGGGCATGCTGGGTGACATTCGATGTAGCTGTTCTCGATGATCCGTCGTGTGGAGGCACAGTGGTCCCATTTCAGTGCGGGTGCGATGTTGGCCACATACGCCATGCCCCCATAGGCAGAGCAGGCCCTGTCGTGTGCGTCCAGAGGGAGGAGTAGTGGTAGCAGGTCCGCCTTTAGACATGCCGGGTTGGAGAGGCATATCTCCACGGGATGCTGGTAGGGACACCTCCGACAGTAGAAGACGGGCATGACGCAGCTGAACAATGTGATGCGGTAAGTCAGTCGGTAACTTACGTTCAGCAGGGACAGGAGATCGCATCCCAATATATGTATCAGGTTGGTTTTGTACAGCTTGAGCTGTCCGGCGTAGTTGGGTAGGTGTGTTGCGGTTGCCATTTCGCAGCGGTGCGTTGTGGTGGCGTGCTCCGGCTGTGTGTGCAGTCTGCAATGTGCACGCTCCGAGGTTGCTGTGAGCTCTGTGTAGTCGTAGGGAGACAGGACTTGTGTTCTGTTGGCTTGTTTGGAGGACACGGGCCCTCATCCCACATGCTTCTCAGACAGTTCAAGGTCAGTGATGTGTGACTCCTTCCAATTAACTTGCATGTGGCCGACATGGGGAGTGTTTTCTTCTTTCTTCCCCATCCGTTGTGTGCTTCTGTGATATGCGCTATCTGCCCTGTGGTCGGTCTCCTCGGCATGCCTGTGTTGGTCTTTTCTTGGACAATGGCTGTATTCACCGGCTTCTTTCGTAGGGCTGTGGTTTCGGAGTTGGAATGGAAGGTCATTCAGTGCTGTCTGCTCTCCCTTGTGTGGGCGGCAGGCTGCCTTTCCGCTCTGCGTTGGGCCTTGTGTGTGAATGTTATTCTTGGGCCACCTGTTGTCAGTCCCCGGGCTCTTTGGTGTTCCGTTTTATATGTCTTGTTCATATGTGCAGGGTGGTATGGGTGTTTCAGTGTGGTACTGGCGTTCCTCTTCCCGAAGGGGCCCTGCTTCTCCTAGTTGGTGTTGCCGCCGCTGTGTGCTTCGCCATGTTTGTTACACTGGGGTGTGTCCTGCTGTTGCGTGACTTCACTGACATGTGTGCGTCGGTTGTGTGGCGTTGGGTGTTGTCCGTGAATTGGGCGTTGGGGACATGTCTGTGGCAGGCCTGTCACGTGTCATGTGCGTTCGGGGTGGGGCTGATGTGTGTGCTGCTTGGTTGTGTCCCTGTGTCTGTGTGCGACGCATGCATGGCGCTGCGGTTGGCCTCTGCGTTGTGCGCATGTGTGGCGGCGTCATCGCTGCTTTGGGGCCGTGACGGGGTCGTTGGTTCCTAGTCCCAGGTGGTGTGTACACATGTGTTACGCGATGTTACGATTTGGCCTGTGTGTCATATGTGGATGCAATGGTGGATGTGTAGTGTACACGCGCTGGGGGGGTTGTCCGCTTTTTCCGCCCTTGCACTGTGTGCGCTGTTTGCGTGCACTTGTTGTGTGTGTGCCTACCTGCGTCTCCGCGGTACGTTGCGTCCTTGGTGGTGCATCAGCAAGAGCATGGGGAGGGCCTGCAGTGCTGGATTCATGCTCGGGGGAGCCGCTTCTTCGTTGTCCGTGCTCGGCGTCCGTGTTACCGCTTCGGTTTGTCGTACGGTATCTCTTGGCCGTGGGAGCCGTTTGTTTGCGGCATCGTAATTTATACGCCGGGCGGGACGTGTTTTCGTCGGACGGTGTGTGTCAGTTGGGGTGCGCCGCTACGTGTACGGGCGCACTTTGATGGCGGACGGTGTTGCTGGCTTGCCGGCGGTGTTTGGCCTACTTTTCGCATCGTAATTGGGCGGGCGTGTGGACTGCTGCGTGCCGGCGGTAACTGGTGGTTTTTGCATCCGCCAGCACGGCGGTTGTGCTTCCGCCCGCCATCGTAATGACCCCCTAAGTTTTGTGTCCAGCACCTACCCAAATTAAATATAAGTGGAGTGGGAATAATAAATTAATTTACTTTAGTGTCCAGCACCTACCCCAATTAAATACTGACTGGAGTGGGAATAGTAAATTAATTAAGTTTAGTGTCCAGCACCTACCCCAATTAAATAGTGACTGGAGGGGAAATAGTAATTAAATTAGGTTTAGTGTCCAGCACTTACCCCAATTAAATACTGACTGGAGTGGGAATAGTAAATTAATTAAGTTTAGTGTCCAGCACCTACCCCAATTAAATGTAGACTGGAGTGGGAATAGTAAATTCATTAAGTTTAGTGTCCAGCACCTACCCCAATTAAATACTGCCTGGAGTGGGAATAGTAAATTAATTAAGTTTAGTGTCCAGCACCTATCCCAATTAAATACTGACTGGAGTGGGAATAGTAAATTAATTAAGTTTACTGTCCAGCACCTATCCCAATTAAATACTGACTGGAGTGGGAATAGTAAATTAATTAGGTTTAGTGTCCAGCACCTATCCCAATTAAATACTGACTGGAGTGGGAATAGTAAATTAATTAAGTTTAGTGCCCAGCACCTACCTCAATTAAATGTAGACTGGAGTGGGAATAGTAAATTAATTAGGTTTAGTGTCCAGCACCTACCCCAATTAAATATTGACTGGAGTGGGAATAGTAATGAAATTAGGTTTAGTGTCCAGCACTTACCCCAATTAAATACTAACTGGAGTGGGAATAGTAAATTAATTAAGTTTAGTGTCCAGCATCTACCCCAATTAAATACTGATTGGAGTGGGAATAGTAATTAAATTAGGTTTAGTGTCCAGCACCTACCCCAATTAAATATTGACTGGAGTGGGAATAGTAAATTAATTAAGTTTAGTGTCCAGCACCTACCCCAATTAAATGTAGACTGGAGTGGGAATAGTACATTAATTAAGTTTAGTGTCCAGCACCTACCCCAATTAAATATTGACTGGAGTGGGAATAGTAATTAAATTAGGTTTAGTGTCCAGCATTTACCCCAATTAAATACTAACTGGAGTGGGAATAGTAAATTAATTAAGTTTAGTGTCCAGCACCTACCCCAATTAAATACTGATTGGAGTGGGAATAGTAATTAAATTAGGTTTAGTGTCCAGCACCTACCCCAATTAAATATTGACTGGAGTGGGAATAGTAATTAAATTAGGTTTAGTGTCCAGCACTTACCCCAATTAAATACTGACTGGAGTGGGAATAGTAAATTAATTTAGTTTAGTGTCCAGCACCTACCCCAATTAAATGTAGACTGGAGTGGGAATAGTAAATTAATTAGGTTTAGTGTCCAGCACCTACCCCAATTAAATGTAGACTGGAGTGGGAATAGTAAATTAATTAAGTTTAGTGTCCAGCACCTACCCCAATTAAATATTGACTGGAGTGGGAATAGTAATTAAATTAGGTTTAGTGTCCAGCACTTACCCCAGTTAAATACTGACTGGAGTGGGAATAGTAAATTAATTAAGTTTAGTGTCCAGCACCTACCCCAATTAAATACTGATTGGAGTGGGAATAGTAATTAAATTAGGTTGAGTGTCCAGCACCTACCCCAATTAAATATTGACTGGAGTGGGAATAGTAATTAAATTAGGTTTAGTGTCCAGCACTTACCCCAATTAAATACTGACTGGAGTGTCCAGCACCTACCTCAATTAAATGTAGACTGGAGTGGGAATAGTACATTAATTAGGTTTAGTGTCCAGCACCTACCCCAATTAAATACTGACTGGAGTGGGAATAGTAATTAAATTAGGTTTAGTGTCCAGCACCTACCCCAATTAAATACTGATTGGAGTGGGAATAGTAAATTAATTAAGTTTAGTGTCCAGCACCTAACTTAATTAAATACTGACTGGAGTGGTAATAGTAAAGTTAGATATTTTAATGTTAATTTAGTACTGGATATTTATGTTGAGTGGAGTTTAGTTTAGTTTAGCCATTTATAAAGCGCCTGGTTACACCACCGGTGCGTCCCCGCGCTATAACGGCACTCTGAAAAAATGGAAAGGCAATGACTGCAGAAACACCCCAATATCCATTAGATTGTTACGCTATTGGAGAAGAGCCAAGTCTTTGGCTGTTTGCGAAATTTCATTTCGCATTGCTCAACTCTTAAATCCATTGGGAGAGAGTTCCATATCCTTGATGCTTGGTATCTAAAGGATCGGGCCCCCATTCTGGCTTTGAAAACTCTGGGAATAGTGACCAAAGCCCAGTCCCTGGATCTTAGATTTCGACTCTGGCAATACTGCATTAGCATGGAATGCAGGTACCTCGGACCTTTTTTTTGCAGTATACGATGACCATAGCACATAGCTTTGAACACTATTCGTTTCTCCACTGGCAACCAGTGTAGTTCTGCTAGTGCTTTCTTTATGGAGGATCTTCTTGGCAGGCTGAGAACTAGTCGCGCTGCTGCATTTTGTACCTGTTGGAGTTTTTTTAACCCCTTCTTTGTGGCCCCCAGGTACAGAACGTTCCCATAATCCATCTGTGAGGTAATCACTGCATGTACAATGGTTTTCCTCGTTCTTGTAGGCAGCAGGTCTAGTATCTTTCTTAGGATTTTCATGGTTCCATAACATTTTCCTGCAACTTTACGGATTTGGTTATTGAAAGTCAGATCAGAATCGAACCATACTCCAAGGTTTTTTACTTCCATTTTCGGAAGAGGAAAATCTTCCAGTGAAACCGGCCACCATACTGGTGACCAGATGGACGGAGTCTTGCCCATGATCATCACCTCCGTTTTGTTACCATTGAGCTTCAGGCAGTGTTTGAACATCCACTTAGATACTTCTTCTAAGGGGCCGATTCCGATTCGGGCCGGAAATCTCTCCGACCGAGCCGGACCCGGAGAGATTTCCGACCGAATCGGACCCTAGCAGCCCGACCGAACGAGTACGATGCGCACGTATGCTATCGGACTCGAGTCGGTCGGACTCCCATTGAAGTCAATGGGAGCCGGTCGTACAACGCGTACGTGGGCTCGCATTGACTCAATGGGTGCGAGGCGAACAAGGGTGACCCCTACAGTGGGTACGCCTCGAAGCGACTCGCGGCGTACATGCACAGGTAGGGGGGACCCATGGGGCCCCCTGTGTGCGACTCGTGCGGCTACGCGTACAGGGGGGTCCGACACGGACCCCCAAAGTACGGCTCCGACTGCTTCTTGGAGCCAGACGGCGCGAGTCGGTCGGACTGCTCGCGGCGCGCATCATACTTGCCCGGTCGGGGAACGTCTCCATTGCGCGGTGCGAGGCGCATCCGTGCGAGTCGGTCGGAGCGGTTGGGACCCGCGAACGAGTCGGTCAGTGAATTCGCACGCGCTCGCATCGTACTCGCTCGGCCGGACGCACGTACGAATCGGTTGGGAAAAAGGGCTCCGAATCGGATCCGGTTCAGCCGAATCCGATTCGGTGCCCTACCGGCCGAGATCGGAATCGGCCCCTAAGCATCTAGAAAATTGGATTGCCGCCTGTTCCTCTTTTTGAGATAGCATAACAATTAACTGAGTGTCGTCAGCATACGACACAATAGACACCTTGGGGTCGATTCCGATTCGGGCCGGAAAAAGCACCGACCGACTCGGATCCGGAAAAAATACCGACCGACACGTACCCGTGGCGCCCGACACGGCAAGTACGATGCAAGGCGCGAAAAATCCGACCGACACGTAACGAAACCAAGTCGACCGACCGAGCCGCACGGAAAACAGCAATCCGGCCGGAAAAACACGCGAATCCAACCGACCGACACGCACCCGGAACAAATCCGACCGAAACGCACACGCTAACTCCAAACCGCTAAGTACGATGCAAGGCGCGAAAACCACGAGCGAGTCGGACGGAGGACAAGCCGTACGACCGACACACATACAAAACCGAGCCGAAGCAACACAATACACCGCGACCGACGCGTACGCAGCATAGAAAACTGCACAAACACAGCGTGAACGAAGCGGAGAACACCGTACGAGACCAATGCAGGGTCCGACTCGGTCACAAGAACGTTTCCAACATACACAAACAGCACAAAGGAAAAATCACCCAAAAAAAGGCCAAACAAGCAATTACCAAGCCAATAAATACTGGGGGGTGGGGACAGAGAACAAAGACACACCCACAACTCCACCTATATAAAGGACACAAATCACTACCATGAGCCTTTGCAAATGCCATTCCACTGCCAGCACCCAAGAGAAAGCAACCACACACCCACAGCTCATCCCTCACACAAGCCACACACCATCAGCACACCAACAAATACCTACCTCACATACACCCAGCAAAACACACACTCACACACCCTCACCTGCACACCAACACACACATCACCCACCATCACCACCCATCACCATGCCCCCCAAGAAGAATCCCAAGTTCCTAGATAGTGAATTGGAAGTCATGGTAGACGAGATCCTCAGGGTGGAGCCACAGCTGTTTGGCACACTGGTCCAACAGACCCCCATCTCCCAGAAAACCAAGATGTGGGAGAGGATCATCAACAGGGTGAACGCACAATCAGCATGTCGGCGCACAAAGACCGACATCCAGAACAGGTGGTATGACGTGCGCAGGAGGGTACGGGACATGCTGAAGAAAGACTACATCAACAGCCAATACACCGGCAGTGGCCCTCCTGCCAAGCCAATATACCTCAGGCCCTGGGAGGAGAAGGTGCGGGCCATCCTTCCGCCAGTGAGCGTATATGGACTAGAGGACATCCCAGAGCCTGGTGAGTACACAACAAATGTACACAATATACTGCCACAAAACACACACATCATTGTCAAGGGGAGAGTCAAACCATGCACGCATAGCAATTACACAGCAACCAGAACAGAATCATCCCAAAATGTGTATGTCAGTCAGATAAACACAACACATGCCATCCAAAAAGTCACATCCAACTGTGCCAACACATGTACAAACACAACTACAACTACAGCTAGGCAGTGGCACAAATAGAACTAACAAACACATCCACACATGTAGCCACCACAACAACACCAACACACAGTGAAGGCCACTCAAAGGAAGGAATTCTGTGTATGCTGGCCAAGTCAGTGAAGCCAATAGCATCATGGGAGTCGCAGTCACACATATTGCCCCCCCACAACTGTCCCATCAACACCACCATGAACCATGCTCACATCACAGGGAGTGGAGAAGGACTCACAAGATGGCTGACACTGGCTACTGCTGTGGGGAGCACAAGGCCCTGCTGGCAACTGTGCACCAACAAACAGCAGGACACCACTGACTGACATCCTGAGAGACAACTTACACTCCCTGCAATGCAAGCACGTTCCATGGTGGGATATCTGGCTGGCTGGGTGGGAAGGGGGACTTGCAGCACTGACCATAGTCACAAGCACCTCCCCTCACACACCCCCAACACAAACTCCACAGAACCCACCTGGTAGAATGCAATGCCCTCCATCCTAACACAAGATCCCACAAAGAACCACCACCCTGGGTCATGTTGTGTGAAGCACAGGGACACTCTTGGGACTTCCAGCCAAACAACTGCCAGGACAACACTCCCAGCCATCCTGTCAGCACAGCCAGCCCACCCCACAGGGAAGCAGAGTCAAAAGGAAGGAAGCATGGGCATGCTGGGAAGGGGGGTGGAGGCAATAGCATGATGGGAGTCGTAGTCACTGATATTGGTCACCCCCACAACTGTCCCATCAACACCACCCTGAACCATGCTCACATCACAGGAAGTGGAGAAGGACTCACAAGATGGCTGACACTGGCTACTGCTGTGGGGAGCACAAGGCCCTGCTGGCAACTGTGCACCAACAAACAGCAGGACACCACTGACTGACATCCTGAGAGACAACTTCCACTCCCTGCAATGCAAGCACGTTCCATGGTGGGATATCTGGCTGGCTGGGTGGGAAGGGGGACTTGCAGCACTGACTATAGTCACCAGCACCTCCCCTCACACCCCCCAACACAAACTCCACAGTACCCACCTGGTAGAATGCAATGCCCTCCATCCTAACACAAGATCCCACAAAGCACCACCACCCTGGGTTATGTTGTGTGAAGCACAGGGACACTCTTGGAACTCTTAGCCAAACAACTGCCAGGACAACACTCCCAGCCATCCTGTCAGCACAGCCAGCCCTCCCCACAGGGAAGCAGAGTCAAAAGGAAGGAAGCATGGGCATGCTGGGAAGGGGGGTGGAGGCAATAGCATGATGGGAGTCGTAGTCACAGACATTGCTCAGCCTCACAACTGGCCCATCAACACCACCCTGAACCATGCTCACATCACAGGGAGTGGAGAAGGACTCACAAGATGGCTGACACTGGCTACTGCTGTGGGGAGCACAAGGCCCTGCTGCCAACTGTGCACCAACAAACAGCAAGACACCACTGACTGACATCCTGAGAGACAACTTACACTCCCTGCAATGCAAGCACGTTCCATGGTGGGATATCTGGCTGGCTGGGTGGGAAGGGGGACTTGCAGCACTGACTATAGTCACCAGCACCTCCCCTCACACCCCCCAACACAAACTCCACAGTACCCACCTGGTAGAATGCAATGCCCTCCATCCTAACACAAGATCCCACAAAGCACCACCACCCTGGGTTATGTTGTGTGAAGCACAGGGACACTCTTGGGACTCTTAGCCAAACAACTGCCAGGACAACACTCCCAGCCATCCTGTCAGCACAGCCAGCCCAACCCACAGGGAAGCAGAGTCAAAAGGAAGGAAGCATGGGCATGCTGGGAAGGGGGAGGAGGCAATAGCATGATGGGAGTCGTAGTCACAGCCCTACATCCCCCACCACATGGCCCAGCAAGCTCACACTCACGCATGCACATCCCACAGAGAGTGGAAAGGCCCATCAAAGATGTCTGACACTGTTGCTGTGTCGTGGGGAGCACAAGGGCATGCTGGGTACTGCACACCAACCAACAGCAGGACACCACTGTCAGCCATCTTGCCATTGCCCTCACACCCACACCCACTGAACTCCACACAAAAGCAAGTAAGTATGGGAATGCTGGCAAGTGGGGTGGAGGCAATGGCATGATGGGAGTCGTAGTCACAGACATAGCTCACCCCCACAACTGTCCCATCAACACCACCCTGAACCATGCTCACATCACAGGGAGTGGAGAAGGACTCACAAGATGGCTGACACTGGCTACTGCTGTGGGGAGCACAAGGCCCTGCTGGCAACTGTGCACCAACAAACAGCAGGACACCACTGACTGACATCCTGAGAGACAACTTACACTCCCTGCAATGCAAGCATGTTCCATGGTGGGATATCTGGCTGGCTGGGTGGGAAGGGGGACTTGCAGCACTGACTATAGTCACCAGCACCTCCCCTCACACCCCCCCAACACAAACTCCACAGTACCCACCTGGTAGAATGCAATGCCCTCCATCCTAACACAAGATCCCACAAAGCACCACCACCCTGGGTTATGTTGTGTGAAGCACAGGGACACTCTTGGGACTCTTAGCCAAACAACTGCCAGGACAACACTCCCAGCCATCCTGTCAGCACAGCCAGCCCAACCCACAGGGAAGCAGAGTCAAAAGGAAGGAAGCATGGGCATGCTGGGAAGGGGGTGGAGGCAATAGCATGATGGGAGTCGTAGTCACAGACATTGCTCAGCCTCACAACTGGCCCATCAACACCACCCTGAACCATGCTCACATCTCACAGGGAGTGGAGAAGGACTCACAAGATGGCTGACACTGGCTACTGCTGTGGGGAGCACAAGGCCCTGCTGCCAACTGTGCACCAACAAACAGCAGGACACCACTGACTGACATCCTGAGAGACAACTTCCACTCCCTGCAATGCAAGCACGTTCCATGGTGGGATAACTGACTGGCTGGGTGGGTGGGAAGGAGGTCCGGCTGTCAACCAAACACAAGCAATGCAGACCATGTTCACACCCCAGAAAATACATAGAAATGCCCAAATAATGCAGGACAATGTGCCACACCAATATCAACCCCTGACTGTGACGACTTAGGACAATGCAATGTACAGGTCCGCACCCAGAGGCACAGTCACAACTGTCATGTGTGTCAACCATTGATGCCTGCAGAAACATGACATACATTGTTTGTGTCTCCCAAAAACAGGTGATGATGGGGACACAGCAGCAGACGCTGAGGAGTCCCAGTCCCAGGCTCAAGAGGATGCCGAGCTCACTGGCGTCGTACAGCCTCTGTCCTCCTCGGACGATGAAGAACAACCTGGCACATCCGGTGCAAGTCAACATGCAGCACCAGCAGGACCACCAGCTGCAGCACCAGCAGGACCACCAGCTGCACCCCCTGCACCCACCCCTCCAACGACTGTCACCACGAATACCATCCCTGCCGACATGGACAGAATAAGGAGCAACACCAGCACAGTGACCCTGGACCAACCTGGGGCCATGGACACCACCACCACCACCAACCCCCAAGGTGGACCAGGGTTATCTGTGCGTGCCACTGCACACACTGCACATGTCAGCAGGGGTGGTGGGAGGGGTGGGAGACAGAGGTCGCTGCTTGCAGACGTTGCTGGTGTGCATGACGACCCACAACTGGTACGCATAGCTGATGCGTACCAGTCCAGCACCGGAGAGCTCAGCCAGGTAGTGGGGCTCCTCAGAGACATTAAACAGCAGCAGGCTGCCCATCATGCCCGCTTGGACTCCCACATGTCCCACGTGGAGTCACACATGTCCCGCGTGGAGTCTAAGTGGGATGCACTGCATGAGATGACGGTGGTGCACAGGGACATTTTACAATGCCTCCGCCAGATGAACAGCAACCAGTCCACACCTCCCTGTGTGCCAACAACATCTGGTGACGAACAAACTGCAACTGCCACAGGGAGGGAGGAGGACTCTGGCGGAGAGTCCCCTGCACCGCAGCAGCCTGCACTTGAGGGCCCCCCCAAGAAGAGGGGTCGTCCGAGGAGGGAAAAGTGAGAGGCCGATGGCCAAGCGCAACTCCCAGGAAGCCTGAACCTGTTCTGGATGTTCGCCTTTGTGCACAGACTGTTCACCCTGTTGACGGCAACACTACTCCCACACATTGCATGGGGAGTACAAGTTGGACCAATGTGTCAGACAACTGTGGCCCCGATACTGGGGATCCTGTCTACCCGGACTTTCAATTCACCTAGGAACTTGGGATTGCAAGATTCATGTACAGCACAACCCATCCTATGCACTATTAACACAAATGTATCACAATAAACACACTAATACACCATACTTGCCTCTGTCGTGATTCCAACGTGGGTGCTGTTATGGGGATGATGAACTGCAAAATTACACTGTGTATGCGAACTGCAACAGCAAGGACAACACAGGCATGTGAGTACAGCCAACGTGACACACATGAGGGAGACACACCACCAGGGCTACACGACACATACACACCTAGGCCATCTGACTCATTGCCTACACTGATGTTGCCAGGGAAGACGGTGCAATGCACAGACACCACACCCATTCCCAGTTGTAGTCAAGTAGCCCACAGGTGCAGAAAGCAAATGGCAGTCAAATGTGTGACCACAGACAACGCACATCACAAAGTGAAGCACAGGTTTATTACACAGTTTCAACATGCCGTAACCACTACAGATGCAAGGTAACCCCACCTGGTAGCGGGCACACAGTCAACAACTGTAGACGGAAGGAAGTCCATGGGTGTGGCGCACATCACCTGTAGGGACACAACAGCTACCAGCCTGGATGTGCAATCACGTCGTCGGTGGACACAGTTGACCAAACGAATCTGAAAGTACCCTGTGAAGGACAGAAATGACACACAGTCAAAAGCAATGGAGTACAGGACAGAACAGCAAAACTCATGCACAATACATGTTACAAGATACCCACCCAGAACCAAGTTAGCATGTCAACACTGTTGGGGAGTACAGCCCACCTGTCACCACACATCGC
This sequence comes from Calotriton arnoldi, assembly GCA_963921515.1. Classification (NCBI taxonomy): domain Eukaryota; kingdom Metazoa; phylum Chordata; class Amphibia; order Caudata; family Salamandridae; genus Calotriton; species Calotriton arnoldi. The sequence continues at coordinate 524,622 of CAWUFW010009794.1, forward strand.
AACACACATCCAGTCAAGTAGCCCATGGACACACTCCAACAGCACCAGAGCACCACCCACACATCATGCCAACTCACATCATTGACATGACACCTCAGGATACTCACATTCAGCTAAAGAAGTTGGTGATGAGCTGTGTGCGGACATCACCATCACCATCATCATCATCATCATCGTCACTGGCATCGTGGTCCAGGCCAGGATCCTCCACAGGTGGCGGATGTTGGTCATTGTCATCCTGGATGAGAGGCAACTCCTTCCGCACTGCCAGGTTGTGGAGCATGCAGCAGACGATGATAATCTTGCACACTTTCGCAGGGGCATATGGGAGGGACCCTCCGGTCTTGTCCAGGCAGCGGAAGCGGCTCTTCAGGAGACCAAAGGTCCGCTCAATCACTCTCCTGGTCCGACCATGTGCCTCATTGTAGCGCATCTGGGCAGGTGTCACAGGGTTCCTGAGGGGTGTCAGCAACCACGGCATGTTGGGGTATCCCGAGTCACCTACGGACAGACAAGTGCACATTAGCTGACTTGGAAAAGTGGGCGGAATACTACAGATCAGATCACACACAATGGCACAAAGTCAGTACACACCGACAAGCCAGGCACGCTGGTTCTGCATCTGTGCCATCATCCTGGGGATGCGACTACTCCTCATCATAAAGGCATCGTGTGCTGAACCAGGGAAACGGGCACACACGTGTGTGATGGTCATGTCTGCAAGACACACCACCAGTGCATTGACCGAGTGGTAGTGCTTGCGGTTCCTGTAGGCCTGCTCCTGGGCCTGTGGTGGTACCAAAGCCACATGTGTCCCATCAATGGAGCCAATTACATGCGGCATCCTCCCCAGGGCATAAAAGTCACTCTTCACGTCAGTGAGTCATCGCAGTCTAGGGAAATAGATGTACCGGTTCAGGAAGAGCAACATTGCCGCAAAAACATCGCGGAGCACACGGCTGAACATGGTCTGTGACATCCCACCAGCAGTCGTCACAGTATGTTGGAAGGTACCGGTGGCAAAGAAGTGTAGGGCTGCCATCACCTTCACCTTGGGGGTCAGCGCTGTAGGATACGGCCGGCCAGGCTGCAAATGTGGGGACAACTGCACTGCCAAATCCTCAATCAGCTGCCTGGTGAAGCGGTACCGTCGGATGCTGTCCCGTTCCACCATCGTTGCCAGGTCTGGGAATGGCCGATGGACAGCAGGAGCCCTGCAGTGCAGAGGAGAAGTAAGCAAGATTGTCAGTCACCCCACATATGCGGCATTGAACACACTCAAGATCCCAACATACATCATTATGAGGCACAACTACATGAAGTGTGCAGTACCGGAAGGACATGTATGGTACATACATGGCCAACATCTGTCAACACGGTCCTACAGGTGGCATCAATTTGTCCCAGGTTGGCCCATTGGATATCATGATGCCGTGTCACAGTTCCCATCTCCTGCTGCCGTGTCACAATCACCCCCCACAGTGACATGTGAGGACAGATGTGCCCCAGGCACCACAGCTCAACGACAGGTACATTCCCAGGGACCCTGTAATGCCACATGGACACTGGCATCACATGGAGTATCATGTGTACACCACAGCAAAACAAACATGACCCCCACAGGTAGTGGCCCCACTTGCCACGGCAGGACAGACATGGACGTCTGTGACACACACGCACAACATCAGAGTCCATGCACACACAACGTGGATGTGGAGACTGTCTCCCATTGTGCACATGAAATCAGAGACATTGTAAACACTACATGCACAAAGACTGTGGAGGTCCATCACTATTGTGCCACTGGGACACCCTGGCTCAAACATACCGTCCCACATGGGACTCACGGGGTATGTGACATGACATACACAAACACCACTGTGAAATGTGACCATGGCACATGCACAGATATGAACAGTTGCACATCACAGTGGTCACGTACACGTAACACCCAGGATCCTGTCCCCATGAACACGTGCACAGCCTGGGGGTGGCTGCCCACAGGTGACACCCACAGGACAACATGTACACCAACATACACACAATAGGAAATGCAGCCTTACATGCCTTATGATAAGGTTTGGACAGGCTGTCGTGATGTAGGTGTGCCCCTCACTCCCTGGGAGCTATCTGTGGCTGGCATATGTCCATCTGAGACAGGCATGCTGACATATGCCAGTCACATGTACAGTGATGCGTTGTACTGCAATGGACCGATCGGTGCCTCCGGCCGGCCCATTGCTTTCAATGTGTGCGGGTACGCGTTATACCCCTGTGCGCGTTGAACTGCAATGGACCGATCGGTGCCTCCGGCCGGCCCATTGCTTTCAATGTGTGCGGGTACGCGTTGTACCCCTGTGCGCGTTGAACTGCAATGGACCGATTGGTGCCTCCGGCCGGCCCATTGCTTTCAATGTGTGCGGGTACGCGTTGTACCCCTGTGCGTGTTGAACTGCAATGGACCGATCGGTGCCTCCGGCCGGCCCATTGCTTTCAATGTGTGCGGGTACGCGTTGTACCCCTGTGCGCGTTGAACTGCAATGGACCGATCGGTGCCTCCGGCCGGCCCATTGCTTTCAATGTGTGCGGGTACGCGTTGTACCCCTGTGCGCGTTGAACTGCAATGGACCGATCGGTGCCTCCGGCCGGCCCATTGCTTTCAATGTGTGCGGGTACGCGTTGTACCCCTGTGCGCGTTGAACTGCAATGGACCGATCGGTGCCTCCGGCCGGCCCATTGCTTTCAATGTGTGGGGTACGCGTTGTACCCCTGTGCGCGTTGAACTGCAATGGACCGATCGGTGCCTCCGGCCGGCCCATTGCTTTCAATGTGTGTGGATACGCGTTGTACCCCTGTGCGCGTTGAACTGCAATGGACCGATCGGTGCCTCCGGCCGGCCCATTGCTTTCAATGTGTGCGGTACGCGTTGTACCCCTGTGCGCGTTGAACTGCAATGGACCGATCGGTGCCTCCGGCCGGCCCATTGCTTTCAATGTGTCGCGAGTGCAGCGTTGTACCCTGTGCGACGTTGAACTGCAATGGACCGATCGGTGCCTCCGGCCGGCCCATTGCTTTCAATGTGTGCGGGTACGCGTTGTACCCCTGTGCGCGTTGAACTGCAATGGACCGATCGGTGCCTCCGGCCGGCCCATTGCTTTCAATGTGTGCGGGTACGCGTTGTACCCCTGTGCGCGTTGAACTGCAATGGACCGATCGGTGCCTCCGGCCGGCCCATTGCTTTCAATGTGTGCGGGTACGCGTTGTACCCTGTGCGCGTTGAACTGCAATGGACCGATCGGTGCCTCCGGCCGGCCCATTGCTTTCAATGTGTGGGGGTACGCGTTGTACCCCTGTGCGCGTTGAACTGCAATGGACCGATCGGTGCCTCCGGCCGGCCCATTGCTTTCAATGTGTGCGGGTACGCGTTGTACCCCTGTGCGCGTTGAACTGCAATGGACCGATCGGTGCCTCCGGCCGGCCCATTGCTTTCAATGTGTGCGGGTACGCGTTGTACCCCTGTGCGCGTTGAACTGCAATGGACCGATCGGTGCCTCCGGCCGGCCCATTGCTTTCAATGTGTGCGGGTACGCGTTGTACCCCTGTGCGCGTTGAACTGCAATGGACCGATCGGTGCGCACCCATTGACAATGGGCTTGCCTGGCAACGGACGCGTTTCGAATTTCGAACGAGTCGGTTGCTGGAAAATCAGTTGGTCACCCACAACAATGTTGCAAAATCATGTATGTCATGAAGTTGAAGATTTGAAGGATGCTGTGGGCGTGTTTTGGTGCTGCTATTCCATGGATTGGCCAGATTCAGAAGATGCAAACGACTTGGACCTATCACTTTGGACACAAGGGACAGTATCTGCCTCTCCAGCACATATATATTGCTGGCTGTTCCCCTGAGAGCCCACTTGCCTGCACTACATGCTCCAAGACGACATCTGCCACTGCACTGCTGCTGTCTCTGCCCCTCTGGACCCTGCAATGGCACGTACTGTGGAGAGAGCCCCAGCCTTCAGCCTTGAAGAGAACCAGGCCCTGCTGGACAGCCTACTTCCACAGTACAGCAAGCTGTATGGGACACCAGGGGAGCAGGTGAGTGTCCTGTGCACTGCCTTTCTGAATGTGCATTTTGTCTGACTAGCAAGGCTGAGAGTCTGCACGCCACTGGCTAGCAGGCTCACTGAGTAGTTGTCACCCCCCATAGTGTGTAGTGACTTGCACTGGACAGGTATGGTGCAGTGACAGTGCTTCTGAACAGGGTTTTACTCCCCATGCAATGATACCATGTAGTGACTTCTGGAAAACTGTCCATGGGCAGCCGTGCACTGCCTGTGTACACCATGTGCCCCTGTGATTGCGACATGTATATGCAACTGTGTCATGCACGGATATGTTGCATGTGTAGTAATGGCCTTATCACTTTGTCATCCTGACAGGCTTCTGCCCATCGGAAGCAGGAGATCTGGAAGGACATCGTCCGGGCTGTCCGGTCCGTGGGGGTCTACAAGCGCCGGATCCGCAACTGCCAAAAGAGGTGGCAGGACCTTCGGGGCTGGACCCGGAGGATTGCACGGGTCCAGCTGAAGCTGTCGCCTCCTCGCAGGAGGGGCGGAACACGGACCCTGACCCCCCACATGCTCAGGATCCTGGCGGTGGTCTTTCCAGACCTGGATGGGCAGCTGAAGGCCAGAGAGCAGCAAGGAGGGGGTGAGTCAAAGACTGCACTGTGAACTCTGTCTAACATGCTATGTGCCCTCCTCGGGCCTGGTTAAACTGCCACAGTACAGCAGTCATGTTGTCCAGGAGCCATGTCCCTCTATTGTGCACTGCCCACTCCTCATCTGATACCCAGGTGTGGCCCTTACATGCAGGGAATTCTGTCACTTAGGACTGTGTCCTTGCAGTTTGCTTGACTCAAGGTGGGAGACAGCATCTGTTTCCCTGACTCTGTGGTGGGCATCATGGGTGGGTCCATTGCTTACACAATGCCTGTATTCTGACATGTATTCAGCGTGTTACTTTGATCTGTGGTCCAATTGCTGAGCTGATCCACCACATGTGGCTGGGGTATCTGGCACACACCCATGCTGCGGGTGGGAACAATGTTTGGGCCCCAGGAGTATGTATATGACGTGTGTCACACATACTTAGCCAGCTGCCTACAGTCCAGGGCTCATCCCTCATTCATGTGGGGCTGGACAGTCATGCCTACTCCAGGCCATACAATACACTCTGTACTCCCACTCCCGTGTATCAGCTGACACATTGTGCGCAGTGATTTGACCCCTCAGGTGTCTGCCTCTGTGTCAGTGTGCTGTGGATTAGTCGCCAGGACTGCTGTGGAGTTTCTTGGTAGGGGCTCAGCATGCCACTGGAGATGTGACCATAGGAGACGATACTTGTGTGTCACATAGGTGTCTGATCAGCTGCCCATGCAGACTGGGGCATGTGAATGTGAAGTTCAGGCAGCTGTTCCCCATTCACAGCAGAGTGTGAGGGGCTCAGGTTCAGAGGGTAGTGTCACAGGTCTCCCATATGTCCAATAGGTATGACCTGGACAGATGAGGGTTGAGAGGATGTGTTGTGGGGGGATGTACATGTGCACTTGTGCAGCTCCAGGACTTGCATTCCCCATGACCTACTATTGTGACACAGTGCAGAGTGTTGTTGTCTGGCTGCAAAGTCATACATCACTGAGACAGTGATGTATGACTTTGCAGTCATGCCTCCGCCATGGCATGTGTCTACTGATTGGTGAGCCTGCAGGGGAGTGACATGTGCTACATGCACACCATAGTGGCGCTGGCTATCAGGACATGGGTGCATCATGGTGTCTGTCGCTGGTATGCATCACATGCATTTCCTATTTGACTCTGGGCATCCCTTTCATCCGGAAACCTGTACTGACTCAGTGGCAAGAGCTGTGATGTGTGCATGTCCACATGCCACACCGTGTCCTCTGCACTGTCCAACTACTGTGTACTTGGTGCATGTGTCCACACTGGGGTGTTGCAATCCAACAGACACCAGACAGATGGGTGCAAGGCCATGTGGGATGTGAGTGCCATGCTTGGCATCAGACTGACAATTGGCTTCTCCTGTTCAGTTAGGGCACTTTTAGCAATGTACAACTAATGATGCCAGGGCTTGCTCTGTGATGTGCTGTGCTCACAGTGGTGTGTGCGTTTTGTGCAGGTGACTGATGTCTGTCTGTTTCCCCATTGTTTGCAGATACATCCACGGCCACGGAAGGGGACAGCTCCACGGACCAGGAGGAGCCAGAGAGCCAGACTGGGTCAGCAGCCGAGGAGTGGTCGGAGGGACCCAGTGGCACGGAGGGCGAGGGAGCCACACCGAGGAGTCCTCAGCAGCATCCACCTCAGCTGAGGACCAGAGCAACTCGGAGGATGACTCCCTTGTGGAGGCGGGTGTCAGCAGCCACCACACCCCAGCTAGTGTTGCTGTCCCCGCCACCACCAGCACCACCACCGCCCTCCCATCGGCTCCCATTCCCCAGGTCCGTGGAGGCTCCCATGTCCGGGAGCGTGTCTCCTTTGGGCCAGGCACCGCAGCCCCTGCCCCTGTGTCCCCTGCTGCCCTGAGTGAGGAGTCTGTGTACCTCCTTCGCCAGCTCCATGTAGGCCAGACAGCCATGCTGAGTGTCCTCCATGCGCACACCGCGCTGTTGACTCAGCTGGTGTCGTTCATGGAGGGCATCTCATCGGGCATGTCTGACCTACAGAGGGGCAATAGGTCCATGGACTCCTCCCTGACGGCAGCAGTGTCCCTCCTCAAACGGTCCCTCACCCCTCCTGCCTCTGCTCCATCCACACTCCCCAGCACCTTACCCATCCCAAGCACACACACACCGGCACAGGCACACACCAGCACACACACATCCAGCACACTGACACACACGCCAATGACAAAACGCACACGCACGCACATTCAGGGGACTGAAGCCAGACTCACAGGGGATGGGGCCCTGGAACACACACACGCATCCACATGCACTGCGCAGTCCTCAGTTCCCTCTCCCTCCAAAGCACCCTCCCTTGCCTCACCTGCAACCCCAAAGTCACAGCAGCTCTTCCTCTGTGACCTCGGCCTCTTCCCCACCGATGAAGCTGCTCCAGCATCCCGGGGGAAGAGGAAGCCCACCCACACGGAGCAGAGTGCCCCTCGCCCCCGGACACCCTCCCCCAGGCGCAGACGGACTGAGGCCCCCACCCGCAAGTCCCCCGGAGTCCTAAGAGCAAGACCCCGCCACCGCCCTGCAGCTCAGGCACAAGGTCTCCGTCCTCCATCCCTCAGGCCCCCACTGCACAGGTGCCCCCACCACACCCTGCCCCAGGTTCCCCCACCCACAGATATACCATCCCCAAGAGGATCAGGCCTTCTCCCCCTGCCACTTGCTCTCCCAGCACCACACCCCCGCTGCGCTTGTCTGTGCCACTGATGTGGTGAGGGTGTCCTCCCCTCTGTCCAACCCACCTTGCCTGTTCCCCATTCTCCTCCCCTGGAGGTAGGCACTGCAGTGGAGTCCACTACCGCCCTGTCTGACTTGGGCACTGCAGTGGCGGACCTGTCCACTCCATCTGCAGGGTCCACTGCAGTTGTGCCGGCACCCACGACATCTGAGCCATGCCCCCAGTTGTGCCGGCACACACCATGTCAGACACCTCCACTGCAGTTGTCAGTGGCTCTCCAGCACCCACCACCCCTTCCCTGACTCCCCTGGTGAGCCCTGATCCTGTCCCTGCGGTGCCTGGCCTGCCCCCCGGTTGCCCCTCCTAGTGGATTGTCCCTGGTTTTGTGCAGGCATGCGTAGGGTGACATCTGCCAGTGTCACCCTGTTTGAACTTTGACAATGGACTGGCCATTGGCCTTTGCTCTTTTTTCTGGACGTCGTTTTCATTCAACACATATGCTGAATAAAGCAACTTTCTTTTCTCTAGTGCTCATGCTTCAGATGTACATGTTGTTGGTGCTGCTAACCATGCCCTTGCTGCAGTGATGGTGATATCTGGTCTCATGATTATGAAGTGTTACTGTGCAGGAACCCATGTGGTCCAGGGGGAATGTGTCCTATCATGTGGTGTATCCATGTCATCCATAGCAGCATCTGAGGGTGTCATGTGTTCAGTATTTGGCAATGGGATTTCCTACTTACATTAGCAATTTCATATCTGTGGCTTCCACCCCTGCACATCTGTTGTGCCTGCCATTGTTGGATTTGTCTACTTCCCTGACCGTGTTGCCATCTCCACTGGACATGCAGGTTTGGGCATCAATGGGGAAGGACTCATCCGTGTAGTCAGTGCAACATTGCTATACAAGTGTGTTGGATCTGTGCTGATGATTCCGTTGGCACATCCATGACCAGGCTGATGTGACGGGAGCCCTCATTTGGTGCTAATTGTTGATTGTGTGACCAAGTGCTCAGCTGACATGATGGGGCCCTACTGAGGCAACATATGGCACAGCTTTCCTCACACAGGAGTGGAGTCCCCTCATGGCAGTGTGTACACGTGTGACATTGCCTGCGCCCAAGGTGTGTGTTGTATGTGCATGTCTGTGTGTTCACTTCCATTTATCTGCGCATGCTGTGATCCCTAGTGTTGTACCTGTTTGTGATGCTTGCTGACTTGAGCTATGTTCCCCCAAAGTCTTCTCCCTGTGTTCTCTGTGATGTGGGTGCATGGCACATTACTGGTCATCAGGGTGTCACCCATAGGTGTGTTTGCTGTCAGGGCTGAGTTTGTGTGCAGACGCAGATGGGTCACAGTCAGGTTTCCCCTTGGCACTTGTTGTTTGCCCCTGTCATGTGATTTTCAGTTCGTGTTATCTTTAAGTTATTGTGACACGTTGTGTGTGTGACTGCTGGCACTCCTCAGGGTCCGGGCTGCGATGTTGGTTGTTGTCTATGTGTGTTCTTTGTGGGTGACCTTGGCTTCTTCATTGGTGTGTGACTGTGGCTGGGATCCCATTGGTTGGTGTGGTATCGCCGTCATGTCCATGTACAGCGTAGTGTGCAGTGTGTCAGACATTCAGGAGTCTTGTTGAGTGGCCATGTGTGATGTGTTTCTGCACCTTGGTTCCCACCCACCACCCTGGAATAGTCATGGGTGCATGTGCAATGTCACCAGTGCATGTGTACTTCACTGCTGCACATTGTTGGAGGTCGAGGGGTGTGGTCTTGAGTGTGTGCAGATGGGAGTTGTTGCCCAGCTAGACCCCTGCCTCCATGTTGGCCTTGGCTTACTGGCCATGCTGATTGATTTGTGCTTGTGTCGGTGTGATGGTAGTTTGTTGCTCAGGACACATGACTGTGGTTCACAGTGTGAACCACATTCAGCTTTGTCATCAGAGTGGGATTTTTATGCAGCCAAGGGTCACCACATTGTGGGGGCCCTGGGGGTGGTGCTGTGGTGTGTCTGTGTCTTGCTGTGTCAGTTGTTGTTCCTACGTGCCTGTGTGACATGTGTGTTTTGTGCTCCCTCTCATCTGACAATGCCTGCTTGCCCACATAGGGGATTTGGATCCATGAGTTACCTTAGTGTGGCAGTGTATGCACATCTGTATGATTGGTATTCAGCTCTCCTCATGTGTTGTGTGGTTACCTGGGGACACTGGCACCCCCCTCACCTGCTGTGTATGATGACAGTGTTGGTCTGCCTGTTTGTGTTTGTGCATCTGCACCACTGCATTGTCATATCTTGGGTGTGCCATTGGCTGTATGTTGTTTGGTGTGTTTCCCCTGCTGTCCCTGGGACTCCTAGGTCATCGGTCAGCACAGTGATCATGGTTTGTGTGTCCCATTGCTGCCATGGTATGGTATCTGTTCACCTCACATCTGCTGTCTCCACAGGATATCTGCATTTGTGTGCCCATTGGTGCAAATATGTGGTTCTGCATTCTGATGGTCACTTCTGTCATTGTGTCATTGATGAATGTTGACGGTGTCAGCCCCCATGGGTGTTGTTTGTCTGCACATGGCCAAAGGAATGTCTCATTTGCACTGCAGTATTTGGCTCACCCAATTTATGTTGCAATGGGACACATACACTACTTTGCCACAGATGAGTTTTTGGTTCTGTGACCAGGAATGATCCATGCAGTTTGGCAGTTGCAGCTCTTTCTTTGTCAACACTTACCTTTTGGTCACTGTGATGATGGGGGTGTAGACCCCATTGCCACAATGGTCAAAATGTGCTTCAGCTATGGACCCCACACTTCCCTTTTGGTCACTGTGATGATGGGGGTTTAGACCCCATTGCCACAATGGTCAAAATGTGCTTCAGCTATGGACCCCACACTTCCCTTTTGGTCACTGTGATGATGGGGGTTTAGACCCCATTGCCACAATGGTCAAAATGTGCTTCAGCTATGGACCCCACACTTGCCTTTTGGTCACTGTGATGATGGGGGTTTAGACCCCATTGCCACAATGGTCAAAATGTGCTTCAGCTATGGACCCCACACTTGCCTTTTGGTCACTGTGATGATGGGGGTTTAGACCCCATTGCCACAATGGTCAAAATGTGCTTCAGCTATGGACCCCACACTTGCCTTTTGGTCACTGTGATGATGGGGGTTTAGACCCCATTGCCACAATGGTCAAAATGTGCTTCAGCTATGGACCCCACACTTGCCTTTTGGTCACTGTGATGATGGGGGTTTAGGCCCCATTGCCACAATGGTCATGGGCTGCTTGCATTGTGGGTGCCACACACATATATGTGTGGCACATGTGCTAGGGGGTCACATTGTATGTTCAAAGTCATGTTCGGTGTTGTAGGCATTTGACACAGCCTAGACACCCTTGTCATGGTGGTGGGGGGATGTCTTTATCTTGCATTCCCTAGGTTGTGGTGTGCTGGTTGTGTCATGCATTGTCCATCCTATGAGTGGGGGTGGTAGTAGTGGTAGGCATCCAGCCCCCCCTGGGTGAGGGTGGTAGTCGTGGTAGGCATCCAGCCCCCCCTGGGTGAGGGTGGTAGTAGTGGTAGGCATCCAGCCCCCCCTGGCTAAGGGTGGTAGTAGTGGTAGGCATCCAGCCCCCCCTGGCTAAGGGTGGTAGTAGTGGTAGGCATCCAGCCCCCCTGGGTGAGGGTGGTAGTAGTGGTAGGCATCCAGCCCCCCTGGCTAAGGGTGGTAGTAGTAGTAGGCATCCAGCCCCCTGGCTAAGGGTGGTAGTAGTGGTAGGCATCCAGCCCCCCTGGGTGAGGGTGGTAGTAGTGGTAGGCATCCAGCCCCCCTGGGTGAGGGTGGTAGTAGTGGTAGGCATCCTGCCCCCTGGGTGAGGGTGGTAGTGGTGGTAGGCATCCAGCCCCCCTGGGTGAGGGTGCTAGTAGTGGTAGGCATCCAGCCCCCCTGGCTAAGGGTGGTAGTAGTGGTAGGCATCCAGCCCCCCTGGGTGAGGGTGGTAGTAGTGGTAGGCATCCAGCCCCCCGGCTAAGGGTGGTAGTAGTGGTAGGCATCCAGCCCCCCTGGCTAAGGGTGGTAGTAGTGGTAGGCCTCCAGCCCCCCCTGGGTGAGGGTGGTAGTAGTGGTAGGCATCCAGCCCCCCCTGGGTGAGGGTGGTAGTAGTGGTAGGCATCCTGCCCCCCTGGGTGAGGGTGGTAGTGGTGGTAGGCATCCAGCCCCCCTGGGTGAGGGTGCTAGTAGTGGTAGGCATCCAGCCCCCCTGGCTAAGGGTGGTAGTAGTGGTAGGCATCCAGCCCCCCTGGGTGAGGGTGGTAGTAGTGGTAGGCATCCAGCCCCCTGGCTAAGGGTGGTAGTAGTGGTAGGCATCCAGCCCCCCTGGGTGAGGGTGGTAGTAGTGGTAGGCATCCAGCCCCCCTGGGTGAGGGTGGTAGTAGTGGTAGGCATCCTGCCCCCCCTGGGTGAGGGTGGTAGTGGTGGTAGGCATCCAGCCCCCCCGGGGTGAGGGTGGTAGTAGTGGTAGGCATCCAGCCCCCTGGCTAAGGGTGGTAGTAGTGGTAGGCATCCAGCCCCCCTGGCTAAGGGTGGTAGTAGTGGTAGGCATCCAGCCCCCCTGGCTAAGGGTGGTAGTAGTGGTAGGCATCCTGCCCCCCTGGGTGAGGGTGGTAGTGGTGGTAGGCATCCAGCCCCCCCTGGGTGAGGGTGGTAGTAGTGGTAGGCATCCAGCCCCCCCTGGCTAAGGGTGGTAGTAGTGGTAGGCATCCAGCCCCCCCTGGCTAAGGGTGGTAGTAGTGGTAGGCATCCAGCCCCCCCTGGGTGAGGGTTGTAGTAGTGGTAGGCATCCAGCCCCCCTGGGTGAGGGTGGTAGTAGTGGTAGGCATCCTGCCCCCCTGGGTGAGGGTGGTAGTGGTGGTAGGCATCCAGCCCCCCTGGGTGAGGGTGCTAGTAGTGGTAGGCATCCAGCCCCCTGGCTAAGGGTGGTAGTAGTGGTAGGCATCCAGCCCCCTGGCTAAGGGTGGTAGTAGTGGTAGGCATCCAGCCCCCCTGGCTAAGGGTGGTAGTAGTGGTAGGCATCCTGCCCCCCTGGGTGAGGGTGGTAGTGGTGGTAGGCATCCAGCCCCCCTGGGTGAGGGTGGTAGTAGTGGTAGGCATCCAGCCCCCTGGCTAAGGGTGGTAGTAGTGGTAGGCATCCAGCCCCCCTGGCTAAGGGTGGTAGTAGTGGTAGGCATCCAGCCCCCCTGGGTGAGGGTGGTAGTAGTGGTAGGCATCCAGCCCCCTGGCTAAGGGTGGTAGTAGTGGTAGGCATCCAGCCCCCCTGGCTAAGGGTGGTAGTAGTGGTAGGCATCCTGCCCCCCTGGGTGAGGGTGGTAGTGGTGGTAGGCATCCAGCCCCCCTGGGTGAGGGTGGTAGTAGTGGTAGGCATCCAGCCCCCCTGGCTAAGGGTGGTAGTAGTGGTAGGCATCCAGCCCCCCTGGCTAAGGGTGGTAGTAGTGGTAGGCATCCAGCCCCCCTGGCTAAGGGTGGTAGTAGTGGTAGGCATCAAGCCCCCGTGGCTGAGGGTGGTAGTAGTGGTAGGCATCCAGCCCCCCTGGCTAAGGGTGGTAGTAGTGGTAGGCATCCAGCCCCCCTGGCTAAGGGTGGTAGTAGTGGTAGGCATCCAGCCCCCCTGGGTAGGGGTGGTGGTGCGCATTCAGGCCCCTGTGTGCTTATGTGGCATTGGTGATGGGCATCCCGCCCCTATGGTGCTGCTGTTGCTGGTGTAAGTATATTCAGCATCCCCGTGTATGTGTGTGATGTGTCGTGTACGTGTTGTATGTGTTTTGTGGTTGGTGTCTGGCTTACCTTCTGCGCCGTACGCGTCCGTGCCTGTTCCGGTAGTAAATGTAGAATATTGGTATGATCGGGACGAAGGGATTCATGGTTGGTTTGTGTCGTTCGTCCTTCTCGTTGCTTGGCGTCGTCCTTGTCGCTTCGCTTCGTCCTCGTCGCTTCGCGTCGTCCTCGTCGGTGCCGTGTTCGTCTCGGAGCCGTGGATCGTGTTGTGGCGCGAATCGGAGCTTATGTGTGCCTCTCCCGGATGCTTTGACGTGCCGTGCGTAGCGACGGGTTCGGAGCGTACGGAAAGCGCATCGTACTTGTCCGGCCGGACGGGGCTGCATTTTTCCTTCCGTGCGACTCGATTCGGCGTTTCCGGATTCGCCTCGGTCGGAGAACAGGACCTGGTTTGGGTGAGTACGGCTCGTCCGGATTTTTTGCTGTTGTGCGCATTGTACTTGCTCGTTCGGTGTACTGTACGGATCGGTCGGGAAACAGGCTTTCGCATGGCTTTTTTCCCGACCGAATGGTATTGGGTGCGCCTCCGACCGAGATCGGAATCGGCCCCAAAGTGTTTCTCAACTCGTTCAGCAAGGGGTCCTACATATAAATTGAATAAGGTAGGACTCAGAATGGATCCCTGCGGAACCCCCTGAGGCAGAGGCATCTCCTTAGATCTAAAGGATTGCTGTTCTACTTGGAAACTCCGTGCTGACAGAAAAGATGACATCCATCACCAGGCGTTTTCTTTGATACCACACTCCTCCAGTCTCTGGAGCAGTATCGTGTGTGAGACAGTATCAAATGCTGCACTTAGGCTGCAAGTATAAATTACATGAGTAGTTTTAAAATATAGAAAAAAAATATTATTATAGTTAAAATTAATTTGAATATATTAGGTAAATATACATCAAAAATACAACTATATAATATATGTTTTTTAATGAAAATAATGCATTTTATAATAAGCAATTTATTAAAAAATTATTAAGAATATACATTAAGGTGTCCATTACGATACCGGGCGCAATAAAATCCGCCATCTACCATAGCGGTAAAAAACCGCCCGCCTACGCCTTCTGAATACCGACCGAGCAATCACGATGTCGCGAAGCGAACACCGCCCGCGGCGGAAAAAACACACAAAATACCGCCTGTCTATGTCCGAGTCTAAGTCCATCCGTCCGCCACGGACGCAAATACGCACGACAACCCAAAACCGTCCGCCCTGACGACCGAGACACCGGCCGTGAAATTAGGATCGCCCCGACATGAGCGCGGTAAATCTAGAAATACACCGCCCGCCATCGTAAACAACAGTGATGAAAATGGACACGGCGGAAGCCCTGGCGGCCACGTCCATGCACAGAAACCATCCGCGGACCCAAAGAAACACACACAACATGGCCAACAAGTACACACAGCAACCCACGCACAAATACCCAAACACAGTACACATCCCGAAAACACATCCCCCCTGGACAAACAAATAAACTACAAATCCCAGAACACCAGCCACAACACACCTGAAAACAACAGACCATCATGACACACCCACATAGGTAAGTACAAAAGCAGCTCCTTCACAGACCACAATCCCTTGCAACACTACAAACTGAGGACGAAAGCACAGAACACAGCGAGACAGAAAGGACAGCAGCACACCACAGACACGCACCCATCACACCCATCACCACCACCACCACCACCACCAAACACCTGACCCACAAACCCCCTGCACATCACACACCACACACCGCACCAGCACCACAAACACCAAACCACAAACCATGGCAGCACAGAGAATGCCCAAGTTCACTTCCACTGAGCTGACGGTCATGGTCGACGAGATCATCAAGGTGCACCCACAAATCTATGGGAACCAGGTCCAACAGACAACACTAGCCACCAGAAACCGGATGTGGAGTAGGATCGTAGACCAGGTCAATGCAGTCGGGAACGTGCCACGCAACAGAGCCGAAATCACCAAGAGGTGGCACGACATCAAAAGAGTGGTCAAAAAGAAGGAGTCCAAGAATCGGCAGCTGGCTGACAGGACTGGCGGAGGTAATCCCGCGCTATTCAAGACCTACAAGGCGTGGGAGGAGAAGGTGCGAGGCATCCTACATCCGGAGAGTATCACCGGAATACCAGGGGGAGTGGAGGCTGGTAAGTACAAACAAATGTATACCAGCACACCGCTATGTACCCACATGCACTACCACTATGCCATAGCTCCGAGGGACAAACACCCCCATGTCCAGTACACAATACACAAGACATCACTCACACATGCAACAGACTAACTAACAAAACCATGGGGGCATGTGTACAGTCAGCCAGCACCGCAACTCCCACCAGGTCCCCTTGTACTCCATAAGCGCCAGAAGGAGCACTTCCCACACCCACACCCATGTGTCAGCCATAGCTGCACTAACCGATAAGTAACAGGTAAGTAGCCGGAACACAAAGTCAGTGGGTGGGAGGGGGACAGCTGAAGCACAACACACACCAGGCTCATAGTCCCACAGCGCAGCAAGGTGGAGCACACCCCACACCCATGTGTCAGCCACTGCAGTGCACACCTTCAGCCGACAGATAGATATCTGACCGTACATGGAGGGGTCTTTGTGGGTGGTAAGCCAGCACCACAACTCACAACACCGCCCCCACTCCCACAGACCAGCAACATGGAGCACCCCTCCCTCCCATAACCATGTGGCATCCATTGCATTGCGCACTCAAAAACAACCTGTAGGTGGAAAACTGTACAGGGCGGGGTGTCTGTAGGCATGAGGACTGTATTACGACTAACACATGGGACATGTCACGTAGCAGAGGAACACGCAGCACTGCTCCCTGTCACAATCATGTGACCAATGTGCACACGGACATGTATTACAGAGTCATACCCCACATGACCCATCACAAATACAGCAACACCTAAGGAGCCACGTCTGCATGCACAAGTCCCACTGGAGTACAGATCCACACGGCGGGCACTGTGCCACTCATCACACACATCAGCAACACCATCGAAGTCTTGTCCATGTAGTTCTTACTGCCTGTTACCCACACATCGTACAACAAAGCCCATGTAAGTCCAACCTGTCTAGAAGTAACAGCGTGGGACCACAATAATGCACATAAACACCACTGGACCCATGAAACACACAGGCACACAATGCACATTCAACATATCATCCATCTCATCTGTCAGCCCCAGTGTCATGTAAGGTATGTCATCCGAACAGCTGGCCCACATACAGTAGATATGCAAAGATACCTGCCCATGACAAATAATGTGTCTGCAGTGACTGAAGCGCACGTCACACTGTGATTAACAACATACATAATACAGTCAACACCCCAAGAGCACTGCATTGATGCACATGGCCGAGGGTAGCACGCACACCAAGGAATTGGCCCATCTGCAATACGTCGTGTGGCACACAACCATCACTCACTCACAACAATGCTTCCAATGTAATGTCCATAAATGATAACAGTCAGCAGATATGCCGGGTCTGTTAGACATACACACACCTTTGTCTCTGCACTGTCATGTTGCCAAAACACATGTCCCGTTCTGCACCCATATGTCACAGTATGTACCCCAAAAGCATATTTCACCTCAAAAGCGTTGAGGGGGCCGTACCCCCTTCTGCCATTGGCGTATCTAAGCGTTCCATTTGAACCCCAAAAGCATATTACATCTCAAAAGCGTCGATGGGACTGGAGCCCGCATACACCCAAGCCACAAAATGTAGGAGTACAGCAACACACACAGATTGTCATTGCCAATCCGTCCCATGCCACATGATCACATCACACTGTTCCATTGCCTTGCCCAGGCACACACACATCGTACATGCACACACACGCCTCTGGGAAACCTGTGCACGACAGTGCACAGACTGTGAATGTCAGACAACCAATACAAACTTTGCAAGGTGCAACACAATAACCTATCTCATTCTCCCCACAGGTGCCGAACTGCTGGATGCTGGAGAGGGAGACAGCAGCCAGCACAGCCAGTCCGAAAGCCCCCGAGCCGGACTCACGGATGTAGAGGATCTGGACACCTCTTCGGACGAGGACCACCCAGCAGGCCCATCTGGTGTGGCAGGGCCCAACCGCTCCCCAGGGCCCCTCCTACCCACCAACCCTTCAGCCAGGGCTGCTGACCAGTCCCAGACCCCTGCTGCCACGGTCGTTGCGGCCACCACCACCGCCGCCATCACCACCACCGCCGCAACCACCACCACCGCCGCAACCACCACCACCATGCCATCCCTGGCCACAGCCCCTGCGCAAGGGATGGCACGGCCGTCGGGCTCCACCCTGGGAGCCAGTTCGAGGACCGTGGTGAGCAATGTGGCCAGTGGGCCGGTCGGTGGCAGCAGTACTGGTGGGAGGAGCAGGGTCAGGCCAACGCTATCTGAGCCTGGGAGCCAAGCCCTGCCGCAAATCGCCAGAGTCCTTGGGGCCTATGAAGAGGCCCAAGGAGAATGGGCCAGGTCGGCTGCCGACACGCGGGAGGTCCTTGGGGTGTTGAGGTCCATGGACGCCCATATGGGCCAATTCGTGACCCGTATGGACCAACTTGTGGACCTCATGGGCCAGCTGGTGGTGGGGGGAGGGCACAAGCAAGGCCAGCAACACCACCCCCGCCACCACCTGCTGTGGCGCAGGGTCGTGCAGCATCGAGTTCCCCTGCGTCCACAGACAGTGAGCACTCCTCAGCCACCACCAGCAGCCCACCAACACAACCCCCCTCCCAAACGTGGAAGGGGCCGTCCGAAGAGGAAACAGGTGTCCAGAGAGGACTTCGCACGCACCAAACGCCAGTGAGTCAGCCAGCCACCTTGACCACCTACTGCATTGACTTGTAATACGATCCTACCCCACACTGCCATGTGAATGGCATGTGTCTGTTGGACTGTGGACATAGAACTTCATGGGTACACCTTGACCATCACGCAGCCATGACCGTCAACTCATTGTCACAGCATGCACCACTTCTGCCATCACCTTGCACACAATAACATGTCACCGCTGAAAATAAATACACCTTTATCACATACTGCTGTCTGTGCCCTGTGTTTATTCAACGATGTGCAACCGCCACCATGATCAGAAAAGCATCTGATGTGTGGTATGTCGATAGGCCAGGAGAGGCTGTAGGGACCTAGGGGTGAAAAACAGAACAAGAGTCCATTCAATGAGTGTGTCACACACTCATCACACAGTACCTGTCACCAACTACAAGCAATGTACACACATCTCACAGAGCAACAGGGCACAATGCCACAGCCACTGTCAGTGGCATACCAGCCTGGACATGGACCATTGCCACACAGCACTCAGTGAACAAAAGGCCTCCGTGACAGAGCACACATACACCTGCACAACTACAGCTACATCAGCCGTCGTACATGGTCACTCACCGTCAAGTGAAGTAGCGGGCGATGAGCTGCTGACGCACATTCACAGCTTCCTCCTCTCCACTGTCCTCGTCACTGGACCCGTCCTGGTCTGCAGGCGGGGGCCCTGGCTGATCACCGTCATCCACTATTAGGGGGATCTGCTTGCGAATAGCCAGATTGTGCAGCATGCAGCAAGCCACAACTATCTGGCACACCTTCTGTGGGGAGTACGCCAGTGCACCCCCGGTGCGGTCCAGGCATCTGAATCTGGACTTCAGGAGCCCAAAAGTCCGCTCCACCACACGTCTGGTCCTCCCATGTGCCTCATTGTAACGGTCATCAGCCGGTGTCCGAGGATGACGTAATGGGCTGAGCAGCCAAGGCCCATTCGGATAAGCAGAGTCCCCTGTGTGTGAGGGGGACAGAGAATAGTTGCAATTCCAACTGGACACAAGACAGCATCGCACACCCAGCACGCTACACGAGTCCACATACTCACCAACAATCCAAGCACGGTCCGGTTGCAGATTGGTCATCAGACGTGGTAGGATGCTGTTGCGCATGATGTGCGAGTCATGGGCCGATCCTGGAAACTTCGCACACACCTGTGTAATGACCATGTCCGCAAGGCACACCACTTGCACATTCAGGGAGTGGGTGTGCTTCCTATTCCGATAAATGTGTTCCATGGCCTGTGGTGCAACAAGGCCAACATGGGTGCAATCAATTGCACCAACAACGTGGGGGATCCGTCCAAGGGCATAGAAAGCACCCTTCACTGCCGCCAAATCACGAGCCCTGGGGAATCTGATGTACCTGTTCCTGTACAGCATCATGGCTGTCAGTACATCCCGTAGCACCATGCTGAACATGGGCTGGGACATCCCACCTCCACTGCCCACTGTGTGTTGGAATGACCCAGTGGCGAAGAAATGTAGTGCAGCCATCACCTTAGCCGTGGGGGTAAATGCAGTTGGATACACCCTGCGAGGACGGAGGTGGGGTTCTAACAAGGCACATAGGCGATGCAGGGTGGCTCGGTCCAAACGGAATTTCCGGATCACCTCCACATCCTCCATGTCTGACAGCAATTGGTAGGGGCGATGTATGTTTGGTCTCCTCCTAGGTAGGATGGAAGATGGACACATGTCAAAGCAACACGCCACAGGGCATTTTCACATACACAAAACAGAAATGACTGACCAAGCAATAGAATCACAGAACAGCTGACAAGTAGGGACAGCACAGCCACAATACACCTACACAGGTCCCCTTACCAATAGCAATGAGCAGTGACACACACCATTGCTATGAGCATGCACATGGGGATTTAGGCCTTAATAACTTGTAAGGCATGCTGATGATATCAGACTGCATATTTGGGAAGCGGCAACACCACGGCAACATAACTAGCTGCTGTGACTGACACAGCTTCCGAGGCTGGGTGAGTATGGCACACACCAACAACGCTATGGACACAGGCTGAGCGGCAAAAACAAGTGGGACCTGTTGCACGAGGGGACATGAGACAGTCATTGATGTCCCTACTTCACCCTATGTTCAGCACTGTACGGATCAGACCTCCAAAACACAATGACAGGTGTACACATTGACAGCTCCATGACAACACAGCTGTGTGATTGCAAATACACATCACAAGTGACACGTAACGTTGCACGTGCCAAGTGTGAGATGTACATAGAGATAGATGGCATGTGTGTGCATATGCATATCCCATGCTCCCATGCCAATGTGTACATGATGATGTGCCAGCAGACATGTGGAGGCTGAGCACTGGCCGTCCCTGCCTATGCACACAGCATGTTGTGGCCCTGTCCATAGTGGACCTGCTCCCACACACAAGTCATGGCCACACCTGCAGATGCATTGCGCACATCATACTGTGTAGTGCACATGGCATCAGCGGACTGTACCCGCCATGGGCCAGGCCCTTACGGCCAACTCCAATGGCCCTCGCTGTTGCACCCTGCGTGTTCGACTATGGAGGTAAGCGTCCCGGGCCAGCTCGGAGCAGGCCTTCGTCTGCAATTGAAGCAGTCAGACATGGTACACCAATCGCAGCAGCTTGGACCCACTGAAACAGCCCCAGGGGGCTATATGAGTGTGGGAGTGAGACCGGCATTACCACAGCTACCTGGGACTGCAGCCTGGCATCCCTCAACAACACCTGCTTCTGCCACCTGTCCACCTTAACGTCGATGACGCAGAGGATATGTCCAGGTCCACTCACCAGCGAGGTGCTGGAGTACCTGGATTCCGAGCTCCACGCACACTGCACATGGCTATTCCTTGCGATAGTTGTGTGTGAAAGACAACTACAGTGTGTGTGGGAGTGCATGTGGGGGCCACACATGTCGTTGATCCTCAGCACTATGAGTCAGAGCCTGTGGGGTTCCAACATGCACTGCTCACCATGCTTACTGCAGGTGGCAGGGGTATGTGAGCTCTCGGGCGCTTTGCCATGTCTGTCCCTCCCGAGTGGTGGTACATGGCAACTTCATGTCAGACATCCAGTGACACAGCCAATTGGCAATGCAGGTCTCAGAGCACTTGTTGCTCGTGTGAATGGCAGGCTGGGGCCATGCTGCCCTTCTCAGTCCCAGCAGGCCTGGCCTGCACATTGACTGCACAATGCCAGTAGGTGACAACACAGACTGCCAAGTGGGTTACATGTGTCTCCTGTTCAGGACCCTCCGGATAAGCGCTAACTCAGCACTGTCGATTGGACACACCATGCCTCGTGATAGGGATGTGTGTGTGAGATAGTGGCACTGAATGTGCCCTCCGTTGCGGGGTGGGCCATGCACAGGGCGAGTACGTTGATGGTTGCGCAGTGTTGGTCACAGTGGATACACACACACAGATGTGTTGCCTTGTGATCTTACTGTATGTCCACCTGACAATGGACAGTAGATGTGGGAAGACTACACATTGCTCGATGTGCTGTCAAAATGCATGTGCCTTCACACCAGGCACAGCTGCCCCTGCACATGTGACCCCTGCTGCCCTCAGTGCTGGGTCTGTTGAGCTGATGCGCCATCTGTGCGTGGGGCAGACAGCTCTCCTCACTTCCGTCATTGCCCATGACATCACTTTGCCGCAGGTGACATGGATCATGGAGGGCCCACATGTACGCGTGGGTGGACTACACCAGACTGTCCAATAGTTGTCACCCCAGTCAGTGCTTCGAATGGGAAGATTATAGTGCAGGTACTCATTTAAATGTGTCGAGTGGGCGGGGCTAGGTGCGGGGCTAAATGCAAGACATGTGAAGTGTATCGGCTCATATACTAGTTGCAATACACACAAGACACGTCTTTTTCTAAACAAATCAGGGGCATTCATCATGCTAAATGAAAGTCAAACAGTAATATTTCAACCTTTCCTCATGGCCTCCCCTCGCTCACCCCAATATGCGTTTGCATCTGAGTAGCCAGCGCGTGCACAGGCAGCTCCGAGCTCGCACCAGAGAGGCCAAGGAGTGTATGTGTGGGTCCATTGGAACAAGTAGTCTGTCTCGCGGTATGTACAGTGGCGGGACGCCGTCCACCTGCGTGGTGCCCCGACTCGAGACCCGGACAACATTGACAATGCATGACAGGCTCCGCAAGCCGGATACACCACCTGCAACACACAGAGGCTGTAGCTGCCCTAGCGGCCCAGGCCGCGTCCAACTGGAGCTCATGGACCCACACATTCACTCTTTGGCCTCTCTGGGGCGAGCTTGGAGCTGCTTGTGCACGCGCTGGCTTCTCTGTTGCAATGGCATGTAACTACTGTGGGAAAATAGGCAATGAGTGAGATGGTGCGAGCCACCTTCCGTGACGTCACTCCTGCTCGTGATGTGTGCGTTCCCCCACTACTTATAATTGACTTGTGCCATGCTGCACATTGAGGATGTGTTGCCTGCGTGATGTGACCAGGAGGAGCGCGCCATGACCTCTCACCCACCATGCCCCACTGCCATCCCGTGCCCTGGATAGCCTGTGCGGGTGGACAATGTTGGGGATACACCTGGTCGACAGGGGATGTGTGTGCCTTGGCAAGGGCCTGGCGGACGCACAGCAGTATCCAGCATGTCCACAGAGGGTGGGCTGACGTCTACACCTGATGCAGCATTTTCCGTGTGTCCGCCTGTTGTGCACACACGTGTTCACATTCATCCCCAGACAGGTGGTCTTTAGAAATGCCCAAGACAGCGGTAATCTAGTGCTCCGGAATCCTCCCAACACAGTGTGTCTCAACATTGCATGTGCGCACCTACCCGTCACACCCACCCACCTGAGCCAAGCGTAACTCCCGCTTCACATTGTGACTGGATGCTGTTGTCCCTGTAGTCGGTTGTATCTGTGTAGTTGCTGATTGCAGTTGTTGCAGTGTGTGCTTGGTTAAGTGGGGCAGATGCCGTGTATGTGACCTCAGCAATTGCAATGTCTGGTCTCACATTCTAATGTGTTGTACACGTGGCAGGGACTTAACTTCTTTCAGACTCTGCTACTTGTGTGTGTGTGATGAATCGGCTTTTCTGTGCAACGGATTGACTGCATGTATTTGGTGTTATTTCTGTGTTAATGTATCCGTGTCATGTTTGCGTGCATGCAATGCACAGGGTGTGAGTCTAGCCACAGGTGGACTGGCAGCATGCGCTGAGTATGCGGGCATGTGTGAGCTTACTTGCTGTGTGGCCAGCAGTGTAGGTGTATGTTAGTCATGTGATGTGCATTGTGGCTGGGCACATGGCTTACTTTCAATGTGTGCATTTGGGAGGTGGTGGTGTGTGGTGTGCGTGGTGTGAGTTTGTGGTAGCGTTGGTGTGTGTGTGTGTGTTGTGGCCATGTCGACTACACACATATGTTACCCAGGCACATGGTGGATGTTTGTAACCGTGTTGTGGTCTGTGAATATGATGAGATGTGTGTGTTGTATGTTGCACAGTATGCAGTGTGTGGGTGTGTCCTTGCAGTTCAGGCTGACTCCTACTTGTTATGGTTCAGACGTTGTGTGTGTGCAGGGAGTGTGACTGTCAAGATTGTGTCTAGTTCAATTGTGCATGTAAGCATTTCTGCAGTTCTTACTCACTGTGCAGTGCTGCCCACCCACACTGATGTCGTGTGTGTGTTTTGTCAGGCATTGCTGTGGCATGCTTTACCGTGGCTCCTACTTCTGGTTGCTGAGTGTGTGGTCAGACTGTGTGGGACATTGTAGACATGTGTAGGACTGTGCTTTGTAGTGACCAGGACGTCACTGTTAATGTGATGATCTTTCGGGCCACTTCAGTGTCTGACGAGTCCAGATCCACGAGCTGTGGTATTTCCCTGTGGCCACTGTTGCGGCTACTCATTTGCGTTGACATACAATGACAGTGGACTACATGGTCATCTCACGTCTGCCGTGTACTTCACACACTCTCATCCTCTCTCATTCGTACTTGTGTTTGTGAAATGATTCAGCAGAGACACATATTTACTTCAAGCCATGTATTAGGACTTATGTCCTCCGTGATGCAGTATAGTGGACACTACTGGCAGCGAAATGCATGTGGAGGATATACTCAGCATGATTACACATAGCATAGGGCGTAGGGGTACATGTGATTAGTTGTTGACTATGGGATGTGGGCTTCAGAGTTACAACTGCTTAGCCGTTGCTGTGCTAATGTACATTTGCTAATTACTGAGGAGCTGTTGACTTTGACACAGACAGTATTCATTTTGCCTACCAGACCGCTTGACATCATGGGCACAGTACATCTCAGTTCCATGTTACAGGTTTGCTGCAATAGTAACTCCGACACACCTGCGTGTGAGGTGACATCAGGGCATGAGCCTACGTGCATGCAACAGCGTCTCACTTGTTGTTGCAATGTGGTGGCTACTGGACATGTCACAGTCACTGGGGTCATGTTGTTGGGGGATGCATTTGTTGTCCATGCAAAAGTCCTGGCACGGAAGTACAGAGGTAGGTGAGGTGACAGCTCTCACATACTACAGCAGACCGATTACTGTCCACTGACCGGTGCATATGTTCATGGGCGCAGGATACATTTTATGGCATAGTTGTACGTGCAGTTTTGTCCATGTGGTTGCCATACACAAATCCCATACCTCTGCCTCCCCCTGTTCATGCAGAGTTACTGGATCTGGTGAGGAACAGAGTGCATGTCCCCGAAATGTCCGATATCATGGAAGTGTAGTTGATGGTGTGGTGTTAGTTGCAGGTTGTATGGTACAGTTGTTGTACAGCTAACTGCCCAGTCCGTGCGAAAGCCAAGCATGGGTACGGTGTAGGACATCATTGTTCAATTGTGGGTGTTGCGTCGGGGCCCGACGAATTGACAGGTTGTCAGGTATGCGATACCTTCCAGCAGGGCTTCCATGGCATTGGTGGTAAACATGGATGCCATCCAATGAAGCGGATGGTGGCTGTCAATGTGTTCATCGTATGTTGTCCCTTGTAGGAGCCTGATGGGACATGTTGGATGACATTCGATGAAACTGTGCTCCAGAATACGTTGTGTGTAGGCACAGTGGTCCCATTGCAGTGTGGGTCCGATTGCAGCCACATACGCCATGCCCCCATAGACTGAACAGATCCTGTCGTGGACGTCCAGGGGTTGAACAGTTGTACCAGGTCCGCCTTTGGACATGCCGGGTTGGAGAGACATAAATCCACAGGACAGTGGAAGGGACACCTCCGACAGTAGAAGACGGGGATGACGCAGCTGAACATTGCGATGCGGTAAGTTACTCGGTAACTTACGTTCAGCAAGGCCAGATTTTCCCAGCCCAATATCTGTAGCAGGCTCTGGTTGTACAGCCTCATCTGTCCGGCGTAGTTGGGTAGCTGTGGTGCGACTGCCATTTTGCTACAGGGCGATGTGATGGCGTGCTACAGCCATGTGTGCAGTCAGCAGGGTGCACCCTCCGACGATGCTGGGAAATCTGGAATAGTCGTACGGAGGCAGGGTTTGGGTTATAGTAGCTTGTGCAGAGGACACAGGTCCTCATCCCACATGCTTCTATGAATGGTCAAGGTCAGTGGTGTCTGACTCCTTCCAGATTACTTGCATGGGAACCACATGGAGGAGTGCTCTTATTTATTTTTTGTGGTCAGGTGTTCTTTCATGTTGTGCGCTATCTGCACATTGGACTGTTTCCTCGGCATGCCTCTGTTTGGCTTGTTGTTGGGACAATGGCTGTATTCTCCGGCTTGTTTAGTCGAAATGTGGTTTCAGAGTGGGAATGGAAGGCCATTCAGTGCTATCTGCTTTCCCGTATGTGGGCGGCACGCTGCGTTTCCGCTATACGTTCGGCCTTGTGTGTGTGTGTTGTAATTGGTAACACCTGTTGTCAGGCACCCGGTTTTTTTCGTGTTACGTATTGCATGTATTGGTATTGGGTGCCGGATGGTATTAGTATTTTTGTATGGTAATGGCGTGCCTTTTGCGGACGCGGTACATATTCTGCGGCGTGATGTCGCAGCCGCTGTGTGCTTCGCCATGTTATGCACACAAGGGTGTGTCCTATTTTGGCGTGACGTCACTGCCCTGTTCGGTACACTTGTGTGGCGTCATGTTGGCACCTGTGAGTTGCCGGTTGGGGACATGACTGATGCAGGTATGCCACGTGACATGTGCGTTCAGGGTGGGGCTGGTGTGTGGTGTGTGTAGTTGTGTGCCTGTGTTATTTGTGTGCGGCCCATGCATGGCGCTGTAGTTGGCCTCTGCGTTGTGCGCATGTGTAGCTGCGTCATTGCCGCTGCGCTGCGTTGCCGTGACGGGGACGTCAGTTCCTGGTCCCGGGTGGTGTGTGCCCGGTAGTTGCGAGTTGTTTCATTTTGCACGGTGTGACATTTGTGGGTGCAGTGGTGGATGTGTCCTGTCCACACAGGGGTGTCTGGGGGGGGCCATGTTCAGTTTTTCCTCCCTTGCACTGTGTGCGGTGTTTGCGTGCCCTTGTTGTGTGTCTGCCTACCTGCGTCGCCGCGGCGCGTTGACTCCTAGGTGCTGCATCAGGTACAGCATGGGGATGGCCTGGAGTGCAGGATTCATGTCGGGGTGGGCCGCCTTTTTGGTGTCCGTACTCGTGCGGTCGAATTTCCGCCTTGGTATCTCGTGCGGTGTCTCTTAGCAGTGGGAGCTGTTTGGTTAAGGCATCGTAATTTGTACGCCAGGCGGTACGTGATTTCGTCGGACGGTGTGTCTCCATTGGGCCTCGCCGCTACGTGCACGGGCGCACTTTGATGGCGGACGGCGTCGCTGGCTTACGGGCGGAGTTTGGCTGACTTTTCACATCCTAATTGGGCGGGCGTGTGGGCCGCGGCGGGCGGACGGTAACTGGTGGTTTTTGCATCCGACAGCACGGCGGTGGTGCTTCCGCCCGACATCGTAATGGACCCCTAAGTGTAAATATTAATGGAAAGGTGGACAAAACATTACATATTTCAATTTTATTAATTACTTTTATTAGAAAAAACAAAAAAATGACCGGTAAATTCAAAATGTAATTGTTTATTAAACATTAGAAAAATAATCACAAAATATATATATTCAGTAGAGTATATTTATTACAGGAAAAAAACAGTTTACAAATCTGTATATTTTAACAAGTAAATAATAAACAAACAATTTCAACAATACAAAAATTGTACTTCACATTTGTTTATATTTTAGAAATGTAAAATGATGCATATGAATATTTTTCAGCACATTTTATACATTATTATATATTTTTAATAAGTGCTAAATATTGTTTGATATTTCTAACATTTTTTCAACTGTTACAAATTTTGGTAAGTTTTTATTAACATTATATTGCAAATATTTGTACAATATATATGAGATAAAAATCACATCGTTTAATTTTATTATACAAACATAATATATTTTAATTATTAATATTAATATTGAATTATTAATATTAATAATTATCACATTTATTAGCAGTTGTACAATTTATATACAAATTATATATTTTTAGAAAAAATAATAATAATGTTTCAGTATTTGTTGTTTGACATATATACAGTTTTAATAATTATAATATTAAATATTATTAATTCATAATATTTATTATTATAATTTTACACTATAAAAAACATATAATAACTATAAAAAAATCAGGTACATTTTTTAATATTTTATTACAATGTCACATTAATTTTTAAACAATTGTACAATATTAAAAAAAAAAACTATTTATTTAATACATTTATAGTTGCCATGTTTGTTTGGGGCTTTAATTTAGTAACCGCTCACAGTCGTTTTGTGTCATTTGGGAAGAAAGAAGATCGCGGTAGGGAGCTGCTTCACATCTGAGAAGGTAAGAGTAATTTTCTTACATATTATACTATTTTAAGTTTAATTTGAAGGTAGTTATGTTGTAATTAGTGTGCGTTAAGTTAAGTTTAAGAAGATATGGTGTGTTTAGTGTTTTAGTTAGTTTTTAATGGTTAACGTTGTGTTCCGTATTTGCGTCCTAGTTAGATTTTTACATTAAAGTAGTTATAACGTTAGTAGTGTGTGAATACTGTTTATAATCATGTTACTAAGGTGTCCATTACGATACCGGGCGCAATAAAATCCGCCATCTACCATAGCGGTAAAAAACCGCCCGCCTACGCCTTCTGAATACCGACCGAGCAATCACGATGTCGCGAAGCGAACACCGCCGGCGGCGGAAAATACACACAAAATACCGCCCGTCTATGTCCGAGTCGAAGTCCATCCGTCCGCCACGGACGCAAACCCGCACGACAACCCAAAACCGCCCGCCCTGACTACCGAGACACCGGCCGTGAAATTACAATCTTCCCGACATGAGCGCGGCAAATCCAGAAATACACCACCCGCCATCGTAAACAACAGTGATGAAAATGGACACGGCGGAAGCCCTGGCGGCCACGTCCCTGCACAGAAACCATCCGCGGACCAAAGAAAGACACACAACATGGCCAACAAGTCCACACAGCAAGCAACGCCCAAATACCCAAACACAGTACACATCCCGAAAACACATCCCCCCTGGACAAACAAATAAACTACAAATCCCAGAACACCAGCCACAACACACCTGAAAACAACAGCACATCATGACACACCCACATAGGTAAGTACAAATGCAGCCCCTTCATAGACCACAATCCCTTGCAACACTACAAACTGAGGACGAGAGCACAGAACACAGCGAGACAGAAAGGACAGCAGCACACCACAGACACGCACCCATCACCACCACCACCACCACCACCAAACACCGGCCCCACAAACCCCCTGCACATCACACACCACACACACACACCGCACCAGCACCACAAACACAAAACCACACACCATGGCAGCACAGAGAATGCCCAAGTTCACTTCCACTGAGCTGACGGTCATGGTCAACGAGATCATCAAGGTGAACCCACAAATCTATGGGAACCAGGTCCAACAGACAACACTAGCCACCAGAAACCGGTTGTGGATCAGGATCGTAGCCCAGGTCAATGAAGTCGGGAACGTGCCACTCAACAGAGCCGAAATCACCAAGAGGTGGCACGACATTAAAAGAGTGGTCAAAAAGAAGGAGGCCAAGAATCGGCAGCTGGCTGACAGGACTGGCGGAGGAAATCCCGCGCTATTTAAGACCTTCAAGGCGTGGGAGGAGAAGGTGCGAGGCATCCTACATCCGGAGAGTCTCACCGGAATACCAGGGGGAGTGGAGGCTGGTAAGTACAAACAAATGTATACCAGCACACCGCTATGTACTCACATGCACTACCACCATGCCATAGCTCCGAGGGACAAACACCCCCATGTCCAGTACACAATACACAAGACATCACTCACACATGCAACAGACTAACTAACAAAACCATGGGGGCATGTGTACAGTCAGCCAGCACCGCAACTCCCACCAGGTCCCCTTGTACTCCAGATGCACCAGAAGGAGCACTCCCCACACCCACACACATGTGTCAGCCATAGCTGCACTAACCGACAAGTAACAGGTAAGTTGCCGGAACACAAAGTCAGTGGGTCGGAGGGGGGACAGCTGAAGTACAACACCCACCAGGCCCCTAGTCCTACAGCGCAGCAAGGTGGAGCACACCCCACACCCATGTGTCAGCCACTGCAGTGCACACCTTCAGCCGACAGGTAGATATCTTACCGTACATAGAGGGGTTTCTGTGGGTGGTAAGCCATCACCACAACACACAACACCGCCCCCACTCCCACAGACCAGCAAGATGGAGCACCCCTCCCTCCCAGTACCATATGGCATCCATTGCATTGCGCCCTCCAAACCAACAAGTAGGTAGAGTACTGTACAGGGCGGGGTGTCTGTAGGCATGAGGACAGTATTACGACTAACATTTGGGAAATGTCACGTAGCAGAGGAACACGCAGCACTGCTCCCTGTCATAATCATGTGACCAATGTGCACACGGACATGTATTACAGAGTCATAGCCCACATGAGCCATCACAAATACAGCAACACCCATGGAGCCACGTCTGCATGCACAAGTCCCACTGGAGTACTGACCCACACGGCGGGCACTGTGCCACTCATCACACACATCACCAACACCATCGAAGTCCTGTCCATGTAGTCGTTACTGCCTGTTCCCCACACAACGTACAACACCGCCCATGTAAGTCTAACCTGTCTAGAACTAACAGTGTGGAACCCCAGTAATGCACATAAACACCACTGGACCCATGAAACACACAGCCACACAATGCACATCCAACATACCATCCATCTCATCTGTCAGCCCCAGTGTCATGAAAGGTATGTCATCGGAACAGCTGGCCCTCACACAGTAGTTCTGCAAATATACCTGCCCATCACAAATAATGTGTCTGCAGTGACTGAAGCGCACATCACACTGATTTACAACATACATAATATAGTCAACACCCCAAGAGCACTGCATTGCTGCACATGGCCGAGGGTAGCACGCACACCAAGGAATTGGCCCATCTGCAATACGTCGTGTGGCACACAACCATCACTCACTCACTACAATGCTTGCAGTGTAATGTCCATAAATGATAACAGTGAGCAGATATGCTGGGGATGTCAGACATACACACACCTTTGTCTCTGCACTGTCATGTTGCCAAAACACATGTCCCGTTCTGCACACATATGTCACAGTATGTACCCCAAAACCATATTTCACCTCAAAAGCGTTGAGGGGGCTGTACCCCCTTTTGCCATCTGCGTTTCTAAGCATTCCATTTGAACCCCAAAACCATATTTCACCTCAAAAGCGTTGAGGGGGCTGTACCCCCTTTTGCCATCTGTGTTTCTAAGCGTTCCATTTGAACCCCAAAACCATATTTCACCTCAAAAGCGTTGAGGGGGCTGTACCCCCTTTTGCCATCTGCGTTTCTAAGCGTTCCATTTGAACCCCAAAACCATATTTCACCTCAAAAGCGTTGAGGGGGCTCTACCCCCTTTTGCCATCTGCGTTTCTAAGCGTTCCATTTGAACCCCAAAACCATATTTCACCCCAAAAGCGTCGATGGGTCTGGAGCCCGCATACACCCAAGCCACAAAATGTAGGAGTACAGCAACACACACTGATTGTCATCGCTAATCCGTCCCATGCCACATGAACACAACACACAGTTCCATTGCCTTGCCCACGCATACACACATGGTACATCCATACACACGCCACTGGGAAACCTGTGCACGACAGTGCACGAACTGTGAATGTCAGACAACCAATACAAACTTTGCAAGGTGCAACACAATAACCTATCTCATTCTCCCCACAGGTGCCGAACAGCTGGATGCTGGAGAGGGAGACAGCAGCCAGCACAGCCAGTCCGCAAGCCCCCGACCCGGACTCACGGATGTAGAAGACCTGGACACCTCCTCGGACGAGGACCACCTAGCAGGCCCGTCTGGAGTGGCAGGGCCCAACCGCTCCCCAGGGCCCCTCCTACCCACCAACACATCACCCAGGGCTGCTGACCAGTCACAGACCCCTGCTGCCACGGTCGTTGCGGCCACCACCACCGCCGCAACAACCACCACCACCACCACGCCATCCCTGGCCACAGCACCTGCGCAAGGGGTGGCACGCCCGTCGTGCTCGACCCTGGGAGCCAGACAGAGGACCGTGGTGACCAATGTGGCGAGTGGGCAGGTCGGTGGCAGCAGTACCGGTGGGAGGAGCAGGGTCAGGCCAACGCCATCTGAGCCTGGGAGCCAAGCCCTGCCGCAAATCTCAAGAGTCCTTGGGGCCTATGAAGAGGCCCAAGGACAATGGGCCAGGTCGGCTGCCGACACGCGGGAGGTCCTTGGGGTGTTGAGGTCCATGGACGCCCATATGGGCCAATTCGTGACCCGTATGGACCGACTTGTGGACCTCATGGGCCAGCTGGTGGTGGGGGGGAGGGCCCAAGCAAGGCCAGCCACACCACCGCCGCCACCACGTGCTGTGGCGCAGGCTCATGCAACATCTAGTTCCCCTGCGTCCACAGCGAGTGAGCAGTCCTCAGCCACAACCAGCAGCCCACCAACACAACCCCCCCTACCAAACGTGGAAGGGGCCGTCCGAAGAGGAAACAGGTGTCCAAAGAGGACTACGCACGCTCCAAACGCCAGTGAGTCAGCCAGCCACCCTGACCACCTACTGCACTGACTTTGACTACGATCCTACCCCACACCGCCATGTGAATGGCACGTGTCTGTTGGACTGTGGACATAGAACTTCATGGGTACACCTTGACCATCACGCAGCCATGTCCGTCAACCCATTGTCACAGCATGCACCACTTCTGTCATCACCTTGCACACAATCACATTTCACCGCTGTAAATAAATACACCTTGATCACAATCTGCTTCATGTGCCCTGGGTTTAATCAACGATGTGCAACCTCCACCATGAGCAGGAATGCCTCTGCTGTGTGGCATGTAGATAGGCCAGGAGATGTTGTAGGGACCTAGGGGTGAAAATCAGAACAAGAGTCCATTCAATTAGTGTGTCACACACCCATCACACAGTACTTGTCACCAACTACAAGCAATGTACACACATCTCACAGAGCAACGGGGCACAATGCCACAGCCACTGTCAGTGGCATACTACCCTGGACATGGACCATTGCCACACAGCACTCAGTGAACAAAAGGCCTCCGTCACAATGCACACATACACCTGCACAACTACAGCTACATCAGCCGTCGTACATGGTCACTCACCTTCAAGTGAAGTAGCGTGCGATGAGCTGCTGACGCACATTCACAGCTTCCTCCTCTCCACTGTCCTCGTCACTGGACCCGTCCTGGTCTGCAGGCGGGGGCCCGGGCTGATCACCGTCATCCACTATTAGGGGGATCTGCTTGCGAATAGCCAGATTGTGCAGCATGCAGCATGCCACAACTATCTGGCACACCTTCTGTGGGGAGTACGCCAGTGCACCCCCGGTGCGGTCCAGGCATCTGAATCTGGACTTCAGGAGGCCAAAAGTCCGCTCCACCACACGTCTGGCCCTGCCATGTGCCTCATTGTAGCGGACATCAGCTGGTGTCCGAGGATGACGTAATGGGCTGAGCAGCCAAGGCCCATTCGGATAAGCAGAGTCACCTGGGTGTGAGGAATACCGAGATTAGTTGCAATTCCAACTGTCCCCAAGACAGCATCGCACACCAGGCACGCTACACGAGTACACATACTCACCAACAATCCAAGCACGGTCCTGTTGCAGATTGGTCATCAGACGTGGTAGGATGCTGTTGCGCATGATGTGCGAGTCATGGGCCGATCCTGGAAACTTCGCACACACGTGTGTAATGACCATGTCCGCAAGGCACACCACTTGCACATTCAGGGAGTGGAAGTGCTTCCGATTCCTATATATGTGCTCCAGGGCCTGTGGTGCTACAAGGCCAACATGGGTGCAATCGATTGCACCAACAACGTGGGGGATCCGTCCAAGGGCATAGAAATCACCCTTCACTGCCGCCAATTCACGAGCCCTGGGGAATCGGATGTACCGGTTCCTGTACAGCATCATAGCTGACAGTACATCACGTAGCACCATGCTGAACATGGGCTGGGACATCCCACTCCCACTGCCCACTGCCCACTGTGTGTTGGAATGACCCAGTGGCGAAGAAATGCAGTGCAGCCATCACCTTAGCCGTGGGGGTAAATGCAGTCGGATACACCCTGCGAGGACGGAGGTGGGGGTTCCAACAAGGCACATAGGCGATGCAGGGTGGGTCGGTCCAGACGGAATTTCCGGATTACCTCCACGTCCTCCATGTCTGCCAGCAATTGGTAGGGGCGATGTATGTTTGGTCTCCTCCTAGGAAAGATGGAAGTGGACACATGTCAAAGCAACACGCCACATGGCATTTTCACAAACACAAAACAAAAATGACTGACCAAGCAATTGAATCACAGAACAGCTGACAAGTAGGGACAGCACAGCCACAATACACTTACACAGGTCCCCTAACCAATAGCAATGAGCAGTGACACAAACCATTGCTATGAGCATGCACATGGGGATTTAGGCCTTAATAACTTGTAAGGCATGACGATGATATCAGACTGCATATTTGGGAAGCGGCAACACCACGGCAATATAACTAGCTGCTGTGCCTGACACAGCTTCCGAGGCTGGGTGAGTATGGCACACACCAACAACGCAATGGACACAGGCTGAGCGGCAAAAACAAGTGGGTCCTGTTGCACGAGGGGATATGAGACAGTCATTGATGTCCCTACTTCACCCTATGTACAGCACTGTACGGATCACACCTCAAAAACACATTGACAGGTGTACACATTGACAGCTCCATGACAACACAGCTGTGTGATTGCAAATACACATCACAAGTGACACGTAACGTTTACAGTCTTGTGGGATGGTGTCTTTTGCTGTGAGAGGCAGCATGTGTCCACAGCCTACCCATGATCTGGGTAATGTGATGTTTGTTTTGTGATGCAGTGTGTAGTAACTGTAGTCTGTGCTGTGTGCATCTGACATGCATATGCTAGTCCTGAGGCTTAAGATGCAATTAGGGCACTCTGCATTCCCAATGCACTCGGAGTCGTAGCCCTCAGGTACAACCTGTAGTAGGCTGTAGTGGCTATTCACATGTATGTTAGGGGCACTGTGCCTACTCTGATTTCGGTCGGACATATGTGTGCGATGCCTCACCTCATGTCTCTGGTACTTGCACATCCGGCACACCGTGCAACAACAGTTGTGCACGTGTGAACGACAGGTGGATGGCATGGGCTCATGGCCATTGTGGGCTGTCAGGTTGCAGTCTGTGTGAGTAGTTTCCCATTCTGCTCCATGCAGGTATGTGTTTGGCCTAATTACATAGTGGTCATCCTTGCCACCATCAGGATAGTGGTTGTGCACAACGCGAGTTGGGGCTATGGTCGCAGGGTGACACAGGCCGTGTGTAGTGCGATGTGCACTACATTCGTGGCACTAATTCGCGGATTCCTTTCCTGTACGCCAGCCATTGGGTGTTGATTGTGGTGGCTGTATACTATTGCACAGGTATCGTGCAACATGTGGATTTGGGTATGTTCTGTGCTGCTTCCCTTGCACATGTCTGTGTCATTGATGCCAGATGAGTGGGACCACCTCGCTCTCTCTCATGTAGCATCTCCCCTGGGTGCTGAGGGACAGGGGACGCTCAACAGTGGGGTGGCTTCGGATGTAGCAGCTGCACAGCTGCTGAGTGAGACAGTTGTGACCTGCGCCTCGGAGGGGCTAGACGTGTGCTGGATGAATCACAGGCCCAGTGGGCAATTTCGGTGTTATCTGAGGACTGAGGTGATGCATCCATGTTGTATGACACAGGGGACGTGGACTCTGGGTCTTCTTCAGCCACGCGGAGGCCAATGACCGCCCTCCCATCCACTTCCACTGGTGCAACACGTGTCGGCACAGGGATGAAGGATAGGGTGTCCTTCACACCAGGCACAGCTGCCCCTGCACATGTGACCCCTGCTGCCCTCAGTGCTGGGTCTGTTGAGCTGATGCGCCATCTGTGCGTGGGGCAGACAGCTCTCCTCACTTACGTCATTGCCCATGACATCACTTAGCCGCAGGAGACATGGATGATGGAGGGCCCACATGTACGCGTGGGTGGACTACACCAGACCGTCCAATGGTTGTCACCCCCAGTGAAGGTGTGCCTTCAACTGCGCCAATCTCAGACTGACATTCCTGACCCTTTCCCCACCCCCTGGGGAGTGGCACATCTGACGGCAGCAGTGCACGAGTCCTAAATCGGAGGAGTGGGGGACGCTGACGTCCCGACCGGATGTGACATGTTGGAAGGTGGCTTGCACCGTCAGACTTATGGCCTCCCCTCGCTCACCCCAATATGCGTTTGCATCTGAGAAGCCAGCGCGTGCACAGGCAGCTCCGAGCTCGCACCAGAGAGGCCAAAGAGTGTATGTGTGGGTCCATTTGAACGAGTTGTCTGTCTCGCGGTATAATCAGTGGCGGGACGCCGTCCACCTGCGTGGTACCCCGACTCGAGACCTGGACAACATTGACAATGCATGACAGGCTCCGCAGTCCGGATACACCACCTGCAACACACAGAGGCTGTAGCTGCCCTAGCGGCCCAGGCCGCGTCCAACTGGAGCTAATGGACCCACACATTCACTCTTTGACCTCTCTGGGGCGAGCTTGGAGCTGCTTGTGCACGCGCTGGCTTCTCTATTGCAATGGCATGTAACGTGTGTGGGGAAATAGGCAATGAGTGCGATGGTGCGAGCCACCTTCCGTGACGTCACTCCCGGGCGCGATGTGTGCGTCCCCCACTACTTATATTTGACTTGTGCCATGCTGCACAATGAGGATGTGTTGCCTGCGTGATGTGACCAGGAGGAGCGCGCCATGACCTCTCACCCACCATGCTCCACTGCCATCCCGTGCCCTGGATAGCCCGTGCAGGTGGACAATGTTGGGGGTACACCTGGTCGACAGGGGATGTGCGTGCCTTGGCAAGGGCCTGGCGGACGCACAGCAGTATCCAGCATGTCCACAGAGGGTGGGCTGACGTCTACACCTGATGCAGCATCTTTCGTGTGGCCGCCTGTTGTGCACACACGTGTTCACATTCATCCCCAGACAGGTGGTCTTTACAAATGCCCAAGACAGCGGTAATCTAGTGCTCCCGAATCCTCCCAACACAGTGTGTTTCAACATTGCATGTGCGCACCTACCCGTCACACCCACCCACCTGGGCCAAGCGTAACTCCCGCTTCACATGACACATGTGTGTCTTCCACAGTTGTGCTACTCTCTCAGGGCCGGACCTGCACCTGTCCCGTAGCACACACACAGCACCGAGTCGTACTGGCATCCTGTTAGATTGGTAGGCACACTCACACATCTCCTTCTGACACAGTGGTGGCTGTGATGGATATTGTGACTGCCATGGCAGTGTTGGCTGGCCATGGCAGGGCACACTCACACACATTGCATCCGCGGCACTACGTGTCACTACTCGGCACATCGAACTGGGCACTGTCCCTGGGGTTGATGAGTTATGCCGCCTGTCGATGTAATCTGTGACTGGATGCTGTTGTTCCTGTAGTCGGTTGTATCTGTGTAGTTGATGATTGCAGTTGTTGCAGTGTGTGCTTGGTTAAGTGGGGCACATGCCGTGTATGTGACCTCAGCAATTGCAATGTCTGGTCTCACATTCCAATGTGTTGTACACGTGGCAGGGACTTCACTTATTTCAGACTCTGCTACTTGTGTGTGTGATGAATCTGCTTTTCTGTGCAACGGATTGACTGCATGTATTTGGTGTTATTTCTGGGTAAATGTATCCGTGTCATGTTTGCGTGCACGCAATGCACAGGGTGTGAGTCTAGCCACAGGTGGACTGGCAGCATGCGCTGAGTATGCGGGCATGTGTGAGCTTACTTGCTGTGTGGCCAGCGGTGTAGGTGTATGTTAGTCTTGTGATGTGCATTGTGCCTGGGCACATGGCCTACTCTCAATGTGTGCATTTGGGAGGTGGTGGTGGGTGGTGTGGGTGGTGTGAGTTTGGGGTGGCGTTGGTGTGTGTGTGTGTTGTGGCCATGTCGACTACACACATATGTTTCCCAGGCCCATGGTGGATGTTTGTAACCGTGTTGAGGTCTGTGTATATGATGAGATGTGTGTGTTGTATGTTGCACGGTATGCAGTGTGTGGGTGTGTCCTTGCAATTCAGGATGACTCCTACTTGTTATGGTTCAGACGTTGTGTGTGTGCAGGGTGTGTCACTGTCAAGATTGTGCCTAGTTCAATTGTGCATGTCAGATTTTCTGCAGTTCTTACTCATTGTGCAGTGCTGCCCACCCAAACTGATGTTGTGTGTGTGTTTTGACAGGCATTGCTGTGGCATGCTTTTGCGTGGCTCCTACTTTTGGTTGCTGAGTGTGTGGTCAGACTGTGTAGGAAATTGTAGACATGTGTAGGACTGTGCTTTGTAGTGACCAGGCCGTCAGTGTTGATGTGATGATCTTTCGGGCACCTTCAGAGTCTGACAAGTCCTGCTCCAGGAGCTGTGGTATTGCACTGTGGCCACTGTTGCGGCTACTCATTTGCGTTGACATCCAATGACAGTGGACTACATGGTCATCTCACGACTGTCGTGTACTTCACACACTCTCATCCTCTCTCATTCGTACTTGTGTTTGTGAAATGATTCAGCGGAGTCACATTTTTGCTTCAAGCCATGTATTTGGACTTACGTCCTCTGTGATGCAGTATAGTGGACACTACTGGCAGCGAAATGCATGTGGAGGATGTACTTAGCATGATTACACATACAAAAGGGGTTAGGGGTAGATGTGATTAGTTGTTGACTGTGGAATGAGGGCTTCAGAGTTACAACTGCCTTGCCCTTGCTATGCTAATGTACATTTGCTAGTTACTGAGGAGCTCTCGACTTTGACACAGACAGTAATCATTTTGCCTACGGGACAGCTTGACATCATAGGTACAGTACATCTCAGTTCCATGGTACAGGTTTACTACAGTAGTTACTGCGACACACGTGCGTGAGGGGTGACATCAGAGCATGAGCCTACGTGCATGCAGCAGCGTGTCACTAGTTGTTGCAATGTGGTGGCTACTGAACATGTCACATTCACTGGGGTCATGTTGTTGGGGGATGCATTTGTTGTCCATGCAAAAGTCCTGGCACGGAAGTACAGACAAAGGTGAGGTGACAGTTCTCACGTGATACAGCTGACAGATTAGTGTGCACTGACCGGTGCATATGTCCATGTGCGCAGGATACATATTATGGCATAGTTGTTCATGCAGTATTGTCCATGTGGTTACTGTACACAAGTCCCATACCTCTGCCTCCCCCTGTTCATGCAGAGATATTGGATGTGGTGAGGAACAGAGAGAATGTCCCGAAAATGTCCGATGTCATGGCAGTGGAGTTGATAGTGTGGTGTTTGTTGCAGGTTGTATGGTATAGTTGTTGTACAGGTGACTGCCCAGTCCGTGCGAAAGCCAAGCATAGGTACGGTGTTGTACATCATTGTTCAATTGGGGGTATTGCGTCGGGGCCCGACGAATTGACAAGTTGTCAGGTATGCGATACCTTCCAGCAGGGCTTCCATGGCATTGGTGTTATACATGGATGCCATCCAATGAAGCGGATGGTGGCTGTCAATGTGTTCATCGTAAGTTGTCCCTTGTAGGAGCCTGATGGGACATGTTGGATGACATTCGATGAAACTGTGATCCAGAATCCGTTGTGTTGAGGCACACATGTCCCATTGCAGTGTGTGTCCGATTGCAGCCACATACGCCATACCCCCATAGACTGAACAGATCCTGTCGTGTGCGTCCAGGGGGGCGAACAGTTGCACCAGGTCCGCCTTTGGACATGCCGGTTTGGAGAGATATAAATCCACAGGACAGTGGAAGGGACACCTCCGACAGTAGAAGACGGGGATGACGCAGCTGAACATTGCGATGCGGTAAGTTACTCGGTAACTTACGTTCAGCATGGCCAGGTTTTCACAGCCCACTATCTGTAGCAGGCTGTCCATGTAGAGCTGCATCTGTCCGGCGTAGTTGGGTAGGTGTGGTGCGACTGCCATTTTGCTACAGGGCGATGTGATGGCGTGCTCCAGCCGGCTGTGCAGTCAGCAGAGTGCACCCTCCGACGATGCTGGGAAATCTGGAATAGTCGTACGGAGGCAGGGTCTGGGTTATAGTAGCTTGTGCGGAGGACACAGGTCCTCATCCCACATGCTTCTATGAATGGTCAAGGTCAGTGGTGTCTGACTCCTTCCAGATTACTTGCATGTGAACCACATGGAGGAGTGGTCTTATTTCTTTTTTGTGGTCAGAAATTTCTTTCATGTTGTGCGCTATCTGCACATTGGACGGTTTCCTCGGCATGCCTCTGTTTGGCTTGTTGTTGGGACAATGGCTGTATTCTCCGGCTTGTTTTGTCGATATGTGGTTTCAGAGTGGGAATGGAAGGCCATTCAGTGCTATCTGCTTTCCCGTGTGTGGGCGGCACTCTGCGTTTCCGCTATGCATTGGGCCTTGTGTGTGTGTGTTGTAATTGGTAACACCTGTTGTCAGGCACCCGGGTTTTTTCATGTTACGTATTGCATGTATTGGTATTGGGTGCAGGATGGTATTAGTATTTTTGTATGGTACTGGCGTGCCTTTTGCGGATGAGGTACATATTCTGCGGCGTGATGTCGCAGCCGCTGTGTGCTTCGCCATGTTATGCACACAAGGGTGTGTCCTATTTTGGCGTGACGTCACTGCCCTGTTCGGTACACTTGTGTGGCGTCATGTTGGCACCTGTGAGTTGCCGGTTGGGGACATGACTGATGACGCAATGCCACGTGACATGTGCGTTCAGGGTGGGGCTGGTGTGTGTAGTTGTGTGCCTGTGTTATTTGTGTGCGGCCCATGCATGGCGCTGTAGTTGGCCTCTGTGTTGTGCGCATGTGTAGCTGCGTCATCGCCGCTGCGCTACGTTGCCGTGACGGGGACGTCAGTTCCTGGTCCCGGGTAGTGTGTGCCCTGTTGTTGCGAGTTGTTTCATTTTGCCCGGTGTGACATTTGTGGGTGCAGTGGTGGATGTGTCCTGTCCACACAGGGGTGCCTGGGGGGCCATGTACAGTTTTTCCGCCCTTGCACTGTGTGCGGTGTTTGCGTGCCCTTGTTGTGTGTCTGCCTACCTGCATCGCCGCGGCGCCTTGACTCCTAGGTGCTGCATCAGGTACAGCATGGGGATGGCCTGGAGTGCAGGATTCATGTCGGGGTGGGCCGCCTTTTTGGTGTCCGTACTCGAGCGGTCGAGTTTCTGCCTTGGTATCTCGTGCGGTGTCTCTTAGCCGGGGAAGCTGTTTGTTTGCGGCATCGTAATTTGTACACCGGGCGGTACGTGATTTCGTCGGACGGTGTGCCTCCATTGGCTGGCGCCGCTACGTGTACGGGCGCACTTTGATGGCGGGCGGCGTCGCGGGCTTCTGGGCGGTGTTTGGCTGATTTTACACATCCTAATTGGGCGGGCATGTGGGCCGCGGCGGCCGGACGGTAACTGGTGGTTTTTGCCTCCGACAGCACAGCGGTAGTGCTTCCGCCCGACATCCTAATGGGCCCCTAAGTGTATTATGTGTACATCTTTTTTTTATTTCTAGGTTTTACGGAGAAGAAGTTTCGAATTACGGAAGATTGCATTTTTTTTTTAAGGAAGTTTGTGTTAGTTATATTAACTAATAATTATTTCATACTTCCTTAATTTTTTGGTTTTCACAGAGCGGTTCTTAGTTTTCAAA
This sequence comes from Calotriton arnoldi, assembly GCA_963921515.1. Taxonomy (NCBI): domain Eukaryota; kingdom Metazoa; phylum Chordata; class Amphibia; order Caudata; family Salamandridae; genus Calotriton; species Calotriton arnoldi. The sequence continues at coordinate 566,141 of CAWUFW010009794.1, forward strand.
TATTTTTCGTGTTTTTTATGGTTACTGGATTGTCCATTTTTACCTGGAGGATTAATTTTTTAAAACAGTTGTATTTTTACATTTTATTGGGGTTACTTTTTAATATCTATGGATTGTGGTCTACCTGGATTAGTTTGGAAGATGTGGAATTTTCGTATTACAGTAACGGGAATGGTATGTGTTTTTAAATTATTTATTTGTTTATTTGTGGGAGGGAAATGATTTTAATTTAATTGCATTTGCTGTTTATTTGCTTTACTGTTTAATTAATTTGTCTATATTTATGTCTATATTAATTTATAAAAATATTAGACAAATTAATTAATTTTATTACTTACAAAAAATGCACTGCTTTTATTCCAAAAAATTGTTTCTTCAGAATTGTATAATTAAATTGTTTGTGTGTTTTATAGTAGAGTTTTGGCTATCATATTTAAGTACTCTAGGCCTTTTGTGGAAGGGTATAGCTGAACTTGCTGTTGGAGATACTGATACATTTGATTAGTTTGTCTAGATAGTTTTGGTTTTAATTGGATAACAGATTGTTGCATTCTGAGTTCTTGGAAGATTTGTTCTTTTTGTATAGCTAGTAATAGTTTATGTAGGGTAGGAGTGCTTCGTCCTGTAGAAGATAGGAAGGCATTATGCCAACCCTCAACTGCGTTGTTTGTTTTAGCTTCTTGGTTAAGTGTAGTTAGGTACACATTCCACCAAGGAATTTGAAATTTAGGTTGTCGTCTATAGCCTGATCTGTGTAATCTCCCCACCCAGGTATCCTCAAAATAGTCTAGGAGGGGAGATAATTTTTGTTCATTTTGTTGGTAAAATGGACTTTCAATTAGAAGGTTATAATGCTCAGCCACATCTGTCACTGGCACATAGGCCAGGGCAATTAGATTTTTAATTTGGTATGCAAAGCTAATATTTGTAGCATATTCTACACTAAGAGCAGATTTTTGTAGATGTCTCCATAAACATTGATTAAAATGGAAGTAACATCCTTGTATAGATGTGTGGGGGTACAATTTAAGGATAGTATTTATCATAGCTTGCTCAAAGTCGATTATTATTCTTTGAGGAAAAAAGTTGTTTTTTTCTTCCTTTATTTTACTTAACATTTCAGTATATGTTGCATTCTGTTTATTTGGTAATAATGCATAAATAAAGGGAATGCAACTGTTATGATATTGGCCATGGATACTATAAAGTTGGTAAAATGGTTTGGGGCATATTGTAAATGTCCCATCCATCATCCATGTTTGGCATTGTTGAAGTTTAGTTATATTGTTTGCTGTACCAAACATAATAATTCTTTTATCTTTGCTTTTATTGTCGTAGAAAATAAAAGGTTCATCACTGTGTGTTATACCTAGCTCGGGGGAATTATGACCTCTTCAAAATTTTTAGGAGTTGGTATTGTGGTTGTTGTTGCTATTTTGGTTCTAGCTATAGTTCTTTTTATTGAACTAATGGATGTTAATTGACCTCTTGCTTCTTTGGGTACTTTAGGCAAAATTGCTTTAAGTATAACACTTGTAGGTGTTTGTGAGCTAGTACTTAATTCTTTTATATTGTCAAGGGTTGCTCTCACTTCAATTTCAGAAACATTAGGCGGATGGTTATGTTCTCGAGTGTGTAATACAGTTGTTTCCCTGGTAGTAGCACAACCATAACATTTATTGGAATAATATTTTGAACATTTCCAATTCACTTTCAGGCCAGTTTGCTTCTCTTGGGTGTACACATAACCCATGTAACACAATAAGAATTTCCCTTTCTGAGATGTAATAAATTGGGCACCTTCAGTCATTGTGAGTTGGAAAATTCTATAAAAAATATATATATGAACATATATTAAAAAAGATAGTATACATGTCTATATGTTTAAAAAGAAAACATTTTTACATATACTTACCAAGTGCTATTAAGTTCACTTTCAAAGGAGATGTTATTTCTTTTAATAAATGCTGTTTAGTCGTAGTTTTCTGTGGAAGGAAAATAAAGCATATTTTATTTGATGTTTTACATTTGTACACGGGGTGATATTGGTGTTTAGGATAGATTATATCTTTATTACCATTTTTGTTAGATTTTACTAAGGCTTTTAAAAGTTCTAAAATTGGAAATGGGGTTTCTTTGGTGTTTAGGATACATAAGGGGTTTAGTTTTATTTTACTTAGATTTTACAAAGGCCTTTTAAAGTATACTTACTTAGGGGGTCATTAGCATGGCGGGCGGACTATGTCCGCCCGCCATACCCCCGGGAAATAGGACCGCCCGCAATGCATGCGGCGGTCCCGCACATGCCATTAGGATGCGCCCACCACACTGGCGGGCGCATCCTGCATTCCTGACATTGCGGCATGCGGGCGGTGCTGAAAGCACCGCCCGCCGCAATGCCAAAAATGCAAGTTGTGCTTTTCAATGCACAACGTGACAGGCACCGTGCGGTGCCTGCCACGTTGTACATTGAAATGCAGGGGGGCACCATAGGTACCCCCCATGTGCACCCCCCAACACTCCGGAGGCCTGCAACGGGCCCCCAATAGCACTTACCGTATGCCCCGCCATGGAAAGGCACAACTCCGCCAGCATCATAATATGGATGGCGGTGTCTTGCAGACACCGCCACCATATAATGCCCCGTCCGGTCTTTCCGTCCGCCGGGGTCCCCCCGCCATAGTAATATGGCGGGGGTAAATGTGTGGCGGGCGGAGGAAAATAGCGGGCGGTGGCGATCCGCCCGTTATCATAATGGTCCCCTTTGTTAGTTAGATGTTTTTGCGAGGTAAAATCCTTTTTCTTGTTCTTTGCAGTAATATCTGTAGTGGAAATATAAGTAGATAAAATATATAAGTTAGTAATTTTAGTTAGCAATTGAAAATTGTGTTACATTTTAATTTGACTGCTTATTTAGAAATGGTCATTTACTTACTTTTTTCCAAGTGTAGTAGGCTTGAATTTGATGCAGTTTTTGCTTGTGGTCAAATTCCGGCAGAGTTTCACCTTTCACAATTTTTTGCGTTTAAGGTGTAAAATAACAATGATTTTTCTTTCGTTTATATAGTGTCTTTTTAATTCTTTGCTTAATTTCATTGGTTTATTTCGATCTTCTGTATTTCTATTGGTTAATTTTTAGTTGGTTTCTTGGTTTGGTAATTGTTTTCCTTATATGGACAACGCTAATTAAGAGTAATTTTTTTTGGGTGAGGTAGGAGACGTTAAACTAATTATATTTTAATAAATTATATATAAGATGCATTAAAATGTTTTAATATGTTGCAAGTATATATTGTAAATTAATATTATAAGTGTGTTTATTATGTTATTATTTATTTCTGTTGTTATATTTTTGATAGTTTTGTTTTTGTTTTAATTTAATTTAACATGTATGTTTATAGTATTTATGGTGCTTAAAGTAATTATTTTATGTATTATTGAGTTGTCGATATATTTAAAAAAACGATAATATTGATGTCTATATTTTTGTAGTCGATATTTTAGACATGTTCTATATTTATTTAGAAGCGTCGATATTGTGAATAGCGATATTTATGTGTGCGATATTTGTGTTGTCGATATAGTTACTTTACGATATTGTGGTATCGGTATTTGTGTTATTTTTTAATTAAGTATACAACATCGATATTTTTGCCATCGATACTTTTGCGTCAACATTTTTGTAGTTCGATAATGTGACTTTCGGTATTATGTCAGTGATTCATATTTTTTCACTGGGGTTGGTACTAATTTAAAATAATATGATGTGGCATCTAGAGTGTCATATCTTCTAAAATATGTGAATTTGCCTTTATGTGTTTTAGAACTCCCCTGTGAGGGAGTCGGAAAATGTTCCCATTGTGTATAATTAAACGATGCAAGTTGAGTTTTGACTCTGTGTAGAAAATGATGTCCATAATGGTGATAACAAAACATGTCAGCATAGTTAGTAGAATTATGATATAGGTCCTCCGATTCAAAAACAGTATAAAACCCCATCTCTGAAAGCATAGAATTTACGGTTTCAACATCCCAATAATCTAAATGTAACCCTGATACTCTTACATTACCCATAGAAACTTTGAACATGTATGGTATCTTTAGGGTCTCTGCAGGGCTGAATATGTTGAATGGAACTTTATCCCAAACAATCCCAGCAATCACTGGAACAGCTGAAATGTTGACAAGGGACAAGTTTCTTTTCAGGTTATTCGAAGAAGAATGGGAGGCCAATACCCCGTCGACCAGTTTCATAGCAGATCGTTCTGGGAGGTATTGGCCATTGATCAACAGGAAAAAAACAGTCACAAATCCAATCCACAGAAACAGGAAAAAACCAAGGACAGCATTATCCACACAGATATCCAAGGCAGGACTAGATAAGTGCATGTCAACCATGAAATAAAAACACAAATCCATGATAGAGGCGGATACAAAACAAAAGAACTGTCTGAAGAAAAATCATCTTGATCCATATAGGTACTTAGTTGACAAACTGGAGGCTGAGATTCAGTAGTAAGACTGGAAAATCCAACACAAAGGGATTCACCAATGGTGAGATCTGTATACATAACATCTGCTGTAGAAGATGCAATAGTAGAGACAACTATTCTTTCAGTCATGTGTTCGGTGGATGACATAGCCTCCCCCCCAGCCGGGGTGAATCAGCATTGGTGTTGCTCATGGGCTGTAAAGGAAAGTCTTGTTAAGGAGCATGAACACTTCATGGCATACTATATAGAATCGGCCACATTGTGCAATTTGACATGTTTTATGGAAATAAAATGTTTGTCCTTAAAACCAGGAAGCGGTGGCAAGATCACAGTTCTCGTACCTTGTAAGACAGCAACATGTTAGGATGGACTAAACTAATTTTCAATTGCTACCTTTTCTCGAGCTGGTTTTCCAACTTTTGGAAGCCAGCCAGAAAAGTTAGTCTGTATGTCTGCAGCTGGTGAGAGAGATGCAGGCAGGTATTTCCTTGATTGAGCATCACAGAACTTTTGTAGGTCCTGTAAGACAGCACGATAGTTATCTACATCAAAGGTTGTGGCAGCCGCCACAACTTCTAGACAGTCAAGCTCTGGAACATACATCTTGATGCCAAAAAGTACTTTCTACGTGGTTTGCTCAACCAGAGATCTTCTGGGGAGGTTATTAAGTGCTCATTGAACCCCATAAAGATGGTTCAAGCAACCACGCCCTGTACCTAATACTCTAGTCGTTAAGGACTGTTTTAAGCCACAGTTCATTTTTTCCACAACAGAATTGCCATTGGGCCTATATGGAGAAGAATAATGCACCAGTACACCCATGGACGTCATTGAATTACAGTACTCTTTAGATGCGAATGACGGACCCTGGTCCGAGTGGAATGCACAGCAGGCATAAGTCCCAATAAAGACTTACAAGTCTTTAATAACAGCTTGAGTATCATCCAAGCATAGTGGCAAACCCAGTGGAATCTAAAGCAAAAATCAACTGCAACCAAGATAAATTTGAACGCAGTATCCAAAATCAATGGACCACAATGATTGAGGTAAGTACAGCCAAAAGGCTTGTTTGAAATCAAGAGATGTGTCTGCAGTGGACATGACACAGTGGAGCAATTAATTTGCTGACAAATGTCGCAACACAGGACATACTTTCTGGCCTGTTGGTATATACCTCACAACCAATAATGTTGCTGTAATAGCGAGATAGTGGCCGCTGCTCCCGCATGGGCGGAAGCTACACCTTCATGTGCAGCAACAATTAAAGCATGTAGGAGGTCTTGGTTTGGGTTCAAGTGAACGCCAACCCCACGAATGGTTATAAAAGGAACATTATGGGTATTTAAATGATGAGAGTATTTCGGAGGAAAAACTTTTGGTAAGGTGTGCCGTTTTTTAGTGCATTCACGGCAGCCAAGATATTGTTATCAATACGAGTTTTAGAGCACATAACTGCTGCTACTGTAGCTGTGGACACTGCAGGTTTGGCTGCCTCATCAGCCAGAGAATTCCCTACAGAATGTGGTCCCACACGTTGTTCAGTCAATATATGTATTACATGAGCTTGTGGAAACCTATCTTTAAGGTCTGCCACTTTAACTCAAAGCAGTTTGTGCTTGATTGAGCTACCCTTTGAATTTCCGAACTCATTTTGTCACCAAAAATTTAAATTATCATTAAAGGACTGTACATAGTAATACGAATCACACACAATAAGTGTGGGGAATTCTGGAACAGTATTTTCAAGTGCAAGAAGTAAAGCATTCTGTTCAGCCAACTGAGCAGATTAGTCTCCTAAAGACTGGGTGTGATTTGTTTGAGGGTGAATAATGTCATCCAACATAATACCAATATCGACAGCACATGCAGCAGAATATTGCTGCTTAGAACCTATAGTAGGTTGAGCTGGACTGTCAGCGTAAATAACATATTTATACTGATCAAGAGGCAGAACAGTAGATGGTAAAGGATAAACATTTTCATAATCTAGAAATTCTTGTGTCTGCAAAGAAGAGTCAAAGATAAAGTCTACATCAACAGCTGTCAAAGAGGTTGCCCATTGGATCCAACTAGGATGGAGGGCTTTAGCATTAGGAACACTAGCTTTTTCAACAGTTTCTAAGGCTGGCACCGGAGTAACGAGAATAATGTGTTTCCCTTGATTAATTGGCCTTTCTTTAACGATGGCCATCTGGATGGCAGTCAGTATATTTTCAGTGAATGCAAAATGCATTTCCACTCTGGAATATAAATGCAATTTATATGCTATAGGAACCTTTTCACCTTTGTTAAAGGTGATGTATGTAAATCCAATTGCACCCGCTAAAATACGGATGACCAGGTTTGTGGTATTGACACATGTATGTAAGTGGCATGTTTACTTTCAAGCAAGTCCGATTGTAAAGATCTGATTGTATCTGTGTGTTCTGATGTCCAACATGAAGTGGAGAAATCAGGGTGCATTAATGCATAAAAGAGGATTTATCCATTGTGCATATTCAGGTTATTATGTTCTGCCAATATTTAAAAATCCTAGCATGGACTGCAAGTATTTGAGTGTGTTTGGTTGTTGAAGTTGTGCAAATATCTCCACAAAATGAGGGGCAAGACTCTTTCCCTCATTGGTAAGTTCATATCCCAAGAGAAGGACACTTAAAAATGGTATGTTTGATTTTTGAAGTTGAACCAAGTTCAAGAAATACCAGTTTTTTGCAATCTACTGTGGCCAAGTGGGGTTTAATTCATCGTCCATCATGCAGATATCGTTAATGTAGGACAGAGTGTCAGGGTCAATATCATGAAGACACAATCCATGCCGCAACCCCTACGGGCTATTCTAATAGCCCATAGGAAATCATGCATAGCGCATTTGAAAACCAACAGTGCTAAAAGTGGACCAGTCTCCACTCTCAGGAGCCAAATTGTGACAGAAGAAACAGTTGGAAATATCCAAGGTGGTTTTGTATTTTTTATGGACTACATAGTTAATGAGTGCCATACTGTGTGTGTTTTGCACGGCAAATGTGCGTGTATGACTATTCAAATGTCTATAAACTAAGACAATACGATAGGAATGATCCGGTTTTAAAACAGGAAAAAGTGGATTATTCATTTGAGAGACACAGGGCTCAATGACACCTTAGTACTACAACTGGGAAAGATTTTATTCAGCGGGTGCTTTCGGTCTTGTTTAATATGACATTGTGTTTGTAACTGAGGTGTAGACCGTATAGGAATAATATGATATGGGGAGTCCTTATACCAACTAATATGATTGCAATATGATGCAGGAACCAATGCAAGGGCCCATTCGGATGCATAAGCTTGTTTGACTTCGTCAGGGACGATGTGAGAAAAGGAAGGAAGAATAACATCCTCAACTTGGGGGGGATGCGATTACAAGGTGGATGCTAATTGACCTTCGCCAAGAGGATGTCATAAGATATAGTTAAATTGTCCCAGAATATTGCTTTAATGGTGTGTTTAACGTCACCTTCAATTTGAATATCTAACATATAAATGTCAAGAGGGGCTATGCGTGTTTCCGCAGCTTCAACTGTAACAAATATTTCAGTTTATTTTTTGCCAGAAACTCCTGGCGATTCCAGCATACTATGGTGACTTCTGCTGTGCTGTCGAGAAAGGTCACTGCCCAACTCCTGTTCAGGAGTAGGGTTTTCACTATCTATGGCATATTTAGCAGTTAAGGCTGCTACTTTCTTTTTGAAAAGGGGCTCTATATTGAGGAGTTTTGTCCTTGTTCTTTATCTTCACATCAGACAAGCATTGTGCTTCCATTTTCGGTTTCACATACTCTTCTTGTCTGCGATCAGATCATCCTCCTCTGTCATACTGCTGGTCAGATGATTACTGGAAGGAAATAGGAGAATGTATATTAGGAATCTGATACCTATCTGGAGCCTTGATTTTAGTGTGATCACGAAAATTGTACCATCTCTCAGAGTACTCCGGGGGTGGAGAACCTCTGCGAGGTTTACCTTTCTGTTGCTGTTTAGGTTTATCCCTTGGTTTTTTAGCAAACTCACGGGATGGTCTGGCATCCTTGTCAGTGCTAGACTTGCCAAGTGGTGCTACTGAAGGTCTGGTACCCAAACTGTTTCATCCTAAAGATGTGTATACATTAGCGATAATTACAGGCAACTCACGTTCGTGGTTGGCTACTGCCACCATGGTCATGTCACTGGTGTATAGTTAAAGATGCTGCTTCACCTTTAATATTAGAAAGAATCATTTCGGAGACGACAGTAAAACAAACCATCAATTTCATCCCCAAATCGAGGGCAGAACCTGCCCCATGTTCATTCTATATCTGTTTGAGGACGATCCGCAGAACGGCCATTGAGGGAGTGTCATGACAAAGTGTAGACGGTGGCAAAAATAGCCCCCCAGGTGTTGCAGTCTCTAAGAGTGGGAACCAGTCCAGTTAAAGTTATGTGCTTGTCTTGTGGTCCTGTAAGGGGAAACACAATCTCAAGTTGATTGATTTTTTGGGGCAATCCAAATGGAATTTTCTCATGATTAGTGGGTTGTTTGCCCATAACTGAATGAACATTTACAGAACTAATAATAGGTGCTGAATGCAACTGGGCTTGCCCTTGCAGGCCAAGTCTAGTTGGACCAGCTAACAGCATATGCGAAATAAATTGCGCAAGACGTCTATACAAGACGACAAGGACATTGTACAAACCTTGGGTTTGCACAAGATTTAAATTGGGTAAATCAGGATATGGTGTATACCCAGACAATTCCAACCAAGTAGCCCCTTCATTACTGAGATGACCCATAAGAACTGGTCCAGGAACATGGAGATGGTTGCCATTAAACCAAGTCTGGTGTTCCCAGACCGTCAGAGGAATTTCGGCAAGCGCATATGGTTTATATGCAGCAGGTGCTGGTGGGGTTGTGTATGTATGGAAAGTGTTAGTGTTAGCAGCTATAGATGGAAATGTGACCAAGAATAAAAGACTTCAAAGCAGAATGCTGCATCTGCTTCAAGTACAAAAATCACTGGATATCCCGCATTAGGCACTCCATGTTGTCTCAGATGCTCATAGACTGCTGGTCATAAGTTGGCTGCAATAGCAACAAGTTGTGCCATAATTAATTAATAAAGGATTCAAAGTGTAGCACAAATATGGTATCTAACATTTTAACATTCAAGCTTGAAAAACCAACAGAACTAGGTGTTCCCTAAAAACTGTGGAGGATAAATCCCTAACACCATGGACATCTCCAGGAAAAGGTGTGAGGGTATTGTGGACAAACACTACTCAGGGTTCCCGCAAATAAGTACCTGACCAAACTGTTGTGTGCCATGTTGCAGGGATTATGCTCAGGAACAGAACTATGCCTGGGACCATAGAACATCAGAATGTAAGGACTGAGTCACCATACAACCTCAGTATCTATGAGCCCAAGTCTGACTAGCTATAGTGCCTCACTTGGACTCCTAACCTTCCTAGATAAACAAGTGATTTGGCACCTCAGAACCCAACACTCTATACCCTCTCAGGGATTATGGTAACAGGACACACCCTTTTGCTCACTCACTCGTACCTGCCAACAATAAGATAAACAAGAGACACAAAGGCAGTTTATAATATTTATTTACACCATCGTGCTCTGAGATGCAGTATTTGCACCAAAATTGGAAAACCAATCTATCCACAAATGTCATCAGCATGGTTAACAAACCATATACCATAAAAAGCTGTGCCATATTTTAAGACAGATTAGCCTAAACTCCTTCCTCTTTTTCTACTGAAGCTAAAAGATTATATATTATAGATCTCTGGGATTAGTGGCGGACCCTGTACCTTAGCATACATAGGTAGATGTTCTACATCCCGGCTGTTGCAGCACTCTTGCCTCAGGAACCTCCCTCAGTGTGTGTTTTTCAGAACCCTTGTCCTCAGTTATATGACAAGACATGTGTGCTCACAAACAGCAACTGAATTATCTTGTTATGCCTAGGTGCTAGTGTCTGATCAGGGAGAATAACAAGGGGCACTGTTGTTTGCCTTGTCTAGTGTGTTCAAACAAAATCCCAGGAAAACAATAAAATGCAAAAACGTGTGCAAGTTCTGTGTGAAAATGCAATGCAGAACAAAAACAAGCATGTCAAATAGTAACATTTGCAAAATAAAATTGGGCTACAACATTCACCGTTAGGTTAACATAGGGAAAACAACAATGGGTCATGCAGGAAACACACGACAGATGCAGCAAACTAAAACAACATTTAATATCAGGCTACTATATCCATTGTTTAAGTTTTAAACTGTATGATAACAAGTAGGTAGTAAAGTACAAGCAATTGTTGGTTACATCACCAAAATACCAACAGCAATGCCAACATGAAAAAAACAATATGATGTGTCCTTGTTAGACCTTGCATCCTTGGTGTGATTTCCCCTGACTTTTTGCCTTCTGAACTCCTGTTTTTGCTGACTTCGTTTTTGCTTGCCGTAGGAATCTGAGCACGTTATCACTGCTAACCAGTGCTAAAGCACATGTGCTCTTTACTTATAACATGGTAACATTGGTTTATCCGCAAATTTGATTTACTTATAAGTCCCTAGTAACGTGCACTACATGTACCCAGGGCCTGTACATCAAATGCTACTAGTAGACCTGCAGCAATGATTTTGCCACCCACTAAAGAAGCCCTTTAAACATGTCTCAGGCCTGCCACTGCAGATCCTGTGTGCTAATTTTTAAGCTGCCATTTCGACCTGCCAAGTTAACCTACTTGCCAGACCCAAACTTTCCTTCTTTTTAAATATAGGTTACCTCAAAGGTAAGTCCTGGACAGACCATGGGAATAGTGCAGTAAATTTAAAAAGTAAGCTATGTTCTTTTAAGTTTTACATGTCCTGGAAGTGAAATACTCTTAAATTTGTTTTTCACTACTGCAAGGCCTATCTCTTCCATTAGATAACATTGGGATTGTCTTATTACATTTTATAAGTGTAATTTCCAATTGGGAAAAGATGGGACTCCCAATTTTGGTGTCTCTGGAATCACAATTTAAAAACACAACTAATGGTGAAGTTGGTTTTTAATTTGCAATTCTAAAAATTCCACTTTTAGAAAGATGGCATTTTCTTTCTGTAATGATTTGGTGTCTTCTGCCTGTCGCTGAAATATGTGTCTGGGGTCAGTGACAGCTGGCTTCCTGCATTCCCTTTAGACAGCCACACAAAAAGGAAGAGTAGGTGTAACTGAGTGGCCATCTGCATGTTGATGGGTCATCCTGAGCAGGATGGGATGGAGGAGCTGTACTGCCAGGAGGGAGCGCTACTTTGCTGAACTGCTTTACTCTATTGGCCTGATGCTTCTTGCATGGGAGTGAGAAGGACTGGACCTGCATATCTACATCCCAGAACCAAAGTATCTCCAATGGCTTGTTGGCGTGCCTCCTGTTTTTTAAGTCTCATGGATATCGAAGGCTTACCCTGCAACCTGCACCTGAACTCTGTCTGCTGTTTGTCCTTCTCTGTTAAGTGGTGTCAATCCAGTCCTGGGCCCTTGGAAGTGCGTTTTCAGTGCTGCAACCCTGAAAATGCATCCATCAATGAAGTTGCACCAATTGGATCCGATGCTTTGCCTTCGACACCGATACATCACCGCTGCTGCACGAATCTCGGAAACTGCATCTCCAACTACGAGATGCATCATCTGTGTTTTGCAACGCATCACCGACTTTTCACAGATTGGCACCCATGCTTTGCTTTGTGCTGCTTGTATCGCCTTTGGCCCAGAGGTTCAATGACGACACATCGCCCCGATGTTCATCACATCTTGACTCTTGACACATCTTCAACTTTGTGCAGCTCGGAACAGGTGCATCGCCTACACCTGAAGCATTGACAGTGACGCATCACCTCCTTTGTTCCATGCACACCCTTGACAGGCCATCAGCGGGCCAAGGCTAGTCCCTGTATCTGACCCGTGTTCATTGCAGTCGGCCTGAATGTTTGATTCTGCCCAACGTCAAGTACGACCAGATAGTCCCTGTTGGTGCTGTTTGTTTCTGAGCCCTACAAAAGTTTATTCTTTAACAATTCATATCTTGACCACTTATTGGATTTGTGTTGCTGTGGTCTTGTTTTAATAAAACTTTTGACTATTGTTATAAATTGGTGTGGAGTCCTTTTGTGGTGTTTTCGCTGTGTTGCTATGTGTGTTGTGTGCACAAATGCTTTACACATTGCCTCTTAGTTAAGCCTGACTGCTCTGTGCCAAGCTACCAGAGACTGAGCACAGGTTAATTTAGAGTGTGTTACTGACTTACCCTGACTAGGATTGTGGTTCCTGCTTGGACATGGTGCATACTTCTGCCAACCAGTAACCCAATTTCTAATATTGGTGATCGGCGGTGAGAATAGGACTTGCATTTATGCAGTGACCCTAGAAGAGGATGAGCAGGAGATTCAGGATAATGAGGAGATGACCAAGGATTCACTGGAAAATCTGAAACTATCTGTGGGGCAGGGGGACAGCAGTCTGCAAGAAGCAGTGGTTTCCTCCAAGGCAGGGTGCAGTATACCATCTAGAGGCCTGTCCCCAGAGGAGCTGGAGTGCAGGAGAGAGGAAAGGAAATTGAAAGTGGAGCCAGCTAAGCTCAAGTTGACAAAGGAGCAAGCTTTGGAAGAAAAAAGATTGGCCATAAAGTAAAGGAAAATGATGTTGGCTGAGGAGCTGAGCCTGAAGGAGATGGACATGAAGGCCAGGAGGGCTGAGTCCAGCCAAGATGTGACAGCATTTCATGAATGTTCTCTGACAAGAGAGTCCACATATCCAAGTGTATGGTGCCTGATTATGGAGTGGGAGATGACATAGATAGATGGTTTGAGGCTTATAAGATTGCTTTGCATATGCATAAGAGCCCTGAGGGGGGTTAGGAGGTCTAGTCTGTGGAAACATATCCCTACTGTGGGGAGGGATACCCTACAGGCCCTAGATGGGAGTGACAGGAAGAGGTGTCCTGCCATGAAGGAAGCCCTAATCAGGAAGTATGGTTTTACCCTAGAGTACAGGCAGAAGTTTAGGGACAGTGTGAAACTATCCCTACTGATCTGGGTGGATTATGTTGATTCTTTCTGCAAGGCACTTGATAGTTGGGTGAAGGACAGTGATGTTAAAGAGTATCAGGGGCTGTATAACTTGATTGCAAGAGAGCACGTTTAGTCTCTGTTTTACAGGTCTGTGCCAGCACTTGATTGATAGAAAGCTCTGTGACCCCAGGGAGCTCGCTAAGGAGATGGGCCACTGGGTCAGGACCAGGTTCTAAAAGAAGGTATCTGAGGAGAATTACCACAAGGGTGGGCAGGGTCCTCACCAATGGAAGGAGTGGGAACAAGAACAAAAGCAAGGAGTTTTATAAAGTACCCCAAACTAGTTCCACAGGTCAGGAGTCCCACTCCCCTCTGCTGAGAAGAAAAATAAGTGTATCCCTGACAGTAAGTCTGCACTGAAGTTACCTCCTAAGTGTTATGAGTGTCAAGAGGAAGGACACTCTACAAGGAGGATGCCAAGTGTCCCAAGCAGGCACAGCCCCCCAAAGATGCACATTCAGTGGTGCTAGCTAGTGTAGCACTTGGGTGGAGTTTGTCCCATCTAGTAGTGGGGACAAAGTTGAGGTTACTCTAGTGTCCTTGGGTGACGAAGAAATGGTGCAGAGAACCTGCATGCCTAGTAATACTAGGAAGTACTGACAGTAGGTCACCATTGATAGGCAAAGGGTAGAGGCTCTGAGAGATGCAGGAGCCAGTATGACTACCACTCGATGTCATCTGGCGTATTCAAAGCAGGAGGTCCCTAAAGTGGTCCACCAGGTTATTGCTGCTGACAACCATGAGAGCCACTACAAAGTGGCTCTGGCTCCTTTCAATGAGGCAGGTCTCAGATTCCTTGAGGGTAGCTGTGAGTCCAGCTATGCCTGTGGATTGTCTGTTTGGTAACAACTTGGAGCATACCACCTCGAAGGAGGTGGAGGTCAGGTCACAGTTGGAGATGTTAGGGTTGCATGAGTGGGTGTGCCTGACCACATGGTCCATGGCAGTTCATGAGAGTAGTCAAAGGGACCTGGAGCCTGGAAGAATGCCCAGGTGCCTGCCAAGAAGAGGAAGGGTAAGGGGTGCAGGAAACCTGCTCCTGAAACTCCCATGGTACGGGAGGAGGCTGACCCTGAGGGGGATGCCCTGGCACCTACAGGGTAGGATGTGGCCAAACTGGGGAACCTGCCTGAGCTGTCCAATTCGCAGCAGGAATTAGGTCCCAGCAGGGAGGAGTTATCCAAGGAATAGAAGTAGTGCCCTTGTCATGTGGGGCTTAGGCAGCAGGCTGCGACTCAGGCAGCTGGTGATGCCTCTGGAAAACACCTGATTTATGGGAAGAACGGTCTTCGGTATAGTGAGCCTAAGGTTCCTGAGCCTGGTGCAACATATGTGGTGGTGCAACCTCAGTGCTTCATGGCCTTCCTACTGGGTCTGGCTCATGATGTAGCTATGGCGGATCATTTGGGGCAATTCAAGACCTTTGACAGGCTTGTCACCTACTTCTATTGGCCTCAAAAGAGGAAGGCCTCAGATTGTGCTGTAGGTCCTGCCCTACCTGCCATGCAAGTGGCAAGTTAGGGTGCAAGTGCAGTCCCCACCGCAACTTTTCCCTGTCATTAGCACCGCTTTTGAGTGGGTTGACATCGACATTGTGGCGCCGCTGAATCCCAAGGCAACCATGGGCAACAGATTTGTTCTAGTCTTGGTGGGCCATGACACCCAGTACACGGAAGCTATCCCTCTGAGGACTTTGACTGAACCTGTTGTGGCCAGAAACTGATTTTTACCCATGTGGGTTTCCCCAAGGTGGTGCTATCTGACCGGGGTACCAACTTCATGTCTGGTTGTCTGAAGCCATGTGGAAGGAGTATGGGGTAACCTACAAGTTCTCCACTTCTTACCATCCCAGACCATTGGGTTGGTTGAAAGATTCAACTGTACCCTCAAAGGCATGATTATGGGTCTACCCGAACCCATGAGGCATAAGTGGGATGTTCTCCTGCTATATCATTTGTTCACCTACAGGGAGGTACCATGGAAGGGGGTTGGCTTCAGCCGTTTTGAACTTCTGTACGGGCACCCAGTGAGCGGACCTCTCAGTATGGTTGAGGAAGGCTGGGAGCAAGCTTCCAAGAAGCCACCCCAAGATGTAGTTAGCTATATGCTGGTGTTCCGTTACCAGACAGCCCACTTCCGGTAACATGCACAGGTGTATATGGAAGCTAGCCAGGAGGACATGAAATGCTGATATGACCAGAATACCACTCTGGTTGAGTATCAGCCTGGTCAAAAAGTGTGGGTACTGGAGCCCATGGAGCCACGGGCCCTGCAAGACCCTTGGTCTGGGCCTTATGAGTGAAGGAGCACAAGAGTGATGTCACCTACTTGGTGGATCTCAAGACTCCTAGGAACCCTTAAAGGGTTATTCGTGTCAATCGCCTAAAACCCTACTTCGAGGGGTATGAGCTTACCATGCTTTTGGTTACTGCTGATGGGATGAAAGAGGAGAGTGAACCTCTCCCTGACCTCTTTTCTTCCAAGGAGCAGGATGGGTCAGTGGAGGGTATGAGCCTCCCCCTACCTTGACTATAGATCAACAGAGAGGTAGCCACCAGTTGTTGGGACATTTTGCATCTCTCTTCTCATTTACCTCAGGAGACACTACATGGTGCACCCATGATATTGATACTGGGGACAGCATGTCTGTGAAGAACAAAATGTACTGATTATCTAACAAGGTGAGAGTCAGCATCAAAGATGAGGTCTCTTTGATGGTGGCGTTAGGGGTTATTATGCTCTCAAACAACCCTTGGTCCAGCCCAGTGGTGTTAATCCCCAAGGCTGCCTCACCAGGTGTCATACCCGAACTTCAGTTCTGCGTGAACTACCATGGTCTCAATGCGGTCACCAAGACGATGCACACCCCATCCCCAGAGCTGATGAGATCATAGATTGGCTTGGGGCTGCCACTTTCCTCAGTACGCTTGACTTAACATCTGGGTACTGTCAGATTTCCTTAAGCAAGGGGGTCAAAGAGAGGTCTGCGTTCACAACAGAAGGGCCCTTACAGTTCTGGGTAATGCCTTTTCGGTTGAAGAACGCACCTGCCACCTTCTAGAGGTTGGTCAACCAGGTCGTAGCTGGTTTGGAGAACTTCAGTGCAACCTACCTAGACAACATTGCGGTCTTCAGTTCTAGTTGGGAGGACCACTTGAACCACCTCCAGGATGTGCTTCAAGCTCTGAAGAGTGCAGGTCTGACTGTCAAAGCAGTAAGTGCCAGATAAGGCAGGGTTCTGTGGTCGACTTTGTTCACCAAGTAGGGTGCAGCAAGGCGTAGCCCCTTCAGCCCAAGATTGGAACTATTCTGGCATGGGAACCCCCAAGACCCAGGCAGAAGTGAGAGCCTTCTTAGGCTTCACTGGCTATTACAGGAGATTCATCAAATGGTATGACACCATTGTTGCCCCTTGACAGAACTGACTTCCAAGAAGTAGCCAAATCAGGTGACCTGGGAAGAGGCTTGCCGGGAAGCTTTTGACACTCTGAAGGAGGTCATGTGCACAGCACCTGTGCTCAAGGCCCCTGACTACTCCCAGGAATTTGTGGTGCAGACAGACGCCTCAGAGTATGGCATAGGGGCCATGCTCTGACAGCTGAATGATGATGGCCTGGATCAACCTGTAGAGTTCATCAGTAGAAGGTTACTTCCTTGGGAACTTAGGTAGAGCGCAAAAGAATGGGAAGCCTTTGCTGTGGTCTGGGCTTCTGAAGAAGCTACGGCCGTACCTGTTCGGCACTCACTTCTGGGTTCAGAAAGACCACAGGCCCCTCAGATGGTTAATGCAAATGAGGGGTGAGAATCCCAAACTGTTGCGGTGGTCCAACTCCCTACAGGGAATGGACTTTATAGTGGAACACAGTCCTGGTCTAGACCAAGCCAATGTTGGTTGCCTCCACAGGTTCTTCTGCCTTAGTGCAGAGAACTCCCATGGATTTGGGTAGCTCTCTCTTTCTGCTGGGGGGACACGTGTTAGACCTGAAATACTTCACGTCGTTTCCCCTGACTTTTTGCCTTCTGATCTCCTGTTTTTGCTGACTTCGCTTTGGCTGGTCTTAGGAATCGGAGTACTTTACCACTGCTAACCAGTGCAAAAGTGCATGTGCTCTTTACTTAAAACATGGTAACATTAGTTTATCCACAATTGGCATATTGATTTACTTATAAGACCCTAGTAAAGTGCACAAATGCTACTAGTGGGCTGGCAGCACTGATTGGCTCACCCACTGAAGGAGCCCTTTACACATATCTCAGGCCTACCATTAAGGGGCCTGTGTGTGCAGTTTTAAACTGCCATTTCGACCTTGCAAGTTAACCTGCATGTCAGGCCCAGACCTTCCTTTTTCTTCAATATAGGTCACCTCTAGGGTAGGCCCTGGACAGCCCATGGGCAGAGTGTTGTGCATTTAAAAAATAGGGCATGTATTTTTAGGTTTTACATGTCCTGGTAGTGAAATAAACTTAAATTTGTTTTTCACTACTGCAGGGCCTATCTCTCCTTCAGGATAACAGTGGGATTGCCCTTTTACATCTTAAAAGTGTAATTTCCAATTGGGAAAAGATGGGACCCCCAAATTTGGTGTCCCTGGAATCACAATTTAGAAACACAACTTATTGTGAAGTTGGTTTTAAAATTGCAATTCTGAAAATGCCAATTTTAGGAAGTTGACATTTTCTTACTGTAACCATTTGGTGCCTTCTGCCTGTCTTTGGAATCCAAGTCTGGGGTGGGTGATAGCTGGATTTCTGCATTTCCTCTAGATAGCCACACACAAAGGATGGTTAGGTGTGACTGAGTGGCCATCTGCATGCTGATGGGTTGTCCTGAGCAGGATGGGAGGGAGGAGCTGAAACTTACTCATGAAAGGGCTGTGTCCTGTCCCACCCTGTAGTGAATTTGGAACAACAGCAGGAAAGGCAGGGTATTGTATACTTCAAAGCCATATCTTTGAAGCATCCCTACTTCATGGGCCCAACTGGGTATAGGTACTGGACCTCTGACACCACCAAATCAGAACACTTCTGGAACTGAGGACATTCTACCAGGAAGGACTGCTGTGCTGCCAGGAGTGACTGCCACTTTGCTGAACTGCTTTGCTGTGTTGGCCTGCGGCGTGCTGCTTCTTGTCTGGGAGTGAGAAGAACTGGACCTGCATCTGTACATCCCGGAACCAAAGTATCTTCAAGGGCTTGTTGGCTTGCCTCCTGTTTCTGAAGTCTCAGAGGATATCAAAGACTTCATGCTGCAACCTGCAACCAGCACCTGTACTCTGTCTGCTTTGAGTCCTGCTCTGCTAAGTGATGCCAATTCAGTCCTGGGCCCTTGGAAGTGAGTTTTCAGTGCTGCAACTCAGAAAATCCACACATCGACGACATTGCGCTGTTTGGAACTGGCGCATTTCCTTCGATACTGATGCATCAATGCTGCTGATTGAACCACGACCACCGCATCGCTGACTGCGAGATGCATCGTTCTCTGTTTCCAACACATCTCCAACTTTGTACAGCTCAACTCCCATGCATTGCCTTGAACTGCTCGCATCGCCTGCAGCCCAGCGGTTTGACAACAACACATAGCCCCAATGTTCATCGCATCTTGACTCTCGATGGATCTTTGACTTTGCCCAGCTTAGAACCAACACATCACCTAGACCTGTGGGGCCGACAGTGATGCATCACCTCCTTTGCTCTACGCAGCGCCCTCAACATCAATGCATCTAAGGTACTGTTCAGCGGGCCTAGGCTGGTCCCTGTATCCGACCAGCACTCCATCGCGGTCGGCCTGAACTTTTGAATTTGCTTCGGTCAAGCGCGACCAGATAGACCGGGTTGCCGCTATTTGTTTCTAAGCACTACAAAACATTTCATTCTTTAAAAATTCATATCTTGACTTCTATTTATTGGATGTTTGTCATTTTGATCTTGTTTTACTCATAGAAATATTGCCTATTTGTCTAAACCGGTATTGGGTCATTTTGTGGTGTTTTCACCATGTTACTGTGTGTTGTTTGTACAAGCACTTTACACCTTGCCTCTTAGTTAAGTCTGGCTGCTCTGTGCCAAGCTGCCAGAGGGTGAGCACAGGTTAATTTTGAGTGTGTTACTGACTTACTCTGACTAGGATTGTGATTCCTGCTTGGACAGGGTGCATACCTCTGCCAACCAGAAACCCAATTTCTAACAGTCCTTCACTGCGTTCTGAGGCTATGTCCAACATGGCCCGCCCCAACTTGTTCTCCAGCAGGAGTACGGCTGCTGCTGCACCGCAGGGCATGCGCATCACTAGCAGAGATGTTGCTTACACTTGAGATGTCCTCACTTTCATGGGGGGCATATGGCACACCACTTGCTATCTGTGCAATTTGTAGCACTTTAACTGCAGACATGATCTGCCCTAGGCCCCTGGCAGCGTCACTACTAAGGTGCCCCATTTCCACCTGCAGGCTAACTGTTCTCCTGGATAGGCTGGAAGTGGCATTGTCCAAACGACCAATGTAATGGGTTAGGTCCTCCAATCTAGCTGAAGCGTTTCTTTCTCGATGCCTTTGATAGGCATGATCATCCCCCATTGACTGGCAAAATGTCTCTATGGCGGTGGTGAGACTGTCCATTTTGGTGTTCATGGTTGCATGTTGTGTCCCAATGTTGTCAAAGCCAAATGACATGCATTGCTGCATGTTCTGCTTTTTCCTTTTCACGAGTTTCATCTGCTTATTTTGCAAATGCTGAATTTGTATCATGGACGCATCAAGGCCTCCAAACAACTGTGCAGTGGCTTCAGGAACTACAGGGTGATCTGCCTCATGGCGCTGACTGTGCGCACGCCCTGGAACATGCTGATGTTGTTGCCTCACACATGGGTGCTGTATGGGACTGGTAGAGAGAGTAACTTTGTCAGCCTCCATTAATGCAGCCTGTGATGACAATGAGGCAGTACTACATTGGGCTGGAGTAGTGCTTGGGTGACTAGCAATGGAAACGGGTATCTCAGCTTCCATTTTAGAGTCCTTCACTCCTTCCACATTGGTGTCATCACTATGTTCCTCAGGGAGATCTGTGGGAAATCATGATATTATGTTTACTCACTGATATGATAAGATATCAATGTGTATGTTTTGAAAGCAGTACCCCAATAAATGTGTACATGTGACTCCTGTGCTGACTTTTTGCACTGTAACAGTACATTTTTGACTAACTTAAGGAACATCCATCTGATGTATGCTACAGTTCTATGTGGACTTGGACATATAGATGTAAAGTCTGAGAAGTGAGAATAGTAAATAATTTGCACTTACTTTGCGAGGTTCCAGGTGCTGAGGTGTTATTGTTGCTGAATCCCACAACAGCCTCAAGCTCCACAGTGGTTTCAACCATGGTCTCTGTGCACTGTGTGGGGGCATAGTTGTGGGGCCACCTCCTGTTGTCCAGGATTCTGAGAGTCGTGTTGCCACCTTTTCTTTTGTATGCGACCTGTGGTCATACCACCTCTTCAAAATCTCATCAATGGAGCGGTGGGTGACTTCTACAGCATTCATTTTTTGTTGCATATCCTGCCATGTCTTTTTCTTTTGAAAGTCTGGGACCACCATGGATGCTCTTCCAAACCGTAACTCATGGTTGTCACAACACTGTTCAGTCAGGATATCCAACTCCTATCCAGTTGCAATTTTGGAAATCGCTAACCGGTTTCCAAAATTGTCATGCGACTGAGTACCGACTCACACTTTGTGGCATCAAATTGTACGCACATACAAAATTGTGATTTCTTAATTGCGATTGGCAGAGATTCACAATTAGGAAATCACAATTCTTTACATTCGTACATCTAGCCATGACTGTTGTAATGTGAGGCAGCGTGCTCCCTTCCCCCTTTGTTTGATAGTGCTCCCTTCAGCTGATGAGCTCTGGTTGATGCACCTGCTCTCAGTGGGTGATACAGAGACCTGAAAAGACTGTAAGCAGAATGGCCAAGACCCCTTAAATGAAATGTTACTCTCTACTGATGAATGATAAGTATCCTGGATCATGTGTCTAGAGATACAAAACACTGACTGCACCAACAAAGGTGAAAACTAAAGAATTTTACTGAAGTAAGGGTTACCAAGCACTGCACTTATCATAATGCATCTGAGCCAAATGAATGCTGTGATGTTAGTAAGTGTGCTCCCTTCCCCCTTCGTTTGATAGGGCCCCCTTGAGCTTATGAGTTCTGGTTAATGCACCTGTGCTCAGTGTAGGAACAGAGACCTGGGAAGACTCTGAGCAGCATGTCCAGCAACTCTAAAACAACTTGCTACTCTCTACTGATAAAGGGCAATTATCTTAAAAAACGTCTTAAGATACACAGCACTGGCTTCACCAACAAAGGTGAAAACTAAAGACTTTTACTGAAGTGAGTATTATCATGCACTGCATTTACCATAATGCATCTTAGCGAACTGAGTGCTGGATTGTGAGGCTCTGTGCTCCCTTCCCCTTTTATCTGATTGGGCTCCCTTGAGCTGATAAGCAGACGAGCTATGGTTGATGCACCTGGGATCACTGAGTGGTACAGAGACCTGGAATAACTATGAGAACCATTTCCATCACCTCTAAAGAAACTCGTTACTTTCTGATGATGAATCACAATTATCCTGAAACACATGTGTAGAGATACTCTGCACTGAATGTGCCAACAGTCATGAAAACTAAAGACTTCTACTGAGGTAAGTGTTACGATGCACTTCATTTACCATAATGAACCTGAGCAAAGTGAAGAGTTGTGTCTTGTTGTGCATGGAAAGTTTTGGGGTGATCCGTGAAGCGTGGGGTGAGAAAAAGGGGGGGTAAAAAACATGCGTTCTCCATGGTAATTCCAATAGGGAGTTTGAACACAACTACAGCCCAAACCCCTGGGTGGAATTACACCAAATTTGGCACAAAGGTAGCTCTTGGTGACAAAAGAGCCCTTGTTGTTATTCGATGTAAATATTTATAGTCGGATTTTGCATAAATATTTTGTGACACATAGCAAATACGTGTGCCAACCGAAATGCTGTGATTGGCTGACCACAACCTATGTAGGAAGTTGCAGCCAGCATTTTGTGTAATGGTACATGGTCCCTGGGGCTGAATGTAAAGATTGAGAAAGATAGAAGGGGTCAGGGTAGAGGTACCCTGACTCCATGAGTCAAATATATGGGTGTTTGTCTGACCTTTTGTGTGTATAACATGTTTAAAAACTTTTCTTTTCCACATCTGATATTCGCGAATTCAGCAAACTGAGTGTTGGGATGTGAGGCAGTGTGCTCCCTTTCCCCTTTGTTTAATATGGCTCCTTTGAGCTAATGAGCTAATGAGCTAATGAGCTCTGGTCAATGCACCTGCGCTCAGTGAGTGGTAAAGAGACCTGAGAAGAATGTGAGCAGCATTTCCAGCACCTCTAAAACAACTTGTTGCTCTCTATTGATGGACAATTATCCTGAAACATGTGTCTAGAGATACACAGCACAGGCTGCACCAACAGCTGGGATATGAAGCTGTATGCTCCCTTCACCCTTTGTTTGAAAAGGCTCCTTCTTACGAGTCTGGACTCCATCTCAAGTCCTAAGAAAAAAAGACATAAGGGGGCAGGGTAGAGATAACCCTGACTCCCTAGTCCTGTTTGTGGGGACCCAGAGGGCCAAAAAGTATATATTTTTTAATTTTGCAGCAAATTCGTGGAAGATTCATGGGAAAATTAAAAACAGTGTGACTTAAAAAAAAAAAAAAAACCTGGGTGGGCAAAACCCAAGGGGCGACGTCAACTTTATATTTTGGTGAAGGGGGCATGTGGTAAAAAAAGTGCGTCCTCCATGGTAATTCCCATAGGGATTTTTAACACAACTACAGCCCAAACCACTGGATAGAATTACACCAAATTTGACAGAAAGGTAGCTCTTGGTGGAGAAAGAGCTCTTTTTCTTATTCGGTGTGAGAGCATTTAGTAGTTTTATAGCAATTAAAGAAAATCCAAATTTGTATATTTATGGTTGAATACTGCATAAATATTTTGTGACGCATAGAAAATACGTGTGCCAACAGGAATACTGTGATCGGCTGACCGCAACCTAAGTAGGAAGTTGCAGCCACCATTTTGTGCAATGTGACACAGTCCCTGGGGCTGGACGTAAAGATTGAGAAAAATAGAAGGGGTCAGAGTAGAGGTACCCTGACTCCATGAGTTGAATATAGGGGTGTTTTTCAGATATTTTGTGTGTATAACATGTTTAAAAACTTTTTTTTCCACATCTGATATTTGCGAATTTGTTGTGATGCTCAGCGCGGCACCACCATGCAACGTCGCAATGTATTTGTGGATATCTGTGAACATTTTAAAAAAAATACATCCACACACTCACTCAGACACTAATGCAGTCCGTCACAGACCTACTCAAACTCTTACGCTCACTCACAAATCTACTCAAAGACCCATGCACTCCTTTACAGACCTACTCAGAGACTCACACACCCACTCAGAGACTCACAACCCACTCACAGACCCACCCAGACATTCCTGCACCCACTCACAGACCTACTCAGACACTCACACACCCACTCGCAGGCCCACTCTGTCACTCATGTACCCACTCAAAGACCCTCTCAGACAATCATGGGCATACTCACAGACCCTCTTAGACACTCATGCACCCACTCACTAACCCCACAGACACTCATAAACCCACTTACAGACCCACTCATGCACCCCCTCGCAGACCCACTCAGGCACTCACTCACCCAGTCACAGACCCACTCAGATACTCATGCACTCACTCACAGAACCACTAAGCGACTCACGCAGCCACTCACAGACCCACTGAAAGGCTCATGCACCAACTCACAGACCTACTCAGACACTCACGCACCCATTCACCCACAAACTCAGAGACTCATCCATCAACTCACTGACCCTCTCAGAGACTCACACACCCACTCACAAACCAACTCAGAGACTCATGTATCCACCCATAGGCCCATACAGACACTCGCACCCATAAAACCACTCACACACCCACTCACAGGTTCATGAAGTCACTCACGCACCCAGTTTCTGACTTATACAGCCACTCACACACACACACTCTGTCAAAGGTTACAGGTTAGAGTTAGGAAATAAAAGTTAAAAAAACATCAGAAATTCACTGAAAAAACCAAAGGTTACACAGATGTTATAGTTAGGAAATAACATTAAAAAAGTAGAAATTCACTGAAAAAATCAAAGTTTATAGGGATGTTATAGTTAAGAAATGGAATTTAAAAAACCCTTTGAAATTCATTGAAAAAAACACATTATAGTTAGGGTCAGATTTCACTCGTACAAAACCAGTGAAATTCAGAAGTTATAGTTACCTGAGTTAACTATAACTTATGCCCCTGCAATGCACTGCTTATGACCTCATCAATTATGTTATTTGGGAGATATCATTAGAGTTGTCATCGGTGATGTCACTGACCGAAACATAAGTAATGTAATATGTGAGGTCATAAACATTGCATTGTAACTTTTGATTTCTTGAGCTGTACAGTTCCAGCCCAGCACATTATGGTACATTGGGACATTGAGTAGGGATAACTCGGTGTGACATGCAGATTGCAGTCACATCTTTTCAGAGTGCCTGTCTTAGCGCGGGACACACCGGTGGTGTAACCATGCGCTCTATAAATGGATAAATAAATAAATAAGAAAAAGCTAAAAAAGCAGATATATTTTAATGTCTCTGCTGTATCTTTTCCTGAACCACACAGAGTGAAGAGATTGAGCCACTGTCACACCTAACAAGCCCCCGCCCTGCTCTCTCAGCATGATACAATGTTACCCGGATAAGCAAATTGATAAGTATAAAGAAACAAATAAGTTAGTTGCTAGTTTTATATACTTAGCTAACATCATTATTATATATAAGGTGGTTTTAATGTAGGTCAAGGAAGGTTGGATCCCTGCAAGATTTTATGACATCATCGTAAAACAAATTAATATGAAATTAGCCTAAAGGCAACTGATACTTAGTGATTTTCCTGAAAACCAGACAGGGATTTTCCCCACTGTCACCTATTTTGGACTCACAAGTTGTTTATTTAATGAATGAATTATAATTTCTAGCACTTGCAGGCTAGATCTATGCTCTGCAAATCAGTGATTAACATGCTCTTCCCCAAAAGGCACACATGTTTCTTGTGAATGCAGTCAGTTGTCGTGGGGTTGTAGCCTGCACTAGGACTAGGTTGTAGTGCGAGGAGGTTGCCCGATGATGAAGCATGCCACCGACGGGTGGGTGAGGGAACCTTCCTAAGAAAGGGACATTCCAGCACTCCTTTAGTCATTTAGACCCAGGGGTCATCTTTGTGCTTTGTACATCTAATATTTATACATATAACTAAGAACATTTCCAAGTTTATGCATGAACCAGTTGTGGTTGGTGATCCCTGAAGGTAGTGGGTCATAATACTAGCTGTGGTTCACCTCATTATTTTCAAAATTGCTTTAGGTGCCCTTACACACAAATGAACCCATACACTCAGACTTACTGCTTCACGCTCACAAACACATGCTTGCACACACTCACAGTTTCACAATGTTAATGTTAATGTTAATGTTAACGGGATTTGTAAAGCGCACGAATACCCGGGGGTGTCTTGGCGCTGAGAACACAGTAAGCCCGATCAAGCATCTAATTCTGGAATAGCCAGGTTTTTAGTCTTTTCCTGAAGATGGTGAGGGAGCTAGCGCTTCTGAGCTCAATCGGAAGAGTGTTCCAGAGTTTAGAGGTGCCATAGTGAAAGCTGCGGCCACCCCAGTGAGATGTTCGGATTCTGGGTACTGACAGGAGTCTGGCCCCTGTAGAACGAAGTTGTCTGGTTGGTTCATACCAGACAAAACGGTTTTGAAGAAAGGAAGGACCTGTGTGATTCAGTGCTTTATAAGCCAGACACAGGGCCTTAAATTTGATGCATTGTAGTACAGGGAGCCAGTGCAGGCCGCGAATCTCTTTGGATACAGATTTGTGCCTAGGAATGTTGACCAGTAACCGTGCTTCTGTGTTTTGAACGATCTGAAGCTTTTTTAAACACTGCTTCTGAATGTTCAAATAAAGCCCATTACGGTAATCCAGTTTAGACTGGATTAGCGATTTTACCACAGTTTTCCTAGTGTCCGCGGGGATATAAGGAAAGATCTTCCTTATTTTCTTAATAAGAAAGTGGGAGGCGGAGACAATTGCATTTGTCTGATGAGAAAGTGATAGTTTGTTGTGAAACCATACTCCCAAGTTCTTAGCCTTAGTCGCTGGTTCTGGTGATTCTCCCATCTCTGCCGGCCACCACAGATTGCCCCAGTTTGGCTGCATATTACCAAAAATTAGGACCTCAGTTTTTTCAGAATTGAGTTTGAGACAATGTGTACTCATCCATCTATTAATTGTGCTCATGCAGTTCTGAAATTGTTGGGTAGGAGGGGCCTGATTTTTGCATGCAGCCACCACTATCTGGGTGTCGTCGGCATAAGAAGTCAGACTAAACCCAAAGTCCCGGATCAGGGGAGCCAGTTCGGAGATGTAGACATTGAAAAGAGAAGGGCTCAAGGAAGAGCCCTGTGGTACACCGCACAGGAGGGTATAAGGCTCTGAATGATACCCATCTACCGAAACTGTTAATCTCCTGTCCTTAAGAAAGGAGGACAGTAGGGCTAAAGCCGTACCCCTGATCCCCAGACGCTCCAGCCACTGTTGCAGGAGAGAGTGATCAACAGTATCGAAAGCGGCTGACAGATCGAGGAGCACAAGGGCGGCTGTGCCTCCTCCATCCATCACCGCTCTGATCTCCTCTGTGGCTTTAATGAGTGCCGTTTCCGTACTCTGCTCTTGGCGGAATCCAAACTGGGAGTGATCGAGCAGGTTATTTTCGCGGATAAATTGGTCTAGTTGAGTATTCATGACAATCACTGCCTCTCACTAACAACTACTTGTGTACAGGGGCTCTGTTTTAAACTCCTGGGGTATAGGTGTTCTCCTTTAATAGTGCATCAGTTGCACCAGGACTGCAACTGCACCTCCGGCACCATTGATGGAGGCATCACTGATTCACTCCCCTCCCTCTCACAATCTCCACCTCACTCACTGATTCTAATGTACACTGCTCTACTCATTCCCTCATTTTCACTTATTCATACTTACTCTCACTCACTCACTGATTCTCTTTCACTCTGATTGAAACGCTCAAACACAATAACTAACACACACTCCCACTCAATCACATTCTATCTCAGTCACTGACAAAAACACATTCACACATGCACAGAGAAACAATACTGAAACATTTTTATACTTACCTTTCTTTCTTTGCTGGTATCTCATAGGCTCCATGACAACAGCAGGGCAGGAATCCAGAGCTAGACACTGGAGCCATCAAGCCATGATTCTTAATGAGGAGCCAGACAGAGCAGCAGGGCCAGGTTTAAGATGAGGACACACCTCAAGCTCTCTCCCAGCTTCTTGATAGGGCTGTAAGCAAAATTATATCAGAATCTGGGACCATTCTGGAGTTCCTGTCCCTGCTGCTCTGCGTGTCTCCTCATTGGCCTCAGGAATGCACTGATGTCCACCCTGAAAAACACATTTTAGTGGATATTCTGTGCTGCCTGAGTCAAGTCAAGTCAAAAATAAAGTTTATTTAAACCATCTGTTTTTAAACCATAACACATACATTATCATTTAAAAAAAGTCTACACATTACAAAGTCGTTTTCTTAAGCAATAAAACCCATAATATCCTTAAAACTTAATACTTAATTCCTACCAATTTTAAAACCACTAATTTCATTTTAGATTTCAAGGCACCTCGCTTCTCTTAAGCCTCTATTGGACCAGGGAACCTATAGACACCCTGCATAAATTTCCCAATGGCTATCGCGATATCTAAATGTTCCATATCCGCGAGAAGCTCCCATGCTTGTGAACGCGCCCTAACATCATACTTTAAAAAGATCGGACGAAGTATTAATTTACGTAAATATAAAAATTTCCGGCAGTCCAATAAAATATGTAAAATATTACATTTCATCCCTATATTACACATACAATTGCCATCTTGTTGAATTAGGCCAGATTTTATTGCACTATTTATTACGGCCGGATTAATACCGATTCTAATCCTTAGTACATCCATTCTTAACCAACGATTCGGTAATGTGTCTAGGTAGGGATAGCTTATATCTTTCTCCCAGCTATTACTCATAAATTTTACAGAGTCTTTCATACTCAAATACTCTCTGTCTACTGCTCGTGACAATTCTTTACCCTGCATTCTAAGTACACTCTTTGTTACGTTGATTTGCAATGTCTTCGGATCTATTTCCACGTTCAGGTGATCACAAATGGTCTGAAGTTTGCATCTTGTGGCTTTAGCCCACTTTCGCTCACTAGATTGGATCTCTTTCATGCACCACTGAGACACCTTTGTGACCTCCCCAAGACCCAAACGATTCCAAAATCTAAGCAAACTTAGTTGCACCTGAAAGTTCCACGCAGTCAGGCCAAGTTCCAGTCTAATTGCCTGGATCATTGCCGAGCTGGGGAGAGAGAGTAAAGATTTTAGGCATTTCCCTTCATCTTTATCCCAGGAGCTTTTACCATCAATACATAAGATTTCTGAGCCATATTGGAGTTGCGGAGGAATCATTGCTTTATAGGCCGTCAATAGAGGTTTATGGGACATATCCCCATAACTGTGATTAAATCTTTTCAGCCCACATACCGCTAAATGTGCTTTTACTTTCTGCGCCTCCAGGTGCATACCCCACTTCAAGGAGTTTGTAAACCATATCCCGAGATATTTATATTCATTTACGATGTCTAGTTTTGTTTGGCCCAGGTACCAATTAAACTTCAGATTTCTCTTCCCGAAACACAATATTTTTGTTTTGTCCATGTTTACTGTAAGTCGTTTTGCCATACAGTATTCACTGAATTTATTCAGCTTCCTTTGTAGACCCACCTCAGTTTGGTCCAATATGACTAAATCGTCGGCATACAGCAAACAGGACAAATGCCTTCCATTTACCTTTGGGCTTGCGCCTCTGGCAGACCCCAAAATAAGGGGCAAATCTGCTAGGAATATTGCAAAGAAGCGGAGCCAAGACACAGCCTTGCCTTAATCCGTTATTTATCGCTATTGCAGGTGTTAGGCCACCAGAAGTATCTTTAATTACCTGCGCCCAATTTTGGCTATGCAACTCCTGAATTACCAACAAAAGATCTGCAGGGACCTCATAATTTCTCAAGGCCTCCCACAAACACTCCCTATCCACCAGATCAATGGCTGCGCGGAAGTCCACGAAGCAGCAGTATAACTTGCCCTGCTGCTCCATGGACTTCCGCGCCACAGCCCACAGAGCAAAGCAGTGATCGATGGTGGAGTGTCCTTCCTTAAAACCTCCCTGCTCAATTGGGACTATCGACCGCTGCTCCACCCACTCCTTTAGTCTACCAGGACTGCAACTGCACCTCCGGCACCATTGATGGAGGCATCACTGATTCACTCCCCTCCCTCTCACAATCTCCACCTCACTCACCGATTCTAACGTACACTGCTCTACTCATTCCCTCATTTTCACTTATTCATACTTACTCTCACTCACTCACTGATTATCTTTCACTCTGATTGAAACGCTCAAACACAATAACTAACACACACTCCCACTCAATCACATTCTATCTCAGTCACTGACAAAAACACATTCACACATGCACAGAGAAACAATACTGAAACATTTTTATACTTACCTTTCTTTCTTTGCTGGTATCTCATAGGCTCCATGACAACAGCAGGGCAGGAATCCAGAGCTAGACACTGGAGCCATCAAGCCATGATTCTTAATGAGGAGCCAGACAGAGCAGCAGGGCCAGGTTTAAGATGAGGACACACCTCAAGCTCTCTCCCAGCTTCTTGATAGGGCTGTAAGCAAAATTATATCAGAATCTGGGACCATTCTGGAGTTCCTGTCCCTGCTGCTCTGCGTGTCTCCTCATTGGCCTCAGGAATGCACTGATGTCCACCCTGAAAAACACATTTTAGTGGATATTCTGTGCTGCCTGAGTCATGTGCAGTATGCCTGCTAAAAAAAAAGATTGTGCCTATGTTAATGGATCATAGTTGAACTACGCCTCTCACATGCGCAATCCAGACATCCATCTGAAGAGTGGTGTGTTTTTAAACAACGCTCTGTAGCTGGATCATCGCTCAGTCACCTCCTCCTCTAAATTAAGCAGTGGCTCCATGAAGTATGCGGTGGCTCACAGGTGGCAGGGCTATGCCCTGAAGTCCCTGAAGGGGAGCTGCCCCTGGCATGACTTTTAGACAGAACGAGTGGAACATACAAAGGTCATCTCTTGACCTTCCCGAATTTTCCTGTGTAACGTTTATGCATTTACCTGGGGAAATTCCAAAGTATATGTATGATCTTTAGACGCCTTAGATGCAGTAAAACACAGGCTCAGCAGTGCGACTGATCAACATATACGGCCCTGGCATTTTAGTGAATCGACGTCCATTAGATGAAACGGAGATTTGAGATAAATATTAAATATGACTTGTGTTAGTCGAGATCCTTAATGAACTCTAAATGGTTTTCAGGAGCAGCATAAAGAGAAGCCATGCGCTAAAAGGTCGGAATGAACGCCCCAGCCCAGCACATAGCAAGACTTTATTGTGGTATAGAGTTGAGGTGTTTTTATGCAGTTCTAATGCGTTACAAATTAGATTAATTTAACTGTATGTTTGTCTTAAAATCTAGTGTGTGGGAGTAAAATCAGACATGAATTTTGTTTTCCATTCTCGATTCCTTTGCAAATACAGCCATTCGGGTCAGCCTTACCTCATCTTGGTGTTACAGCAGCTAAGGAAAACTGATGGAACCTGAATAGCATAAATGCTATTAATGTGCACCACTACCTATGAATATGTCAATCATGATAGCAACAAACTGATCACATTGGAGGACTGATTCATCCCTTCTAATGCACACAATTCTAGTAGGTAAAATGCAGATGGAAGAAAATGGCTACAGACTGGAGCGATATTTAATAAAATAGTTCACGGTATCTGCGGTGATACCTAGGGTGTTTAATCTCATTAATGATGGCATTTATCAAAGCCGCTACCTGATCCACTGGCAGTGCCAGCAGGAAAAGGCATTAGATTGCTTTGAAAGATAAGGAGGAGGTTTAGAGTACATTTGTCTCCGGAGAGCTTGATTTGGGTCGATTACGTTTCTCTGTGCCTCTCTAAAGACTGCGGTAATAACTGCGGTTCAGACTTTCAAATCATTTGAACTGCATGGGGGAATCGAGCAGACCGGCTTTCTTGTTCATTCCTCTTTGCAGTTTCTCAGCCTGGCTCATCTGTCACAGGATTCACATTATGGCGAGCGCTGTTGACAAGCATTGCTGCCCATTGAGTAATTTCTGTGGCATTTAACTGTTTGCCTCAAATGTACAATTCCCAATTCCATTCAGGCTTTCTTCGATGTATGTACCACGTTTGTAATGCAGTCACGTAAATGACTGTATAGATCCATAGGATTCTCTATGTTATTCTTCTTTTGGGATAAGGAATTTAAACTTTTTTTAAATGTAAAACACCTGTAAGGCAGAAAACGCTTTATTTTGAATTGGGGGAGGGCGGGGGGAAGGAAGAATTAAATTCCGATATCTGGAGGAGATGCAAAATCCACGGGAGTATCAGTCAGTGGCGGTTTCTCCACCAGAAAGTCCATCAAATAATTTGAACGAGGCTTCACAATTTCTCCTAAAATCAATGTTTTAATTTGTTACAGTCCTAATTAAATCATGCCTCTACTCTACACTGGAATGACGACATTGTTAAGGGAAATCGTGAGAATGGATAAGTTACCAAAAGTGATTGACAACCTGGAGGAACCTGGCACCATTCCTGGATTTCCTTTTCGCAGGGTTCAGGGAGTTTCCCTGCCCCACATTGCTTAAGGTGCTGTGTATAATCCCCCCAGAAGAAGTATAACTAGATCCCCTGAGAGGTGGGGATTGGTTGGGAAGATTGAGGGGACAAGAGCAAGGGGTGTAAGTAACAATTGTGCACAAGCAGCACACATGAGAGACAGACCAGAAGAAACTCGCCTTAGGGTGAGGGGGCATTGATTCTTTTATCTGTGTTGGCCTCTGGGTTGTAGTCTTTTTTTTTTTATTTACTTGGTTGAAATCAACAAACACATCTATCTGATCCATAAATACACAGAAATAAACTTGGGGCCTGTTTTCGTGTTTGATCATAATTGGAATCTTCCATTTTCAGGAATGAAACTCTAAATGTGGAGCAGAATGTACCTGCTGAATTTAATTTCATCCACAATACTAACCTTGTGAGGGAGGAAATAGAGCCAGATGATTCCACATCAAATTTAGAACTTTCACCAGAGATTGACGAATTCTCAATAATCACCAAATTCTAAATCAGACCTTTGGGGCCAGAAGCTTAAGAAACAAATCAAAGATCAAGTACACATTTGGATCAAAGGGCAACTCCTTCATTCCGATAATCCATAGATAATCCATTAAAGGAAAAGAAAGGGTATGAAATCATTTTTCAGGGTTTAAATCGACCTGTATATTATTAAACCTTGTCAGCAAAAGCACCGTCATTGGGTCACACGCAGGATGAAACATATCCCAGAATGCTGTATATTCGTGAGTGATGCCTTTGGCTAGGACGTTTTCAACCAAGGAGGCACACCCTCTAGATTATGAAAAATATCCTGAGTTTTTGGTTGTAATAAAATAAACAAGGAGGTGGGGGGCCCTCTCTGAAAGTGAATTCAAAATAGAATAGATGAGAAAATGAGGTTGTAAAGAGACAGTGAGAGAGAGAACCAGTGAAAATGGAAAGAGAGAACAAGTAAGGCAGATTGATTTGAATACCAAGCACAGCAGATTTAGGGTTACCGGTATGGAGCTCACTACAAAAAGTAGACTGTTTCTGGACTGGGCGTAGCTGAAAGTTTGAGTTGTCTCCTGCAGAAAATGTAGAGAGACCCACAATGGACCCAGAGTTGAAACTAATACAACTCCTTGCTTCCCCTAGATCTAGAAAGCTAATTGTTTCCCACTTGTTCCTGTGATGAAAGGTACACATTTCCCATCCTTACCTTGATCAGTGAAGCATGGAACTCCTCGCCTCAATAA